>CP142454.1:96950000-98150000 GCA_038049695.1 Cinnamomum chago
TCATCTCAAATACGTATTCCTAGGGGACGAGGAAAAGTTACCAGTGATCGTATCCAGTAAACTCAGTACATCGCAGGAGGAAATTCGGAATGATGCATATGAGAGTGCACGGATTTACAAGGAAAAGGTGAAGGCTTTTCATGACAAGATGATCTTTAGGAAAGAGTTTAAAGTTGGTCAACAGGTCCTTCTATATCAGTCACGGTTGCGTTTGTTTCCAGGTAAGTTGCGTTCTCGTTGGATTGGGCCTTTTGTTGTTACTAATGTTTTTTCACATGGTGCAGTTGAAATTCAGAGTTTAGCCACTTCCAAAGTGTTCAAGGTGAATGGCCATAGACTTAAGCCTTTCTATGAAAGTTTCCAAATAGAGAAGGTGGAACACTTAGACCTTGCAAATCCGATCTATCCTGATTGAGAAGGAAGCATTCAGTCGAGCCAACGACAATAAACAAAAGCGCTGCTTGGGAGGCAACCCAAAGGGGAGTTCGTTCCTTTTCTTTTTATTTTCGCATTTATATTCTGTTTAGTTTTTGCCTTTTCTTTACATTTTACCTTACATTGAGGACAATGCAAGTTTTAAGTGTGGGGGAAGGGATTTAGGTTGTGTTTTCATTTTAAGCGTTTAAAAAAAAAAAATCGAAAAAAAAAAATGGCTTTTTTTTGTGGTTTTCAACGATTTTTGGTTATATATGTCATGAGAAAGATTCAATTGAGCTTGAGAAATTCATAACATGATTGAATAAGTAATCTTTCAACTTGTGATTAATTAGTACAGTTCCTTGAGGATGTTAGTGACTAAATTTGGTGGACAAAAGCCGGTGAGATTTTGAGCCTTTCGACTGACACATCCATATCAGTCTCACTATTTTCTTTCATGAGAGATATTCTTCCATAGATTTGTTTCTCTAGAACTTGCCTTGATTCTCTTCGAGGTCACATAGACACAAGCATGCATGAACATGATTAAGGCCATCGTTGTTATAAGCTACATAAGCTAAATAGCCTACCTTGCAATTAAATTTTCCTTTGTTGAACCCCTTTGAGCTTTATATCTTTTATTTATTGTAAACCCACATTCCAAGCTTTGAACCTGAAAAAAAAAAAATATACCTTTACCTAAGCCGTAGAGCTAGTGAAGCATTGTTTATCATTATGATAGGTGTGCAATAAATAAGGGGGTGTCGGAATTTGTGATATGGCTATGACTGGTGAAATGGGACATGTGTTCATTCTCAATTTATAAGTTCCATTCTTGATATTTTCATTGTTCAAAAAAAAAAAAAAAAAAAAATGATAAAAAAAAAAAGAAAAAAAAAGAAGAAAAAAAAAAAAAAGTTTATGAAGTGATGGAAGAAATTGCTACAAACTATCCATGTTCATGAATCCTCCTAAAATTCCAAGAAGGGGAATGTTTATAAGTGATAAATATAAAGGTGGAAGTTGTTGCGAAGAATCATTCCTTGCTGCAAATGAAAAGTGTTCATTTTGAACGATCTCTTTTTCAATGCAAGAGTTTTACATGGTTTGAATGCTTTGAAGCCAAATTGAAAAAAAAAAAAAAGAAAAAAAAAAAACCTGCTGAATGGAGTGATTGGTTTTATGTTTTATATATTCAAGATTGAAGTCAGTTCAAATTTTTTGCTTCACTAGTTTTGATGGCTTTTAAGCTACATTCCCAAATATTTCCCACCTTGATCCTAAACCCCGTTACAACCCTTGAAAAGTCCTTATGATTCGTGTTAAGCATGTGATCCCAGTGGTGGAGAATGAGAAGATATGCAAGCCTATGGTAGATCATGTCCATTGGAATGAATTTGAGTGAACCAGATACCCTTTAAACAGATGAGAGTCGAGTGTTTATATCCGTGAGGGTCTATGTATTTAGTTTACTCCATCGTCAAGTGAAAATGCATACTAAGAAAATTTGTTCATGATATGTTATGAGTTTTGAAGAGTTTGGTTGTTCTTTATTAATAGCGTTGAAACCTTGGTATTCTTGAAAAGAAAAAAAATTTAAATTTAAGTGTTGCCCGAGGACGAGCAAAAAGTTAAGTGTGGGGGAATTTGATAAGAACGAAAAATGTTATATTTTTCTCCATTAATGTTTAGTGCTTTATACTTATTTGATGCCTAAATGTACTCATTATTCTTATATTTTAATTTAGGATGCAATTGGAGGGCTAAACGCAAAACGAAGCTAATTGGGTGATTTTAGATGAATTTTCACATCGCTTCGCAAGTTGGGCATAACTTTCATCCGAGCTCCGGTGGAGACGATTCAAGATACTGTGGAGCAATAAAAGAAGGTGATCATATTTGATGCTGATTGGACGGAGTTGATTCGGAACCGGGTCTTATTTAGAGGAAATCAAGTAGAAGGGCATTATGGTAAATTTGAAGAAATCAGAAGTTCGTCAAAACATATCCAATATTGGGCTCATATTGTGCAGAACGAAAAATAGTGCAACTTTGATTCTTGGGTCGAGTCCAACAGAAGCCCGAATGAGAAGATATGACCAAGAAGAAGATTTTGACTAAGTTAGAATTTAATTGAATAATTTATTGATTCCCATCTCCAAATCCAAGCCACTTCCAATTCTCCCTCACGTCAATCTCCTTCTCTGATTCAGTCTCTCTTTATAATGTTTCTTTTCATCTTCTAATCCTCATCCAACACAACTGCCGCTACATCTCCATGGGCCCAGCCACTCTTTTCTCTCCACATCACCCTTTCCCATTAAAACTCTACCATCTCACAAGCTATTTTATCTCATCATCTCATCCACCAGCCCTATCTCCCCACCTCTATAAATCATCACAGCAAGCCACTGAGAGATGGACGCCATTCACAGAACAAGTCTCTACAGCAACGATCTCTCTCTCTCTCTCTCTTCTTTCTCCATTCTTTTTCCATTCTTTTTCCATTTAGATTATTTTATTTTGCAAGTTAGCATGGCCCTGCGTGGCTAATTTTTTAATTGGTTGAAGGAGACTGAAGCCTCGGAATAATTACTGTGAGATCTAATTTATTTTCATTGTTCAATTTATGCTTTGAATATAGGTTGTTCTTCTATGCTTAATTTGCTATGATGATTGTTTCGTTTAATTGCTAGGATGCATACTAGTTTATTTTCCGTTGCAATCTAATGCTAAATTAGAAATCAAATCCGTAATTGTTTGATCCCTCTAATTTGTGAAGCAACTGATATTTAATAATTTACTGCGTTAGTAATTATTAGATATTAGGAAGAACACTTGGCTAAATTAAATGCAACCGCTTGTGCTTGTGTTATTTGGGTTCATCGATCTCTCTGATTTTAATGCTTTTGCTAAATTAAATCTATAGCGCTTGTCTTAGGTTGTTTAGTAAATAGGGTTAATTAGAGCGCGTGTTTTCTAATTAACTAATTAAGGAGGTAGGAATTTAATTCCAACGATGAATATTCAAAGTGTTAATTGATTTATTTTTGCATCAATGATCAGTTCTGAATTTCCGATGGTGGATGTTAACTTTGACCAATGCTTTCTCATTTGATTGAATTCGTTATTTGATTGCTTTTTATTTGCTTTTATTTATTTTTGTTTTCAGTACAATCAAAACCCCCATCTTTAATCACATAGCATAAAATTTGACTAAACACTCTCCGTGGGAACGATCCTTACTCGCGATACTACATATATTTTTTTGGAGTAAAGGTTTTATTATATTTGGGTGCCGGCGACAGCACGACCAAATTTTTGCCTTGAATGAAGTTAAGATCGCTGTTGTTCTTAACTTTCTCAAAACGAACATTATATGTAGGTTCGGGGTCCCGAATAGGTTTGTCCATGATAATGGACCGCAGTTTCGAGACCATCGTTTTTATAAATTCTGCGAGAAATATCACATCAAAAGTATTTCTTCTACAGCTTATTACCCACCAGCCAATGGTTTAGCCGAAGCATTCAATAAGACGATATGCAAACTGTTAAAGAATATGGTCTCTAAAAACAAAAGAGATTGGCACGAACGATTGCCAGAAGTGCTATGGGCTTATCGTACCACGGTTTGAGGAGCGACTCAATTTACGCCTTTCTCACTCGTATATGGCTGTGAAGCCGGTCTACCACTCGAAATTCAAATCCTTTCACTCCGAATTGCATTAGCTAGCGGCATGAATGAAGACGGGAATGCGAAATTACTGCTACAAGAATGACAAATGCGTTTAATAAAAAGTACATCAAAGGATCTTTAAAAGGGGCGATTTTGTCCTCGCTGTTAAAAGACCAATGATCCAGGCATAGAAGTCTCGATATAAAAGGTCAAGCATTAGCAGATTTCTTGGCCTCGCATCCGTTACCACCTGATTCTGAGGTAAGGGATGCTTTTCTAGATGAACCAGTCTTTTACATTGAGACCTTTCAGACCTCAAAACAAGAAGCTTGGGAAATGTATTTTGATGGTGCTAGTAGGATGGATGGAAACGGAGAAAAGATATTTGGGGTAGGACTTGTCTTCGTAACCCCTGATGGATATATGATCCCTTATTCCTTCTCACTGATCAAATCATGTTCTAATAATATTGTAGAATATCAAGCCCTTATTATGGGAATGGAAATAGCTCATGAGGCACAAATTCGACATTTGGAAATACGTGGAGAATCAAAACTCATTGTAAATCAAATGAATGATCAATATGAAGTTAAGAAACCCTAAATTTGCCCCTATCATAAGATAGCTCAACGATTGATGAACAAGTTCATTTATTGTAATATTGAACATATCTCGCGAAGCCAGAATGCAAGGGCTGGACGCAACGGCCTAGGAAGACTTCAGTACGGGACCGATTGTCGGTACCCATTGAAAATGCTTTCGAGCCTCTCACCTTACTTAAGGGAAAGAATGTGATAATGGGTGAAAAAGCCCCGCAGCGCCCCCTAATAAAATGAGAGGTCCTTTAGTTGTCAAATTTTCACTGGGCTCAAATGATTCCCGAATGGTGACAAGAAAAAACATGCTAGCGGAATTTAGACCTCGAAGCAAAAAGGATGATTATGACTTTGTTGCAAAGAAGCAGATAGTCCGACCTGGAGTTTTATCCAAGAGCTATAAAAAAAGAATTAACAAACGAGTCAACTCAAGTGGGAATCCACCTATGCAGACTCAATCCGTTCACCAAGTCAAGCGAGACAAAGCTCATCATTATGCCAAAAGGGCTAAGGCAAATAGGAGAATTGATCCAACCCAAGTCGAAATTATGGAGCGACCTTCAAATGATGTCGCACCTCAACTGATTGTAAAGCTTAAAGAAAATGTTAGGAATTTTGTATTTGCAATTTGATGGATGCATTTGCACTTTAGCATCATTTGATTTACACACACTTGCATTGTTTTAGAATTTCTTGAAATCTGGTTTTATACATGCATAGCTTTTAAGATTTGGAAAAGTATTTGTTTTATGCATGTTTTGGTTCTAAACTTGGATGCATTGGTTTTAGAATACAAACTCTTTTGAAAACCCAATTCTATGTGCATTACATTTGGAAAATCATTTTGAGAATTTAGGTTTGAGCCTTGCATACATTCATCACTTTCAGAATCAGTTTTGTATGCATTTTCATTTGAAAAGAGTTTTTAGAAATCAAGCTAGCCTTTGGTTTTAAAGTTTCAAATCATTTTAGGCTCCGGGTGTTTCATGTTTTTAATCATCCTAGAATGTCTTAAAACATGTTATTCAAGCTTGATTTAGTGGCCAAAAAGTTCCCCAAAGAAATACCTTCAAATATGTAAAAATTGGATTTTTGGTCAACAGGGCAGTCACCCGGCAGTGTCGCTGGTCGACCGAGACCTGTATCTCGGTCGACCGAGGACACTGCAGCTTGACTGCACCTGAAGCTCCAACGGTCACTTTTTTTACCGTTGTGTGGTCTAGGTCGACCGAGGCCTGTTTCTAGGTCGACCGAGAGACTAGCCGTTGGCAACTTTTTGGCTATAAAGTCCATTCATTTCCAACCTTTTACAAGGCTTGACACATGAACCTTTGAGACCATTTTGGAGCCATTGAAAGGGGATGAAGTTGGAAAGGCTAGAAGGTCATTAGGAGAGCTAAAGCTTGGATCAAAGAGTTAAACCACCAAGTAAGCTCTACCTTTGTTAATCATGGTTTTCATGTTTTGTTTAAACTATTGGTAAATGGTTTTGTACATGATAACTATGATGTGTTGAATCCATTCTTCTCCTAATCTTTGATCTAATTAAGATTGGATTCTTCACCTTGGTTTCAATCCAAGTTGTTTTTAAACCTTACTTAATCATGCTTAGCCAAAGTCTTTGATTTCCTTTAATGCATGATTCTTTGTCTTGGTTGAAACCTAATTTGTTGTTTTCTTTCATTTGAACTTTAGTTAAATCTATTTGTTTTCGAAAACAACATTGCACATGCATCACATGTTCTAAGTTAGTCATTTTCATACAACTTGTGATTCTTTGATTTTCATATCATTAACAAGTTATTTTTCATACATGTGATTTGCATTAGACTTCAATCAAACCTTTCATGAGCTTTGAACTTTGAAATGCTTCAAGCATATATTTGATTAAGCTTTCTTTTTTAAACGTGATTGAAGTCATCACACACACACATCATGAGCATACATCTTTGCATTCATATAGTGTTTGTGTGAGTTTGTTTTAAACTTTCATATTAGCCTATTCAAGAGGCAATTTCATTGAGCTTTAAATTGTATCTCTTAGAGTGATCTTTTGTGAAGACACTTTCTTAGAGAAATCTTCATTGTGTAAGGTTATTGCTTAGCCTAAGAAAAGCATTGTGTAAGGTTATTGCTTAGCCTAAGAAAAGCATCTTGTAAAGGTTATTGCTAAGCCTATAAAAGCACATTGAGAGGTTGTTGTTTAGCCTAGAAAAACAACATTGTAAGCGTTATTGCTTAGCCTAGTAAAAAGCATAAATAGTGGAAATCTGGTGGGGTGATTGGATCACAAGCCAGTAGTGGACATAGGCATTGAGGCCGAACCACTATAAATCTTGGTGTTGTGGTGCTTGATATTGTGGTGATTGTTTATTTGAGCTTCCGCATATTGTATGGTTAATCATCACTTGTGACTAGTTTAGTTTAAGAATTTAAAATTAGTCTTAATTGGTCATATTTGTAGCACACCCTATTCACCCCCCCCCCTCTAGGGTTAGGATCCCAAGGACTTTCAATTGGTATCAGAGCCTCGTGCTCTATCTTATAGGATCAAGTGTTTGGAACTCTTGATTAGGTGTAAAAACCTAGAGTTATAAACCCTAGAGTTGTCCTTGCATGAAAATCATTAGAATGGACTCCACTATGCTAGACTTTGTAGATTCTTCTAGACCCCTCATTCTTCCTTCTATTGGAGATTCAAACATTCAATTAAAAGAATCTCAAATTGAATTAAAAGAAGAAGAAATTAAAGAAAATGAAGAAGATCTTCAACAAGCCTTTGAGGAATTATATGAATTATCCTTAAAGACTGAAAAGAGGAACAAAAAGTTAAGAGAAGAATCTAAAAGACTAAACAAAGAATTAGTCTCTTCTAAAGATGAGCTTAGAGAGAAAGAAGAAGTCATAAATTGTTTAGAATCTAAGTTCATGATCTCTTTAAATAATCTATCTAACATTCAAGATGATCTAAGAGAATTAAAGATGGATTATGAAAATGTCAATAAGGAAAATCTAAAACTAAGAGATCAATTACAAAGGCAAGATAAAGACTTTAACAATCTTGAATCTAAATTGACTATCTCTAAGGAAAATTTATCTAATACTCAAGATGAATTAAATGAGATTAAGATAAATTGTGATGAGCTTAAAAATGAAAATTTAAACCTAAGAGATACAATTAAAAGACAAGATGAAAACATTAACTATTTAAAATCCAAGTTGACAATTTCAAATGAAAACTTGTCTAATGCACAAAGTAATGTAAAAACTCTAGAACTTGGATCTAATGTTGTTAATGAGCTTAAATCTAAGTTAAAACTTGCCTATGAAGAGCTAAACAATTTTAAGGGAATTGAAAATGAACTAACAATAGTTAAAAATGAAAATTCAACCCTTAAAACCCAAGTCACTCAACTTGAAGAGTATAAACAAAAGTATGAGTGTAAGTTTACCCAAAGTGAAGATAGACTTGAAAAATTATTTAAATTGGGTAAACCTCATGGAGATAGGACGGGTCTTGGATTTAATAGGAATATGACATATGACCCTAAATTCACCAACACTTTTGTGAAAGGTGAGTCCTCTTTCTCTAGCACTCATCCTCCTTTGCCCAAAACCAAATGTAATTTTTGTGGCATTGAAGGGCATTTTATGTTTGAGTGCAAACTAAGAAGAAGAAGCCATGTGTCTAAACCTATCTTTGAACTCAAGAAGGTAGAATCAAAATCTATGAAGGGTAAGACACTAAAAATCAAGGAAAACTCCAAAAAGACTAAACAAGTTAAATCATTTAAAATGGAGTCTCCTAAGATAGATTCTAAAAAGGTTAAACAAGCACTACACCAAAAATTGGAAATTGGAACGGAAAAGCGTTCCTAATCCTTCCGTTCCTAATCCGTTAAAGTGTTCCAATTTCCGTTCCAATTTGGTACCAACCGTTCCTAATCCAAATTGGAACGGAAATTGGAACACTTTAACGGATTAGGAACGGAAGGATTAGGAACGCTTTTCCGTTCCAATTTCCGATTTTTGGTGTAGTGAAGTCAAACCTAGCTTAAAAGAATCTATAAACAAAAAGCTTCTCAACCTATCTCCCTTATATCAACCCATGAAAGAACTTTTGAAGAAAGTTGCTAAGTTAAATTTAAAATTCAAAAGTCAAGTAAAGGGAGAAAATAAGAAGAAAAGAAAAGTGAAACAATCCCCTAAGAATCAAACTCACCAACATCAAAAGACTAATCACCAATCTAAGCTAAATTTAGTCAAATCTAAATATCATGGTGATAAGTCTAAATTGAAAATTTATCAAGTCAAATCTCCTATAGTTGGTGAGAATTCCAAAATAGACCTCAAAGTTCAACCCTCACAAGACCTTAGGTGGATTCCAAAAGTTGTTTACTTAGACAAACCTTAAGGCCTTGGACCCTTCATGACCAACCTATTCTTTTTAAGTTAAATCTTTTTGTTGGTCATGTTGCTTTGCATTTTGTTCTTTCATAGTTACATTTCTTAAAATGCAATGTTTATTTGTGATCATTTGATTTTGTTTTCATGCACCATTCTAGTTACATATCATGGTTTTCAAAATCTTTTGATTATAAATTCATCATGTTTGATTTGCTTTTTGCACTCATAAGTTTTGCATTGCATTTCTACATGATTAATTGATTGTGATTTTAAAAGCTTTCATAGCTAATTTATTCATGATCAATTGTTGTTGCAAAATCATTTGTGTAGATGTCATAGTAATATTATTTGAACAAATGATTTGAATCAACTTAAGTTTTCCATGGATTTCTAAGTTATACTTTTATATGGAGAACATTGTTTTGAAAAATCAACTTGTATGTGTTTCAATTAAGTTATATCTTTTAAAATACAATGTTGAAAATTGATCTTCAAAATCATTCTTTTTATGCTCATTGTTGGATTTTGTTTTTCAAAATGATTTGAAGATTGTTTGAATGGAAATGCTCTATAACATCATTAGTCATATTCATCAAAGCATGTTCCATGTTCTCATTTCCTTTTCTTTTGGTTTCATTATCTTAGAAATGGAAATGTATGTTGTTTGCATCCTTGCTTGTTTATTTACATTCTTTTTATATGCAAATGACTTTTGGTTCCATGTATGGTTGTGATCTTAGTTACATTTATAGAAACCATACTAGAACCCAAATCCATCCTCTATGCCTTATAGTCATATCTATTTGGATGGTTATGATGTTGATTCATGTGATTTCTCTAATTGATTTAATCCTTATACATGTTTCAACTTCATAAGTAGTGTTCTTAATCATATGAAACTCTTTGAAACCCATTTTTCATATTTCTATATGTTTGATGGATATCTTAGATGTTGAATTCATATGATTTTGACACTTTGGAAATTGCATGCATTACCAAGTAATATTCTTTGCATTGCAATTTACCTTGTTCATCACTATACTCAATAGTTATATCTTTAAAAGTGATGAATATGCATTTATGATGCTTGTTGGGATTATGGGTTTGTCACATCCTTGCTCTTTAACATGTTGTCAAATTCAATTGATTTTAATTGGTATAATTTTCTATTGGTTTGATTTCTTGTGTATGTGATAGACCTTGTGTGCATTGGATTGAACTTGATAAGTAATATGATTGTTCCATGTCTCACACCATTAGCATCATAATGTTCATGTTGCCACCTCTCTTGCTCTTATAGGTATATCTCATGACCACCATGTTTATGTGTTCATAATATTGGTTGGTTATTATTTGAGGTTGGCTTCATGTTTGAATTTCATTTCATTCATTCTTGCACATTAATAGTCATATTTATTGTTTGAATGAAATGATTTTCAAAACTTACATAGCATATGATTTTCATAGTTAAATTATTTAATGCTATGTTTAGTAAACCCCATTTCATCATGGATAACTCTAATTTGGATTTTTCCTAATAGTTATACTCTTAAATCCATTTTAGAGTGATTGCGTTTAATAGTCATATCCTTAAATCTCAATTGGTATTCTTTGTTTTTCCAATTGATATCCATGATTGCTTTTCTCATTAGACCTTGCTCTCTTTTGGTAATTTGATCATATTGAGTTTTATAGTTAAATGAATCTAATCCTTTCCTTGAAGTTGACCCTCATTTGGTTAAACCATCTACTTCTTGAACCAAATAGTTATATCTTGTCAAATGTTTGACAAAAGAAGAGAATGGATTGAGGGGGAGTGTAAACCTTCATAGGAAGAATTAGTTTTGATCAAATTCACCCTAGGATTGCCTTGGAGCCCTTAGAGATAACTTCCATACATGATAGCCTGTTATGTATTTCATTTTCGATTTCTTTTGTTAACAGGTGCTACTAAAGGTATTCTTCTTGTCTCATGTGTGTAGGTACCTTTGCAATTTAATGGCAAAGGGGGAGAGAGAGTTCGAGAGTTCAAGTACTCGAAGATCTCCTATCCATCAAAGGGGGAGAAAGAATTCAAGTTCTCAAAAGGGTGAAGAGAATGTCCAAGCTTCCTAAGGGGAGAGTTGTCTTGCCAAAGGGAGAGAGAGGCATGGTCAAAGGGGGAGAGCAAATAGAAGAAAGAAAGCTTGGAGCTAAAGAAGATGCTTGGTCATAGAAAGGAAAGAAGAAGAGAAAGCTTGAAAATGACCAAGCACCAAGCATCAAGAAGATTGAAGAAAAGAGCCCAAGAGCCCAAGCTAAGAGGAGGAGCATCCAAGAAGATTTCAAGACTTGTCCAGCTTAGGGGGAGCTGAAGACTAAGTGAGTAATTTCTATGATGAGTAAGTTGCCATCAAATTGCAAAGGGGGAGATTGTTAGGAATTTTGTATTTGCAATTTGATGGATGCATTTGCACTTTAGCATCATTTGATTTACACACACTTGCATTGTTTTAGAATTTCTTGAAATCTGGTTTTATACATGCATAGCTTTTAAGATTTGGAAAAGTATTTGTTATATGCATGTTTTGGTTCTAAACTTGGATGCATTGGTTTTAGAATACAAACTCTTTTGAAAACCTAATTCTTTGTGCATTACATTTGGAAAATCATTTTTAGAATTTAGGTTTGAGCCTTGCATACATTCATCACTTTCAGAATCAGTTTTGTATGCATTTTCATTTGAAAAGAGTTTTTAGAAATCAAGCTAGCCTTTGGTTTTAAAGTTTCAAATCATTTTAGGCTCCGGGTGTTTCATGTTTTTAATCATCCTAGAATGTCTTAAAACATGTTATTCAAGCTTGATTTAGTGGCCAAAAAGTTCCCCAAAGAAATACCTTCAAATATGTAAAAATTGGATTTTTGGTCAACAGGGCAGTCACCCGGCAGTGTCGCCGGTCGACCGAGACCTGTATCTCGGTCGACCGAGGACACTGCAGCTTGACTGCACCTGAAACTCCAACGGTCACTTTTTTGACCGTTGTGTGGTTTAGGTCGACCGAGGCCTGTTTCTAGGTTGACCGAGAGACTAGCCGTTGACAACTTTTTGGCTATAAAGTCCATTCAATTCCAACCTTTTTCAAGGCTTGACACATGAACCTTTGAGACCATTTTGGAGCCATTGAAAGGGGATGAATTTGGAAAGGCTAGAAAGTCATTAGGAGAGCTAAAGCTTGGATCAAAGAGTTAAACCACCAAGTAAGCTCTACCTTTGTTAATCATGGTTTTCATGTTTTGTTTAAACTATTGGTAAATGGTTTTGTACATGATAACTATGATGTGTTGAATCCATTCTTCTCCTAATCTTTGATCTAATTAAGATTGGATTCTTCACCTTGGTTTCAATCCAAGTTGTTTTTAAACCTTACTTAATCATGCTTAGCCAAAGTCTTTGATTTCCTTTAATGCATGATTCTTTGTCTTGGTTGAAACCTAATTTGTTGTTTTCTTTCATTTGAACTTTAGTTAAATCTATTTGTTTTTGAAAACAACATTGCACATGCATCACATGTTCTAAGTTAGTCATTTTCATACAACTTGTGATTCTTTGATTTTCATATCATTAACAAGTTATTTTTCATACATGTGATTTGCATTAGACTTCAATCAAACCTTTCATGAGCTTTGAACTTTGAAATGCTTCAAGCATATATTTGATTAAGCTTTCTTTTTAAACGTGATTGAAGTCATCACACACACACATCATGAGCATACATCTTTGCATTCATATAGTGTTTGTGTGAGTTTGTTTTAAACTTTCATATTAGCCTATTCAAGAGGCAATTTCATTGAGCTTTAAATTGTATCTCTTAGAGTGATCTTTTGTGAAGACACTTTCTTAGAGAAATCTTCATTGTGTAAGGTTATTGCTTAGCCTAAGAAAAGCATTGTGTAAGGTTATTGCTTAGCCTAAGAAAAGCATCTTGTAAAGGTTATTGCTAAGCCTATAAAAGCACATTGAGAGGTTGTTGTTTAGCCTAGAAAAACAACATTGTAAGCGTTATTGCTTAGCCTAGTAAAAAGCATAAATAGTGGAAATCCGGTGGGGTGATTGGATCACAAGCCAGTAGTGGACATAGGCATTGAGGCCGAACCACTATAAATCTTGGTGTTGTGGTGATTGTTTATTTGAGCTTCCGCATATTGTATGGTTAATCATCACTTGTGACTAGTTTAGTTTAAGAATTTAAAATTAGTCTTAATTGGTCATATTTGTAGCACACCCTATTCACCCCCCCTCTAGGGTTAGGATCCCAAGGACTTTCAGAAAAGACATCATCTGATGAGACAAGCGTACAAATAGCATGCCAACGGGCATCTAAAAAGAAAAGAAGAGCGGCCCACAAGGCCCATGAATTTAAGATCGTACCCATGTGGATCCCCAAAGAGCCCGAAGAATCAGTTATGTCGGTCAATATGGTTGGCAAAGGTAAGAAAAGGAAAGAATCATCGGCCTATGTTAAGGAAATGGTTGATTTATTCGACACCCAGCGGCCGCAAACAAGGAGTGTCACGACTACCAAAGGAAGGAAGGTAACAAAAAAAGATCACATTTGTGATGCAAGTAGTTCACAAGGATCATCTAATGAACAAGCACCAAGAACATTGGGAGTATTAGGCGAGCTCACAGGTCTTCTCTCGTCAGAATAATCAAGTGTAGCTCCTGTCTATGTGACAGGCCAAGAGGGTAATCCAGAGTTCTCAGAGTCAAATCCCACGCCAAGTTTCATGCAATATGTCCAGGATACAAACAAACGATTTGAAGAGATGATGACAATGATGGTCACTCTTCAAACGCAGATTAACAAAAAGGAGTCCGGACGATAATCTCGAAATGATCACAACAGATGTGATCAAAGAGATAATCATGATCATGATACGGACCATAATAATGACAAAGAAGAGTTGAGGAAAACCCGAGTCACGGTTGAAGCAGTCCAGAAGATGATTGAAATTGCCACTGAGGGGGTAACATCATCCAAAAAAGGATCAAACCCACCTTATCTAGCCTGGATGGATGATGAGCCATTTCCACCTAAATTCAAGCAGCCTCATTTACAATCATATGATGGAAGTACTTCATCTTATCAGCATCTATGCCACTTCAAGGTTTTGACTGGAGAGATATCTAATAATGATGCATTAAAAATCCGATTGTTCACTAGTACATTGAAAGGAACAACCTTCGATTGGTATAAAAGGCTACCAAGCGGTTCGATAAAGTCATGGGAGGATATAGAACAAAAGTTTGCTGATAATTTTTTCGATGCCGACAGTTCGGTGACTACAGCTCGCCTATGTACAGAAAAACAAGGCAAAGAAGAATCAGCGACTGCCTTTATCAAAAGATGGCAAGCTTTGTTATTTAAATGTCCGGAAAACCTTTCACATGAGTCCTTGACGGACATGTGTAGGAAAAACTTGCATTAAAAAATAAGGGCTAAGTTGGTCGGAAATAAAGCAAAAGACCTTGGTGAGTTGTTAGAAGAAGCAATAGAAGCTGAAACAATCATTAAAGATCAAGAAATAGAAAAGAAATCTACCAGGAAGATTGAGCCACCAAAAAGTGGGGGAAAAAAGAAAGAAGCTATGGCAGTTCAAGTAGCTTCACCCCTTGACTCAAGGAAACTCAAAAATAATCAGAAGAGAGATAATGAGGACCAAAACAAGATGAAGAGAAGTCAAACTTTAAAAAAAAGAATGTCTCGAGAATATGATTTTGCTATTGAAGATTCTGAGTTAATTTTTCATACTCTCCTAAAAAATGATAAAATCAAGCTTCCGCCATGCAAAAGACCAGAAGAAGAAGGCAAAACAAATGACCCAAAGTATTGCATATACCACAGGGTCATAAGTCATGGTATAAAAGACTGCTGGGTCTTTAAGAATAAGGTCCACGAGTTACTTGACAATGGGATCATCACCTTGGCTAAAGAAGACAAGAAGGTGACAACTAACATGGTGTCTGTTCACTTTGGAAGTTTCAAACAACCAGTTAGAATTCCCACTGTGCAAGAAGAAGTGGGAGATGTCGAGTTTTGCTTGGTAAACCCATTGGAAAGTAGTGATGGATTAGTTCCAGTAGAAATGCCAAATGGTGTGATGATGTGGGTCCATCCAAATATCTTGTCAGAAAAAGGGTGGGAGTCAGTAAGAAGCAAATCACGCTCTGTTGCAACGTCAAATCCCTTCTGGAATGACAACTATCCTATGAGAAATGCTATGGGGGCAAGAAAACAAAAGAAAAGACGTAGGCCAAATAACAAGAAAAAGCGTAGTAAATCAAAAGAGGTTGTCACCCCAGTAGATTTGTTAACACAAGAGCCTCGAGTTCCATTTACTCTCAAGGACTTCTTGCCACTTGATCTCTTTTTGTCTTTAGAAAATCAAAAGCAGAAAGATGAATTAAGTGAGTTAAAAGATGATATACTCTCAAGCAACTGTCTCTCACTGGTAGAGTTGAAAAAAGAACTGGATCAAGGTGATGGTAATTATGGACTTAGATCGGGATATAGAGATGGTGTGATTTCTTCTGAAAGTTCAGATGAATTAAGTCAAGATTCAACCAAACGACATATTTTTACTCAAGGAAGCCATGATGAGCTATACTTTATCCCCGACCTCACATCGACGGAGAATGATAGTGACCCTTCAGAACCCTCGAGTTTGTCAACCGACCCAAATGATGACAATGAATTGCTTGATGATGATGATATTAGGAGATGGATTGAAGGCATAGTGAAAATTGTCATTTATACTGCATCCATATGGAATTTGACTCCAGAATGGCAAAGAAAAGATCTTCCTACAATTATCATGGGGGAAGTAGCCGATGAAAATCCAGATATTGATAGGATTTACGAAGTGGACAAGTCCTCAAATTTATGTGATGATTCTCTCGCACTTGATGGATATGATGATGATGGTTCAGATTCAGACTCTGATGTGTGGATCTTTTACTCATCCAATAGAGAAAACATAAGATCATACAAATATGTGTCGGAGGAAGATGAAATCTAGGCACATGATGATGTGGCTAGAAGAGAAATCAAAGCAAAAAGGATCATTCATGCAATGAGCCACATGCCTAGACCAGTTGGGCCTCTAAATCGTCTAGACCCAATTCCATGGTGTTTTGCAGGAGGACCCAGGACCCCCCAAGAAATTGAAGCCTTAACATGGGATAATGATACCCCATGGGATGCGGATGAGGATGTCGAAGGATTATATTGGCCGTGTAATATGGTTGGGATCGACCATGAAATTTCTAATGAAGAGAAAAATGATGATGAAGACAAAGCAGAGAGTTCATCAACATCCAATTTGACATCCTCTGAATCTTCGGAAACTGCAACAGCAGATAGCGAAGAGATTTCTTATGTTTTCCTGAGGTACAGGAGGTAGGCAAAGGGACTCGCTCTGGGCTAGATTACCAAAAAAATTATGATGCAAATGTTAACCAAGAAAAGGCTACAAAGCCTACAGAAAGAAATGTCAAGAATGGTGGTTTGCCTAGTCTTCAGGAGCCCTTTAGATTTGATTTGCTTGAACATCTAGCGTGCATCCCCGCACGTATAAGCATGCATGACATGTTGAGACTGTCTCCAGACATTCAAAAAGTTGCTGCAGCAGCTCTCATGAACCCAGACCAATATGCATCTCATGTCCACCAAGTACAAGTAAAGCAAAAAACGAAATGTAAAGAATGCTTCAATTTAAGAGCAGCTATGGCTGCTACAATCAGTTTCACGAAGGATGACATGTTACTCGGGGATGTAAAGCACAATCGGCCATTATACTTCACAGGATATATCGGTGAAGTTGAATTACCAAGAATGCAAACTGACCCTGGATCAGCAATTAACCCCGTGCCACTGCGGGCCTTAAAATATTTGGGAATCCCAACTAGCAAGCTCATCTATACAAAACTCAGCATATCAGCATACAATGGAGAAACACAAAAGGCTATTGGTAGGATAGTTATTCCATGTCAGACTGGAGACATGAAATCTCAGGTCGTGGTCTACGCCATTGAGGCCGAAACTTCCTACAATTTGCTCCTCGGAAGGCCATGGATTCATGAAAACTATGTAGTCCCTTCGACGTTACATCAATGTCTCAAATACATTGATAAAAATTTAGAAGTACGTCGAGTCTTTGCTGACAAGAAACCCTTCAAAGGGATGGAAGCATATTGTGTGGATTCTAGATTTTACACATCAGAGCCTAACGGTGATGCAAATGAAAGCACATCGGAAGCATTGATTGTCAAAAAATCTAAAGCCAAAAAGAAAATTTTCAAGGTATCTATACCTCCACCCGCGAAACTATTCGAGGGTGTTGAGATAATAAATGGTAAATCCTCTACTAACGTTGGCACAAAAGCACCTGAATGCTCCAAGATCAGCATTCGTCCAAAGCTTGAAGAGACAACTTTCATTAAGAAAAGCCTAGTGGATGTTCCAAGTGCCAGATCAAAAAAAGTCTCATCGGCATAATATCATTGGTGGGAGAAGATGAAGGAAAAGGGAAAAAGTCACTTATTGACTCTGTTAAACTCCCTATCCCGATGATATATCTTCCGAGGCCTCCAGAAGAACTAAAAGGAGCAATATTTGTTGTGCCCATGACACATCGGCCACCTATCGTGCTTTACAGAGTATCGTACCCTTCATAGATGATTGTCGGAGAGATTCCTAAGGAAGGGACCCCAGATTTCTCTATGTATAGCTATAAGGCTAAATTGATAATGCGAAAGATGGGTTATGATGTTACCAACCGACAAGGACTGAAGCAGGGTCGTGGCATTCCAGTTCCATTGGAGATGCACGTAAGATCGAGGGAAAATCATGGACATGTTAGATTCATCCCATATGGTCTAGGATATTGTCCGGCAACAACAACAACAGCCAATCACCGTTACTGCAACAAGCTCTTAACACCCTCCCATGAAGAAGAAGAAAAAGACTTGAACTGTTCGTCAAGTTGGGTTGTATTTTCAATTAATTGCATTTCCATTTCAGGTGAAGACGTAGATGAAAATGAAGAAATGTACTTCGAACCGGAAAAAGAAACGGAAGATGTAAAACTTGTTAGATTGTATGGTCTCAATCCATCAGTTGATGTAATAAACTGATTAATTTCTTTATTTATCAATGTAATCTTGCTTTCCTTTCATGAGATGAATGGTGATTTATTACTTAATGCACATGACCAATACATATGACATAATGGTTCATGAGATGAACCGGGTCCCATTAGTATATTAGATGTAATATATGTATATGGATGAGATCCACATACGGGAGATATGTGTCAGAAATCTTATACTTAAATATCTTCACAATCGATGATGAGATTGGGCATCTCATTTGACAAGGTTGCAGCAGTTTGATCACTATGAGATAGTGTGATTTGTCTCGATCATCAGAATGTAAGATTCTGGATCATGGTGCTGGTACATTGGATGTATTGAAGGACCATGAGAAGCACCTTATATACATTGTCTTTACTTTAAGGTCTGCTCTCATAATTCCCTAGCAATAGGCTCATAATCCTGAGACATTAATGAACTCAAGTTTCTATATATTCATTTGCTTTGAGTCACCAATGAGTGAGGCCAATTGTAGGTCAACACCTCGGTGATTTGGGTACGTGGTAGTAGAGCTGTGGGAACATTCAATGGTCAAGATGGAATCTATCTTTAATATCCCCTTATGCCAATTAATGGATTTATCATTGGTAAGTGCGCACCCATTCCAATTAAGAGTGAATTGGATCGGTAACAAATGATCATTATAATTAATTGGGGCTCAAGGATAATAAGATATGGATCTAATTTGGTGGATAGGTCCAATTGATCCATGGATATTGATAGAGGGGCCTACTTGTGGTAATTGGGAAGTTTAGGGTGTTAGACCCCGACCCAGACCAATTCGATTAGTGTGCGATTAGTGAGTGTTTAGTCCTAAGTGGGTTAGTTGTCGTTGGGTTAGAAGTAATTAGTTCTAGTCTTGGACATAGCTTTGGGAATTTTGAGAACGGTTAGTATTAGTCAGACACACTCAGGAAGGCCTGAGTGCACGTGTAAGTTTGGGAAGATCGTATCGGTTTCCGGGTGATTGTAATTTTGATTTCATTTGAATGATTTTCCTATGTGTTACAACTTCCGTCTTAAGCCCATTCAGGTTTGAAGCCCAAAAACCCAAGTTCTGGCCCAAAGAGGGTAAAATGGTCTTTTATGCACAAATCTGGACATAATTTTCGAGGTCTCAAAACCATGTCAAAAATATACTTTTTGGAAACTAGATATTTCGATGATCGTTTTATCCTTCTTTGTTGAAGTCATCCGAAGCCCACAAGATCATGTTTTCGTCACTTCAAGGTTCAGCTAATTGGGGCCCATTGTCATCACTTAATCCCCCTCTCCCTCTCTTTTCATTCATTTCCCCCAAATCTCTGCAATTGTTCTTGACCTAGGGCAGAAAACCCTTCTTTCTGTTCCATCTTCCTCACCTTGCATGCTCTAGCTATAGATCTCCAAAGAAGATTCCAAGGCCATCATCTTCTTCCTCTCATCTCAAGCTTCCTATTGATGTCTTCTTCTTGAAAGCTAAAGTTGGGAAAGCTCTCCATTTGTTTTCATTCCTTTTGTTTGGGCATTTCTGGGTAAGAGCTTCAACCCATATCTTTCATGGAGTTATTTTGGTTCCTTAAGATCTTGTTTTTCATTTGAAAAACCCTTTTTGTTAAAATGGGTTCTTTGCTTTCATTTTTGTTAAGTTTTGAATGGTTTTCCTTGGGTTTATTTGTAATGTTGGCTTAGCTTTTGAGTAAGAGTGCTTGGAGAAGTGTTTAGCATTTGGGCAAGGCAAATAATCTCTATAGGAAGTGATGCATGTGTATTTTGATTACATTGTGATTTTAGAAATTGTGCATATAAACTTGTTATAAATTTCATTATCTTGATTTGTATTGGATTGATTGTTTGAAAGTGTGAAAATGAACCCTTGGTGAGCATGAAGGCTCAAGGGATTGTATGTGATTTATGGATGAAAAGGAGGAGAAAAATGTAGTGGAAGTTGTACAAGAGAAAGGCAGTTTCTGCACTTAGCGAGCACAGGCAGAAGCTTGTTCGCTCGAGCGACCCTTGGGTCCGTTCGAGCGACCAAGCCTCTGTTTGGTCCGAGCGTAGACAGAGAGCTGTCCGCTCGAGCGCACTTATTGTCCGCTCGAGCGAACTGTCTCGCTCGAGCGAAGTGTCATCACCTTATAAAGTTCGCTCGAGCGAACCTGCCAGATTCAGGAAGAAGAATTATTTCATTTTGTGTATTTTCTTGAAGGTTGAAAACTAGACTATGTTAAGGGTTTTGACTTGACATTGTGTAAATGGAACTTCGAAATGCAACCTAACTTCGGGGACACCAATTCTTGTATATTCCGACATTTGGGGTTCCAATTACATGAAGGTCAATTAGTAGCCTTAACACATGCTTGTCTGATTTCGTATTTGAACTTCCGTCTTGGTACGATGAGTACAATCGTGCACTTGTTTTGAATTTCAAGTATAAGCTTGTTTTGAAGATTTAATTCAAGAAAAAGGGGATCACTTCCTAAGCGTGTTATGCATATTAATTATGCCTTTTGCTAGTCGTGTTCGTCGTGTTTTGATAAGTGATTTCCCCCTTTTATCTCGACAAGTTTTGATAGCGTTTCGCGTGTTTTGTGCATTCATGAATTAAGTGAACACCACTGAGCTTGGACTGCCCTTTCAGTTTGATCCACTGTCTGGGGGTCCTTAAACATGTGGACTATCTGCAGACTGGTCATGTATTTATTACACATCGTGCGTGTCCGGTTCCGCGGCCAGAAATCCCCGTATATGTGGGAATCGTGTCGTGATTATATTATGTATATCGTGCTTGTCGTGCGTGCTTGCTCTTTTCATTTATAAATGATAGAGAAAGGATGAGCTCCTTGTGGATTGTAACTATTCATGATATTATATGTACTCATGCTAGTTTGTTTTCGTATTCCAGCTTTGTTATGTATTCTTGAAAATGTATCTCAGTCATTGTGGTATTTCAAATCAGGGATTTGCTTAAATGTTTTCTTAAAACGTTTATTGTTTCATGCTTGCACCTAAATTGATTACCTGCCAAACCATTTTGTTTGACCCTTGTTTGTTGGTGCCCAGGTGCAGGTGACGTTGCCTTTGAGGATGAGCGTCAGGAGGAGGCTCTTGAGCCACCCCTAGTCCGTGAGTGGCAACCCGACGATGTCATCTAGACGTCGGGCGGATTCTTGAGTTTCGCTACATTTTGTCATGGGATTTCTTTGGTTATTTTGAGAATTGTATTGGCCTCTGTTGGCCTCTTATGGGTTGTAACAAATATCTAACTTACTTTGTGTAGTTCATAACTTGAATCTTGATTGGAATGCCATTTTAACTTCTTCCTTTGATACTATGTCTTGTTATTATTTGTCATAGCACTTAAAAATTTATTGGTGCTTATCTTGATGTGTTTTGCTACACGCTTCCGCAAACTTGATCGTGTGAGTCAGATTCCGCGTGTCTTTGGGAATCCTCACCGCGGGAACCTGTGGGAAAGTATATCTCGTAATGTAATCACAACAATCAACGACACAACGTCGCGGGCCCGGGGTTCCGTTCCGGGGTCGCGACATAGGGTCTTCGTTGTAATTTATTCCTAAGACTGGAGTGCAATTGCATTTATATAGTGGAGTTATTTGCAATTAACTGTGGGCCCGGATTGAACAAGAGTTGTGGGGTCGCGTGTCCCAATTGGAGCCAGCTTTCTAAGGAATCCTTAATGGTCCCCTATTAGAAAGATACTAATTCTACTTGAACTCTAATAGGAAGGTTACTATTTCTATTTGAAGTGAGACTTCTAATAGTGGTAATAGTAAGTTACTAATTATTAATGGAAGTAGGACTTCTATTTTAATTAGAAAGGAGAAAGCTACTAATTGTTGTGGAAGTGAGACTTCTATGGCAACTAGCAAGGGAGAAGGTTACTATTTTGTAATGGGAGTTAAACTTCTATTTCAAATAGGAAAAGAGGAGGATTGGAGGGCTATAAAAAGAGGAACGAACACCTCTTGGTCGTGCATAATACATAGAGCAACTTCAACCCCTTTGTGCAAGAGTTGCACAAGTTCTCTTCCTCTCTTAGTTCCCCTCTCTTTCTCCTTTAGTTCCTTAGAGTTACTAGTAGGGTTTTCTCTTGAAGATTCCACCATCTTCTTGAGAAAAGAGATCCAATACGGGTCATAGCGTGGAAGATCAAAAGGTGTTGGAGATTCTGAATTGGATAGTGAAGGTGTTTATCGTCAAAGGAAAGAACTCAAATTATCCATTAGAGCACAACAAAGCTCCAAAGGTATATCTACATCCTTGTATGCTGTAGATTTTGTGGTTGCATGTTTATGTGCTATTTTCTATCTTCTAGATAGGTTATGTTGCTGTACATGGTTTATGAGATTGAGGGAATTGCATCCTGGATTAGGTTTTGTGGTCTTCTAGACAATTGATCCCTGCATCAAGTGGGTCAAAAGTTTTGAAACTTGTCTGGAAGGCCCACCTATATTCCAACAATTGGTATCAGAGCCATACCTCATCTCTAATCATGTTAGATCAGCAAGCTTGCTCCAATCTTTGCATGAGATGCGAAGAAGATGAAGCAAGGGCTATGTAAGGATCAGTTTTGATGAATTTACTTGGTTTGATAGTAGATTCATGTTTGGATAGTCACAAAAGGGTTTAAAAATGATGGAAGGATGGTAGGAAGCCATTGGAACACTTTGGAAGTGATTTGGTGAAGAATGGACAAGAAACTGAAAACCCAAGTTGCAGGTTTTCGTCAGTGTTCGGTCGACCAGCTGACTTCAGGTCGGTCGACCGAGCCCCCTGGCCGGTAGACTGAGCCTTCTGCATAGCTTGCTGCAGAAACTGGTTTTTCCAGTTTTGGGTCTTCTTTTATTTCATGTTTTTCCAGCATTATTTGGCAGCCTATTTTTGTGGTTTGTATGGTTGTATGAGATACTAACTTACAGATGATCATGTCCTCTCCATATGGCCCACAAGTCTTTTGCTTTCTATTTATGGTGATTGGTTTATTTAAGGCTAAATGTAAAGGGAGTCATGGTTTCCTTGGTTTCCCGTGAAAGGGCAAGGCATGATGAATTTCCCTATAGCCCTTTTATTTCCATGTTTAGATTACCATGTAAGTCTCTAATTGAGGCATAGGAATTTATGTAATTTTTCTAAAATTGTAAATTCTGGCGATGTCCGAGACGAAGAAGAAAAACGACGTTGGACTCCTAATCAAAGAGTTTGAAGATTACCAAAAGTATTTTGGAGTTGCCGAAAGAGTTTGAGCAATTCCAAGGTTTTAAAAAGTCTAGAAGTCCAAGAAGTCTATTCTGCTAGGGCCATGTGGAGGAGAGGACTAGTTTCTATTTTAGCACTTTCTATTTATGGATGAATGCTTGATTTAGAATGTTTCCAAATCTGATCCAAACATAGCAAGTTACTAAAATTGGTCAAATCAAATTAATTTTTGGAAAGAGTTCTAATTAGTGTTGATGACCCATGAGATGGACACAGTGGTAACACTAATTTTAGAAACTGGACTTTCCTTCAAATAACTTGACTTGGAACCAATCTTTGATCATATCATGAGATGATTTGATGTTCATATGTATACATGTGGGCCCTAATACCTTACAAGGAAATCCTCAATTCTAAAATATTAAGTGGGAGCGGGGCATTTATATTTAGAAATCCTCATGGTTTTCCACTATAGGTCCATTGTAAGGAAAGTATTAGCCTCGCGCCATCTTGAGAATGGCCGTTCCCCATAGAGGGCTTTTACTTGTCTGGTTACTAGATATGGATCTCCTATGGATAGTGTTGGTGAGACGGGGCGGGGGCCCACTCCCCAAGGAGGAGCTGCTCTCAACGGTTGTCATGCAATGCTAGTTGGTGGGTCACACTTAACTAAAATAATGATGTAGTATCCCCAAGGATTTGCCTCATTTATTTTAGAAACCGAAGCTAATCGGGAGTCATTCATTATTTGGTATGAGATACCTATATAATAATGAATGAAGGGGATCATGGATAGTTAGTCTTAATCCTAATTTTGACCAACTTTGATCCGCACCAATCTAGGTGGTATTCGCACTCCCCAAGGAGGCATACCCCGGAGATTGGGATTCCGGTGTATTCTAAATTTAGTGGTTATGAGGATTCCACATAAGTTTGGTAGAATACTAAACCCTAATGTCATTTAAATTCATTGATTGAATGTATGGTTATGTGCTACAGTTTTTCAAGCGTGAATTTGTTAGAATCACAAGATCACTGAGAGGGGGGGTGAATCAGTGATGTCTCAATACTTATAATCCCAATACAAGTAAGTCCAAATAATCACAGCAATAAAACAGTAAGTAAGCAACCACAGGAACACAAGATTTTAACGTGGTTTACCCAAAGGCTACGTCCACGGTGCAACGACTACCCGGACACCAATCCGAGGCTAGTCTCAGAATGTATTGCACTGATTAATTCTGAAGCTTCAACTTCAAGGAGCACCCACCCCTGATTCAGATCTCACCCACTATCTAGGAAGCAACAACTCCCTTTACAATTCGTCTGCACCAACAGACGGGATCACCAAACCCCAATACCAAGCACCCACTTGATGTTTTACAATGATTAGAGAAGAACCCTTTACAGAAATTCCTTTCTACAATTTCTCACTCTCAATCCCATACATTCAGATTTTAATAACTATGAATTGAGAGACACTTATCTAAAGAACTGCTGATGAAGAACCATCTTCTTGATGCAGAGTTTCTTCTTGACTTGCTGTAGAGGAATCACAGCAGTATCTCCTTGCAAACTTCTCTTGAGAGTGACTAATCTTGCATAAGACAGAGAAGAACTCTTCTGTCCTGAACTTCAGATCAATGGAATAGTTGCTGTGGAGAAGAAACACATATCTCTCTTGATAATTTCCTCACTTAATTGCTAGGAGAGATACTTCCCATTCTTCCTTTCACGAGTCTCATCATCTCTTAAATAAGATTAGGTCTTCTTAAACATAGATTACCATCAAGAAAAGAGAAGGTCGTTCAGATCCTAAAAATTCTCAGCCCACGCGCTCGAGCGCACCTACACGTGCTCGAGCGCGCGAGACTGCTGTCTAGAAATTGCACTAGTTCTGGTTGTGCGCGCTCGAGCACAGTTACACGCGCTCGAGCACGCGAGGCTGCTGTCTGGAAATTATAAAGACGCGATACAACAACATTTGGATCGTAGCTGTGTTGTTGTTCTGCTCCACACTTGTTATCAATGTTTGTGACAATGTGTTGACAGTAATTCCAACACATAATCATGCTTAAACACTTCATCAATTTTCTCAAAGCATCTCAAATTCCAACAATCTCCCCCTTTGGAATTGTTGGCAACACTTGGAACATGCTGACCTTCACAATTGCTTGCAAGCAAGTTTCTGCTTCTGAAGTGTCTTCATGACAAACCTTACTTCAATAATCCATACCACAGTCTCCCCCTGTCTTCATGCAAATGGCTCCAATTTTCTACTTCTGAAGTGTCTTCATGCTTTATTCATTCTCTCCCCCTTTGACAACAAATCCAAAGGGACTATTTAAAGGAGCAAAAAAAAAATTAGAATTTGCTCCCCCTTGCTAGAAGGTCCTCTAATTCTTGGGAGAGTGAGTAACTCCCAATTTCTTACGAAGATACTCGAAGACTTCCTTTGGTAGAGGCTTTGTGAAGATATCAGCCACTTGTTCAGTGGTTGGAACATATTCCAATTTTACCTCACCGTCAGCAACCTTTTCTTTGAGGAAGTGATAGCGTATGGCAACGTGCTTTGTGCGGGAGTGCTGAACAGGGTTCTTGGAGATATGAATAGCACTTGTGTTGTCACATAAGATTGGCGTAGGATCTTTTGTATGAACACCAAGATCTGAGAGCATTTGACGCATCCACAGGACTTGGGTACAAGAAGTTGCTGCTGCTATGTACTCTGCTTCCGCTGTTGAAAGAGATACCGAATCCTGCTTTTTACCGTGCCAAGCCACCAGGTTTTCACGGAGGAAGAATGCACCTCCGCTTGTGCTTTTGCGGTCATCTACACATCCTGCCCAATCAGCGTCAGAATATGCAACAAGAACGAAGGATTTACTTTTGGGATACCATATACCAAGTTCCATAGTACCCTTAAGATATCGAAATATCCTATTCACAACTGTAAGGTGTGCCTCCATTGGTGATGCCTAAAATCTCGCCACCATACATACGGCCTGTAGAATGTCCGGTCTTGTAGCCGTCAAATAAAGCAAACTTCCTACCATTGATCGATAAGTTGAGTGATCAATTGACGGAGACTTATCATCTTTGCTTTTAGCTTTGTGTTCATAGACATAGGTGTGCTTACTGGTTTGTTGTCCTCCATAGTGAAACGCTTCAGCATTTCCTTGATGTATTTCACTTGAGTCACTTGAGATATGAAGATACCATGCTTCAGCTGTTGTACTTGCAGACCAAGAAAGAACCTCAGCTCTCCAAGCATAGACATCTCAAATTCATTCTTCATCGCTTCAGTAAAATTTCGGCACAATTCCTCATCATTACCGCCAAAGATTATGTCATCGACATAAACTATGACAACTAGTTGGTTACGTTGTTCTGCTTTGACATAGAGATTGCTATCAACCAGTCCTTTGCCGAAACCAATTTTGCGAAGATAGTTGTCCAGCCTTGCATACCAGGCCCTCGGTGCCTGTTTAAGTCCATAAAGAGCCTTGTTCAACTTGCACACCAGGTCTGAACTGTTGCTGATGAGAAAACCATCCGGTTGTTCAATGTAAACCTCTTCCTCAAGTAGTCCATTCAAGAAAGCCGACTTCACATCCATTTGAAAAACTTTGAACTCTTTGTATGCAGCCAATGCAAGAAACATTCAAATAGCTTCCAGACGAGCCATCGATGCAAAAGTCTCTTCAAAATCTATGCCTTCAATCTGAGCATAGCCTTTACAAACTAACCTTGCTTTGTTTCTCACAACTTGCCCGTCTTCATTCAGCTTATTTCTAAAGACCCATTTAGTACCTATGACATTCTTATCAACAGGTCTAGGGACTAAGTCCCAAGTGGAGTTCTTCCCTATTTGCTCTAACTCCTCATGCATAGCCTTTAACCAATTTTCATCAAGACTTGCTTCAGCCACTGTCTTGGGTTCGATCATTGATACTAGTGAAAAAGTGTTCGCCACACTATGTCTAGTTTGAACACCAGCCTTAGGATTTCCAATTATTTGGTCCTTAGGGTGTTGTTCAACCCAAGTGCTGTGCTTTCTAGGAGTAGCATTTTCTGAGTCCTCCTTTGATTTCTCAGAATCATTAGGTTCAGCCATTTCATCATCGATCTCGCTCAAGTCCTCATAAACCGGACTGTCATTATGAGTAGCATTCATTGGTTCATAATTTTCATCTACTCGAATATCAATACTCTCTATGATTTTTCTGCTCCTTTTGTTAAGACACCTATATGCCTTGCTAGTGGAGGAGTAACCCAGAAATATACCTTCATCAGCCCTTTCTTCAAATTTTCCCGGATTTTGTTCAAGTCGCTTGATGAAGCACTTGCTGCCGAATATTTTGAAGTGCTTGACTGAAGCTGCCCTTCCAAAACATAGCTCATATGGCGTCTTGTCTCCAAATCGCCTGATCATGCAGCGATTTTGTATATACACAGTTGTATGGACTGCTTCCTTCCAATATATGTCAGCCAGTTTACTCTCAACCAACATAGTGCGTGCCATTTCCTGCATGGTGCGGTTCTTGCGTTCAACGACTCCATTCTGCTGTGGAGTTCTAGGAGCTGAGTACTGTCGTTGAATACCATGATTCTCGCAGAACTTGGTGAATTCTTCAGATGTGAGTTCGCCTCCACGGTCAGACCTTAACGTCTTGATCTTCTTCCCTAGCATGTTTTCAACCTGTGCTTTAAACACTTTGAACCGATCAAGTGCTTGATGTTTATGTTTTAAAAATAAAATCCATGTCATTCTAGTATAGTCATCAATACATAACATGAAATACTTATCTCCGTTGGTGCTTTGAGTCCTCATTGGTCCACATAGATCTGTGTGGACAAGCTCTAGGGGTTTGTTTGAGTAATGCTCCTTTGTTTTGAACACAACTCGAGTTTGCTTACCCTTTTGACATGAGTCACAAATTGTGTTAGAGGGCTTGCTAATTTCTGGAATTCCTCTAACTGCTTTTGTAGAACATAACTTGAACATGCTGTTGAAGTTAATATGACCCAAACGCTTGTGCCATAACCAGCTCTCTTCCGCTTGGCTCATTAGGCAAGTTTTCTCCGACCCATCAGACAAGGTGTAGAGATTACCTGTTGTTCTTGACCCTGTAGCCAGTGTTTTGCCATTGCTGCACTTCTTGATTGCAAACCCATTCTTCGTGAAGATTACCTCATGTCCTTTGTCACAGTTCTGACTTACACTTAGGAGGTTGTGTCTTAGTCCAGACACGTACAACACTTCTTCAGAACTGACCTTGCCTTCTTTCAGCTGAACAGCGCCTTTGCCACAGATTTTGGCGCCGTCGTTGTTGCCGAATTTTACAGAGCCACCCTCAAACTGTTGTAGCTTTGTGAACTTGGCTTTGTCACCGGTCATATGACTTGAACAGCCACTGTCAAGGATCCATGGTGTAGCCTTCTTTTGAGCATTGAAAGCGGTTTGCACAATGAGGGATTCCTTGACTTTTGCAGCAATTTTCTTTATTCTCCAAACCTTGACAGGTTTGTGCTCCTTTTCAATCTGAAATTGGTTAGCAATATGCAACCTACAGTCCCTAGCCAAGTGACCAAAATTATAACACTTATGGCACTCAATGTTTTGGCTATTTAGGACTGAGAAAGGGTTCCTAGTTACAATCCTACTAGGTTTAGCACGAAGTTTACATTCAACAATTTTATGGCCAAACTCATTACAATGATAATAGTAACCATAAAATCTGAATCTTCTTTGTGGTTGGTTAGACTTCATTACCTTCCTCACATGAATGAACTCTTTCCTAGGCTGGACGGTGGGCTTCACAACCTTAGCAGGTGTAGCTGTTTGCTTCACAAACTTGGGTGGTGCAGTAATTTGTTTAGAGGGTGCGGCTCTAGAAGTTTCCCCGGCATCAAAACCTAGACCAAACTTGATGTTGGCAGATCTTTGAATCTTCAGCAATTCAGTTAATTTCCTTGATCCATTAATCGCTTTGAGTTCTTTGAGCCTTTGATTTGTTTCTATGTTCTCAGCCCTTGCTCTAAGGATTTCGTTCTCAAGTTTTACAACCTCCTCAGTTTTAGCACTGACTTGGTTTTCTAGAACTTCAATGGTTCTTTTAAACTCTTCAACTTGAGTGTTTAAAGAAATTACAGAACTTTCAGCATCATGAAGGAGTTTCAGATTTTTCTTACTTGTTTTTCGCTCCAAACTTAACTCCTTAAGTGCCGCAATAAGTTCTTCTTCGAGGTTGACCTCAGCCTCATCATCATCAGCCTCCAGCTCTTCCTCCTCTTCAACAGTGACCATGAAGAGTGCTTCGTTCGACTCAGCTGAATCGTCATCGTCTGAACTTTCAGACACTTCGTTGGTGTAATGGCTAATGAAGCTTTTATTCTTTCCTGTTTTGCTGAACCTCTACTTTCTCTGACTCTTATCAGCAGAAGAGTCTTCTTCATCATTGTCCTTGAACGGACACTTCGCAGCAAAGTGTCCAACACCGCCACAATTGAAGCACTTGAAAGGTAACTTTCCCTTGTACTTTCCGTTGCTGCCTTTCTTCAATCTTCTGAGGAATTGAGCCTCAAGCTCATCATCAGAATCATCACCTAGATCAGCATCCTTCACCTTCTTTATTACCTTGAAGGCCGTCTCTCTGTCAGATGAAGATGTCTTGCCTATGCGCATCTCATAGGCAATCAACGAACCATGAAGCTCGTCCATGGAGTCAAACCGAGGCTGAAGAGATCTAAGTACCTTTTTGACAATAACTGGCTCCTTGATCTACTCGCCCAGCCCACGGATGGAGTTAGTCACTTCATTGACTCGCAGCATGTAGGTATCAATGTTCTCATCTTCCTCCATGTGAAGAGATTCAAATTGAGAGCGATGAGTCTGAAGTTGAGAGCGATGAGTCTGAAGTTTTGCTTCCTTGATCTTCTCATCACCCTCATGTATACTCTGTAGTTTGTCCCAGATCTCTTTGGCCGTCTTGCACATCATAACTCTGACTAGCTCGCTGTCCACAAGGCCGCTGAAGAGAGCATTCTGTGCCTTCGAATCGTTGCCTGCTAGCTTCTTTGTCGCCGCATCAGTGGGTGTGATAGCAGCATTGTAGCCGACTCTAACAGCTTCCCAAACATCATAGCCTAGAGACTTAATGAAAGCCTGCATCCTTAGCTTCCAGAAGGAATAGTTAGTACCATCAAACAATGGTGCCTTCATATTCCCTGTATTGGATCCCATGTGATTCATCTAAAGATCACCCTTAGCGTGTTAATGCTTATCAAAGGAACCGGCTCTGATACCAATTGTTAGAATCACACGATCACTGAGAGGGGGGGGGGGGGTGAATCAGTGATGTCTCAATACTTATAATCCCAATACAAGTAAGTCCAAATAATCACAGCAATAAAACAGTAAGCAAGCAACCACAGGAACACAAGATTTTAACGTGGTTCACCCAAAGGCTACGTCCACGGTGCAACGACTACCCGGACACCAATCCGAGGCTAGTCTCAGAATGTATTGCGCTGATTAATTCTGAAGCTTCAACTTCAAGGAGCACCCACCCCTGATTCAGATAGCACCCACTATCTAGTAAGCAACAACTCCCTTTACAATTCGTCTGCACCAACAGACGGGATCACCAAACCCCAATATCAAGCACCCACTTGATGTTTTACAATGATTAGAGAAGAACCCTTTACAGAAATTCCTTTCTACAATCTCTCACTCTCAATCCCATACATTCAGATTTTAATAACTATGAATTGAGAGACACTTATCTAAAGAACTGCTGATGAAGAACCATCTTCTTGATGCAGAGTTTCTTCTTGACTTGCTGTAGAGGAATCACAGCAGTATCTCCTTGCAAACTTCTCTTGAGAATGACTAATCTTGCATAAGACAGAGAAGAACTCTTTTGTCCTGAACTTCAGATCAATGGAATAGTTGTTGTGGAGAAGAAACACATATCTCTCTTGATAATTTCCTCACTTAATTGCTAGGAGAGATACTTCCCATTCTTCCTTTCACGAGTCTCATCATCTCTTAAATAAGATTAGGTCTTCTTAAACATAGATTACCATCAAGAAAAGAGAAGGTCGTTCAGATCCTAAAAATTCTCAGCCCATGCGCTCGTGCGCACCTACACGTGCTCCAGCGCGCGAGACTGCTGTCTGGAAATTGCACTAGTTCTGGCTGTGCGCGCTCGAGCACAGTTACACGCGCTCGAGCACGCGAGGCTGCTGTCTGGAAATTGCACTAGTTCTGGCTGTGCGCGCTCGAGCACACTTACGCGCGCTCGAGCACGGGAGGCTGCTGTCTGGAAATTGCAAAGACGCGATACAACAACATTTGGATCGTAGCTGTGTTGTTGTTCTGCTCCACACTTGTTAGCAATGTTTGTGACAATGTGTTGACAATAATTCCAACACATAATCATGCTTAAACACTTCATCAATTTTCTCAAAGCATCTCAAATTCCAACAGAATTCAAATACTTTCAATCCACTTGCGACCATTCTCAACGAGAATAAGTTGATGGAATCCAACTTTATAGACTTGAAAAGGACCCTGGATATTATCCTGACAGCTAGCTTCAGGATGCAGATATGTCCTTACCATACCCTCCCTTCCTGAGCCTGAGCTTCATGCACCTCAGTATGAAAAGGACCTTTACACCGAATGGACAAAAGACAATGAGGTAGCCAGATGTTTCATACATGCATCCATGTCTAGTGTTTTACAACACCAACATCAATCGTATAAGTCAGCATACGATATTATATCGAACTTAAAGGAGATGTTTGTGGACCAAGTTAGACCTGCTAGGCAAGCTGCTATGAAGGTGCTGATAAACACTAAGATGGCTGAGGGAACCCCAGTACAAAAACATTTGTTGAAGATGAGTCTCGCACTAAATGAGTTAGATGTATTGGGTGTTACGATTGATAAAGAATCGCAGATAGACATGATCCTGCAGTCACTACCGGATTCTTTCAATCATTTTGAGATCAATTATAATAAATTGGAAATGACCATAGCTGAGTTGTCTCGCCAGCTGGTAGTGACCGAGGAAATCATGAAGAAAGAGCAAAATTCCCTCATGACAGAAAAGTCATTTGCTAGGACCAAGCCGAAAGGCAAAGACCAAGATAGCAAAAAGAAATCAGTCATCAAGGGTCCTAAGGTGGAGAATGGTTCTACTTGTAGTATGGCCAAGGCTAAGGGTACGGGAGTAAAAGGAAAGTGTTTCCATTGTGGTAAGACAGGACATTGGAAAAAGAATTGTCCAGAATATCTGTCTAAGAAGAAGACCTCAGGTATGATTGAGTCACTTATTTTTGAAGTTAGTTCTACAACTGATACTTCAGAATCTTGGTGTATGGACTCCAGGGCAACTGATCACATATTCGTTGCAGGGGTTCAGGGAAACCAGGACGTTCAGTGACGGAGAAATCATTGTCAACCTAGGATCTGATGCTAAGGCAGAGGTTGTTTCAGTGGGAGTTATTACTTTATGTTTTTCAAATAATAAGTTGGTTTTGTCAGACACGTTATATGTACTATCTTTACGACGGAATTTAATTTCAGTTTCTAGTTTCGTGAATAAGAGTTATTCTATTACACTTGGTACTGAAATTGTCATAAAGAGATACGGTACTTTTATTTTTTCTGGCAAAGTAACCAATGGGCTTTATTTGTTAACTCCTACAATGTATGGGACACATAATACTGAAACAATTAATAGACCATCATTAAAGAAGAAGTCACCTTCATCTAATCCAACAAAACTTTGGCACTTGAGAGTAGGTCATATAAGCTTAAACATGATTGACAGGCTAGTGAAAGATGGTATCCTGCCTTCATTGGTGGTAGAACCAATGCCTGTCTGTAAATCTTGTCTAGAAGGCAAAATGACCAAAAGACCCTTTTCATCTAAGGGCTATAGGGCCAAAGATTTATTGGAATTAGTGCATACTGATGTGTGTGGACCCATTAATGTTAGGGACAAAAGAGAATATGAGTATTTCATCACTTTCACAGATGATTACTCGAGATATGGATACATATACCTTATGCATCGCAAGTCCGAGACTTTTGAAAAGTTCAAAGTGTTTCGAGCGGAAGCGGAAAGCAATTAGGTAAGAGTATCAAGACTCTTCGATCAGATCAAAGAGGGGGATATCTCTTTGCCGATTTTATGGCACACTTGTCAGAAAATGGGATTCTATCCCAGTTGTCTGCTCCTGGTATGCCTCAACAGAATGGAGCATCGGAAAGAAGGAACCAGACCCTTTTAGATATGATTAGGTCTATGTTGAGTTTCTCAGGATTACTGTCGCGACCCCGGACCGGGAGTCCTAATCCGGGATCGGGACACTAATGGAAAAAGATTGAAAGGGATATACTTCCACAATATACAACTTATTTAATTTCCCACAGGGGTCCGCGGTGAGGATATCACAACCATCAATGAATATTTCTTTTAAGTGCGGAAGCGTGTAGTAAATCAAATAGTCAAGCCATCCTTGGTCATCAAGACAATAACTGTAAGACCCCGACCCGAGTGAACCCGTTTAGTGCTAATTAAGTTGCGTGTTAGTGCTAAGCTTGATTAGTGTTTTTGGTCTAGTTGGGTTTGGAATAGCCTTGATTCTGGTTTTGGGCCTTTTGGAGTGATTGATAGCTTGTGGGGCCCTTTGGGGGTTCCCTTTTTCGGCTTTGCATTTTCTTGTGAAATTTTCCCGACGTGTTTTAAATTGTGTTTCTGGCCAGTTGCATTCATCTTGTGGATTCTTACAACTTTCATGTTGATCCCGTGTCCATTCGAGGCCCCGAAACCCGATTTCATAGCCTTGAGGGTAAAACAGTCATTTCACACCAAATCTGTACCCAAAACTTTATATTCTCGAAACTTGTGAAACATACACTTTTTGGAAACAAGATATTTCGACGAACATTTCTTCCTTCTTCGTCGAATTCATCCGAGGGCCCGAGAGAGATGATTTCAGCCAACGTAGCACTTTAAGTTGTGGGACCCAACCACCCAAGTGTTAACAAAGAGGAACCCTTCTCTTCCTTCTCCATTTTTCATGTTCCAGCACACTTATGAGCCTAGGGTTTTTCTAGCAAGTTTTCTCTTCTTCTTCTTGCTTATCCATCTCCAAGCCTCACTAAGAGCTCATCAATCAAGAAATGGAGATTGCCAATCTCTTCCTCATCTCTCAAGCTTCCTCTTGATACTATTTTTAGAAGAATCCATCAACTTTGAGACTTCCCTTGAGCTTACCTTGTCCATTAGGGGACCTTGCAAGTAAGTGATCTTATTCATCTCCTAGATTAGTGATCTTCTAGCCTTAGGGAAGCTACATTTGCATTATTGGAAGTTATTTCATTTTCATTCCTTGTGTAACCCATTTTAGGGTTGTTTTTGGGTTTTTTTTATTGTAGCTTGGCTTTGAGCTATTGAAGTGATTTGAGGCTTGTTTTGGCTAGCTTGGACTTGAGGCAAGTGAATGTTTGGATGTTTTTAAGTTTGAAATGGTTTGGTGATGCATTTATGGTTTTCATGTTTTCATTGATTACTTTCATTGATTTTTCTATGGTTGAAATAAATGATCTTTACACATCTTGATAGCCTCATTTAATGTGAGAACCCGACCCCTAATCTCTTGGATTAGTGTTGTTTTATTTGTGGATTAGTTCTTTTAGTGGGATTAGTAGTTGTTGGGTTGAGTTTGTGAGCTAGAATGAGTTTTCTTCTAGTTTTGGGCTTTTTAGTGCTTTGGTAGCTTGTGGGGCCCTTTGGGGGTTCCCTTTTCGGCTTTGCATTTTCTTGTGAGATTTTCCCGATTGGTTTCGTATCGTGTTTTTGGCCCATTGCATTCATCTTGAGGAATCCTACAACTTTCATGTTGATCTCGTATCCATTTGAGAACCCAAAAACCGATTTCTTGGCCTTGAGGGCAAAACAGTCTTTTCACACCAAATCTGTACCCAAAACTCGATATTCTCGAAATCCGTGAAACATATACTTTTTGGAAACTAGATATTTCGACGATCATTTCTTCCTTCTTCGTCGAATCCATCCGAGGTCCCGAATTAGATGATTTCAGCCACCCAAGTCCCTTAAGTTGTGGGACCCCTTCTCACTTGCTATAAGAGAACCCACCTCCCTTCTTCCCCATCTTCATTTCCAGCACAAATCAGCAACTATTGAGCCTAGGGTTCCTTGTGCTCTCTTCTTCTTCTTGCTTCTTCATCTCCAAGCCACACCAATAGTTCACCAAACTCGAAATGGAGACCGTTTTCTTCTTCCTCATCTTGCAAGCTTTCCATTGGTACCATTTGTGAAGAGAACCCTCCATCACAAGACTTCCCTTGAGCTTGTTCTTCTCATTTGAAGGTCATCCAAGTAAGTGTTCTTCTTCATCTTCTAGATATGTGTTCTTCTAGCCTTAGAGAAGCTCCACCTTGAGTATTGAAAGGTTTCATTGTCATTTCATTGTTTAACCCATTTTAGGGTTGTTTTGGGGGTTTTTGTAGAGATTGTGGATCTTGAGCTTGAGAGGTGATTAGGAGCTTGATTTGCTTGATTAGAGTCAAAGGCAAGTGGATGGATGGATTGTTTTGCTTATTAACATGTTTTGTGATAAAAATCTTGATTTCATTGATGGTTTTGGTAATTGTAATAGTTGTTTTTGATATGATAAATATTGATTATGAGATGTGCTTATTGATGAGTTATTCTTTCTTGTTAAGCTCTTGAAAGTGCATGCATCCTATTGTCAAGAATTGCAAATGGTTTCACATGAATGAGTTTTCTCCACTTTGAGTTTTATTGTGGATGGAATAGATGGAAAGGATGGAAATGGAGGAACTTGGAATGAGGAGCTCTTTAGCTCATTTTAATGTCTTGGAAACATGTGATTAAGTCCCCTTGTTTATAGTTTTATGTGATTGATTATATGTTGGAAGGAAAGGAAAGAAAAAGAGAAAAATCAGAGTTCCCGGACCTGCACTGCGCCCAGGTCCGATCGATCGGACGTTCAGGCCGATCGATCGGACTGACTTTTAACAGTAAGCATTTTTCAGCCGATCGATTGACCGATCGATCGGACCCTGTGCAGAAATTTTGGCCGGTGAATTTTGAGATTTTTAATTTTCTTGGTTTTAGGTGGGACCTTGGCTACCCTTTTTGGACTGATTGGACTATGTGTGAGATGTCTTGAGCCGACACTCCTCAAGGTTGATTCGGTTGCATCGAAGTCCAATCAATTTCAATCTTGAACGGGATGGAACGACGCGATATCTTCCTAATATCTAAACACAAGTCTTTTTCCTTGTTTATCGCAAATTCTATTCCTTTCGATGACTGAATAGGTCGGTCGATGTTTCCAAATTAACGTCATGCCTAGGATGGACCGTCTATAGTCTTGATTTTTCTATTATAACATCTAGTACTACCCATGAGCTCATTTTAAGTGTTGAAAATCGTAAAAGTGCATAAGGAGCCCGGAATGTCCTCAAACTCAAGGAGTACCAAGTAATGATTAAAATCGACATACGGGACCCCTATTCACTTAAATAGATCTTGAAACTAATATTCTACCCGGAATTTGTTATAGTTCATTGTCTCACCTCATTTCCCAGATTGCATCATATGACTCGTTTTCCCGAAAGCATTGAAGTTACTCTAGTAACAGTTAATTGTCCCGAAAGGTATTGCCCGATATGAAATGATAGTGTGCCCTTGAGCACCCCCGTTTTACCCGTTTATGCCCGATATGAATGTTAGTGTGCCCTTGAGCACCCCCGTTTTACCCGTTTATGCCCGATATGAACGTTAGTGTGCCCTTGAGCACCCCCGTTTTACCCGTTTATGCCCGATATGAATGTTAGTGTGCCCTTGAGCACCCCCGTTTTACCCGTTTATTTACTGTACTTGATTACTTGCATATGTCTCGATTGGTTTTAACCTATGAGTCGGCATCACTAAGCTTGGATACCTTGTCAGTCTGATCCACTGACTTGGAGATCCCTCTCCCGTCCCGCCAGCTGCAGTTTGGATCCCGATACCCGGTTATTGTCGTGGTCCCGTCCCGATACCCGGTTCGCTACCGTGGTCCCGTTCCCGTTCCCGTGTATTTATTATTGTATATATGATTTACGTTGAGTCTCCTCACCTTGTGTGACTGAGACCAACGTCCCGCTCTTGTCACTTCGGTGATAGAGGACTTAGCTTCTTGTGATTGCCATCTTGCCAGTTCCCGATTCCTTGGACACCCGATATGGTTTATATTGCTTACTTGTTTTCAGTTAAATGATTCATTGCTTTTATGAAAGTTGTTATTTAGATAAGTGTTAATGCTCTCTATTGTAAATCCAGTCACTATTATATTGTTTTATGTCCTTTGCACACGTACATGTTTTACAGGAATGCCGGTTGGGCGAATACCCGTGCTTTTACATATGTTTCAAACGATAAATGATTTTGCTAGATTTATATGATTTCACATGTTTTAAAGGAATACCCGAATTGTTAAATATCCGTGCTTTGTTTTAAATGACATTTGACTTGTGAGATTCCCATGTTTATACATGCTTTAAATGATTACCCGATTTCTAAATATCCATGCTTTGAAATATGTTTCAAATGACACTTGTTTTGCCAGATTCCTATGTTTATACCTATTTTACATGATAACCGATTTATTAAATATCCGTATTTCTACATAGGTTTCAAATGGACATTGGTTTTGCTAGACTGTTATGGATACCTGATTTGTTGTATACTTGTGTTTTACTTAAGTTTCAAATGAACGTTTGTTTTGTCAAACCACTATATTTATACATGTTTTAGACGAATACCCGATTGTCAAATATCTATGATTATAGATGATGTAAATGAACACTTGTTTTATGAGATGTTCATGCTTTACCCGTGCTTGAAATGAATACAAGTTTTTCCCGAGATTCCCGACTTTGCACCCGTTTAATTATATGCAGTACTTGATCGATTAGCATGATTTAGTATATGTTCTATTCTTTAGTATATTTGTTATCTTTTCATCCACCTGCCAGACCGTCGTGTCTGACCCACTACTTTTGGTACTCAGGTTCAGATTTCTTCGCCCCGAGTTGAGTGTTTTGTTGGCTTTGGAGCCATGCCTTGCAGGTTGTTTTGTCGGCTATGTCATGTAGACATTGAGTCTGACATCGGAGCTACGTCACATTTGGGTAGTAGTTTATAGCTTATTGTTGTATGGCTTTTGTTAGCCTTTTTCTTGGGATTCTTAATTAATGTACATTGATAATTGTAACTTGAACATATTTGGGAATGCAATATCCTGTTACTGTCAGCTCTGTAAATTATTGTGATGGTTACTCCAGTCTGATATGATTCTTGATATAATAGCTATGGGCTAAAGGTTGAGTGCGACGCGGAATCCGATGGCCACGGACTTCGGGTCGCAACGCCATAAATGCTTCCGCAAAATATTCAGAATGTGTTGTCTTCACACACGCGGATCTTGGGAGAAAAATACATTATCCTTAATCCCATCTCCAGCCCCCGAGGTTCTGGTTCGGGGGCGTGACATTTAATGTCTTGGAATCATGTGTTTAAGTCTCCTTGTTCATAGTTAATTGTGGTTGTTGAGGTGTTGGAAGGAAAGGAAACAAAAAGGAGAAAAATCAAGTTCTCGGGCATGCTTCACGCCCAGTGCCGATCGATCGGACCTACAGGCCGATCGATCGGTCTGACTTTTAACTGTAAGGCTTTTTGGACCGATCGATCGGCCGATCGATCGGACCCTGCGTTTTTCTGGTACAGAAATTTCGACCGATCGATCGGACCGAAGGACTCAGTTTGAGTCCAGTGGGTTTTGAAATTTATTTTTTTTGTGGACCTTGGCTACCCTCCTTGGACTCATTTGACCATATGTGAGAGTGTCTTGAGCCGATGCTCTTCACGGTTGGTTCGGAAGCATCGAAGTTCAACCTATTTCAATCTTGAACGGGATGGAACAACACGATACCTTCTTCATACCTAAATGCAAAGTTATTTCCTTGGGTATCGTGAATTCTATTCCTTTCGGTGACTGAGTAGATTGCTCGATGGTTCCAGGTTGACATCCCACTTAGGATGGACCGTTTATAGTCTTGTCTTCCTATCATAATATCTAGTTATAACCATAAGCTCAATTTAAGTTTTAAAACTCGTAAAAGTGCATAAGGAGCCCGGAATGTCTTCAAACTCAAGGAGTACCAAGTAATGGCTATAATTGACATACGGGACCCCTATTCACTTAAATAGATCTTGAAATCAATATTTCCCAGAATTGTAATAGTTCATTTTATTTCTTCATTTCCAAGATTTTTTTACATGGCTTGTCTTTCTCGAAAGCATTGTTGTACACTTGAAATGGTTACTTGACCCGAAGTGCATTGCACCACATGATATGGCAGTGTGCCCTCGAGCACCCCCGTCTTGCCCGTTTGATTATATATATTTGTACTTGATTTACTTGCATTGTCTCGATTGTATTTGACCTATGAGTCGGCACCACTAAGCTTGGATAACCTCGTTGGTCTGATCCACCGACTTGGAGATCCCCCTCTTGTCCCGCCAGCTGCAGTTTGGATCCCGCTACCCAGTCATTACCGTGGTCTTCTCCCGATACCGCAGATTGCTACTGTGGTCCCCGATGCCCGGCTCGCTACCGTGGTCATGTATAGTATTGTGTATGCATATGTATTTATATGAGATCCCCTGTTTCTCCTCACCTCGAGTGACTGAGACCAGGGCCTAGTTCTTACTCTATCACTTTAGTGGTAGAGGACTTAGCTTCGTGTGGTCGCCATCTTGCTTGTTCCTGATTCCTTGGACACCCTATGAGTTTTATCTTGTTTACATGTTTTTCTAACAAATGATTTATCTATTTTATGAGAGTTCTTGCTTAAACAGATTTCCTTGCTTTTCGAGATATTTCATCTATTTTATGTTGTTGTATCTTCTCACTCTCTTGCCAGACCGTCGTGTCTGATCCTTTGCTTTGGTACTCAGGTCCCGTTGCCGGTTTCCTTGAGGAGGAGCCGGAGGAGGCGGTAGGTGAGCTGCAGCCTCTAGTTGAGTGGCGTGCTGACGATGTCATGTAGACATCGGGTTGCTACAAGAGGCGAAACATTTTGGGAAGAACTTATTAACCATTCTTTTGGGGTTATTATTTTGTAATATTGGCCTTTGTTGGCCTCTAATTTTGGGGAATGTAACTAAATGATATTTTATCTAACTTTAACAACTTTTGGGAAACATGCTTTGGATCATTGCTCTTTCCGATACAGTTTGATATTGATGTTAATGCTTGCATGACTAGAGATAGTCTAACTATTTGATTTGCTACACGCTTCCGCATTAAAAAGAAACATTCATGCAAGGTTGTGATATCCTCACCGCGGACACCTGTGGGAAATTAAATAAATCATATATGGTGGATGTAGATAATCCTCACCAATCATCCACCACTCATGAGTCCCGATCCCGGATTGGGGATTTCCCGGTCCGGGGTCGCGACAATAACACAAGTCTAAAATACTGTATCAGAATGAGCAATGATCTATAGCATGTTACCCAAGTAAGTTAAAGTTTATACAAATAACATTTAACTACATTTCCCCAAAAATAGAGGCCAACAAAGGCCAATATACAAAATACAAATTCAAAAGAATGGTTAAACAGCTTCCCAAAATATAAAGTCTCTCATAGCAACCAAACGTCTACATGACGTCATCGACACGCGACTCAACCAACTGCTGCGGTTCTACGACCGCCTCCTCAAGCTCCTCCTCGGGATATCCAACAACGGGACCTGAGTACCAAAGAGTAGGTCAAACACGACGGTTTGGCAAATGGAGGCAAATACAACAATAATATGAAAATAAATGAATTTACCTTCAAAACATGCAAACCTGTTTAAATAACAATTTCTATGAACGTGATAAAACATTTATCCAAATACAAGGATGTAATGTAAAACATGTAAGGTGACCAAGGAACGGAAAACAAGCAAGATGGCAACCACACGAAGCTAAGTCCTCTATCACTAAGGTGATAGAGCAAGTACTAAGCACTGATCTCAGTCACTCGAGGTGAGGAGAAACAGTGGATCTCATATAATACATATACATATACAATACTATACATGACCACGGTAGCGAGCCGGGCATCGGGGACCACAGTAGCAATCTGCGGCATCAGGACAAGACCACGGTAATGACCGGGTAGCGGGATCCAAACTGCAGCTGGCGGGACAATAAGGGGATCTCCAAGTCGGTGGATCAGACCAACATGGTTATCCAAGCTTAGTGGTGCCGACTCATAGGTCAAATACAATAGAGACATATGCAATTAAAGCAAGTACAATAAATAATCAAGTGGGCAAGACGGGGGTGCTCAAGGGCACACTATCATATCAAATGGTGCAATGCACTTCGGTCAAGTAGCCATTCCAAGTGTATAACAATGCTTTCGGGAAACCAAGCCAAGTAGTGCAAATCTCGGGATCAATAAAGTACTATAAACAATTGGCATTTCGGGAAAATATCTATTTGAAATGGATAGGGACCCCGTATGTCGATCACATAACAATTTGGTACTCTTTGAGTTTGGGGACATTCCGGGCTCCTTATACACTTCGATCTTTTCAAAACTACGAATGAAATCCTTGTGATATGGTTTCTTCCTCAAATATCCTCACACAATGCCTAATAAATCTCCTTGATATAGAGGGGTTCCCAAAGAATAATCCCAATGCGTTGAAACAGTCGAACGTTGTCCGAAACATAACCTAAGCCAGACGACCTGCATCGCTCGAGCGGACTGGAGGGTCTGGGATGGTTGTCTGGGTGGGTTCGCTCGAGCGAACTCATTGGGTCGAGCGGTTATTTAAATGCGTTCGAGCGAACAACTCACTGGAATGAGTTCTGGGATGACTGCTCGAGCGAAAAAGGGTGCGTTCGAGCGACCAAGCTACTGGAACGCTCTGAACCCTTTCTGGACAGGTCGCTCGAGCGAAGTGTCATGGTCGCTCGAACGAACTGTCCAGAAACAGATTCCGGACCAGTTCAGCTCCTCTCTATTTCTCCTTTTTACAACCTCCTTTTTGCCCTTCTTACACATCAAATGAGGAGTCTAAAACCCCATTCCAACTACTTCAAATCTCTAACCATATCCATCCCATTCTCCTCCATCAACCATACACTCAAAACAAGGAAAAAGGGAGAAGGAAACCATTTCACAATATATGCATTTGAAACAAAACAAGAAAGAATTAAAAGCTATGATCAAACACATCTTTGTAATCATAAATGCACTAACAAGGCTCTTCATGAGCATTTATTTCAAAACAAGACAATAAATAGGCATGAGAGAGAATTAATGAAACAAACCACATTTCTCACAAAAACATTAAAAGCTATAAAAGATCATATTATCCACTTGCCTCAAGTCTTCTAACAATGCAATCAAGCTCTAACAAGTCTCCCAAGCAAGGAAGCCAAGCTATGACAAAATCCCCAAAACAAACAAACCCTAAAAGAGTCAAAACAATAAAAATAGCAAGGAAACCTTCCAATAATAAAGGTAGAGCTTCTCAAGGGCTAGGAGATAACAAATCTAGAAGATAAAGGGAAATACTTACTTGCAAGGTCCTCTAATGGCAATGGTAAGCTCAAAGGAAATCTTGAAATGGATGGTTTGCTCCACAAAACTATTGATGGAAAGCTCTCAAGGAGATGAAGAAGGTGATGGCCTCTAATGTCTTCTTGGTGTAAGTTTGGGAGTGGATTGAGTGATGGAAAGCAAGAAGAAGGAGTTGCTCACAAAACCCTAGTTTTCTCTCTTGTGCTGGAAAATGAAAATGGAAGGGAAGGGTCTCCTATTGTAGCAAGTGAGGAGTGGGCTCCACCACTAACAATCTACTTAGGCTTAAATAATCTCTCTCAGGACCTCGGATGAATTCGACGAAGAAGGAAGAAATGTTCGTCGAAATATCTAGTTTCCAAAAAGTATAGGTTTCGCGGGTTTCAGGAATATCAAGTTTTGGGTACAGATTTGGTGTGCAATGACCAAGGCCAAGAAATCGGGTTTCGGGATCTCAAACGGGAACGGAATCAACATGAAAGTTGTAGAGCTTGACGATATCAATAAAACGAGATTAAAACCATGAATGCAAAATCTCCGATAAATTCTCAAACAAAATGCAATGCCATGCAAAAAGGAACCTCCAAAGGGTCCTACTAACACAAGGCAATCAAAACTCTCCAAAACTAATACAAAAGCTATACCAAACCCAACTGTAAGACCCCGACCCGAGTGAACCCGATTAGTACTAATTAAATTGCGTGTTAGTGCTAAGCTTGATTAGTGATTTTTGGTTAAGATGGGTTTGGAATAGCTTCTGATATAGTTTTGGGGATTTTGATTGGCTTTGTGCTAGTAGGGCCCTTTGGGGGTTCCTTTTCATGTCATTGCATATGATTGATGATTTATCGGAGATTTTTACACGTATGATTTTAATCCCGTTTTACTCGTTTTAATAATCCCGACAACTTTGATGTTGATCCCGTGTTCGTTTGAGATCCCGAAACTCGAATTCTTGGCCTTGAGGGCAAATTAGTCATTGCACACAAAATCTGTACCCAAAACTTGATATTCCCGAAACCCGCAAAACATAGACTTTTTGGAAACTAGATATTTCGACGATCATTTCTTCCTTCTTCGTCGAATTCATCCGAGGACCCGAGGGAGATGATTTCAACCTATTTAGCTCCTTAAGTTGTGGGACCTACCCAACCCAATTCTTTGTTAACAAGGGAAGCCATTTCCCTTCTTCTCCATCTTCATTTTCCAGCACAAAAGAGAGGGAAGCTAGGGTTTTCCCTTTTCTTCTCCTTCTTCATTCTCCATCACTCAATCCACTCTCAAGCTTGCACCTAGGAGAGATTGGAGATCATCATCTTCCTCACCTCATTGAGAGCTTTCTTTCAATAGTCCTTGTGGAGCAAATCATCCATTCCAAGATTTCCTTTGAGCTTACCTTGTCCATTAGAGGACCTTGCAAGTAAGTATTTCCCTTTATCTCCTAGAAATGTCTTCCTTGGACCCTTGAGAAGCTTCACCCTAATTATTGGAAGATTTCCTTGCTATTTCTTTGTTTGACCATTTTAGGGTTTTATTTGGGGATTTTGCCTTGTAGCTTGGATTCATTGTCTTGGAAGATTTGGTAGAGGTTGATTTCATTGATTTGAAGACTTGAGGCAAGTGAATGAATGATGTTCCTAAGCTTTTATTGATTTTTGGACATTTTCCATTAATGTGCATTTATTGCTTTGTTTTGAAATGAATGCTCATAATAAGTGTTAATGACCCATTTATAATCTTGGAGAAGTAGTGGTTTATGGCATTGAATGTCTCATTATTTTGTTCAAATGTATATATATTGTGAAGTGATTTCCTTCTCCTTTTTCCTTGTGTTGGATGTATGGTTGATGGAGGAGAATGTGATTGATTAAATGGAGGATTGGTTGTAGTTTTGGGGGAGAAATAGGCTCCTCATTTGATGTGTAAGAAGGGCTAAAGGAAGGTTGTAAAAAGGAAGAGAAGGAGGACAGTTGAACTGGTCCGGAACTCATTTCTGGACAGTTCGCTCGAGCGACCATGACAGTTCGCTCGAGCGACCTGCCCAGAAAAGGAGTCGGGAATTCCAGTGGCTTTGTCGCTCGAACGCATTTTTAATAACCGCTCGACCGATGGGTTCGCTCGAGCGAACTCCCAAATTCGCTCGAGCGATGCGGTCTGCCTGGCATGATGCACGGGTACCAGTGGGTTTTGAGATTTATTTTTTTTGTGGACCTTGGCTACACCCCCCTTGGACTCACTTGACCATATGTGAGAGCGTCTTGAGCCGATGCTCTTCACGGTTGGTTCGGAATGTATCGAAGTTCAATCTATTCAATCTTGAACGGGATGGAGCGACACGATATCCTCTTCATACCTAAATGCAACGTCTATTTCCTTGGGTATCGCGAGTTCTATTCCTTTCGGTGACTGAGTAGGTTGCTCGATGGTTCCGGGTTGACAACATACTTAGGATGGACCGTGTATAGTATTGATTTTTCTATCATAACATCTAGTTATAACCATAAGCTCATTTTAAGTTTTGAAAATCGTAAAAGTGCATAAGGAACCCGGGATGTCTTCAAACTCAAGGAGTACCAAGTCATATCTATGATCGACATACGGGACCCCTATTCACTCAAATAGACCTTAAAACCTTTATCTTTCCAGAATTGTTGTAGTTCATCACATTTCTCTATTTCCAAGATTTACATGTCATGAGTTGTTTTCCCGAAAGCATGATAGTAGCATTGACTTGTCTCGAAATGTATTGCCCGACATGAAATGACAGTGTGCCCTTGAGCACCCCCGTTTTACCTGTTATTTACTGTACTTGATTTACTTGTATATGTCTCGATTGGTTTTATCCTATGTGTCGGCATCACTAAGCTTGGATACCTTGTCAGTCTGATCCACTGACTTGAATATCCCTCTCCCGTCCCGCCAGCTGCAGTTTGGATCCCGATGCCCGGTTTATTACCGTGGTCCTGTCCCGATACCCGGTTCGCTACCGTGGTCCCGTTCCCGTATAATTATATTGTATATATGTATACGTTGTTTCTCCTCACCTTGTGTGACTGAGATCAACGTCCCGTGATACTGTTGTCACTTTAGTGACAGAGGACTTAGCTTTATGTGATTGCCACCTTGTTATTCCCGTTTTCCTTGGTTACCTCATATGTTTTATCTTGTTTACTTGTTTTATAGCAAATGTTTTACCTGCTTTATGAGAGTTCTTGTTTGAACATATTTCTATGCTTTTCGAGAGATTTCATCTATTATATATTGTTGCATCTTTTCATTCTCTTGCCAGACCGTCGTGTCTGACCCATTTGCTTTGGTACTCAGGTCCCGTTGCCGGTTTCCTTGAGGAGGAGGCAGTAGGTGAGCTGCAACCTCTAGTTGAGTGGCGTGCTGACGATGTCATGTAGACATCGGGTTGCCAAGAGGCGTAACATTTTGGGGAGAACTTATTAACTATTCTTTTGGGTTATTCTTTTGTAGTATTGGCCTTTGTTGGCCTCTATTGTGGGAATGTAATTAACTGATATTTTGTTTAACTTTGACAACTTGGGGAAACTTGCTATATATATATCATTGCTCATTCTGATACAGTAATTACACTTATTGTTATGGTCTTCTTGACTAATGATAGTTGGACTATTTGATTTACTACATGCTTCCGCACTAAAGAAGAAATATTCATTGATTGTTGTGATATCCTCACCGCGGACACCTGTGGGAAATTGAATACAAATGTGCATGTTATCATTCCTTATTTATCATTATCGTCCCGATCCCGGATTAGTCCTACGGGCCGGTCCGGGGTCGCGACACCAACTAAGCCACAATCACTAATCAAGCTTAGTACTAACACGCAACTTAATTAGTACTAATCGGGTTCACTCGAGTCGGGGTCTTACAATTACCTATATCCTTTTGGGGATATGCCTTGGATACTGCGATGTACATACTAAACCTTGTACCATCTAAGTCTGTACCTAAGACTCCTCGGGAGTTATGGTATGGGCGAAAGCCTAGTCTACAACATTAACACATTTGGGGTTGTCCGGCACACGTGCTAAAGGTTACGACAGATAAGTTGGAAATGAAGTCGGAAGTATGCACGTTTGTAGGATATCCTAAAGGTACTAAAGGTTGATTGTTCTATAATCCCAGAGAGCAGAAAGTGCTGGTGAGCGCCAATACGGTTTTTCTGGAGGAAGATTGTCGCGACCCCGAAACGGATCCCGGGCCCGCGACGAGTGTTGATGATTGCGTTTGCTTATGTTTTCCCACAGGTTCCTGCGGTGAGGATTCCCAAAGACATGCGGAATCTGACTCACATGATCAAGTATGCGGAAGCATGTAGCAAATCAGATCAAGATAAGCACCAATAAATCTTTAAGTGCTATGACCAAATGATAACAAGACATAGTATCAAAGGAAGAAGTTAATATGGCATTCCCATCAAGATTCAAGTTATGAGACTAACTCAAAAGTAAGTTAAGTTCAGTTACAACCCATAAGAGCCAAACAGAGGCCAATACAATTCTCAAAACAACAAAAGAAACCCCATGACAGAATGATGAAACTCAAGAACCCGCCCGACGTCTAGTTGACATCGTCGGGCTGCCACTCTCTAACAGGGGTTGGCTCAAAAGCCTCCTCCGGACGCTCCTCCTCAAAGGCAACGTCTCCTGCACCTGGGCACCAACAACAAGAGTCAAACACAACGGTTTGGCAGGTAACCAATTTAGGTGCAAGCATGAAACAATAACGTTTTAAGAAAACATATAAACAAATCCTTGATTTGAAATACTGCAATGACTGAGATACATTTTCTAGAATACATAACAAAACTGAGATAATAAAACAAACTAGCATGAGTACATATAATATCATGAATAGTTACATTCCACAAAGAGCCCATCCTTTCTCTATCATATATATAATGAAAAGAGCAAGCACGCACGACAAGCATGATATACATAATATAATCACGACACGATTCCCACATATACGGGGATTTCCGGCCGCGGAACCGGACACGCACGATGTTTAATAAAATACACGACCAGTCTGCAGACAGTCCACATGTTTAAGGACCCCCAGACAGTGGATCAAACTGAAAGGGCAGTCCAAGCTCAGTGGTATTCACTTAATTCATGAATGCACAAAACACGCGAAACACGATCTAAACACGTCAAGATAAAGAAGGGGGAAAATCACTTATCAAACACAACAAACACGACTAGCAAAAGGCATAATTAATATGCATATCACGCTTAGGAAGTGATCCCCTTTTTCTTGAAACAAATCTTCAAAACAAGCGTATACTTGAAATTCAAAACGAGTGCACGATGGTACTTATCGTACCAAGACGGAAATTCAAAATACAAAATCTGACAAGCATGTGTTAAGGCTAGTAATTGACCTTTGTGTACTTGGAACCCCAAATGTCGGAATATACAAGAATTGGTGTCCCCGAAGTTGGGTTGCATTTCGAAGTTCCATCTACACAATGTCAAGTCAAAACTCTTAACATAGTCTAGTTTTTCCACCTTCAAGAAAATACACAAATGAAATGATTCTTCTTCCTGAATTTGGCAGGTTCGCTCGAGCAAAGCTTGTAAGGTAATGACACTTCGCTCGAGCGTACAATAAGGTTGCTCCGGCGGACAGCTCTCTGTCTGCGCTCGGACCAAGCAGTGGCTTGGTCGCTCGAGCGGACCCAATGGTCGCTCGAGCGGACAAGCTTCTGCCTGTGCTCGCTGAGTGCAGAAAAAGCCTTTCTCTTGTACAACTTCCCACACATTTCTCTCATTCTTCTCATCCTTAAATCACATACAATCCCTTGAGCCTCCATGCTCACCAAGGGTTCATTTTCACCATTTGAAACATCCAATCAAATGAAAACAAGATCATGAAGTTTATAAACAAATTCATATGCACAATTTCTAGAACAACCATGAAATCAAAAATACACATGCAACATTGAGCCTATAGAGATTACTTGCCTTAATCCAAGATGTCTCACACTTCTCCAAGCACTTCACTCACTAATCCAAAGAACTACAAAAACCCATGAAAACCATACAAAACTCACTCAATCTTGAAAACAAGAAACCCATTTTACCAAAGGGGTTTGTAACATGAAAAACAAGATTTTTAAGGAACTAAAAGGACTTCATGAAAAGTATGGGTTTAAGCTCTTACCTAGAAATGGCCAAACAAGAAGGGATGAGGAAAATGTAGAGCTTGTCCCACAAGAAACTCCAAGAAATTTGTACCAATAGAAAGCTTGCAAGGAGAGGAAAAAGATGATGGTCTTGGAATTTTATTTGGAGATCTCTAGCTAGATCATGCAAGGTGAGGAAGATGGAAAGGAAAGAGGGATTTTCAGCCCTAGGTTAAGAAAGTTGCAGGAAATTTTGGGGAAATGAATGAAAAGAGTAAAGAGGGGAAAGAGATGGGTTGACTTAAGACACTTGCAAGTGGGGCCCAAATGGCCAAATCTTGTATCAATAAAAACGTGCCCTTGCGGGCCTCGAATGAACTCGACGAAGAAGGATAAAACGATCCTCGAAATATCTAGTTTCCAAAAAAGTATATTTTTGACATGGTTTTGAGACCTCGAAAATTGTGTCCAGATTTGTGCAAAAAAGACCATTTTACCCTCTTTGGGCCAGAACTTGGGTTTTTGGGCTTCAAACATGATGTGCTTAAGATGAAAGTTGTAACACATAGAAAAATCATTCAAATGAAATAAAAATCATGATTACACCGAAACCGATACGATCCTCCCAAGCTTACACGTGCACTCAGGCCTCCCTAAGTGTGTCAGATTAGTACTAAACGTTCTCAAAATTCAGAAAGTTATGTCCAAGACTAAAACTAATTACTTCTAACCCAACGACAACTAAACCCACTTAGGACTAAACACATACTAATCGTACACTAATCGAATTGGTCTGGGTCGGGGTCTAACAAAGATTATATGATGGACCGGAAATCTTTAGAAAAGGTGATCTTGGAAGAGATTCAAGAACAATCAATTCCAAATCCAAGTATGACCAAACTTAAGGAATAATCACCCATACCTAACCGAGTAATTACACCAATGGCTTGTCGTAGTGGGAGCATTGTCAGGACCCCTGACAGGTTCTTGTTCTTAGGAAAGTCTTACGAGGCAATCCCGGAAGAACCAGAACAGGATCCCTGTAACTGTGATAAAGCAAATAATGACATAGATTCGGGATGTTGGAAAAATGCTATGAAAGCTGAGATGGAGTCTATGTACTCCAATCAGGTTTGGACACTTGTGGACTTGCCTGCCAATATTAAACTTATTGGGTGCAAGCAAGTCTACAAGAGAAAGAGAGGACCAGATGGAAGAGTTGAGACCTTTAAAGGTCAGGCTTGTTGCAAAAGGATATACTCAGAAAGAAGATATCGATTATGAGGAAACCTTCTCGCCGGTAGCCATGCTGAAGTCCATCAGGATACTCTTATCCATTGCGGCTCATCTCGATTTGGCAAATGGATGTCAAGACGACGTTTATCAACGACCATATTGAGAAAAACATCTAAATGATGCAGCCAGACGGTTTTATAGCAAGTAACCAAAAGCAAAGAGTTTGCAAGTTGCATAAGTCCATTTATGGACTGAAGTAGGCATCCCGAAACTGGAACATCCGTTTTGACCAGGCAATTAAGTCATTTGGTTTTTGTCAAAAACAGATGAGTCATGAGTGTATATGAAAAGTGAAGGAGGCAGGGTAATTTTTCTGATCTACGACATCCTTCTCCTAGAGAGTGATATAGGGATGTTGTCAACAGTAAAATTTTAGTTAGCTAAGACTTTTGATATGAAGGACTTGGGAGAAGTCAGCTACATCCTAGGGATCAAACTCCATTGAGACCGGAAAAATAGGATGATAGGCTTATCCCAATATGCGTACATAGATGAGGTGCTGGTATGGTTAACTATGCTTAGTACTAGACAGTATATCTATCACGCAGTGGGCCTAGTCAGCAGATATCAGTCTAACCTAGGACCCGAACGTTGGACTGTTGTAAAGTGTATTCTCAAATACTTGAGAATGACTAGAGATTACATGTTGATTTATGACAATAATGAGTTGATTTCAGTCCGTTACACAGATTCTGACTTCATGTCAGATAAGGATTCCAAGATATCAACTTCTGGGTTTGCGTTTATGCTATAGCTGCTTGAGAAGCAACTAAAGAAGCAGATTGGCTCAATAAATTCCTTATGGAACTTGGAGTGGTACTTTTGGCAAGACAGCTGCTCACAGTTTACTGTGATAACAGCAGGGCAGTCGATAAATCCAAGGAACCCTAGAGCCAAAAACATATACAGAGGTAGTTACACATGGTCAGAGAGATTGTGCAGAGAGGTGATACTACTATCACCTAGATAGACTCTGCAGACAATCTGGGAGATCCCATTACTAAGCCTTTGACTACCAAAGTCTTTGAGCAACATGTAGATGGGATGAGCATGAGATGCAACCCTGACTGGCATTGAGCCCAAGTGGGAGATTGTTAGATTGTATGGTCTCAATCCATCAGTTGATGTAATAAATTGATTAATTTCTTCATTTATCAATGTAATCATGCTTTCCTTTCATGAGATGAATGGTGATTTATTACTTAATGAACATGACCAATACATATGACATAATGGTTCATGAGATGAACCGGGTCCCATTAGTATATTAGATGTGATATATGTATATGGATGAGATCCACATACAGGAGATATGTGTCACAAATCTTATACTTAAATATCTTCACAACCGGTGATGAGATTGGGCATCTCATTTGACAAGGTTGCAGCACTTTGATCACTATGAGAAAGTGTGATTTGTCTCGATCATCCGACTGTAAGATTCTGGATCATGGTGCTGGTGCATTGGATGTATTGAAGGACCATGAGAAGCACCTTATATACACTGTCTTTACTTTAAGGTCTGCTCTCATAATTCCCTAGCAATAGGCTCATAATCCTGAGACATTAATGAACTCAAGTTTCTATCTATTCATTTGGTTTGAGTCACCAATGAGTGAGGCCAATTGTAGGTCAACACCTCGGTGATTTGGGTACGTGGTAGTAGAGCTGTGGGTGTTGGGATTGGTGTATGCCCCAAAGCCCACTGACTGCACTCACATCTCTGTTACTGGATATTTATTGGTTATTTAATAGAATGACATCTTTCTCTTATTACTTGTGTATATGTATGGTTGTATAAGGCCCGTTGTTTTCTAGTAAATGACTTAGGTGTGTAGTGGCTACACACAGTAAGGTCTGTGTCATGGACAGTTGAAACAATAAACTTGTTCATAACTGAGAGATGGAGTTGGGCACTTCATCTTGGTATAAGTTATAATGAGATACTCTCCTGTATTCAGGGTGACTTACCTAAGTCGCGGGAGGCTTTTCCGGATTTATCTCATTAGTGCATGTGTCATGCATTGAACAGGACCACTTGTAGGTGTGATCTCTAAAATAGTACTATCACTGAGAGAGATCAAATCACCTCTTGCTACTGAGTGACCAGTGCTCTTAATCTTGAGCATTTGTGGATGAACTGACGAAGTCAAGTTCTTGTGCTTTAATTCACTATGGGTGAGATCCTGTTCATGGGTCAAAAGCTCTGTGTTTTGGGTGCTCGGGCTTGATTAGTTGGGACGTGCAAATGCAATATGGAATCTATGCCATCGTGTGATGGAATGATCGTCCCCTTAGAATTATCCGATTAATCATCAGAATCTAAGATCTTAGTATATGGATATTCCATATGGATATTGAACTTGTGGGTCGCTCCCTGGATCAAGAGAATGATATCCGGATGATGATTAAGTCAAGGGTATGAAGTTCTAAGGATGAGATGTAATCAAGAAGGTAGATAGTACATCGGTTAACCTACTTGATTATGGATGTTACATAGAGGGGCATTGTGGTCATTGTACTTGGTAGGTCAAAGACAATCGTCAGTTTATGATGAGCTTCATTTGCAATTTAATATTTGTCCCTGGAGTGCAACCATAACTCTTTAGTGGAATGAGTTAGGGTTAAAATGATCTTAATGTTGCTATGGGGTTAGCATGGACATTTTGGTCATTTTGGGAGCCAAGGGCAAATATGTCTTCTGGTCCCTCTTCTAGCCATCTTCCTATATTGGCATGGTTTCCTAATTTAATTAGATGTTATGTGGTTGAATTAATTTTGTGGAAGAATAATTTTGAGTTTAAATTCAAATAGGCTTTTGATGGCATACATGAATTTAACTCTAGCTAAATTATTAACTTGTGGGCCATGGTGTGTTTATCTATCTTGTGGGCCAGCCATAAGGGGAGCCCCTTGTGTGAGGTTTCCTAGTTTAACTAGGTATCTTTACTTGGAAGGAAGAACTCCTCTTTGGGTAAGAGTTCCTATAATTAAAGTTTACTAATTTTTAGTATCTTTAATTAGAAAGTGTTGCACAACTAAGGTGGCTGGTTGCTATTTTTTAGGGATGGTCATTCCTATTAGAGAGAGAACTCTTAAAGGAATGAGAGCTTTATAAATATATCCTCACTGCCCTAGGCGTGAAACACATGAAACAAAGCAACCAGAATTAATCCTAGACGTGCAACAGTTTGGTGCTCCATTGGCCGCCCAAGAGAAAAGAGAGGAACTCACGCCCAGCCCATTGCTGCCTTCTTCTTCTTCATTGGAGAGAGGAGATTAGGTCCTGGGCTTTTTCCACAAATTGTAGATTCAGAAAACCCTTCTTGGAATCCATATTCTGATCCCACAATCAAAGCCAATCAGATTAGGTTGGGGAATAGAAGAGAAGATCAAAGGAGAAGCTATTGCAGAAATTCCTGCAACATACATTGCTGATTGCAGGCTGAGTTCAGATCTTTGAAGGCTTTCTTTTCAGAGATTTGAGGCATTCATATCATCAAGGTATTAGTCCTCTATCATCTTCTTGCATTATACACATGTTGATCATGATTTCATGGAGTTTTTATGCATGTTTCATGGCTGGAAAATCAGATCTGTGTTCTTGTTTTAAAAACTTGAAAAACCAAATCAGCCATGGAAGTCTAAGTTCAGATCAGTATAGCATGAACTTTCAGTGGTATCAGAGCCTCTCCATATGAAATCATGATCCCATGATGTGTTAATATTAATCCTATCATAGTTAAGGGCATGGTGGCACCCTTCCAGATACTATTCACTGCATGTTTGGAGTGCAGGAATTTTTCCAGGGTGCTGGAATAATTTCAGAATACTATATAGTGTTGTACATAGCACAATGAATGCACTAACCTTTTTGTATGCAGCCATATAATTGCATCCTTGATGGTTCGCATGTATGTGTGTGGATTTGGATGTTTTTTAATTAGTTGGAAAGTGTACGATTGCGCGTTTAGCAATCATAGGAAGTTGTAATTTTTCCTTGTTTTTATTTCAACTAGTCTTGATGTAAGCTTTCTTGAAAAGCATAGGTATCGCCAATGTAATTTTTGGTTTTGTTTTTCATGGGTTTGCTTGTATAAAATTAATTTTATTGTAACAAGCAAGGAGAAGAAAGCTTCAAAGATTGCATGGTTGCAAGTAGAAGAGGATTCCATGGTGGTGGAGGCAACGAAGGTGTCCTAGTGCGAAAAGGACTCTTAACCAAGTATCCTAGTTGGATAAGGATTTGAAGTCCGAAGAGCAGGGAGCCATCAAGGATTGCATTATATTTATTGCTTTATATAATTGCTATTATTGCTATGTTTATCACCTAGTAACATGGCCACCACTAGGTTCTTAAAATTGGCATCTTTCTATATTGGATTGTTTTTAGTTTGGCAAATTGGTTTTAAACGGATCTTAGACCAGCACCTTCTATTTGTCTAAGGTTTAAAAATTGGATAGGGTTTAGTTTATCTTGGTACCCTAAGTTTCCAAAAGAGGCCAAAATAAAATCTAATATGTTGCTACCTTAGTGGGCCCATAACCCACTGGTCCCAAGTTACGAAATTTGACCCTTTAAAGTGATTTGCTCAAATATTTTAAAGCAAAAGTTATTTATGTTCAAGATGACTTAAGTCATTGAGTCATGAATTTGATTAACTAAGTTTGCTAGATTTAAAAAGATTTTTTGAGTAACCAATGTAAAGGTCAAAAGAGTTTTTTTTTCAAAACCCTAGTGTTAAATAATCAAGTGGGAGAGGGGTTTGGAAAAACCCCACGGCCTTCCATTTTCGGTTCATGCTATCTCAATGGAGTATTAGTGGGAGCGGCCACCCCTTCGGTGGAGTTCTTTACTAAAGATCGCTTCGATAGGTTAGTGGGTGAACTAATGTGAATATTCGTAATGAGGTGTTAGTGGGAGCGGCCATCCCTTCGGTGGAGTTCTTTACTAAAGATCACTTCTATAGAATGTCAATGAAGTGTTGGTGGGAGCGGCCATCCCTTCGGTGGAGCTCTTTACTAAAGTTCACTTCAAGATTGGATTAAAGTCACTTCCCTTCGGAGGACTTGAGTCATAGACATTCTGGGAACGTTCATAAGAGATGGTAATACACTTGACATAAGACGGTAATAACCTCTCCCTAGGAGTTAGTGTTATTTGTCATATGAGGCCAAACCAATCAGTGATTGGACTGTCGCTGGATATAGATAGTGATAATCCAAATAAGCGAGGCTTTACTCAACGAGACTATAGATTCGGCCATCCCTTCGATGGAGGGTCTATGAGGAGGTTGAGACACTGATACATTATAATTAGGGTTAACTAATGTAAAAAGTCTTGTGCATGTTTTTCCTTTTATTACAAGCACCATATACATGTTACATATATACTGCCTGTCTAATTATAACCTGTTATATATCCAGAGAGATGGGGAAAGATTCTTTTAGCCCGTTGATGAGTATTCTGCGTGAGAACAAATTGACTGGCCCAAATTACGTAGACTGGAAAAGAAACCTTAACATAGTACTCACCGCTGAGGAGTACAAGTATGTTTTGTCGGAACCCTGTCCTACCATTGATGATTATTCTACAGATGACCAGCAAGAGACTGAAAGGAAATGGAAAAAGGCGAATAGCATGGCCAAATGCTACATGCTTGCTTCCATGTCCAACGTGTTGCAAACACAGCATGAGCAAATGGACACAGCTTCTGATATCATGTTGTCCTTGTCTGAGATGTTCGCAGACAAAAGCAGGTCAGCTAGGCAAGCTGCTTTAAGGACAATCATGAATTCTAGGATGGCTGAGGAAACACCTGTCAGAGAGCACATGCTCAAAATGATGGATTGTTTCAATGAAGCTGAGATCCTAGCGGTTGAGATTGATGCAGGGAGTCAGACCGATATGATTCTCGAAACTCTGCTGGAGTCTTTCAACCAGTTCAAGCTCAACTTCCACATGAGCAAGATGGACATGACTCTCTCTGAGTTAATGAAAGAACTCCAGGCGGCAGAGGCCATCATGAAGCCTAAAGGCCAAGCTCACTTTTCCCAGTCTTCCTCTAAACTGAACCCGAAAGGGAAAAAGTTCAAGAAGAAGCAGGGTAAGGGAAAAGGATAGAAAAAGGGCAATGCTGGAAAGAAGGACAAAGGTACAGGTGAAAAGCCCAAAGGGAAATGCTTCAAGTGCGGCCTCAAAGGTCACTGGAATAAAGATTGTCCCAAGCTCCTAGGCTCAGATAAGAAAGGTATATCTCTTTCCTACTACATTGAAACCTGTCATGTGGTTGACTCTACTGATTCATGGATAGTAGACTCTGGAGCCACTAATCATATCTGCAATTCATTGCAGGGGTTTCAGATAATGAAAAAGCTTGAGAAAGTGGAGTTTGACCTTAGAGTTGGAAATGGAGCAAAGATTTGGGTTGTTGCAGTGGGAGCTGTTACTTTACATTTTCTGCATGATAGGATATTAGTTTTAAATAATGTTATCTATGTTCCGGAAATAAGGAAGAATTTAATTTCAGTTTCCAGACTTATTGAATTTCATTATTCAGTTTCTTTCCATTCTGGTGTTGATATCAGTAGAAATGGAAATATTATATGTTCCGGTAGAATGCATGACAACTTATTTAATATATATCCTATTGCTCCCACACTGCATAATGTACAACTAGAAAGCTCATCTTCCCTTAAGAGGAAGGTATCTTCGACCAATGACACTTATCTTTGGCACTTACGTTTGGGTCATATTAACCTAAAACGGATTCAGAGGTTGGTAGAGGATGGGCTTTTAAGCTCATTAGATCTAGAACCTTTACCTCAGTGTGAATCTTGTCTCATGGGAAAGATGACCAAAAGGTCATTCTCTGGAAAGGGACTGAGGTCAAAGGAGTTGTTAGAATTGGTTCACACTGATGTGTGTGGTCCTATGAACAAACTAGCTCGAGGAGGTTATGAGTATTTCATCACCTTCACTGATGATTACTCTAGGTATGGATATGTGTACCTAATGCGACGCAAGTCTAAAGCGTTTGATAAGTTCAAACAATTCAAGGCTGAGGCGGAGTTACAACTAGGGAAACATATCAAAGCTCTTCGATCTGATCGAGGTGGCGAGCACCTCCTGGGTGAGTTCAAGGAGTACCTCACACAACATGGGATTGTGTCTCAGTTGCCTGCACCGGGTACACCCCAGCAAAATGGTGTAGCAGAGAGAAGAAACCGTACCCTTCTTGATATGGTAAGGTCCATGATGAGTCATGCAACCCTACCCATATCTTTTTGGGGATATGCCCTAGAAGCAGCAGCATACATTTTGAATCTGGTACCTTCTAAATCAGTACCTAGGACACCTCAAGAAATGTGGACAGGTCGAAAACCCAGTTTAAGACATATCCACATTTGGGGTTGTCCAGCCTATGTACTGAATGATAAAGCTACCAAGCTAGAACCCAGATCGGAAATGTGCTACTTCATTGGGTATCCTAAGGGAACGAGAGGAGGCATCTTTTATCATCCAAATGAGCAAAAGGTGCTTATCAGCACTCATGCTAGATACTTGGAGGATGATTGCATGATGCACCAAAAGCTTGGTTGTAAAGAAACACTTGAGGAGATTCTTTTAGAAACTCCTGCAACATCTGTGCCAGATCCTGAGACTGTAGATAATCAAGACATTCCTTTTAACGCTCCGGAGCCTCGTCGTAGTGGGAGAATTTCTAGACCACCAGATAGATACTTAGGAGTGTCTTTTATGACAGACTCCGAGGATCTGGTTGAGGATCCTACTAGTTACGATGAAGCAGTAACGGAAATAGATGCTGACATGTGGCAGCAAGCGATGAAATCTGAATTGGATTCTCTGTATTCCAATCAAGTCTGGGAACTTGTGGATGCACCTGAAGGGATCAAACCCATAGGGTGCTAGTGGATCTACAAGAGAAAGAGAGGAGTGGATGGGAAGGTTGAAACCTTCAAAGCAAGACTAGTGGCGAAAGGATATACTCAGAAAGAGGGTATCGATTATGAGGAAACCTTTTCACCAGTGGCTATGCTTAAATCCATTAGAATTCTCTTAGCCATCGCATGTCATTATGACTACGAGATATGGCAGATGGATCTCAAGACAACTTTTCTAAATGGAAGTCTTGACGAATGCATCTATATGATGCAACCAGAGGGATTCATTGCTGGTGGCCAAGAGAACATGGTCTGTAAACTTAAAAAGTCCATTTATGGACTTAAGCAAGCATCTAGGGCATGGAACATCAAGTTTAATTAGGCAGTCAAATCCTTTGGCTTTGATCAAAACATTGATGAACCATGTGTGTATAAGAAAGGGAGTGGAAACGCAGTTGCATTTTTAGTCCTATATGTGGATGACATACTACTCATTGGAAATGATGTTGGCATGTTGTCGTCTGCTAAGGTTTGGTTATCATCTCAATTTCAGATGAAGGATTTGGGTGAGGCGAGCTATGTCTTAGGGATCAAGCTTTTGCAAGATCGCAAGAACAAGATGTTAGCCTTATCCCAATCTTCGTATATCGAGAAGATATTGGTCAAGTATAACATGCATGACTCCAAGAAGGGCTTGCTACCTTCTAGACATGGAGTACCACTATCTCGGAATCAATGTCCGAAAACACCTGAGGAGATAGACAGCATGAGGAGAGTACCATATGCATCAGCTGTTGGAAGCCTCATGTATGCAATGTTGTGTACTAGACCAGATATCTGCTTTGCCGTTGGCATGGTTAGTAGATATCAATCAAACCCTGGACCTATGCACTGGACAGCTGTTAAGCATATATTCAAGTATCTTCGGAGAACGAAAGATTATATGCTAACCTACCGAGCAGATGATCTAACGCCACTGGCGTATACAGACTCTGATTTCCAGTCGGATGTAGATGGCAGAAAGTCTACCTCGGGATACGTCTTTACTCTATCAGGAGGGGCTATATCATGGAGAAGTGTCAAGCAAGATTGTACTGCTGATTCTACCATGGAAGCAGAGTATGTGGCGGCATCGGAAGCTGCGAAGGAAGCAGTATGGCTCAGAAAATTCCTATTGGAATTGGGAGTAGTTCCTGCAGTGCAAAAACCGATTGTCATGTACTACGACAATACTGGTGCAGTAGCGAACTGCAAAGAGCCCAGAAATCACAAAAAAGGCAAGCATATTCAGAGAAAGTACCAATTGATCCGGGAATTCGTCCAGGATGGAGAAATAGTGGTAGAGCAGATTGCCTCAGCAAATAACTTAGCTGACCCATTTACTAAGACTCTTACTGAGAAAGTGTTTACTTCACATGATGAGTCTATGGGAGTTAGGTTAGGTCGTAGTGATCTTTAGTGCAAGTGGGAGATTGTTGGGATGGGTGTATGCCCTAAAGCCCACTGACTGCACTCACATCTCTGTTACTGGATATTTATTGGTTATTTAATAGAATGACATCTTTCTCTTATTACTTGTGTATATGTATGGTTGTGTAAGGCCCATTGTTTTCTAGTAAATGACTTAGGTGTGTAGTGGCTACACACAGTAAGGTCTGAGTCATGGACACTTGAAACAATAAACTTGTTCATAACTGAGAGATGGAGTTGGGCACTTCATCTTGGTATAAGTTATAATGAGATACTCTCCTGTATTCAGGGTGACTTACCTAAGTCGCGGGAGGCTTTTCCGGATTTATCTCATTAGTGCATGTGTCATGCATTGAACAGGACCACTTGTAGGTGTGATCTCTAAAATAGTACTATCACTGAGAGAGATCAAATCACCTCTTGCTACTGAGTGACCAGTGCTCTTAATCTTGAGCATTTGTGGATGAACTGACGAAGTCAAGTTCTTGTGCTTTAATTCACTATGGGTGAGATCCTGTTCATGGGTCAACAACTCTGTATTTTGGGTGCTCGGACTTGATTAGTTGGGACGTGCAAATGCAATATGGAATCTATGCCATCGTGTGATGGAATGATCGTCCCCTTAGAATTATCCGATTAATCATCAGAATCTAAGATCTTAGTATATGGATATTCCATATGGATATTGAACTTGTGGGTCGCTCCCTGGATCAAGAGAATGATATCCGGATGATGATTAAGTCAAGGGTATGAAGTTCTAAGGATGAGATGTAATCAAGAAGGTAGATAGTACATCGGTTAACCTACTTGATTATGGATGTTACATAGAGGGGCATTGTGGTCATTGTACTTGGTAGGTCAAAGACAATCGTCAGTTTATGATGAGCTTCATTTGCAATTTAATATTTGTCCCTGGAGTGCAACCATAACTCTTTAGTGGAATGAGTTAGGGTTAAAATGATCTTAATGTTGCTATGGGGTTAGCATGGACATTTTGGTCATTTTGGGAGCCAAGGGCAAATATGTCTTCTGGTCCCTCTTCTAGCCATCTTCCTATATTGGCATGGTTTCCTAATTTAATTAGATGTTATGTGGTTGAATTAATTTTGTGGAAGAATAATTTTGAGTTTAAATTCAAATAGGCTTTTGATGGCATACATGAATTTAACTCTAGCTAAATTATTAACTTGTGGGCCATGGTGTGTTTATCTATCTTGTGGGCCAGCCATAAGGGGAGCCCCTTGTGTGAGGTTTCCTAGTTTAACTAGGTATCTTTACTTGGAAGGAAGAACTCCTCTTTGGGTAAGAGTTCCTATAATTAAAGTTTACTAATTTTTAGTATCTTTAATTAGAAAGTGTTGCACAACTAAGGTGGCTGGTTGCTATTTTTTAGGGATGGTCATTCCTATTGGAGAGAGAACTCTTAAAGGAATGAGAGCTTTATAAATATATCCTCACTGCCCTAGGCGTGAAACACATGAAACAAAGCAACCAGAATTAATCCTAGACGTGCAACAGTTTGGTGCTCCATTGGCCGCCCAAGAGAAAAGAGAGGAACTCACGCCCAGCCCATTGCTGCCTTCTTCTTCTTCATTGGAGAGAGGAGATCAGGTCCTGGGCTTTTTCCACAAATTGTAGATTCAGAAAACCCTTCTTGGAATCCATATTCTGATCCCACAATCAAAGCCAATCAGATTAGGTTGGGGAATAGAAGAGAAGATCAAAGGAGAAGCTATTGCAGAAATTCCTGCAACATACATTGCTGATTGCAGGCTGAGTTCAGACCTTTGAAGGCTTTCTTTTCAGAGATTTGAGGCATTCATATCATCAAGGTATTAGTCCTCTATCATCTTCTTGCATTATACACATGTTGATCATGATTTCATGGAGTTTTTATGCATGTTTCATGGCTGGAAAATCAGATCTGTGTTCTTGTTTTAAAAACTTGAAAAACCAAATCAGCCATGGAAGTCTAAGTTCAGATCAGTATAGCATGAACTTTCAGTGGGAACATTCAATGGTCAAGATGGAATCTATCTTTAATATCCCCTTCTGCCAATTAATGGATTTATCATTGGTAAGTGCGCACCCATTCCAATTAAGAGTTAATTGGATCGGTACCAAATGATCATTATAATTAATTGGGGCTCAAGGATAATAAGATATGGATCTAATTTGGTGGACAGGTCCAATTGATCCATGGATATTGATAGAGGGGCCTACTTGTGGTAATTGGGAAGTTTAGGGTCTTCATTGTAATTTAGTGCAATTGCATTTATATAGTGGAGTTATTTGCAATTAACTGTGGGCCCGGATTGCACAAGAGATGTGGAGTCGCGTGTCCCAATTGGAGCCAACTTTCTAAGGAATCCTTAATGGTCCCCACGCTAGCCCAAACTATTAGAAAAATACTAATTCTACTTGAACTCTAATAGGAAGGTTACTATTTCTATTTGAAGTGAGACTTCTAATAGTGGTAATAGTAAGTTACTAATTATTAATGGAAGTAGGACTTCTATTATAATTAGAAAGGAGAAAGCTAGTAATTGTTGTGGAAGTGAGACTTCTATGGCAACTAGCAAGGGAGAAGGTTACTATTTTGTAATGGGAGTTAAACTTCTATTTCAAATAGGAAAAGAGGAGGATTGGAGGGCTATATAAAGAGGAACGAACACCTCTTGGTCGTGCATAATACATAGAGCAACTTCAGCCCCATTGTGCAAGAGTTGCACAAGTTCTCTTCCTCTCTTAGTTCCCCTCTCTTTCTCCTTTAGTTCCTTAGAGTTACTAGTAGGGTTTTCTCTTGAAGATTCCACCATCTTCTTGAGAAAAGAGATCTAATACGGGTCATAGCATTGAAGATCAAAAGGTGTTGGAGATTCTGAATTGGATAGTGAAGGTGTTCATCATCAAAGGAAAGAACTCAAATTCTCCATTAGAGCAGAACAAAGCTCCAAAGGTATATCTACATCTTGTATGCTGTAGATTTCGTGGTTGCATGTTTATGTTCTATTTTCTATCTTCTAGATAGGTTATGTTGCTGTACATGGTTTATGAGATTGAGGGAATTGCATCCTGGATTGGGTTTTGTGGTCTTCTAGACAATTGATCCCTGCATCAAGTGGGTCAAAAGTTTTGAAACCTGTCTGGAAGGCCCACCTATATTCCAACAAAACCAAGCCCCCCCACGGAGGATAAGGTTAAACAAATTAATCTAGGAACAGAAATTGACCCCCGTCCAATCTTTGTAAATGCAGAATTGATTAAAGATAAAATTCCGGAGTATACTTGTCTTTTGAATGAATTTAAAGATGTTTTTGCATGGTCTTATTCTGAAATGCCTGGCCTTGATCCACGAATTGCAATGCATAGATTAAATTTAAGAAAAGATGTTAAACCTTTAAACAAGCTCAAAGAAGATTCCGACCAAACATAATGGATAAAATAAAAAAAGAGGTTCAAAAGCTGAAAGATGTTGGCTTCATTAGGGAGGAACAACATCCTGATTGGTTAGCCAACATCGTTCCAGTTATAAAGAAAAATGGCCAGATTAGAATCTGTATTGATTTTAGAAACTTAAATGAGGCTTGTCCTAAGGATGAATTCCCTATACCCATCGCAGAAATCATGATTGATAATACTTTTGGTTACGAAAGAATGTCTTTTATGGACGGTTTCTCAGGATATAACCAAATCAAAATGAATCCTAATGACCAGAAGCACACTGCAGTTCAAACACCATTTGGAATCTATTGTTACACCGTGATGCCTTTTGGTTAAAAAAATGCAGGGGCCACTTATCAAAGGGCAATGATGAAAATCTTTAAAGATATGCAACATAAAAAAGTTGAGTGTTATGTAGATGATCTTGCTGTTAAAAGCAAAAGAAAAGAAGATCGCCTATAAGACCTCAAGGAAGTGTTTGAAAGACTTCGACGGTATAAACTCCGCATGAACCCATTGAAATGCTTTTTTGGTGTTTCTTCGGCAAACTTCTTAGGGTTTATTGTTCGCAAAGATGGAATCGAGCTTGATCCAATCAAAACAAAAGTCATTTTAGAAATGAAACCTCCAAGAAATCTAAAAGAGCTAAAAGGACTCCAAGGTCGATTGGCCTATATTCGAAGGTTCATTTCTAATTTATCTGGAAGATGCCGGCCATTCTCACGTCTAATGAAGAAAGGAGTGAATTTTGTATGGGATCAGGCATGTGATGAAGCCTTTGAAGATATCAAAAAATATCTTATTAGGCCTCCTGTTTTAGCTGCTCCAGTGCAAGGGAGACCATTCATTTTGTATACGCGAGCTCTTGATCACTCCTTGGGGGCAATGCTGGCACAAAAGAATAACCAAGGGCATGAGGTGTCACTTTACTACTTAAGTAGGTTGATGGTAGGAGCAGAACATCGATATCCACCGATAGAGAAAGAATGCCTCGTGCTAATGTTTGCAATACAAAAATTAAGGCACTACCTGCTCTCACAAACAGTTTATCTTGTCTCTCGTGTAAACCCATTAAAGACCTTAGTAACAAAGGCGGGATCTTTGAGTGCAAGATTAGCAAAATGGTCCATTCTCCTTTCCCAATATGATATCATATATGTCCCACAAAAAACAGTAAAAGGTCAATCATTAGCAGATTTCTTGGCCGCGCATCCGTTACCACCTGATTCCGAGCTGAGGGATGTTTTTCCAGATGAACCAATCTTTTACATTGAGACCTTTAAGACCTCAAAACAAGAAGCTTGGGAAATGTATTTTGATGGTGCTAGTAGGACAGATGGAAACGGAGAAAGGATATCTGGGGTAGGAGTTGTCTTCGTAACCCCTGATGGATATATGATCCCTTATTCCTTCTCACTAATCAAATCATGTTCTAATAATATTGCAAAATATTAGGCCCTTATTATGGGAATGGAAATAGCTCATGAGGCACAAATTCGGCATTTGGAAATAGGTGAAGATTCAAAACTCAGTGTAAATCAAGTGAATGATCAATATGAAGTTAAGAAACCCGACATTTGCCCCTACCATAAGATAGCTCAACGATTGATGAACAAGTTCATTTATTGTAATATTGAACATATCCCACGAAGCCAGAATGCAAGGGCAGATGCACTAGCAAGTCTAGCAGCCTCGATGGCACTTCCTGAAGGAGAAGTCCTTAAAGTATTGGTTTGTGAAAGAAGGATCTTGCTGCCATTAGATACACATGAAGCCATTGCCGAATGCCAATTAGTCAAATCAAGTAGACTTTCTGTATGCGAAATGGCAATCGGAGACTAGCGTAACCCATTTATTGATTATGTGCAGCTTGGAATTTTACCAGATTACCCAAAAGGACGAACAAGCATAAGAAGGAGGGCTCCTAAATTTTACTATGACGTCAATACCAAAACTCTATATAGAAAGTCATATGATGGTATTTTACTTCGTTGTTTATCAAATCAGGAGGCAGATGAAGTCATGACCGAAACTCATAGTGGAACATGTGGAGCACATCAACCGGGTCCAAAATTATGGGATCGAATTAGAAGGATGGTTTATTATTGGCCAACCATGATTAAAGATACACATGAATTAGTCAAACGATGTACGGCTCATCAACTTCATGCGGATTACAAACACAGGGCCCCTGAACCTTTGCGCCCTTCAGTGACATCCTGGCCATTTGAAGCATGGGGAATGGATATAGTTGGGCCGATTAATCCTACGTCATCAAAGGGGCATCGGTTCATATTTGTCGTGACAGACTACTTTTTCAAAGCATATTTTCAACAGGTGGGAGTCAAACAGAAGTCACATCTTCAAGGAGCTAAGTATGCTGTGCACACTCATTTTCTTATATTGGATGATGACGGCCCTTACCTGAATGACTTATGGATTACTATAAAAAAAAAAGAACCAAAAAAAAAATTAATAAAAAACTTGAGACGAATATTCACTGATAAAGATATCAATTCATTCTTTTTTTTTTGTATTCATGAATAGGAATTTACGATGACACATTATCTACAAGCAATAAAATTCAGAGAAAAAAAAATCAGGAAATGTAGACTCAAAGAGAGGTTTTACACATGCAATCCCGTTTTCTCACTCTACAAGAAATGCAAATAAACAATAAAAAAAATGTAGGGATTTGGCTCAAAACTAGGAAATCATGCTCCATCACTTGATGAAGGCATGATCCTAGTCCTTAACCTGCTTCAAATCTTCTCTTCAGGAATTATCTCTTCGCTTGATAATTCTGGCAGCGCGTCGTCGGAAAATGGCAGCGTAGTTCTCTCTCTTTTTTTTTATATCAAATTCTGCAGAGTTCTTCCTTGTCTTTGTTTTTTTTTTTTTTTTTTTCTCTTGCATCAGGTAGTGGCCTTTTATAGGCTTCTTGGAGCCATCTCCAAGGCAGTTGCTGCCCTACATTCTCCATTTCCTACCCATTTTCTCTAGCTTAGAGTGGATGAACACCACCTGTCCTCCTTTAACTAACTACCTTGCCATTTCTTATGATCGTTTGCCTTCATCTCATGAGTGGGTGACATTTTCAACATGAGGTGGTGGCATTTTCATCTAAAGAATGGGTATTCCTCTTAGACTCCACATGTCATTTAACCACATGTGTTCAAAAGATCTGGCTCCCATCACATGATTAATGTTCAAACAAATTTTGGTAACGTGACTAAAATAATAGCCTGCCCATAGTCTATCAAATTTGGTCACATGGATTTGATGACATGGTCACCAAAAATTGGGTTAAACCTGGACGACATGGTCATAAAAAAAAATCAGCTTAGCCTTGTATTAATTGGTCCCAACACACTACCACAGAAATCTGAGAGAGTCTGATGGGTCATGGAAAATTAATTGGCTAGAGCTCCATGAAAGTCCTGGGATCTAACCCTAGAGGCGGGGGGAGGGGGGGGGGGGGGTGTGTGTAGAATCCAATCTTAATTAGATCAAAGATTAAGAGAAGAATGGATTCAACACATCATAGTTATCATGCTAAAAATCATTTACCAATAATTTAAACAAAGCATATAATCTATGATTAAGAGAGGTAGAGCTTACTTAGAGATTTAACTTCATTAATCCAAGGTTTAACTCTCTAAATGACTCTTTGGTCTCTCTTAGTTCATCCCCTTTTCTATGTCTCAAAACACCTCAAAAGAGTCTTCAAAATCTCCAACTTTTGAAAATAAATGAACTTCATTTTATACCCAAAAAGTGGGTTTCTGTGAATGCCCGGTCGACCTGGTCTTCAAACGGTCAAAAACATGACCGTTGGAAGAGCCAACGGCTCTTTGCCCCGGTCGACCGCGCAGTGTGGCCGGTCGACCGGGTCCCCTGGGCCGGTCGACCGGCCACATGTTAGGAATTTTGTATTTGCAATTTGATGGATGCATTTGCACTTTAGCATCATTTGAATTCTCACACTTGCATTGTTTTAGAAAACCTTGAAATCTAGTTTTATACATGCATAGCTTTTAAGATTTGGAAAAGTATTTGTTTTATGCATGTTTTGGTTCAAAACTTGGATGCATTGGTTTTGAAACCCAAACTCTTTTGAAAACCTATTTCCTTGTGCATTATACTTGGAAAATCTTGTTGAGTATTTAGGTTTGAGCCTTGCATACATTCATCACAAAAAGAATCATTTGTGTATGCAATTCACTTGAAAAGAGTCTTTACAAATCAAGCTAGTCTATGGTTTTAAAGTTTTCAAATCTTTTTAGGCTTTGTGTTTTTCATGTTTTTAAACATCTTAGAATGTCTTAAAACATGTTATTTAAGCTTGATTGAGTGGCCCAAAGATCCCTCAAAGAAATACTTTGAAATGGAAAAAAAAGTTGGATTTTTGGCCCCAGGGACTCGCCCGGCAGTGTCGCCGGTCGACCGAGACCTGTGTCTCGGTCGACCGAGGACACTGCAGGGTAACTGAGCCCTGAAGCTCCAACGGTAACTTTTATGACCGTTGTGCTTTCTTGGTCGACCGAGACCCCTTTGCCGGTCGACCGAGGACTAGCCGTTGGCAACTTTTTGGCTATAAAGTCCATTCTTTTCCAACCTTTTTCAAGGCTTGAAACTTGAACCTTTGAGACCATTTTGGAGCCATTGGAAGGGGATGAAGTTGGAAAGGCTAGGAGGTCTTTAGGAGAGCTAAAGCTTGGGATTAATGAGTTAAACCTCCAAGTAAGCTCTACCTTTATTAATCATAGTTATGTGCTTTGTTTAAACTATTGGTATATGATATTTAGCATAATAACTATGATGTGTTGAATCCATTCTTCTTCTAATCTTTGGTCTAATTAAGATTGGATTCTTCACCTTTGTTTTCAATCCAAGTTGTTAACTTTTTAAATCATGCTTAGACAAAATCTTTGTTTTTCTTTCATAGCATGAGTCTTTTACTTGGTTGAAACATTGCTTGTTGTTTTCATTCATTTAAGCATTAGTAAAATTTATTTGGTTTTGAAAACAACATGCACATGCATCACATGTTCTAAATTAGTCATTTTTATACAACTTGTTAGTTCTTGATTTTTATGTCATAAACAAGTTGAATTTCATACATGTGATTTGCATAAGACTTCAATCAAATCTTTTATGAGCTTTAAACTTTGAATTGCTTTAAGCAATATATTGAGTGAGCCTTCGTTTTAAACTTGATTGGAGTCATCACACACACACATCATGAGCATATACTTTTGCATGCATAGAGTGTTTGTGTGAGTTTGTTTTAAACTTTCATATTAGCCTATTCAAGAAGCAATTTCAATTGAGCTTAAATTGTAATCTCTTAGAGTGATCTTTTGTAAAGACACTTTCTTAGAGAAAGCTTTATTTGTAAAGGTTATTGCTTAGCCTAAGAAAAGCATTGTGTAAGGTTATTGCTTAGCCTAAGAAAAGCATATTGTAAGGTTATTGCTTAGCCTAAGAAAAGCATATTGTAGGGTTATTGCTAAGCCTAGAAAAGCACATTGAGAGGTTGTTGTTTAGCCTAGAAAAACAACATTGTAAGGGTTATTGCTTAGCCTTTGAAAAAGCATACATAGTGGAAATCCGGTGGGGTGATTGGATCACAAGCCGGTAGTGGATGTAGGCATTGAGGCCGAACCACTATAATCATTGGTGTTGTGGTGCTTGCTTGTGTGGTGATTGTTTATTAGCTTCCGCATATTGATTGTTTAATCATCACATGTGACTAGTTTAGTTTAAAAAATTAATATTGATTTAAATTGGTCACAATTGTAGCTCACCCTATTCACCCCCCCCCCCTCTAGGGTTAGGATCCTTGTGGACTTTCAATTGGTATCAGAGCCAAGTGCTCTATCCCTTAGGATCAAGTGTGTGGAACTCTTGTTTAGGTGTAAAAACCTAGAGTTTAAACCCTAGTGTTGTACTTACTTGAAAATCATTAGAATGGACTCCACTATGCTAGATCTTGTAGATTCTTCTAGACCCCTCATTCTTCCTTCTATTGGAGATTCAAACCCTCACTTAAATGAATATCAATTTGACTCAAAAGAGGAAGAAAATGAGTATGATGAAGATGATCTTCAACAAGCCTATAATGAATTATATACATTATCTTCAAAGCTTGATAAAAGAAATAGAAGTTTAAAAGAAGAATCTAATAAACTAAACAAAGAGCTAGCCTCTTCAAAAGATGAACTTAGAGAGAAAGAAGAAGTAATAAAATGTCTAGACTCTAAGTTCATGATCTCTTTAAATAACCTATCCAACATTCAAGATGAACTAAAAGAATTAAAGATGGGTTATGAAAATGTCAATAAGGAAAATCTAAAACTAAGAGATCAATTACAAAGGCAAGGTAAAGACTTTAACAATCTTGAATCTAAATTGACTATCTCTAAGGAAAATTTATCTAATGCTCAAGATGAATTAAATGAGATTAAGATAAATTGTAATGAGCTTAAAAATGAAAATTTGAACCTAAGAGATACAATTAAAAGACAAGATGAAAACATTAACTATTTAAAATCCAAGTTGACAATTTCCAATGAAAATTTGTCTAATGCTCAAAGTAATTTAAAAACTCAAGAACTTGGATCTAAAGTTGTTAATGAACTAAAACATGAATTAAAACTTGCCAATGAAGAGCTAAACAATTATAAGGAAATTGAAAATGAGCTTTCTAAAGTCAAACATGAAAATTCAATCCTTATAACCAAAGTCACTCAACTTGAAGGATATAAACAAAAGTATGAGTGCAAGTTTACCCAAAGTGAAGATAGACTTGAAAAATTATTTAAATTGGGTAAACCTCATGGAGATAGGACGGGTATTGGATTTAATAGGAATATGTCTTATGACCCTAAATTCACCAACACATTTGTGAAAGGTGAGTCCTCTTTCTCTAGCACTCTTTCTCCCTTGCCCAAAACAAAATGTAATTATTGTGGCATTGAAGGGCATTTTACATTTGAGTGCAAACTAAGAAGAAGAAGCCATGTGTCTAAACCCATCTTTGAACTCAAGAAGGTATAATCAAAATCTATGAAGGGTAAGACACTAAAAATCAAGGAAAACTCCAAAAAGACTAAACAAGTTAAATCATTTAAAATGGAGTCTCCTAAGATAGATTCTAAAAAGCTTAAACAAGTTAAACCAAGCTTGGAAGAATCTAAGAACAAAAAGCTTCTCAACATATCTCCCTTATATCAACCCATGAAAGAACTTTTGAAGAAAGTTGCTAAGTTAAATCTAAAATTCAAAAGTCAAGTAAAGGGAGAAAATAAGAAGAAAAGAAAAGTGAAGCAATCCCCTAAGAGACAAACTCACCAACATCAAAAGACTAATCACCAATCTAAGCTAAATTTAGTGAAATCTAAATATCATGGTGATAAGTTCAAATTGAAAATTTATCAAGTTAAATCTCCTTTAGTTGGTGAGAATTCCAAAATAGACCTCAAAGTTCAACCCTCTCAAGACCTTAGGTGGATTCCTAAAGTTATCTACTTAGACAAACCTTAGGGCCTTGAACCTACTTGACCAACCTATTCTTTTTAAGTTAAATCTCTTTGTTGGTCATGTTGCATTTGCATTTTGTTTCTATATAGTTACATCTATTTAAATGCAATGTGTCTTTATGATCTTTTGATTTTGTCTTCATGCACCATTCTAAGTTACATGTCATGGTTTTCAAAATCATTTGATTATAATTTCATCATGTTTGATTTGCTCTTTGCACATTTATGTTTTGCATTGCATTTCTACATGATCAATTGATTGTGATTTCAAAAGCTTTCATAGCTAGACTCTTCATGATCAATTGTTGTTGAATCATTTGTGTAGATGTCATAGTTATATTTTTTGAACAAATGATTTGAATCAATTCAAGTTTTTCCATAGATTTCTAAGTTATACTTTTATATGGAGAACATTGTTTTGAAAAATCAACTTGTATGTGTTTCATTTAAGTTATATCTTTTAAAATACAATGTTGAAAATTGATCTTCAAATTCATTCTTTTTATGCTCATTGTTGGATTTTGTTTATCAAAATGTTTTGAAGATTGTTTGAATGGAAATGCCTATAACATCATTAGTTATATTCTTCTAAAGCATGTTCCATGTGTTCATTTCCTTTTCTTTTGGTTTCATTATCTTAGAAATGGAAATGTATGTTGTTTGCATCCTTGCTTGTTTATTTACATTCTTTTTATATGCAAATGACATTTGGTTCCATGTATGGTTGTGATCTTAGTTTTATTTGTAGAAACCATACTAGAACCCAAATCCATCCTCTATGCCTTATAGTCATATCTTTATGGATGGTTATGATGTTGATTCATGTAGATTTTCTTGGTGTCATCTTTATACATGTTTCAACTTCATAAGTAGTGTTCTTAATCATATGAAACTCTTTGAAACCCATTTCTCATATTTCTATATGTTTGATGGATATCTTAGATGTTGAATTCATATGATTTAGTCACTTTGGAAATTGCATGCTTTACCAAGTCATATCCTTTTGCATTGCAATTTGCCTAGTTCATCACTATGCTCTATAGTTATATCCTTAAAAGTGATGAATATGCATTTATGATGCTTGATGGGATTTTGGGTTTGTCACATCCTTGCTTTTAATCATGTTGTCATATTCAATTGGTTTCATTTGGTATAACTTTCCATTGATTCCATATCCAATTGATATCTTATCTTGTGTATGTGATAGACCTTGTGTACATTGGTTTGATCTTGATAGTTATATGTTTAAATTCCATGTCACACACCATTAGCATCATAATGTTCATGTTGCCACCTCTCTTGCTCTTATAGGTATATCTCATGACCACCATGTTTATGTGTTAATAATATTGGTTGGTTATTAGTTGAGGTTGGCTTCATGCTTGAAATTCATTTCACTCATCTTGCACATGATAGTCATATTATTTGATTGAATGAAATGATTTCAAATCTTACATAGCATATGATTTTCATAGTTAAATTATTTAATGCTATGTTTAGTAAACCCCATTGCATCATGGATAGCTCTAATTTGGATTTTTCCTAATAGTTATATTTTTAAATCCATTTTAGAGTGATTATGTTTAATAGTCATATCCCTAAATCTCAATTGGTATTCTTTGTTTTTCCAATTGATATCCATGATTGCTTTTCTCATTGACCTTGCTCTCTTTTGGTAATTTGATCATATTGTGCTCCATAGTTAAATGAATCTAATCCTTTCCTTGAAGTTGACCCTCATTTAGTGAAACCATCTACTTCTTGAACCAAATAGTTATATCTTGTCAAATGTTTGACAAAAGAAGAGAATGAATTGAGGGGGAGTGTAAACCTTCATAGGAAGTATTAGTTTTGATCAAATTCACCCTTGGATTGCCTCTGAGCCCTTAGAGTCTACTTCCATACATGATAACCTGTTATGAATTTCATTTTCGATTTCATTTGTTAACAGGTGCTACTAAAGGTATTTTCCTTGTTTCATGTGTGTAGGTACCTTTGCAATTTAATGTCAAAGGGGGAGAGAGTTCGAGAGTTCAAGTACTCGAAGACCTCCTATCCATCAAAGGGGGAGAAAGCTTTCAAGTTCTCAAGAGGTGAAGAGAATGTCCAAGCTTCCCAAAGGGAGAGAGAGGCATGGTCAAAGGGGGAGAGCAAATAGAAGAAAGAAAGTTTGGAGCTAAAGAAGATGCTTGGTCATAGAAAGGAAAGAAGAAGAGAAAGCTTGAAGAATGATCAAGCTCCAAGCATCAAGAAGATTGAAGAAAAGAGCTCAAGAGCCCAAGCTAAGAGAAAGAGTATCCAAGAAGATTTCAAGACTTGTCCAGCTTAGGGGGAGCTGAAGACTTGGTGTGAAATTTCAATGATGGGTAAGTTGCCATCAAATTGCAAAGGGGGAGATTGTTAGGAATTTTGTATTTGCAATTTGATGGATGCATTTGCACTTTAGCATCATTTGAATTCTCACACTTGCATTGTTTTAGAAAACCTTGAAATCTAGTTTTATACATGCATAGCTTTTAAGATTTGGAAAAGTATTTGTTTTATGCATGTTTTGGTTCAAAACTTGGATGCATTGGTTTTGAAACCCAAACTCTTTTGAAAACCTATTTCCTTGTGCATTATACTTGGAAAATCTTGTTGAGTATTTAGGTTTGAGCCTTGCATACATTCATCACAAAAAGAATCATTTGTGTATGCAATTCACTTGAAAAGAGTCTTTACAAATCAAGCTAGTCTATGGTTTTAAAGTTTTCAAATCTTTTTAGGCTTTGTGTTTTTCATGTTTTTAAACATCTTAGAATGTCTTAAAACATGTTATTTAAGCTTGATTGAGTGGCCCAAAGATCCCTCAAAGAAATACTTTGAAATGAAAAAAAAAGTTGGATTTTTGGCCCCAGGGACTCGCCCGGCAGTGTCGCCGGTCGACCGAGACCTGTGTCTCGGTCGACCGAGGACACTGCAGGGTAACTGAGCCCTGAAGCTCCAACGGTAACTTTTATGACCGTTGTGCTTTCTTGGTCGACCGAGACCCCTTTGCCGGTCGACCGAGGACTAGCCGTTGGCAACTTTTTGGCTATAAAGTCCATTCTTTTCCAACCTTTTTCAAGGCTTGAAACTTGAACCTTTGAGACCATTTTGGAGCTATTGGAAGGGGATGAAGTTGGAAAGGCTAGGAGGTCTTTAGGAGAGCTAAAGCTTGGGATTAATGAGTTAAACCTCCAAGTAAGCTCTACCTTTATTAATCATAGTTATGTGCTTTGTTTAAACTATTGGTATATGATATTTAGCATAATAACTATGATGTGTTGAATCCATTCTTCTTCTAATCTTTGGTCTAATTAAGATTGGATTCTTCACCTTTGTTTTCAATCCAAGTTGTTAACTTTTTAAATCATGCTTAGACAAAATCTTTGTTTTTCTTTCATAGCATGAGTCTTTTACTTGGCTGAAACATTGCTTGTTGTTTTCATTCATTTAAGCATTAGTAAAATTTATTTGGTTTTGAAAACAACATGCACATGCATCACATGTTCTAAATTAGTCATTTTTATACAACTTGTTAGTTCTTGATTTTTATGTCATAAACAAGTTGAATTTCATACATGTGATTTGCATAAGACTTCAATCAAATCTTTTATGAGCTTTAAACTTTGAATTGCTTTAAGCAATATATTGAGTGAGCCTTCGTTTTAAACTTGATTGGAGTCATCACACACACACATCATGAGCATATACTTTTGCATGCATAGAGTGTTTGTGTGAGTTTGTTTTAAACTTTCATATTAGCCTATTCAAGAAGCAATTTCAATTGAGCTTAAATTGTAATCTCTTAGAGTGATCTTTTGTAAAGACACTTTCTTAGAGAAAGCTTTATTTGTAAAGGTTATTGCTTAGCCTAAGAAAAGCATTGTGTAAGGTTATTGCTTAGCCTAAGAAAAGCATATTGTAAGGTTATTGCTTAGCCTAAGAAAAACATATTGTAGGGTTATTGCTAAGCCTAGAAAAGCACATTGAGAGGTTGTTGTTTAGCCTAGAAAAACAACATTGTAAGGGTTATTGCTTAGCCTTTGAAAAAGCATACATAGTGGAAATCCGGTGGGGTGATTGGATCACAAGCCGGTAGTGGATGTAGGCATTGAGGCCGAACCACTATAATCATTGTTGTTGTGGTGCTTGCTTGTGTGGTGATTGTTTATTAGCTTCCGCATATTGATTGTTTATTCATCACATGTGACTAGTTTAGTTTAAAAAATTAATATTGATTTAAATTGGTCACAATTGTAGCTCACCCTATTCACCCCCCCCCCCCTCTAGGGTTAGGATCCTCGTGGACTTTCACCACACTGCGGGTCGACCCCCAGGGACCAAAATTCCCAAATTTTGCATATTTCAAAGTCTTTTCAAGTGGGAATTTTTGGGCCATTAAATCAAGCTTGGAAACATGTTTTAAATCATTCTAAGTGTTTTAAAACATGAAACATAACAAGCCAAATAAAGATTCGAAACTTTTAAAACCAATGGCTTGCTTGATTTCTAAAAACTCTTTTCAAATTAATTGTATCCAAGTTTAAAAACCAAAACATGCATAAATCAAGATTTCTACAAGTCTAAAAGCCAATGCATGTGTAAATCAAGATTTCTAGAATTTCTAAAACAATGCATGTGTGAAAATTCAAATGGTGCTAATATGATAATGCATCCATCAAATTGCAATACACAAAATCCCTAACAATCTCCCCCTTTGCAATTTGATGGCAACTTACTCTTCATTGAATTAACACATCAAGTCTTCAGCTCCCCCTAAGCTGAACAAGTCTTGAAATCTTCTTGGATGCTCCTTCTCTTTGCTTGGGCTCTGGGTCCTGTTCTTCATTCTTCTTGATGCTTGGAGCTTGATCATTCTTCAAGCTTTCTCTTCTTCTTTCTTTCTTTAGCCAAGCATCTTCTTTAGCTCCCAAGCTTTCTTTTTTCACCTCTCCCCCTTCGACCATGCCTCTCTCTCCCTTTGGCAAGATATGTATTCTCTCCCCCTGTAGAAGATCATACAAAATCTCCCCTTAGGAAGCTTGGACATTCTCTTCCCCTTTAGAGAACTTGAATGCTCTCTCCCCCTCTGACATTAAATTGCAAAGGAACCTACACACACGAAACAGGGAAAATACCTTTTAGAAGCACCTGTTAACAAAATAAATCGAAAATAAAATTCATAACAGGTTATCATGTATGGTAGTAGTCTCTAAGGGTTCAAAGGCAATTCAAGTGTGAATTTGATCAAAACTAATACTTCCTATGAAGGTTTACTCTCCCCCTCAATCCATTCTCTCCTTTTGTCAACAAGTTGACTAAGATATAACTATTTAGTTCAAGAAGAAGATGGTTTAACCAATTGAGGGTTAACTTCAAGAGAAAGATTAGGTGCATTTAACTTTAGTGCACACTATGATCAAATTACCAAAAGAAAGAAAGGTCAAAGAGAAAAGCAATCATGGATACCAATTGGAAAAACAAAGAATACCAATTGAGATTCAAAGATAAGTCTATTAAAACAATCACTCTAAAATGGATTTAAAAATATAACTATTAAGAAAAATCCAAATTAGAGCTATCCATGATATTATGGGTTTTACTAAACATAGCATCAAATAATTTAACTATGAAAATCATATGCTGTGAAACTCATTTCAATCAATAAAAAATTATTACTATCATGTGCAAGATGAGTGAAATGAAATTCAAACATGAAGCCAACCTCAACTAATAACCAACCAAGATTATGAATACATAAACATGGTGGTCATGAAATATACCTATAAGAGCAAGAGAGGTGGCAAAGATGAAAATTATGATGCTAATGGAATGTGACATGGAATGAAAACATATAACTATCAAGTTCAATCCAATGTACACAAGGTCTATCACATACAGAAGATAAGACATCAATTGGATACGAAATCAATGGAAAATTATACCAAATGAAACCAATTGAATATGACAACATGATTAAAAGCAAGGATGTGACAAACACAAAATTCCATCAAGCATCATAAAAGGATATTCATCACTTTTAATGATATGACTAATGAGCATAGTGATGAACAAAAGAAATTGCAATGCAAAAGGATATAATCTTGAAAATGCGTGCAATTTTCAAAGTGACTAAATCATATGAATTCAACAACTAAGATATCCATCAAACATATAGATATACGAGGGATGGATTTCAAAGAGTTTTATATGATCAAGATCACTACTATGAAGTTGAAACATGTAAAAGGAAGATATCACTTTAGAGAATACACATGAATCAACATCATAACCATCCAAAAAGAAATGACTAGAAAACATAGAGGATGGATTTGAGTTCTAGTATGGTTTCTACAAATGTAACTAATACAACAACCATACATGGAACCAATTGACATTTGCATATAAAAAGATTGTAAACAAATAAGTAAAGATGCAAACAACATTCATTTCCATTTCTAAGATGTTGTAACCAAAAGAAAAAGGAAATGAGAATCATGGAACATGCTTTGATGATTATAACTAATGATGTTATAGAGCATTTCCATTCATACAATCTTCAAATCATTTCAATAAACAAAATCCAACAATAAGCATAAAAGAATGACTTTGAAGAATAATTTTCAACATTGTATTTTAAAAGATATAACTTAATTAAAACACATACAAGTTGATTTTTCAAAACAATGATTTTCCATATTAAAGTATAACTTAGAAATCCATTGAAAAACTTAAATTGATTCAAATCATTTTTTCAAATAATCTTACTATGACATCTACACAAATGATTTTGCAACAACAATTGATCATGAATAATCTAGCTATGAAAGCTTTTGAAATCACAATCAATTGATCATGTATAGAAATGCAATGCAAGTCATATAACTAAATGTGTGCAAAAAGCAAATCTAACATGATGAAATTATAATCAAAAGATTTTGAAAACCATGATATGTAACTAGAATGGTGCATGAAGACAAAATCAATTGATCATAAAGAAACAATGTATTTTAAGAAATGTAACTAAGAAAGAACAAAATGTAAATGCAACATGACCAACAAAAAGATTTAACTATTAAAGGATAGGTTGGTCAATGAGGTTCAAGGCCTTAAGGTTTGTCTAAGTAAATAACTTTAGGAATCCACCTAAGGTCTTGAGATGGTTGATCTTTGAGGTCTTGTTTTGGAGTCCCACCAACTATAGGAGATTTGACTTGATAAATTTTCAATTTGAGCTTATCACCATGATATTTAGATTTGACTAAATTTAGCTTAGATTGGTGATTAGTCTTTTGAAGTTGGTGAGTTTGTTTCTTAGGGGATTTGTTAATTTTTCTTTTCTTCTTATAGTCTCCCTTTAATTGACTTTTGAATTTTAAATTTAACTTTGTTACTTTATTCAAAAGTTCTTTCATGGGTTGATATAAGGGAGATAGGTTGAGAAGCTTTTTGTTTATAGACTATTTTAAACTTGGTTTAACTTGTTTAAACTTTTTAGAATCTATTTTAGGAGACTCCATTTTAATTGATTTAACTTGTTTAATCTTTTTGGAGTCTTCTTTGATTTTTAGTGTCTTACCCTTCATAGATTTAGATTCTACCTTTTTGGGTTCAAAGATGGGTTTAGACGCATGGCTTCTTCTTAGTTTGCACTCAAACCTAAAATGCCCTTCAATGCCACAATAAATACATTTAGTTTTGGGCAAAGGAGAAAGAGTGCTAGAGAAAGAGGACTCACCTTTCACAAAAGTGTTGGTGAATTTAGGGTCATGTGTAGTATACTTATCAAAACCAAGACCCGTCCTATCTCTTTGAGATTTACCCAATTTAAACAACTTTTCAAATCTCTCTTCACCTTGGGTAAACTTGCACTCATACTTTTGTTTATAGCTTTCAAATTGAGTGACTTTGGTTATAAGGATAGAATTTTCATTTTTCACTTTTAATAGTTCATTTTCAATATCCTTATATTTGATTAGTTCTTCATGGGCAAGTTTTAAATGAAATTTAAGTTCATTAGAACCAAGTTCTAGAGTTTTTATCTTATTTTGAGAATTAGATAAATTTTCTTTAGAAATGGTTAACTTGGATTCTAAATTGTTAATGTCTTCATCTTTCCTTTTTAATTGATCTCTTAGATTTAAATTTTCCTTACTGATATTATCACAACCCATCTTTAATTCTTTTAGTTCATCTTTAACAATATATAGGTTATGCAAAGATATCATAAACTTAGAGTCTACACAATTTATTACTTCTTTTTTCTCTCTAAGTTCATCTTTAGAAGAAACTAATTGTTTGCTTAGATTTTTAGATTCTTCTCTTAATTTTTTATTTTTCCTAGCAAGCTTTAGGGACAATGCATATAATTCCTCATAGGCTTGTTGAAGGTCATCTTCATTATAATCGTTTTCTTCTTCTTTTAAATCAAATTGAGATTCATTAATTTGAGGATTTGAATCTCCAATAGAAGGAAGAAGGAGGGGTCTAGAAGAATCTACACAAGAATCTAAACTATCTATCATAGTAGAATCCATTCTAATGATTTTCATGAAAGCACAACACTAGGGTTTGACTATAGGTTTTTACACCTAATCAAGAGTTTCAAAAAACACTTGATCCTAAAAGATAGAGCACGAGGCTCTGATACCAATTGAAAGTCCTGGGATCTAACCCTAGAGGGGGGGGGGGTGAATAGGGTGAGCTACAATTATGGCCAATATAGACAAATTTTAACTTCTTAAAATCCAACTAGTCACAAGTGATGATAAACAATCTAAATGCGGAAGCTAATAAAACAATCACCACAACGCATTCACCATAACACAAAGGTTTATAGTGGTTCGCCCTCAATGCCTACATCCACTACCGGCTTGTGATCCAATCACCCCACCGGATTTCCACTATTTATGCTTTTCAATAGGCTAAGCAATAACCCTTACAATGTTGTTTTTCTAGGCTAAACAACAACCTCTCAATGTGTTTTTCTAGCTAAGGAATAACCTTTACAAGATGCTTTTCTTAGGCTAAGCAATAACCTTTACACAATGCTTTTCTTAGGCTAAGCAATAACCTTTACAAATGAAGGATTTCTCTAAGAAGGTGTCTTCACAAAAGAACACTCTAAGAGATACAATTTAAGCACAAATGAAATTGCCTCTTAAATAGGCTAATATGAAAGTGAAAAACTAACTCACACAAACACTATATGAATGCAAATGTGTATGCTCATGATGTGTGTGTGTGATAACTTCAATCAAGTTTAAAAAGAAGGCTCAATCAAATATATGCTTAAAGCATTTCAAAGTCTAAGGCACATAAAAGATTTGATTGAAGTTTGATGCAAATCACATGTATGAAAAACAACTTGTTAATGATATGAAAATCAAAGATTCACAAGTTGTATGAAAATGACTAACTTAAAACATGTGATGCATGTGCAATGTTGTTTTCAAAACTAAACAAATTTAACTAAGGTTTAAATGAATGAAAACAACAAATAATGTTTCAACCAAGTAAATGAATCATGCTTGAAAAGAAATCAAAGATTTAGGCTAAGCATGATTAAGGAAGATTTTAAAACAACTTGGATTGAAAACAAAGTGAAGAATCCAATCTTAATTAGATCAAAGATTAAGAGAAGAATGGATTCAACACATCATAGTTATCATGCTAAAAATCATTTACCAATAATTTAAACAAAGCATATAATCTATGATTAAGAGAGGTAGAGCTTACTTAGAGATTTAATTTCATTAATCCAAGCTTTAGCTCTCCAAATGACTCTTTGGTCTCTCTTAGTTCATCCCCTTTTCTATGTCTCAAAACACCTCAAAAGAGTCTTCAAAATCTCCAACTTTTGAAAAGGAATGAACTTCATTTTATACCCAAAAAGTGGGTTTCTGCGAGTGCCCGGTCGACCTGGCCTGTGCCCGGTTGACCTGGCCTTCAAACGGTCAGAAACATGACCGTTGGAAGAGCCAACGGCTCTTTGCCTCGTTCGACCGCGCAGTGTGGCCGGTCGACCAGCCACACTGCGGGTCGACCCCCTGGGACCAAAATTCCCAAATTTTGTATATTTCAAAGTCTTTTCAAGTGGGAATTTTTGGGCCATTAAATCAACCTTGGAAACATGTTTTAAATCATTCTAAGGGTTTTAAAACATGAAACAGAAAATGCCAAATAAAGATTCGAAACTTTTAAAACCAATGGCTTGCTTGATTTCTAAAAACTCTTTTCATATTAATTGTATCCAAGTTTAAAAACCAAAACATACATAAATCAAGATTTCTACAAGTCTAAAAGCCAATGCATGTGTAAATCAAGATTTCTAGAATTTCTAAAACAGCGCATGTGTGAAAATTCAAAAGGTGCTAATATGATAATGCATCCATCAAATTGCAATACACAAAATCCCTAACAATCTCCCCCTTTGCAATTTGATGGAAACTTACTCTTCATTGAATTAACACATCAAGTCTTCAGCTCCCCCTAAGCTGAACAAGTCTTGAAATCTTCTTGGATGCTCCTTCTCTTTGCTTCGGCTCTGGGTCCTTTTCTTCATTCTTCTTGATGCTTGGAGCTTGATCATTCTTCAAGCTTTCTCTTCTTCTTTCTATCTTTAGCCAAGCATCTTCTTTAGCTCCCAAGCTTTCTTCTTTCACCTCTCCCCCTTTGACCATGCCACTCTCTCCCTTTGGCAAGATATGCATTCTCTCCCCCTGTAAAAGATCATACAAAATCTCCCCTTAGGAAGCTTGGACATTCTCTTCCCCTTTAGAGAACTTGAATGCTCTCTCCCCCTTTGACATTAAATTGCAAAGGTACCTACACACACGAAACAAGGAAAATACCTTTTAGAAGCACCTGTTAACCAAATAAATCGAAAATGAAATTCAAAACAAGTTATCATGTATGGTAGTAGTCTCTAAGGGTTCAAAGGCAATCCAAGAGTGAATTTGATCAAAACTAATACTTCCAATGAAGGTTTACTCTCCCCCTCAATCCATTCTCTCCTTTTGTCAACAAGTTGACTAAGATATAACTATTTAGTTCAAGAAGAAGATGATTTAACCAATTGAGGGTTAACTTCAAGAGAAAGATTAGGTACATTTAACTTTAGTGCACACTATGATCAAATTACCAAAAGAAAGAAAGGTCAAAGAGAAAAGCAATCATGGATACCAATTGGAAAAACAAAGAATACCAATTGAGATTCAAAGATAAGTCTATTAAAACAATCACTCTAAAATGGATTTAAAAATATAACTATTAGGAAAAATCCAAATTAGAGCTATCCATGATATTATGGGTTTTACTAAACATAGCATCAAATAATTTAACTATGAAAATCATATGTTGTGAAAGTTTTGAACTTATTTCAATCAATCAAAAATTATTACTATCATGTGCAAGATGAGTGAAATGAAATTCAAACTTGAAGCCAACCTCAACTAATAACCAACCAAGATTATGAATACATAAACATGGTGGTCATGAAATATACATATAAGAGCAAGAGAGGTGGCAAAGATGAAAATTATGATGCTAATGGAATGTGACATGGAATGAAAACATATAACTATCAAGTTCAATCCAATGTACATGAGGTCTATCACATATAGAAGATAAGACATCAATTGGATATGAAATTAATGGAAAATTATACCAAATGAAACCAATTGAATATGACAACATGATTAAAAGCAAGGATGTGACAAACACAAAATTCCATCAAGCATCATAAAAGGATATTCATCACTTTTAATGATATGACTAATGAGCATAGTGATGAACAAAAGAAATTGCAATGCAAAAGGATATAATCTTGGAAATGCATGCAATTTTCAAAGTGACTAAATCATATGAATTCAACAACTAAGATATCCATCAAACATATAGATATACGAGGGATTTCAAAGAGTTTCATATGATCAAGATCACTACTATGAAGTTGAAACATGTAAAAGGAAGATATCACTTTAGAGAATACACATGAATCAACATCATAACCATACAAAAAGAAATGACTTGAAGGCATAGAGGATGGATTTGAGTTCTAGTATGGTTTCTACAAATATAACTAATGCAACAACCATACATGGAACCAATTGACATTTGCATATAAAAAGAATGTAAACAAATAAGCAAAGATGCAAACAACATTCATTTCCATTTCTAAGATGATGTATCCAAAAGAAAAAGGAAATGAGAATCATGGAACATGCTTTGATGATTATAACTAATGATGTTATAGAGTATTTCCATTCATACAATCTTCAAATCATTTCAATAAACAAAATCCAACAATAAGCATAAAAGAATGACATTGAAGAACAATTTTCAACATTGTATTTTAAAAGATATAACTTAATTGAAACACATACAAGTTGATTTTTCAAAACAATGATTTTCCATATTAAAGTATAACTTAGAAATCCATGGAAAAACTTAAATTGATTCAAATCATTTGTTCAAATAATCTTACGATGACATCTACACAAATGCTTTTGCAACAACAACTGATCATGAATAATCTAGCTATGAAAGCTTTTGAAATCACAATCAATTGATCATGTATAGAAATGCAATGCAAGTCATATAACTAAATGTGTGCAAAAAGAAAATCTAACATGATGAAATTATAATCAAAAGATTTTGAAAACCATGATATGTAACTAGAATGATGCATGAAGACAAAATCAATTGATCATAAAGAAACAATGCATTTTAAGAAATGTAACTAAGAAAGAACAAAATGCAAATGCAACATGACCAACAAAAAGATTTAACTATTAAAGGATAGGTTGGTCAATGAGGTTCAAGGCCTTAAGGTTTGTCTAAGTAAATAACTTTAGGAATCCACCTAAGGTCTTGAGATGGTTAATCTTTGAGGTCCTGTTTTGGAGTCCCGCCAACTATAGGAGATTTGACATGATAGATTTTCAATTTGAGGTTATCACCATGATATTTAGATTTGACTAAATTTAGCTTAGATTGGTGATTAGTCTTTTGAAGTTGGTGAGTTTGTTTCTTAGGCGATTTGTTCATTTTTCTTTTCTTCTTATATTCTCCCTTTAATTGACTTTTGAATTTTAAATTTAACTTTGTTACTTTATTCAAAAGTTCTTTCATGGGTTGATATAAGGGAGATAGGTTGAGAAGCTTTTTGTTTATAGACTATTTTAAACTTGGTTTAACTTGTTTAAACTTTTTAGAATCTATTTTAGGAGACTCCATTTTAATTGATTTAACTTGTTTAATCTTTTTGGAGTCTTCTTTGATTTTTAGTGTCTTACGCTTAATAGATTTAGATTCTACCTTTTTGGGTTCAAAGATGGGTTTAGACGCATGGCTTCTTCTTAGTTTGCACTCAAACCTAAAATGCCCTTCAATGCCACAATAAATACATTTAGTTTTGGGCAAAGGAGAAAGAGTGCTAGAGAAAGAGGACTCACCTTTCACAAAAGTGTTGGTGAATTTAGGGTCATGTGTAGTATACTTATCAAAACCAAGACCCGTCCTATCTCTTTGAGATTTACCCAATTTAAACAACTTTTCAAATCTCTCTTCACCTTGGGTAAACTTGCACTCATACTTTTGTTTATAGCTTTCAAATTGAGTGACTTTGGTTATAAGGATAGAATTTTCATTTTTCACTTTTAATAGTTCATTTTCAATATCCTTATATTTGATTAGTTCTTCATGGGCAAGTTTTAAATGAAATTTAAGTTCATTAGAACCAAGTTCTAGAGTTTTTATCTTATTTTGAGAATTAGATAAATTTTCTTTAGAAATGGTTAACTTGGATTCTAAATTGTTAATGTCTTCATGTTGCCTTTTTAATTGATCTCTTAGATTTAGATTTTTCCTTATCGATATTATCACAACCCATCTTTAATTCTTTTCGTTCATCTTGAACAATATATAGGTTATGCAAAGAGATCATAAACTTAGAGTCTACACAATTTATTACTTCGTCTTTCTCTCTAAGTTCATCTTTAGAAGAAACTAATTGTTTGTTTAGATTTTTAGATTCTTCTCTTAATTTTTTATTTTTCTTAACAAGCTCTAGGGACAATGCATATAATTCCTCATAGGCTTATTGAAGGTCATATTCATTATAATCATTTTCTTCTTCTTTTAAATCAAATTGAGATTCATTATTTTGAAGGTTTGAATCTCCAATAGACTAGAAGAATCTACATAAGAATCTAAACTATCTATCATAGTGGAATCCATTCTAATGATTTTCATGAAAGCACAACACTAGGGGTTTGACTCTAGGGTTTTACACCTAATCAAGAGTTTCAAAAAACACTTGATCCTAAAAGATAGAGCACGAGGCTCTGATACCAATTGAAAGTCCTGGGATCTAACCCTAGAGGGGGGTGAAAGTTCATGCTATACTGATCTGAACTAGGACGTCCATGGCTGATATGGTTTTTCAATCACAGAAAAAAAGCAGATCTGATATGGCAGCCATGAAACACGCATAAAACTCCATGAAATCATGGTCAACATGTGTATAATGAAAGGAGATGAAAGAGGACTAATACCTTGATGATATGATGGCCTCAAATCTCTAAAACAAGTGCTCCAAAGGTATGATCTCACCCTGCAGTCACCAATGCAAGTTGCAGGAATTTTCTGCAGTAGCTTTTGCTTTGATCTTCTCTTCTATTCCATAACCCAAACTGATTGGCTTTGATTGTGGGATCAAACTATGGATTCCTAGATGGATTTTCTGAACTAAACTTTGTGGAAAAGAACCAGGACCTGATCTCCTCTCTTCAATCAATGAAGAAGAAGAGACCAATGGGCGTGAGTCTCTCTTTCTCACTTGGGCAGCCAATGGAGTTCCCTCTTGTTTCACGCCTAGGGTTAATTCCTCTCTCTTTTTGCACGCCTAGGGTAGTGAGGGATATATATAACATGTGTTTCTCATTCCTTTTTAGTTCTCTCTAATAGGAATGAGTATCCCATAATATTAGTAACCTGCCACCTTAGTAGTGCAACACCTTCTAATTAAAGATACTAAAATCTAGTAAACTTTAATCATAGGAGTTCTTACCCAATGAGGAATTCTACCTTCCAAGTAAAGATACCTAGTTAAACTTGGAAACCTCACACAAGGGGCTCCCCTTATGGCTGGCCCACAAGATAGATAAACACACCATGGCCCACAAGTTAATAATTTAGCTAGAGTTAAATTCATGTATGCCTCAAAAGCCTATTTGAATTTAAACTCAAAATTATTCTTCCACAAAATTAATTCAACCACATATCATCTAATTAAATTTGGAAACCATGCCAATATAGGAAGATGGCTAGAAGAGGGACCAAAAGACATATTTGCCCTTGGCTCCCAAAATGACCAAAATGTCCATGCTAACCCCATAGCAACATTAAGATCATTTTAACCCTAACTCATTCCACTAAAGAGTTATGGTTGCACTCCAGGGACAAATATTAAATATGAAATAAGCTCGTCAGGGAATGACATTCGTCTTCGACCTACTAAGTGAAATGACCAAAATGCCCCTCTATGTAACATCCATAATCAAGTCAGGTTATCCGATGTACTATCAACCTTCTTGATTATATCTCAACCTTAGAACTTCATATCCTCAACTTAATCATCATCCGGATATCATTCTTTTGATCCAGGGAGCGACCCACAAGTTCAATATCCATATGGAACATCCATATACTAAGATCTTAGATTCTGATGATTAATCGGATAATTCTAAGGGGACGATCATTCCATCACACGATGGCATAGATTCCATATTGCATTTGCACGTCCCAACTAATCAAGCCCGAGCACCCAAAACACAGAGTTGTTGACCCATGAAAAAGATCTCACCCAATAGTGAATTAAAGCACAAGAACTTGACTTCGTCAGGTCATCCACAAATGCTCAAGATTAAGAGCACTGGTCACTCAGTAGCAAGAGGTGACTTGATCTCTCTCTGTGATAGTACTATTTTAGAGATCACACCTTTAATGGTCCTGTTCAATGCATGACACATGCACTAATGAGATATATCCGGGAAAGACCTCCCGTGACTAAGGTAAGTCACCCTGAACACAGGAGAGTTTGTCACTATAACTTATACCAAGATGAAGTGCCCAACTCCACCTCTCAGTTATGAACAAATTAGTTATTTCCAGTGTCCATGACTTAGACCTTTCTGTGTGCAGTCACTACACACCCAAGTCATTTACTAGAAAACAATGGGCCTTACACAACCATACATATACACAAGTAATAAGAGAAAGATGTCATTCTATTAAATAACCAATAAATATCCAGTAACAGAGATGTGAGTACAGTCAGTGGGCTTTAGGGCATACACCAATCCCAACAATCTCCCACTTGCACTAAAGATCACTACGACCTAACCTAACTCCCATAGACTCAACATGTGAAGTAAACACTTTCTCAGTAAGAGTCTTAGTAAATGGGTCAGCTAAGTTATTTGCTGAGGCAATCTGCTCTACCACTATTTCTCCATCCTGGATGAATTCTCGGATCAAGTGGTACTTTCTCTGAATATGCTTGCCTTTTTTGTGATTCCTGGGGTCTTTGCAGTTAGCTACTGCACCAGTATTGTCGCAGTACATGACAATCAGTTTTTGCACTGCAGGAACTACTCCCAATTCCAATATGAATTTTCTGAGCCATACTGCTTCCTTCGCAGCTTCCGATGCCGCCACATACTCTGCCTCCATGGTAGAATCAGCAGTACAATCTTGCTTGACACTTCTCAATGATATAGCCCCTCCTGATAGAGTAACGACGTATCCCGAGGTAGACTTTCTGCCATCTACATCCGACTGGAAATCAGAGTCTGTATACGCCAGTGGCGTTAGATCATCTGCTCGGTAGGTTAGCATATAATCTTTCGTTCTCCTAAGATACTTGAATATATGCTTAACAGTTGTCCAGTGCATAGGTCTAGGGTTTGATTGATATCTACTAACCATGCCAACGGCAAAGTAGATATCTGGTCTAGTACACAACATTGCATACATGAGGCTTCCAACAGCTGATGCATATGGTACTCTCCTCATGCTGTCTATCTCCTCAGGTGTTTTCGGACATTGATTCCGAGATAGTGGTACTCCATGTCTAGAAGGTAGCAAGCCCTTCTTGGAGTCATGCATGTTATACTTGACCAATATCTTGTCAATATACGAAGATTGGGATAAGGCTAACATCTTGTTCTTGCGATCTTGCAAAAGCTTGATCCCTAAGACATAGCTTGCCTCACCCAAATCCTTCATCTGAAATTGAGATGATAACCAAACCTTAGCAGACGACAACATGCCAACATCATTTCCAATGAGTAGTATGTCATCCACATATAGGACTAAAAATGCAACTGCGTTTCCACTCCCTTTCTTATACACACATGGTTCATCAATGTTTTGATCAAAGCCAAAGGATTTGACTGCCTGATTAAACTTGATGTTCCATGCCCTAGATGCTTGCTTAAGTCCATAAATGGACTTTTTAAGTTTACAGACCATGTTCTCTTGGCCACCAGCAATGAATCCCTCTGGTTGCATCATATAGATGCATTCGTCAAGACTTCCATTTAGAAAAGTTGTCTTGACATCCATCTGCCATATCTCGTAGTCATAATGACATGCGATGGCTAAGAGAATTCTAATGGATTTAAGCATAGCCACTGGTGAAAAGGTTTCCTCATAATCGATACCCTCTTTCTGAGTATATCCTTTCGCCACCAGTCTTGCTTTGAAGGTTTCAACCTTCCCATCCACTCCTCTCTTTCTCTTGTAGATCCACTTGCTCCCTATGGGTTTGATTCATTCAGGTGCATCCACAAGTTCCCAGACTTGACTGGAATACAGAGAATCCAATTCAGATTTCATCGCTTGCTGCCACATGTCAGCATCTATATCCGTTACTGCTTCATCGTAACTAGTAGGATCCTCAACCAGATCCTCGGAGTCTGTCATAAAGGACACTCCTAGATATCTATCTGGTGGTCTAGAAATTCTCCCACTACGACGAGGCTCCGGAGTGTTAAAAGGAATGTTTTGATTATCTACAGTCTCAGGATTTGGCACAGATGTTGTAGGAGTTTCTAAAAGAATCTCCTCAAGTGTTTCTTTACAACCAAGCTCTTGGTGCATCATGCAATCATCCTCCAAGTATCTAGCATGAGTGCTGATAAGCACCTTTTGCTCCTTTGGATGATAAAAGATGCCTCCTCTCGTTCCCTTAGGATACCCAATGAAGTAGCACATTTCCGATCTGGGTTCTAGCTTGGTAGCTTTATCATTCAGTACATAGGCTGGGCAACCCCAAATGTGGATATGTCTTAAACTGGATTTTCGACCTGTCCACATTTCTCGAGGTGCCCTAGGTATTGATTTAGAAGGTACCAGATTCAAAATGTATGCTGCTGCTTCTAGGGCATATCCCCAAAAAGATATGGGTAGGGTTGCATGACTCATCATGGACCTTACCATATCAAGAAGGGTACGGTTTCTTCTCTCTGCTACACCATTTTGCTGGGGTGTACCCGGTGCAGACAACTGAGACACAATCCCATGTTGTGTGAGGTACTCCTTGAACTCACCCAGGAGGTACTCGCCACCTCGATCAGATCGAAGAGCTTTGATATGTTTCCCTAGTTGTAACTCCGCCTCAGCCTTGAATTGTTTGAACTTATCAAACGCTTCAGACTTGCGTCGCATTAGGTACACATATCCATACCTAGAGTAATCATCAGTGAAGGTGATGAAATACTCATAACCTCCTCGAGCTAGTTTGTTCATAGGACCACACACATTAGTGTGAACCAATTGTAACAACTCCTTTGACCTCAGTCCCTTTCCAGAGAATGACCTTTTGGTCATCTTTCCCATGAGACAAGATTCACACTGAGGTAAAGGTTCGAGATCTAATGAGCTCAAAAGCCCATCCTCTACCAACCTCTGAATCCGTTTTAGGTTAATATGACCCAAACGTAAGTGCCAAAGATAAGTGTCATTGGTCGAAGATACCTTCCTCTTAAGGGAAGATGAGCTTTCTAGTTGTACATTATGCAGTGTGGGAGCAATAGGATATAAATAAAATAAGTTGTCATGCATTCTACCGGAACATATAATATTTCCATTTCTACTGATATCAACACCAGAATGGAAAGAAACTGAATAATGAAATTCAATAAGTCTGGAAACTGAAATTAAATTCTTCCTTATGTCCGGAACATAGATAACATTATTTAAAATTAATATCCTATCATGCGGAAAATGTAAAGTAACAGTTCCCACTGCAACAACCCAAATCTTTGCTCTATTTCCAACTCTAAGGTCAAACTCCCCTTTCTCAAGCTTTTTCATTATCTGAAACCCCTGCAATGAATTGCAGATATGATTAGTGGCTCCAGAGTCTACTATCCACGAATCAGTAGAATCAACCGCATGACACCTTTCTTATCTGAGCCTAGGAGCTTGGGACAATCTTTCTTCCAGTGACCTTTGAGGCCGCACTTGAAGCATTTCCCTTTGGGCTTTTCACCTGTACCTTTGTCCTTCTTCCCAGCATTGCCCTTTTTCTGTCCTTTTCCCTTACCCTGCTTCTTCTTGAACTTTTTCCCTTTCGGGTTCAGTTTAGAGGAAGACTGGGAAAAGTGAGCTTGGCCTTTAGGCTTCATGATGGCCTCTGCCGCCTGGAGTTCTTTCATTAACTTAGAGAGAGTCATGTCCATCTTGCTCATGTTGAAGTTGAGCTTGAACTGGTTGAAAGACTCCGGCAGAGTTTCGAGAATCATATCAGTCTGACTCCCTGCATCAATCTCAGCCCCTAGGATCTCAGCTTCATTGAAACAATCCATCATTTTGAGCATGTGCTCTCTGACAGGTGTTCCCTCAGCCATCCTAGTATTCATGATTGTCCTTAAAGCAGCTTGCCTAGCTGGCCTGCTTTTGTCTGCGAACATCTCAGACAAGGACAACATGATATCAGAAGTTGTGTCCATTTGCTCATGCTGTGTTTGCAACACATTGGACATGGAAGCAAGCATGTAGCATTTGGCCATGCTATTCGCCTTTTTCCATTTCCTTTCAGCCTCTTGCTGGTCATCTGTAGGATGATCGTCAATCGTAGGACAGGGTTCCGACAAAACATACTTGTACTCCTCAGCGGTGAGTACTATGTTAAGGTTTCTTTTCCAGTCTACGTAATTTGGGCCAGTCAATTTGTTCTCACGTAGAATACTCATCAACGGGCTAAAAGAATCCTTCGTCATCTCTCTGGATATATAACAGTTTATAATTAGACGGGCAGTATATATGTAACATGTATATGGTGCTTGTTATAAAAGGAAAAACATGCACAAGACTTTTTACATTATTTAACCCTAATTATAATGTATCAGTGTCTCAACCTCCTCATAGACCCTCCATCGATGGGATGGCCGAATCTATAGTCTCGTTGAGTAAAGCCTCGCTTATTTGGATTATCACTATCTGGATTTAGCATATCCAGCGACAGTCCAATCACTGATTGGTTTGGCCTCATATGACAAATAACACTAACTCCTAGGGAGAGGTTATTACCGTCTTGTGTCAAGTGTGTTACCATCTCTTATGAAATTTCCCAGAATGTCTATGACTTGAGTCATCCGATAGGAAGTGACTTCAATCAACTCTTGAAGTGAACTTTAGTAAAAAGCTCCACCGAAGGGATGGCCGCTCCCACCAACACTTCATTGACATTCTATAGAAGTGATCTTTAGTAAAGAACTCCACCGAAAGGATGGCCGCTCCCACTAACACCTCATTACAAATGTTCACATTAGTTCACCTACTAACCCATCGAAGCGATCTTTAGTAAAGAACTCCACCGAAGGGGTGGCCGCTCCCACTAACACTCCATTGAGATAGCATGAACCGAAAATGGAAGGCCGTGGGGTTTTTCCAAACCCCTCTCCCACTTGATTGTTTAACACTATGGTTTTGACAAACTCTTTTTGATCTTTACATCGTTACTCAAACCTTGTTTAAATCTAGCAAACTTAGTTAACAATTTCCATGACTCAATTGCTTAAGTCATCTAAAAAAAATAACTTTTGCTTTAAAACATATTGAGTAAAGATCCTGGGACCTGTGGGTTATGGGCCCACTAAGGTAGCAACATATTAGATTGTAGTTTGGCCTTAATTGGAAACTTAGGGTACCAAGATAAACTAAACCCTAACCAATTTTTAAATCTTAGACAAAGAAGGGTGCTGGTCTAAGTTCCATTTAAAAACATACAGCCAAACAAATCTGATCTAATATAGAAAGAACCCAATTTTAAAACCTAGTGGTGGCCATGTTACTAGGTGACAATTATAGCAATTATATAAAGCATTCAACCATGCATTCCATATATAAATGCAAATAAAAGAATGCAATCCTTGATGGCTCCCTTCTATTCGGACTTCCAAAACTTTATCCAACTAGGATACTTGATTAGGTGTCCTTTTTGCACTAAGAAACCTCCTTCACCTCCATCACCGTGGAATCCAGTTTGTTGCAACCTTTCTTGCTTGAAACTTTCTTCTTCTTGCTTGTTACAATAAATTAATTTTATACAAGCAAACCCATGAAAAACAAAACCAAAAATTACATTGGATATACCTATGCTTTTCAAGAAAGGTTACATCAAGACTAGCTGGAATAAAAACAAGGAAAAAATTACAACCTCCTATGATTGCTAAACGCGCAATCGTACACTTTCTAACTAATTAAAAAACACCCAAATCCATACAATCATTCATACGAACCATCAAGGATGCATATATGGCTGCATACAAAAAGGTTAGTGCATACAAAGTGCAGTGTACAGCACTATACAGTAGTCTGGAAAAATTCCAGCAACCTGGAAAAATTCCTGCACACCTATCATGCAGTAAACAGTATCCTGGAAAAATTCCAGCAACCTGGAAACAATTCCTGCACACCTATCATGCAGTAAATAGTATCCTGGAAAAATTCCAGCAACCTGGAAACAATTCCTGCACACCTATCATGCAGTAAATAGTATCTAGAAGGATGCCACCATGCCCTTAACTAAGGTAGGATTAATATTAACACATCATGGGGTCATGATTTCACATGGAGAGGCTCTGATACCACTGAAAGTTCATGCTATACTGATCTGAACTAGGACGTCCATGGCTGATATGGTTTTTCAATCACAGAAAAAAAACAGATTTGATATGGCAGCCATGAAACACGCATAAAACTCCATGAAATCATGATCAACATGTGTATAATGAAAGGAGATGAAAGAGGACTAATACCTTGATGATATGATGGCCTCAAATCTCTGAAACAAGTGCTCCAAAGGTCTGATCTCAGCCTGCAGTCACCAATGCAAGTTGCGGGAATTTTCTGCAGTAGCTTTTGCTTTGATCTTCTCTTCTATTCCACAACCCAAACTGATTGGCTTTGATTGTGGGATCAAACTATGGATTCCTAGATGGATTTTCTGAACTAAACTTTGTGGAAAAGAACCAGGACCTGATCTCCTCTCTTCAATCAATGAAGAAGAAGAGACCAATGGGCGTGAGTCTCTCTTTCTCACTTGGGCAGCCAATGGAGTTCCCTCTTGTTTCACGCCGAGGGTTAATTCCTCTCTCTTTTTGCACGCCTAGGGTAGTGAGGGATATATATATATAACATGTGTTTCTCATTCCTTTTTAGTTCTCTCTAATAGGAATGAGTATCCCATAATATTAGTAACTTGCCACCTTAGTAGTGCAACACCTTCTAATTAAAGATACTAAAATTTAGTAAACTTTAATAATAGGAATTCTTACCCAATGAGGAATTCTACCTTCCAAGTAAAGATACCTAGTTAAACTTGGAAACCTCACACAAGGGGCTCCCTTTATGGCTGGCCCACAAGATAGATAAACACACCATGGCCCACAAGTTAATAATTTAGCTAGAGTTAAATTCATGTATGCCATCAAAAGCCTATTTGAATTTAAACTCAAAATTATTCTTCCACAAAATTAATTCAACCACATATCATCTAATTAAATTTGGAAACCATGCCAATATTGGAAGATGGCTAGAAGAGGGACCAAAAGACATATTTGCCCTTGGCTCCCAAAATGACCAAAATGTCCATGCTAACCCCATAGCAACATTAAGATCATTTTAACCCTAACTCATTCCACTAAAGAGTTATGGTTGCACTCCAGGGACAAATATTAAATATGAAATAAGCTCGTCAGGGAATGACATTCGTCTTCGACCTACTAAGTGAAATGACCAAAATGCCCCTCTATGTAACATCCATAATCAAGTCAGGTTATCCGATGTACTATCAACCTTCTTGATTATATCTCAACCTTAGAACTTCATATCCTCAACTTAATCATCATCCGGATATCATTCTTTTGATCCAGGGAGCGACCCACAAGTTCAATATCCATATGGAACATCCATATACTAAGATCTTAGATTCTGATGATTAATCGGATAATTCTAAGGGGACGATCATTCCATCACACGATGGCATAGATTCCATATTGCATTTGCACGTCCCAACTAATCAAGCCCGAGCACCCAAAACACAGAGTTGTTGACCCATGAAAAAGATCTCACCCAATAGTGAATTAAAGCACAAGAACTTGACTTCATCAGGTCATCCACAAATGCTCAAGATTAAGAGCACTGGTCACTCAGTAGCAAGAGGTGACTTGATCTCTCTCTGTGATAGTACTATTTTAGAGATCACACCTTTAATGGTCCTGTTCAATGCATGACACATGCACTAATGAGATATTTCCGGGAAAGACCTCCCGTGACTAAGGTAAGTCACCCTGAACACAGGAGAGTTTCTCACTATAACTTATACCAAGATGAAGTGCCCAACTCCACCTCTCAGTTATGAACAAATTAGTTATTTCCAGTGTCCATGACTTAGACCTTTCTGTGTGCAGTCACTACACACCCAAGTCATTTACTAGAAAACAATGGGCCTTACACAACCATGCATATACACAAGTAATAAGAGAAAGATGTCATTCTATTAAATAACCAATAAATATCCAGTAACGGAGATGTGAGTGCAGTCAGTGGGCTTTAGTAAGTGTTTAGTCCTAACTGGGTTAGTTTTCGTTGGGTTAGAAGTAATTAGTTCTAGTCTTGGACATAGCTTTGCGAATTTTGAGAACGGTTAGTATTATCAGACACACTCAGGAAGGCCTGAGTGCAAGTGTAAGTTTGGGAAGATCGTATCGGTTTCCGTGTGATTGTGATTTTGATTCCATTTGAATGATTTTCCTATGTGTTACAACTTCCGTCTTAAGCCCATTCATGTTTGAAGCCCAAAAACCCATGTTTTGGCCCGATGAGGGTAAAATTGTCTTTTATGCACAAATCTGGACACAATTTTCGAGATCTCAAAACCATGTCAAAAATATACTTTTTGCAAACTAGATATTTCGATGATTGTTTTATCCTTCTTCGTCGAAGTCATCCGAGGCCCACAAGATCTTGTTTTGGTAACTTCAAGGTTCAGCTAATTGGGGTCCATTGTCATCACTTAATCCCCCTCTCCCTCTCTTTTCATTCATTTCCCCCAAATCTCTACAATTGTTCTTGACCTAGGGCTGAAAACCCTTCTCTCTTTTCCATCTTCCTCACCTTGTATGCCCTAGCTATAGATCTCCAAAGAAGATTCCAAGGCCATCATCGTCTTCCTCTCATCTCAAGCTTCCTATTGATGTCTTCTTCTTGAAAGCTAAAGTTGGGAAAGCTCTCCATTTGTTTTCATTCCTTTTGTTTGGACATTTCTAGGTAAGAGTTTCAACCCATATCTTTCATGGAGTTATTTTGGTTCCTTAAGATCTTGTTTTTCATTTGAAAAACCTTTTTTTGTTAAAATGGGTTCTTTGCTTTCATTTTTGTTAAGTTTTGAATGGTTTTCCTTGGGTTTATTTGTAGTGTTGGCTTGGCTTTTGAGTAAGAGTGCTTGGAGAAGTGTTTAGCATTTGGGTAAGGCAAGTAATCTCTATAGGAAGTGATGCATGTGTATTTTGATTACATTGTGATTTTAGAAATTATGCATATGAATTTGTTATAAATTTCATTATCTTGATTTGTATTGGATTGAATTTTTGAAAGTGTGAAAATGAACCCTTGGTGAGCATGAAGGCTCAGGGGATTTTATGTGATTGATGGATGAGAAGAAGGAGAAAAATGCAGTGGAAGATGTGCAAAAGAAAGGCATTTTCTGCACTTAGCGAGCACAGGCAGAAGCTTGTCCGCTCGAGCGACCAAGCCTCTCTTTGGTCCGAGCGTAGACAGAGAGCTGTCCGCTCGAGCGACCTTTATGGTCCGCTCGAGCGAACTGCCCTCTGTATATGTGAGAACCCGACCCCTAATCTCTTGGATTAGTGTTGTTTTATTTGTGGATTAGTTCTTTTAGTGGGATTAGTATTTGTTGGGTTGAGTTTGTGAGCTAGAATGGGTTTTCTTCTAGTCTTGGGCTTTTGAGTGCTTTGGTAGCTTGTGGGGCCCTTTGGGGGTTCCCTTTTCGGCTTTGCATTTACTTGTGAGATTTTTCCGATTTGTTTCGCATTGTGTTTTTGGCCCATTGCATTCATCTTGAGTAATCCTACAACTTTCATGTTGATCCCGTGTCCATTCGAGGCCCCGAAACTCGATTTTCATAGCCTGGAGGGCAAAATAGTCATTGCACACCAAATCTGTACCCAAAACTTGATATTCCCGAAACCCACAAAATATATACTTTTTGGAAACTAGATATTTCGACGATCATTTCTTCCTTCTTCGTCGAATCCATCCGAGGTCCCGAATTAGATGATTTCAGCCAAACTAGTCCCTTAAGTTGTGGGACCCAACCTCTCACTTGTTAACAAAAGAGAACCCACCTCCTTCATTCATTTCACTCTCCATTGCTCCAGCACCAACCAGCTGAACCTAGGGTTCCTTGTGTTTCTCTTCTTCTTCTTGCTTCTTCATCTTCAAGCCACACCAATCTTGCACCAAACTCGAAATGGAGATCATCAATCTCTTCCTCTCCTTGCAAGCTTCATCTTGATACCATTTTTGGAGAAATCCATCAACATTGAGATCTTCTTGGAGCTAGTTCTCTTCATTTGAAAGTCATCCAAGTGAGTGATTCTTCCCATCTTCTAGATTTGTTGTCTCCTAGACCTTGAGAAGCTACATTTGCATTATTGTTGGTTCATTCATTTTCATTCCTTGTGTAACCCATTTTAGGTTTTGTTTTGGGGGTTTTGTAGAGATTGTTGATCTTGAGCTTGAGAGGTGATTAGGAGCTTGGTTTGCTAGATTGGAACCCAAAGCAAGTGGATGAATGGATGGTTTGAATGTTATCAAAATTTTATGAGAAAATCCTAAGTTTTGTTACTTGTTCTTGATAATGTGATATATGCTTCCACACATGCTTCTTGTCATATTTCTATTGATTTCGAAAATGCATATTAATGGTTGTTTCTCTCTTGTTAAATCTCTTGGAAATCATACATTTCATTTAGCCAAAGTTTGTTCATATGATTTTGTAATGAATGGGGTTGGTTTCTCCACCCATTTTTATGTTTACTAGCTTGCATTGATTTGAAATAGATGCTCATTTAATGAGTTTTGCTAAATCATCTATGGTTAAGGAAATGTGAATCAATAGTCTTGATTTATCTCTAGATTTTTGGCTCAAATGGACTCTTGTGTATATTGGGGATTCTTCCCTTTGTTTAGTGTGAAATGAGAAGAAAGAGGTGTTTGGATTTAATGTTCATTGAAGTTTGATGAGAGTTTTTATTTTAGTTTGGATGTTTGTTGAGGCATGGAAAAGCTCAATTTGTATAAGAGTTCAAGTGGAAGAGAAAGGAGGGAAAGGATGTCAAAAAACAACAAAATTTCGGATGCCTGGGAGGTTTCTGCCTCCTGGCATCCGGACGCCAGGAGACAGAGACCTAGGCGGCCTTTTCTGCTTCCGGGCGTCCGGACGCCGGGAACCTGCAGAGAAAAAAAAAGAGCCACTTTGAAACGCCTATAACTTTTGATTCCCATATCGGATTTGGAAGTTCTATATACCGTTGGAAAGCTCTTGAAGCAAGGAATCCAATGGTATACTTATCTTAGTGATAAAAGATTGAAAAGTGAAGTGGATATTTGAACCAATGAAAACTAGTATGTGATTAAGAGTTTTCAATTTGATGTTGTGCATTTGAAAATCGTAAAAGTGCATAAGGAGCCCGGAATGTCTTCAAACTCAAGGAGTACCAAGTAATGAATATAATCGACATACGGGACCCCTATTCACTTAAATAGATCTTGAAATTAATACTTTTCCCGAAATTGTTATAGTTTATTGTTTCACCTCATTTCCAAGATTTGCATTATATGACTTGTTTTCCCGAAAGCATTGAAGTTACTCTAGTAACAGTTATTTGTCCCGAAGTGCATTGCACCACATGATATGTCAGTGTGCCCTTGAGCACCCCCGTCTTGCCCGTTTGATTATGTATTTGTACTTGATTTACATGCATTGTCTCGATTGTATTTGACCTATGAGTCGGCACCACTAAGCTTGGATAACCCTGTTGGTCTGATCCACCGACTTGGAGATCCCCCTCTTGTCCCGCCAGCTACAGCTTGGATCCCGCTACCCGGTTATTACCGTGGTCTTGTCCCGATACCGCAGATTGCTACTGTGGTCCCCGATGCCCGGCTCGCTACCGTGGTCATGTATAGTATATCTATATGCATTCATGAGATCCACTGTTTCTCCTCACCTCGAGTGACTGAGATCAGTGCCTAGTATATGTATATGTATTTATATGAGATCCCCTGTTTCTCCTCACCTCGAGTGACTGAGATCAGGGCCTAGTTATTGCTTTATCGCTTTAGTGATAGAGGACTTAGCTTCGTGTGGTTGCCATCTTGCCAGTTCCCGATTCCTTGGATACCCGACATGTTTTATATTGCTTATATGTTTTTCGATAAATGATTCATTTCCGTTATGAAAGTTGTTATTTAGACAAGTGTTAATATTCTCCAATGTAAATTCAGTTATTATTATATTGTTTATGTTCTTCGTACACGCACATGTTTTAAATGATACCCGATTTGTTGAATACCCATGCTTTGAAATATGTTTTAAATGACACGCGTTTTGCCAGCTTACTATGTTTATACCTATTTTTAAATGATACCCGATTTGTTGAATACCCATGCTTTGAAATATGTTTTAAATGACAATGTTTTGTCAAATTCCTATGTTTATACCTGTTTTAAATGATTACCCGAGTTATTTAATATCCATGCCTTGAAATATGTTTAAATGAACACTAGTTTTGACAGATTTCTTTGGTTACACCGGTTTTAAATGAACACCCGGTTTGTTAAATATCCGTATTTTTACATATGTTTCAAATGGACATTGGTTTTGCCAGACTGCTATGAATACCTGGTTTGTTGTATACTTATGTTTTTACCTAAGTCTCAAATGAACGTTTGTTTTGCCCGGCCACTATATTTATAAATGTTTTAGACGAACACCCGATTGACAAATATCTATGCTTTTACGGATGATGTAAATGAATATATGTTTTATTAGATATTCATGTTTTACCCATGCCTGAAATGAATACAGGTTTTCCCCGAGATTCCTGACTTTGCACCCGTTTAATTATATGCAGCATTTGATCGAATAGCATGATTTATCTTATGTTTTATTCTTCAGTATATTATTATCTTTTCATCCACCTGCCAGACCGTCGTGTCCGACCCACTACTTTTGGTACTCAGGTTCAGATTTCTTCGTCCCGAGTTGAGTGCTTGAGTTGGCTGTGGAGCCATGTTTTGCAGGTTGTTTTGTCGGCTATGTCATGTAGACATTGAGCTTGACATCGGAGCTACGTCACATTTGGGGTAGTGATTATAGCTTATGTTGTATGGCTTTTATTAGCCCTTTTCTTGGGATTCTTAATTAATGTACATTGATAATTGTAACTTGAACATATATGGGAATGTAATATCCTGTTACTGTCAGCTCTGTAATTTATTGTGATGGTTTACTCCAGTCTGATATGATTCTTGATATAATAGCTATATGCTAGAGGTTGAATGCGACACGGAATCCGATGGCCACGGACTCCGGGTCGCAACGCCACGAAAGCTTCCGCAAAATATTCAGAATGGGTTTGAATGTGTTGTCTTCACACACGCGGATCCTGGGAGTAAAATACATTTATGCTTTAATCCCATTCCCGCCCCTGAGGCTCCGTTTCGGGGGCGTGACAGTATAGCCTGGAGCAAGACAGAGAGTTGTCCGTTCGAGCGACCTTATGTCCGCTCGAGCAAACTGTCTCGCTCGAGCGAACTGTCATCACCTTATAAAGTTCGCTCGAGCGAACCTACCAGATTCAGGAAGATGAATTATTCCATTTTGTGTATTTTCTTGAAGGTTGAAAACTAGACTATGTTAAGGGTTTTGACTTGACATTGTGTAAATGGAACTTCGAAATGCAACCCAACTTCGGGGAGACCAATTCTTGTATAGTCCGACATTTGGGGTTCCAATTACACGAAGGTCAATTAGTAGACTTAACACATGCTTGTCAGATTTTGTATTTGAATTTCCGTCTTGGTACGATAAGTACAATCGTGCACTGGTTTTGAATTTCAAGTATAAGCTTGTTTTGAAGATTTAATTCAAGAAAAAAGGGATCACTTCCTAAGCGTGTTAGGCATATTAATTATGCCTTTTGCTAGTCGTGTTCGTCGTGTTTTGATAAGTGACTTCCCCCTTTTATCTCGACAAGTTTTGATAGTGTTTCGCGTGTTTTTTGCATTCATGAATTAAGTGAACACCACTGAGCTTGGACTGCCCTTTCAGTTTGATCCACTGCCTGGGGGTCCTTAAACATGTGGACTGTCTGCAGACTGGTCGTGTATTTATTACACATCGTGCGTGTCCGGTTCCGCAGCCGGAAATCTCCGTATACGTGGGAATCGTGTCGTGATTATATTATGTATATCGTGCTTGTCGTGCGTGCTTGCTCTTTTCATTATATAAATGATAGAGAAAGGATGAGCTCTTTGTGGATTGTTACTATTCATGATATATTACGTATTCATGCTAGTTTGTTTTCGTATTCTAGCTTTGTTATGTATTCTTGAAAATGTATCTCAGTCATTGTAGTATTTCAAATCAGGAATTGCTTATATGTTTTCTTAAAACGTTTATTGTTAGATGCTTGCACCTAAATTGATTACCTGCCAAACTGTTGTGTTTGACCCTTGTTGTTGGTGCCCAGGTGCAGGAGACGTTGCCTTTGAGGAGGAGCGTTCGGAGGAGGCTCTTGAGCCACCCCTAGTCCGTGAGTGGCCACCCGACGATGTCATCTAGATGTCGGGCGGATTCTTGTGTTTCACTACATTTTGTCATGGAATTCTTTGGTTATTTTGAGAGTGTATTGGCCTCTGTTGGCCTCTTATGGGTTGTAACAAATATTTAACTTACTTTTGAGTTAGTCTTATAACTTGAATCTTGATGGGAATGCCATTTTAACTTCTTCCTTTGATACTATGTCTTGTTATTATTTGTCATAGCACTTAAAATTTTATTGGTGCTTATCCTGATGTGTTTTGCTACACGCTTCCGCAAACTTGATCTTGTGAGTCAGATTCTATGTGTCTTTCGGAATCCTCACCGCGGAAACCTGTGGGAAAGTACATCTACAATGAAATGTAAACACAGCAATCAACTCGTCGCGGGCCCGGGGTTCCGTTCTGGGGTCGCGATAGGACTAGTATCAGAGCGAGACATGTTTCAGGCACTTAAAAGAAACTAGAAAGGTCTTAGGATCGTGGCGAGGATTTGTGACTTCGATAGATTCGTTTGTATAGGATCTTAGAAACCCTTGTACCTTGTTTATTGTGTTCTAACTCCTTGTTTTACAGCAATATGCCTCCAAGAAAAGCTCCAAACCATCATGCTTCAGGCAGTCAGCAGAATGAGTCAGACACATCTGATACACCAACAGCTACACAGTTTCAGGAACTAATGCAAGCCATGATAGCACTGCAAAGGCAGGCTAATGAAAACCAAGCCAGATTTCAAGAACAGTTAGCAAAGAAGGATGATGAAATGGCTCAAGTTCAGAGGCAACTTTTGAAGTACTTCAGAACAGGAATGTAGCTCCACCAGTGGGTCCGCGGATTGTTATCCAAAATAGGGAACAGGACCCTAATGCACTATTTGAGAAATTTAGAAAGAGAGCACCGAAGGAGTTTTCTGGCAATGAAGACCCGTTGGTGGCAGATGACTGGCTAGACAATACTGGGAAAATCTTCGATGTCTTTATGTGCACGGGAATACAGAAGGTCAACCTCATAGCTTCACTATTCTACGGGCTTGCAGATCGTTGGTGGCAAACAGTTAAGGACCCATATGCAGTGATGGCTGACGAAGAGGCATGGACAACATTTAAGACACAGTTTCAAGATAAATACATTCCCTCTCATGTCAAGAGGTAGAAGGCTATTGATTTTCAGCAGCTCAAACAAGGCAGCATGACGGTGTTAGACTATGTCACCAAGTTTGAAAGATTGGCTAGATATGCTACCGAGTTGATTGACACGGAAAGGAAAAAGATAACAAAGTTTTTGGAAGGGTTGAATCCGATCATCATGAGAGATGTCATTGGAGTAGTTCCACCAGCTACATATGATGAGGCAGTCAAGCGGGCATATACGTTTGAAGATATTAACAACATGATTGTTCAGGACAGGAAACAACACTATCAGCAACAGAACTAGAGGCAACAGCAGAACAAGAAGTCAAGGCAAGAACAAGGTCAAGTGAGGCAAGGTTGTGGACATTGTGGCAAGAATCATGAAACACATGAATGTCGTAAGGCCATGGGTGCCTGTTTCAAATGTGGGGCTATGAACCATTCAATCAAGGATTGCCCACAACTTCAGAATCAAGGGAACAGAAACCAGCAGCAGAGACAAGTAGCTCCTCAGAACCAAGCACCAGTTCAGAATCAGGTTAGACCACCTCAGCAGCAGCAGCAGGCTAGGCCACCAGCACAGAGCCAGAATGCTCGTCCTCCACAGCAGAACAGACATAGCCAAGGAAGGCAGAACCAAGCACCGAATAGACTACAGATGCATGGGCGTTTGTATTATCTCAGCCGTGTAGATGCTGAAGCTGCAGGAGACGTGGTAGAAGGAAACTTCTTGTTTGTGGGGAAGAAGCCCAGATTTTATTTGACCCTGGATTCACGCATTCCTTTTCATCCCCTAGTTTTGCTAAGTTGATTGATGCACCATGTAGTGATTTGGATTACATTCTAGTAGTTACCACTCCAGTAGGGAAACAAGTTGTGTGTAGAACCCATTACCCTAGTTGTACAGTTTTCTTAGGAGATGTGAATTTACCGGCCAACCTCATAGTTTTAGACATGCATGATTTTGATGTCATCTTAGGCATGGATTGGTTAGAAGCATATCATGCCACCATGGATTGTTTTAGTAAGACCATCACATTCAGATTCCAAGGACCACAGGCAGAATTGATATTTCAGGGGAATAGGAGAAAATCTCAGGCATGGTTTATTTCAGTGTTGAAGGCAAGCAGATTAGTGCAGAGTGGATGGCAGGCATTTATTGCGTTTATCACGGAGGATAAACAGTCCCAAGGGGTGGAGGATATCCCCATTGTGTGTGAATTTCCGGATGTTTTTCCAGAAGAAATTTCGGGTTTACCACCAAGTAGAGAAGTTGAGTTCACAATTGAGCTCCTTCCAGGGACAGCTCCGATCTCGATTGCACCATACAGGATGGCTCCAGCAGAAATGGGTGGGCTAAAGCTCCAATTGCAGGATTTGTTGAGCAAAGGTTTTATTAGGCCAAGTGTTTCACCGTGGGGAGCACCGGTGTTGTTTTTGAAAAAGAAGGATGGAAGTCTGAGAATGTGCATTGACTATAGGAAGTTGAACCATGTGACCGTGAAGAACAAGTATCTATTGCCAAGGATAGATGAATTGTTTGACCAATTGCAAGGAGCAACCTATTTTTCCAAGATAGACTTGAGGTCAGGGTACCATCAGTTGAGAGTTAGAGACTCAGATTTTCAGAAGACAGCCTTTAGAACAAGATATGGGCACTATCAGTTCTTAGTGATGCCCTTTGCTTTGACAAATGCACCCGCAGTCTTTATGGCTCTGATGAACAAAGTCTTTGCACCCTATTTGGATCACTCCACAGTAGTATTCATTGATGATGTCCTTGTGTATTCCAAGAGTAAGAAGGAGCACGAAGAACACTTGAGGAGAGTGTTGCAGCTTTTGAGGGACAACCAGCTTTATGCAAAACTCAGTAAATGCGAATTCTGGTTAGAGCAAGTTTCTTTTCTAGGTCACATCATATCCAGAGAAGGTTTAGCAGTTGATCCAGCCAAGATAGAGGCAGTTGTGAATTGAGTGAGGCCAAGCAGTGTGACAGAAATTAGAAGCTTTTTGGGGTTAGCAGGCTATTACAGAAGATTTGTCCAAGGTTTTTCGTCCATTGCAGCCCCGTTGACAAAATTGACTAGGAAGAATGTCCCATTTGTGTGGACCGAACAGTGTGAAACAAGTTTTCAAGAGTTGAAAGGAAGGTTAACCACAGCCCCAATCCTTACATTACCTTCGAGCAACGGAGGATTTCTTGTTTATACAGATGCTTCGAATGTGGGACTAGGTTGTGTATTGATGCAAGATGGCAAGGTGATTGCTTATGGATCGAGACAGTTGAAGGACCATGAGAAAAACTATGCGACTCACGACTTGGAGTTGGCAGCAGTTGTTTTCGTATTGAAGATGTGGAGACACTATCTCTACGGAAAGAAATTTGAGGTCCATTCAGATCACCGAAGTTTACAGTATTTGTTCTCGCAGAAGGATTTGAATATGAGGCAGAGAAGGTGGATGGAGTATATCAAAGATTATGACTTTCCAATCAAATATCATCCAGGCAAGGTGAATGTTGTAGCAGATGCTTTGAGCAGAAAATCAGTGGTTATGGCCAGTTTGAGAGGAATGAGTGTCTTACAGCAGTTTGAAGAGTTGGGTGTAGAAGTGCAAACTCTAAAGTTGGGTGCTATTTTAGCAAACATGACTGTATCAGAACCTACCTTCATTCAGAAGATCAAGGAAAATCAGTTGCAAGACCCAGACTTGGCTAAGATAGTGGAACATATTACAGAACGTCCAGATTTCAAGATGGTGAATGGGATATTATACTTTCGTGACCGGTTGTGTGTGCCAAATGTAGATGACTTGAAAGGTGAAATAATGAATGAAGCTCACAGCACGAGATATTCTATGCATCTAGGTAGCACGAAGATGTACAACACTTTGAAGAATAGATTTTGGTGGAACAACATGAAGAGAGAGATAGCAGCTTTTGTGTCTCGTTGCCTAACTTGTCAGTTGATTAAGGCAGAGCATCAGAAGCCCCCAGGTTTGTTACAGCCTTTCGAAATTCCAGAGTGGAAATGGGAGCACATCACCATGGATTTCGTTTCCGGTTTGCCGAATACCAAGGAGGGAAATAATGCAATTTGGATCATTGTAGATCGTCTGACAAAGTCAGCTCACTTCATTCCGATGAAGACAGGGAATATGATGCATATGGCACCACATGCGAAGTTGTTTGTTGATGAGATTGTTAGTAAACATGGTCAACCCGTCTCCATTACTTTAGACAGAGACAGTAGGTTTGTTTCAAAGTTTTGGAAAACTCTTCATGAGTCGATGGGTACCAAACTCCAGTTCAGCACAGCTTATCATCGTCAGACAGATGGTCAGTCAGAAAGGACGATACAGACTCTCGAAGACATGTTGCGTGCTTGTGTATTGGGTTTCAAGGTTCAGTGGGATGAGTGCTTACCGCTTTGTGAATTTACTTATAACAATAGTTACCACTCTAGTATCGGTATGGCACCTTTCGAGGCACTTTATGGTAGAAGATGCAGAACTCCGGTTTGCTGGGAAGAAGTCGGTGAACGTAGTTTTCATGGACCGACTATAGTTAGAGAGAAAAGTGACAAGGTCAAGTTGATTCAGGAACGGTTGATGATCGCCCGAAGTAGGCAGAAAAGTTATGTTTATACTCGCAGAAGAAAATTGCAGTTTTAAGTGGGTGACAAAGTGTTCTTGAAGATCTCACCAGTTAGAGGGACTTTGAGGTTCGGACAGAAGGGCAAATTGTCTAGAAGGTTTATTGGTCCGTATGAGATTTTGAGCAAGATTGGAGATGTCGCTTATAGACTTGCGTTACCGCCGGAACTCTCCGGGGTACACAATGTATTTCATGTTTCTATGCTCAAGAAATATGTCTCTAGCCCTGCACACGTTTTACAACACGAACCTTTGGAGATTCGGGAGGATGCCTCGTATGTGGAAAGACCGATCGAGATCATTGATACAAAAGAGCAAGAATTGAGAAACCGGACTATTCATTGGGTCAAAATACTTTGGGAAAATCACGAGCCAGAGGAAGCCACCAGGGAATTGAGAGAGCAAGTGCAGAGGAAGTATCCACAGCTTTTACCAGAGGTAATTGTTTGATTTATTTGGTGGACGAAATATCCTAAGGGGTGGAGGATGTTAGACCCCGACCCAGACCAATTCGATTAGTGTCCGATTAGTAAGTGTTTAGTCCTAAGTGGGTTAGTTGTCATTGGGTTAGAAGTAATTAGCTCTAGTCTTGGATGTTAGACACACTCAGGAAGGCCTGAGTGCACGTGTAAGTTTGGGAAGATCGTATCGGTTTCCGTGTGATTGTGATTTTGATTTCATTTGAATGATTTTCCTATGTGTTACAACTTCCGTCTTAAGCCCATTCATGTTGGAAGCACAAAAACCCATGTTCTGGCCCAATGAGGGTAAAATTGTCTTTTATGCACAAATCTGGACACAATTTACGAGATCTCAAAACCATGTCAAAAATATACTTTTTGGAAACTAGATATTTCGATGATCGTTTTGTTGGAATTTGAGATGCTTTAAGAAAATTGATGAAGTGTGTTGGAATGTGTTGGAATTATTGGAATTATTGTCAACACATTGTCACAAACATTGCAAACAAGACAGAGGCCATGAAGACAGAGGTTCCATGATTTTACAATTTCTAGACAGCAGTCTCACGCGCTCGAGCACGTGTAAGTGTGCTCGAGCGCGCACAGCCAGAACTAGTGCAATTTCCAGACAGCAGTTTCGCGCGCTCGAGCGCGTGTAAGTGTGCTCTAGTGCGCACAGCCAGAACTAGTGCAATTTCCAGACAGCAGTCTCGCGCGCTCGAGCATGTGTAGGTGCGCTCGAGCGCGTGGGCTGAGAATTTTTAGGATCTGAACGACTCTTCTCTGTTTTGATGGTAATCTATGTTTAAGAAGACCTAATCTTATTTAAGAGATTGTGAGACTCGTGAAAGGAAGAATGGGTAGTATATCTCCTAGCAATTAAGAGAGGAGATTATCAAGAGAGGTATGCTTTCCTTCTCCACAGCACCTATTCTATTGATCTGAAGTTCAGGACAGAGGAGTTCTTCTCTGGGTTATGCAAGATTAGTCATTCTTAAGAGGAGTTTTTGCAAGGAGATACTACTGTGACTCTTCTGCATCACGTCAAGAAGAAACTCTGCATCAAGAAGATGGTTCTTCATCAGCAGTTCTTTTAGATAAGTGTCTCTCAATTCATAGTTATTAAAAATATGAATGTATGGGATTGAGAGTGAGAGATTGTAGAAAGGAATTTCTGTAAAGGGTTCTTCTCTAATCATTGTAAAACATCAAGTGGGTGCTTGATATTGGGGTTTGGTGATCCCGTCTGTTGGTGCAGACGAATTGTAAAGGGAGTTGTTGCTTCCTAGATAGTGGGTGCTATCTGAATCAGGGGTGGGTGCTCCTTGAAGTTGAAGGCTTAGAATTAATCAGTGCAATACATTCTGAGACTAGCCTCGGATTGGTGTCCGGGTAGTCGTTGCACCGTGGACGTAGCGTTTGGGTGAACCACGTTAAAATCTTGTGTTCCTGTGGTTGCTTGCTTACTGTTTTATTGCTGTGATTATTTGGACTTACTTGTATTGGGATTATAAGTATTGAGACATCACTGATTCACCCCCCCCCCCTCTCAGTGATGGTGTGATTCTAAGAATTGGTATCAGAGCCGGTTCCTTTGATAAGCATTAACACGCTAAGGGTGATCTTTAGATGAATCACATGGGATCCAATACAGGGAATTTGAAGGCACCATTGTTTGATGGTACTAACTATTCCTTCTGGAAGCTAAGGATGCAGGCTTTCATTAAGTCTCTTGGCTATGATGTTTGGGAGGCTGTTAGAGTCGGCTACAATGTTGTTATTACACCCACTGATGCGGCGGCGAAGAAGCTAGCAGACAACGATTCCAAGGCACATAACGCTCTCTTCAGCGGCCTTGTGGACAGCGAGCTAGTCAAAGTTATGATGTGCAAGACGGCCAAAGAGATCTGGGACAAACTGCAGAGTATACATGAGGGTGATGAGAAGATCAAGGAAGCAAAACTTCAGACTCATCGCTCTCAATTTGAATCTCTTCACATGGAGGAAGATGAGAACATTGATACTTACATGCTGCGAGTCAATGAAGTGACTAACTCCATCCGTGGGCTGGGCGAGGAGATCAAGGAGCCAGTTATTGTCAAAAAGGTACTTAGATCTCTTTAGCCTCGGTTTGACTCCAAAGTGTCTGCAATAGAAGAAGCAAAAGACCTGAATGCTTTCTCCATGGACGAGCTTCATGGTTCGTTGACTGCCTATGAGATGCGCATAGGCAAGACATCTTCATCTGACAGAGAGACGGCCTTCAAGGTAATAAAGAAGGTAAAGGATGTTGATCTAGGTGATGATTCTGATGAATAGCTTGAGGCTCAATTCGTCAGAAGATTGAAGAAAGGCAGCAACGGAAAGTACAAGGGAAAGTTACCTTTCAAGTGCTTCAATTGTGGCGGTGTTGGACACTTTGCTGCGAAGTGTCCGTTCAAGGACAATGATGAAGAAGACTCTTCTGCTGATAAGAGTCAGAGAAAGCAGAGGTTCAGCAAAACAGGAAAGAATAAAAGCTTCATTAGCCATTACACCAACGAAGTGTCTGAAAGTTCAGATGATGACGATTCAGCTGAGTCGAACGAAGCACTCTTCATGGTCACTGTTGAAGAGGAGGAAGAGCTGGAGGCTGATGATGATGAGGCTGAGGTCAACCTCGAAGAAGAACTTATTGCGGCACTTAAGGAGTTAAGTTTGGAGCGAAAAACAAGTAAGAAAAATCTGAAACTCCTCCATGATGCTGAAAGTTCTGGAATTTCTTTAAAAACTCAAGTTGAAGAGTTAAAAAGAACCATTGAAGTTCTAGAAAACCAAGTCAGTGCTAAAACTGAGGAGGTTGTAAAACTTGAGAACGAAATCCTTAGAGCAAGGGCTGAGAACATAGAAACAAATCAAAGGCTCAAAGAACTCAAAGCGATCAATGGATCAAGGAAATTAACTGAATTGCTGAAGATTCAAAGATCTTCCAACATCAAGTTTGGTCTAGGTTTTGATGCGGGGGAAACTTCTAGAGCCGCACCCTCTAAACAAATTACTGCACCACCCAAGTTTGTGAAGCAAACAGCTACACCTGCTAAGGTTGTGAAGCCCACCGTCCAGCCTAGGAAAGAGTTCATTCATGTGAGGAAGGTAATGAAGTCTAACCAACCACAAAGAAGATTCAGATTTTATGGTTACTGTTATCATTGTAATGAGTTTGGCCATAAAATTGCTGAATGTAAACTTCGTGCTAAACCTAGTAGGATTGTAACTAGGAACCCTTTCTCAGTCCTAAATAGCCAAAACATTGAGTGCCATAAGTGTTATAATTTTGGTCACTTGGCTAGGGACTGTAGGTTGCATATTGCTAATCAATTTCATATTGAAAATGAGCACAAACCTGTCAAGGTTTGGAGAATAAAGAAAACTGCTGCAAAAGTCAAGGAATCCCTCATTGTGCAAACCGCTTTCAATGCTCAAAAGAAGGCTACACCATGGATCCTTGACAGTGGTTGTTCAAGTCATATGACCGGTGACAAAGCCAAGTTCACAAAGCTACAACAGTTTGAGGGTGGCTCTGTAAAATTCGGCAACAACGATGGCGCCAAAATCTGTGGCAAAGGCGTTGTTCAGCTGAAAGAAGGCAAGATCAGTTCTGAAGAAGTGTTGTACGTGTCTGGACTTAGACACAACCTCCTAAGTGTAAGTCAGATCTGTGACAAAGGACAAGAGGTAATCTTCATGAAGAATGGGTTTGCAATCAAGAAGTGCAGCAATGGCAAAACACTGGCTACAGGGTCAAGAACAATAGGTAATCTCTACACCTTGTCTGATGGGTCGGAGAAAACTTGCTTGATGAGCCAAGCGGAAGAGAGCTGGTTATGGCACAAGCGTTTGGGTCATATCAACTTCAACAGCATGTTCAAGTTATGTTCTACAAAAGCAGTTAGAGGAATTCTAGAAATTAGCAAGCCCTCTAACACAATTTGTGACTCATGTCAAAAGGGTAAGCAAACTCGAGTTGTGTTCAAAACAAAGGAGCATTACTCAAGCAAACCCCTAGAGCTTGTCCACACAGATCTATTTGGACCAATGAGGACTCAAAGCACCAACGGAGATAAGTATTTCATGTTATGCATTGATGACTATACTAGAATGACATGGATTTTATTTTTAAAACATAAACATCAAGCACTTGATCGTTTCAAAGTGTTTAAAGCATAGGTTGAAAACATGCTAGGGAAGAAGATCAAGACGTTAAGGTCTGACCGTGGAGGCGAATTCACTAAGTTATGCGAGAATCATGGTATTCAACGACAGTACTCAGCTCCTAGAACTCCGCAGCAGAATGGAGTCGTTGAACCTCAAGAACCGCACCGTGCAGGAAATGGCACGCACTATGCTGGTTGAGAGCAAACTGGCTGACATATATTGGAAGGAAGCAGTCCATACAGTTATGTATATACAAAATCGCTGCACGATCAATCGATTTGGAGACAAGACGCCATACGAGCTATGTTTTGGAAGGGCAACTTCAGTCAAGCACTTCAAGATATTCGGCAGCAAGTGCTTCATCAAGCGACTTGAACAAAATCCGGGAAAATTTGAAGAAAGGGCTGATGAAGGTATATTTTTGGGTTACTCCTCCACTAGCAAGGCATATAGGTGTCTTAACAAAAGGACCAGAAAAATCATAGAGAGTATTGATATTCGAGTAGATGAAAATTATGAACCAATGAATGCTACTCATAATGACAGTCCAGTTTATGAGGACTTGAGCGAGATCGATGATGAAATGGCTGAACCTAATGATTCTGAGAAATCAAAGGAGGACTCAGAAAATGCTACTCCTAGAAAGCACAACACTTGGGTTGAACAACACCCTAAGGACCAAATAATTGGAAATCCTAAGGCTGGTGTTCAAACTAGACATAGTGTGGCGAACACTTTTTCACTAGTATCAATGATCGAACCCAAGACAGTGGCTGAAGCAAGTCTTGATGAAAATTGGTTAAAGGCTATGCATGAGGAGTTAGAGCAAATAGAGAAGAACTCCACTTGGGACTTAGTCCCTAGACCTGTTGATAAGAATGTCATAGGTACTAAATGGGTCTTTAGAAATAAGCTGAATGAAGATGGGCAAGTTGTGAGAAACAAAGCAAGGTTAGTTTGTAAAGGCTATGCTCAAATTGAAGGCATAGATTTTGAAGAGACTTTTGCACCGGTGGCTCGTCTGGAAGCTATTCGAATGTTTCTTGCATTGGCTGCATACAAAGAGTTCAAAGTTTTTCAAATGGATGTGAAGTCGGCTTTCTTGAATGGGCTACTTGAGGAAGAGGTTTACATTGAACAACCGGATGGTTATCTCATCAGCAACAGTTCAGACCTGGTGTGCAAGTTGAACAAGGCTCTTTATGGACTTAAACAGGCACCGAGGGCTTGGTATGCAAGGTTGGACAACTATCTTCGCAAAATTGGTTTCGGCAAAGGATTGGTTGATAGCAATCTCTATGTCAAAGCAGAACAAGGTAACCAACTAGTTGTCATAGTTTATGTCGATGACATAATCTTTGGCGGTAATGACGAGGAATTGTGCAGAAATTTTGCTGAAGAGATGAAGAATGAATTTGAGATGTCAATGCTTGGAGAGCTGAGGTTCTTTCTTGGTCTGCAAATACAACAGCTGAAGCATGGTATCTTCATATCTCAAGTGAAAGACATCAAGGAAATACTGAAGCGTTTCACTATGGAGGACAGCAAACCAGTAAGCACACCTACGTCTACGAACACAAAGCTAAGCAAAGATGATAAGTTTCCATCAATTGATCACTCAACTTATCGATCAATGGTTAGGAAGTTTGCTTTATTTGACAGCTACAAGACCGGACATTCTACAGGCTGTATGTATGGTGGCGAGATTTCAGGCATCACCAATGGAGGCACACCTTACAGCTGTGAAGAGGATATTTCGATATCTTAAGGGTACTATGGAACTGGGTATATGGTATCCCGAAAGTAAATCCTTCATTCTTGTTGCATATTCTGACGCCGATTGGGCAGGATGTGTAGATGACCGTAAAAGCACAAGCGGAGGTGCATTCTTCCTCGGTGAAAACCCGGTGGCTTGGCACAGTAAAAAGCAGGATTCAGAATCTCTTTCAACAGCGGAAGCAGAGTACATAGCAGCAGCAACTTGTTGTACCCAAGTCCTGTGGATGCGTCAAATGCTCTCAGATCTTGGTGTTCATACAAAAGATCCTACGCCAATCTTTTGTGACAACACAAGTGCTATTCATATCTCCAAGAGCCCTGTCCAGCACTCCCGCACAAAGCACGTTGCCATACGCTATCACTTTCTCAAATAAAAGGTTGCTGGCAGTGAGGTAAAATTGGAATATGTTCCAACCACTGAACAAGTGGCTGATATCTTCACAAAGCCTCTACCAAAGGAAGTCTTCGATTATCTTTGTAAGAAATTGAGAGTTACTCACTCTCCCAAGAATTAGAGGACCTTCTAGCAAGGGGGAGCAAATTCTAATTTTTTTTGCTCCTTTAAACAGTCCCTTTGGATTTGTTGTCAAAGGGGGAGAGCATGTACACATGCTGGTTCGCATGAAGATAGAACATGCTGGTTCGCATGAAGACAGGGGGAGACTGTGGTTATGGTATGGATTATTGAAGAAAGGTCTGTCCTGAAGACACTTCAGAAGCAGAAACTTGCTTGCAACCATCGTGAAGGTCAGCATGTTCCAAGTGTTGCCAATAATTCCAAAGGGGGAGATTGTTGGAATTTGAGATGCTTTGACAAAATTGATGAAGTTGTCAAGCATGATTATGTGTTGGAATTATTGGAATTATTGTCAACACATTGTCACAAACATTACAAACAAGACAGAGGCCATGAAGACAGAGGTTCCACGATTTTACAATTTCCAGACAGTAGTCTCGCGCGCTCGAGCGCGTGTAAGTGTGCTCGAGCGCGCACAGCCAGAACTAGTGCAATTTCCAGACAGCAGTCTCGCACGCTCGAGCACGTGTAAGTGTGCTCGAGCGCGCACAGCCAGAACTAGTGCAATTTTCAGACAGCAGTCTCGCGCGCTCGAGCATGTGTAGGTGCGCTCGAGCGCGTGGGCTGAGAATTTTTAGGATCTGAACGACTCTTCTCTGTTTTGATGGTAATCTATGTTTAAGAAGACCTAATCTTATTTAAGAGATTGTGAGACTCGTGAAAGGAAGAATGGGAAGTATCTCTCCTAGCAATTAAGAGAGGAGATTATCAAGAGAGGTATGCTTTCCTTCTCCACAACACCTATTCTATTGATCTGAAGTTCAGGACAGAGGAGTTCTTCTCTGGGTTATGCAAGATTAGTCATTCTTAAGAGAAGTTTTTGCAAGGAGATACTACTGTGACTCTTCTGCAGCACGTCAAGAAGAAACTCTGCATCAAGAAGATGGTTCTTCATCAGCAGTTCTTTTAGATAAGTGTCTCTCAATTCATAGTTATTAAAAATATGAATGTATGGGATTGAGAGTGAGAGATTGTAGAAAGGAATTTCTGTAAAGGGTTCTTCTCTAATGATTGTAAAACATCAAGTGGGTGCTTGATATTGGGGTTTGGTGATCCCGTCTGTTTGTGCAGACGAATTGTAAAGGGAGTTGTTGCTTCCTAGATAGTGGGTGCTATCTGAATCAGGGGTGGGTGCTCCTTGAAGTTGAAGCTTCAGAATTAATCAGTGCAATACATTCTGAGACTAGCCTCGGATTGGTGTTAGGGTAGTCGTTGCACCGTGGACGTAGCCTTTGGGTGAACCACGTTAAAATCTTGTGTTCCTGTGGTTGCTTGCTTACTGTTTTATTGTTGTGATTATTTGGACTTACTTGTATTGGGATTATAAGTATTGAGACATCACTGATTCACCCCCCCCCCCCCCCTCTCAGTGATCGTGTGATTCTAACACGTTTTATCCTTCTTCGTCGAGGTCATCCGAGGCCCACAAGATCGTGTTTTGGTAACTTCAAGGTTCAGCTAATTGGGGCCCATTGTCATCACTTAATCCCCCTCTCCCTCTCTATTCATTCATTTCCCCCAAATCTTTGCAATTGTTCTTGACCTAGGGCTGAAAACCCTTCTTTCTTTTCCATCTTCCTCACCTTGCATGCCCTAGCTATAGATCTCCAAAGAAGATTCCAAGGCCATCATCGTCTTCCTCTCATCTCAAGCTTCCTATTGATGTCTTCTTCTTGAAAGCTAAAGTTGGGAAAGCTCTCCATTTGTTTTCGTTCCTTTTGTTTGGGCATTTCTAGTTAAGAGCTTCAACCCATATCTTTCATGGAGTTATTTTGGTTCCTTAAGATCTTGTTTTTCATTTGAAAAACCTTTTTTGTTAAAATGGGTTCTTTGCTTTCATTTTTGTTAAGTTTTGAATGGTTTTCCTTGGTTTTATTTGTAGTGTTGGCTTGGCTTTTGAGCAAGAGTGCTTAGAGAAGTGTTTAGCATTTGGGTAAGGCAAGTAATCTCTATAGGAAGTGATGCATGTGTATTTTGATTACAATGTGATTTTAGAAATTGTGCATATGAATTTGTTATAAATTTCATTATCTTGATTTGTATTGGATTGAATGTTTGAAAGTGTGAAAATGAACCCTTGGTGAGCATGGAGGCTCAGGGGATTTTATGTGATTGATGGATGAGAGGAAGGAGAAAAATGTAGTGGAAGATGTGCAAGAGAAAGACACTTTCTGCACTCAGCGAGCACAGGCAGAAGCTTGTCCGCTCGAGCGACCAAGCAGAGCGTAGACAGAGAGCTGTCCGCTCGATTGACCCTTATGGTCCGCTCAAGCGAACTGCCCTCTGTATAGCCTGGAGCAAGACAGAGAGTTGTCCGTTCGAGCGACCTTATGTCCGCTCGAGCGAACTGTCTCGCTCGAGCGAACTGTCATCACCTTATAAAGTTCGCTCGAGCGAACCTTCCAGATTCAGGAAGAAGAATTATTCCATTTTGTGTATTTTCTTGAAGGTTGAAAACTAGACTATGTTAAGGGTTTTGACTCGACATTGTGTAAACGAAACTTCGAAATGCAACCCAACTTCGGGGACACCAATTCTTGTATATTCCGACATTTGGGGTTCACTTCCTAAGCGTGTTATGCATATTAATTATGCCTTTTGCTAGTCGTGTTCGTCGTGTTTTGATAAGTGACTTCCCCCTTTTATCTCGACAAGTTTTGATAGTGTTTCGCGTGTTTTGTGCATTCATGAATTAAGTGAACACCACTGAGCTTGGACTGCCCTTTCAGTTTGATCCACTGTCTAGGGGTCCTTAAACATGTGGACTGTCTGCAGACTGGTCGTGTATTTATTACACATCGTGCGTGTCCGGTTCCGCGGCCGGAAATCCCCGTATACGTGGGAATCGTGTCGTGATTATATTATGTATATCGTGCTTGTCGTGCGTGCTTGCTCTTTTCATTATATAAATGATAGAGAAAGGATGAGCTCTTTGTGGATTGTTACTATTCATGATATATTATGTATTCATGCTAGTTTGTTTTCGTATTCCAGCTTTGTTATGTATTCTTGAAAATGTATCTCAGTCATTGTAGTATTTCAAATCAGGAATTGCGTATATGTTTTCTTAAAACGTTTATTGTTACATGCTTGCACCTAAATTGATTACCTGCCAAACCGTTGTGTTTGACCCTTGTTGTTGGTGCCCAGGTGCAGGAGACGTTGCCTTTGAGGAAGAGCGTCCGGAGGAGGCTCTTGAGCCACCCCTAGTCCGTGAGTGGCAACCCGACGAGGTCATCTAGATGTCGGGCGGATTCTTGAGTTTTGCTACATTTGTTCATGGGATTCTTTGGTTATTTTGAGAGTGTATTGGCCTCTGTTGGCCTCTTATGTGTTGTGACAAATATTTAACTTACTTTTGAGTTAGTCTTATAACTTGAATCTTGATGGGAATGCCATTTTAACTTCTTCCTTTGATACTATGTCTTGTTATTATTTTTCGTAGCACTTAAAATTTTATTGGTGCTTATCTTGATGTGTTTTGCTACACGCTTCCGCAAACTTGATCGTGTGAGTCAGATTCCGCATGTCTTTCGAAATCCTCACCGCGGAAACTTGTGGGAAAGTATATCTCCAATGAAATATAAACACAGCAATCAACTCGTCGCGGGCCCGGGGTTCCGTTTCGGGGTCGCGACAGGACTGGTATCAGAGCGAGATATGTTTCAGGCACTTAAAAGAAACTAGAAAGGTCTTAGGATCGTGGCGAGGATTCGTGACTTCGATAGATTCGTTTGAATAGGATCTTAGAAACCCTTGTACCTTGTTTATTGTGTTCTAACTCCTTGTTTTACAGCAATATGCCTCCAAGAAAAGCTCCAAACCATCATGCTTCAGGCAGTCGGCAGAATGAGTCAGACACATCTGATACACCAACAACTACACAGTTTCAGGAACTAATGCAAGCCATGATAGCACAACAAAGGCTGGCTAATGAAAACTAAGCCAGATTTCAAGAACAGTTAGCAAAGAAGGATGAAGAAATGGCTCAAGTTCAGAGGCAACTTTTGGAAGTACTTCAGAACAGGATTGTAGCTCCACCAGTGGGTCCGCGGATTGTTATCTAAAATAGGGAACAAGACCCTAATGCACTATTTGAGAAATTTAGAAAGAGAGCACCGAAGGAGTTTTCGGGCAATGAAGACCCGTTGGTGGCAGATGACTGGCTAGTCAATACTGAGAAAATCTTCGATATCTTTATGTGCACGGGAATACAGAAGGTCAACCTCATAGCTTCACTATTCTACGGGCTTGCAGATCGTTGGTGGCAAACAGTTAAGGACCCATATGCAGTGATGGCTGACGAAGAGGCATGGACAGCATTCAAGACACAGTTTCAAGATAAATACATTCCCTCTCATGTCAAGAGGTAGAAGGCTATTGAGTTTCAGCAGCTCAAACAAGGCAGCATGACAGTGTTAGACTATGTCACCAAGTTTGAAAGATTGGCTAGATATGCTACTGAGTTGATTGACACGGAAAGGAAAAAGATAACAAAGTTTTTGGAAGGGTTGAATCCGATCATAACGAGAGATGTCATTGGAGTAGTTCCACCAGCTACATATGATGAGGCAGTCAAGCGGGCATATACGTTTGAAGATATTAACAACATGATTGTTCAGGACAGGAAACAACACTATCAGCAACAGAACTAGAGGCAACAGCAGAACAAGAAGTCAAGGCAAGAACAAGGTCAAGTGAGGCAAGGTTGTGGACATTGTGGCAAGAATCATGAAACACATGAATGTCGTAAGGCCATGGGTGCCTGTTTCAAATGTGGGGCTATGAACCATTCAATCAAGGATTGCCCACAACTTCAGAATCAAGGGAACAGAAACCAGCAGCAGAGACAAGTAGCTCCTCAGAACCAAGCACCAGTTCAGAATCAGGTTAGACCACCTCAGCAGCAGCAGCAGGCTAGGCCACCAGCACAGAGCCAGAATGCTCGTCCTCCACAGCAGAACAGACATAGCCAAGGAAGGCAGAACCAAGCACCGAATAGACTACAGATGCATGGGCATTTGTATTATCTCAGCCGTGCAGATGCTGAAGCTGCAGGAGACGTGGTAGAAGGAAACTTCTTGTTTGTGGGGTAGAAGCCCAGATTTTATTTGACCCTGGATCCACGCATTCCTTTTCATCCCCTAGTTTTGGTAAGTTGATTGATGCACCATGTAGTGATTTGGATTACATTCTAGTAGTTACCACTCCAGTAGGGAAACAAGTTGTGTGTAGAACCCATTACCCTAGTTGTACAGTTTTCTTAGGAGATGTGAATTTACCGGCCAACCTCATAGTTTTAGACATGCATGATTTTGATGTCATCTTAGGCATGGATTGGTTAGAAGCATATCATGCCACCATGGATTGTTTTAGTAAGACCATCACATTCAGATTCCAAGGACCACAGGCAGAATTGATATTTCAAGGGAATATGAGAAAATCTCAGGCATGGTTTATTTCAGTGTTGAAGGCAAGCAGATTAGTGCAGAGTGGATATTAGGCATTTATTGCGTTTATCACGGAGGATAAATAGTCCCAAGGGGTGGAGGATATCCCCATTGTGTGTGAATTTCCGGATGTTTTTCCAGAAGAAATCTCGGGTTTACCACCAATTAGAGAAGTTGAGTTCACAATTGAGCTCCTTCCAGGGACAACTCCGATCTCGATTGCACCATACAGGATGGCTCCAGCAGAAATGGGTGAGCTAAAGCTCCAATTGCAGGATCTGTTGAGCAAAGGTTTTATTAGGCCAAGTGTTTCACCGTGGGGAGCACCGGTGTTGTTTTTGAAAAAGAAGGATGGAAGTCTGAGAATGTGCATTGACTACAGGAAGTTGAACCATGTGACCGTGAAGAACAAGTATCCATTGCCAAGGATAGATGAATTGTTTGACCAATTGCAAGGAGCAGCCTATTTTTCCAAGAAAGACTTGAGGTCAGGGTACCAACAGTTGAGAGTTAGAGACTCAGATGTTCAGAAGACATCCTTTAGAACAAGAAATGGGCACTATGAGTTCTTAGTGATACCCTTTGGTTTGACAAATGCACCCGCAGTCTTTATGGCTCTGATGAACAAAGTGCCTCGAAAGCTGTAACAAAGTGCCTCGATATATCCTGTGAAGTATAATGGCCGATTGTGCTTTACATCCCCGAGTAGCATGTCATCCTTCGTGAAACTAATTGTAGCAGCCATAGCTGCTTTTAAATTGAAGCATTCTTTACATTTCGCTTTTTACTTTACTTGTACTTGGTGGACATGAGATGCATATTGGTATGGGTTCATGAGAACTGTTGCAGTAGCTTTTCAAATGTCTGGAGGCAGTCTCAACATGTCATGCATGCTTATACGTGCGGGGATGCGCGCTAGATGTTCAAGCAAATCAAATCTAAAGGGCACCTGAAGACTAGGCAAACCACCATTCTTAACATTTCTTTCTGTAGGCTTTGTAGCCTTGTCTTGGATAACATTTGCAGCACAATTTTTATGGTAATCTAGCCTAGAGCGAGTCCCTTTGCCTACCTCCTGTACCTCAGGAAAACATAAGGAAATCTCTTCGCTATCTGCTGTTACAGTTTCCGAAGATTCAGAGGATGTCAAATTGGATGTTGATGAACTCTCTGCTCTGTCTTCATCATCATTTTTCTCTTCATCAGAAATTTCATGGTCGATCCCAACCATATTACACGACCAACATAATCCTTCGACAGCCTCATGTCACGCCCTCGAACCGAAACCTCGGGGGCGGGAAATGGGATTAAAGCATAAATTATATTTTACTTCTCCCAGGATCCGCGTGTGTGAAGACAACACATTCTGAATATTTTGCGGAAGCGTTTGTGGCGTTGCGACCCGAAGCCCGTGGCCATCGGATTCCGCGTCACACTCAACCTTTAGCACATAGCTATTATATCAAGAATCATATCAGACTGGAGTAACCATCACAATAAATTACAGAGCTGACAGTAACAGGATGTTACATTCCCATATACGTTCAAGTTACAATTATCAATGTACATTTATTAAGAATCCCAAGAAAAAGGCTATAAACTTCTACCCAAATGTGACGTAGCTCCGATGTCAGGCTCAATGTCTACATGACATAGCCAACAAAACAACCTGCAAGGCATGGCTCCAAAGCCAACAAAACACTCAACTCGGGGCGAAGAAATCTGAACCTGAGTACCAAAAGTAGTGGGTCAAACACGACGGTCTGGCAGGTGGATGAAAAGATAATAATATACCGAAGAATAAAACATAAGATAAATCATGCGGTTCGATCAAATGCTGCATGTAATTAAACGGGTACAAAGTCGGGAATCTCGGGAAAACCTGTATTCATTTCAAGCATGGGTAAAACATGAATATCTAATAAAACATGTGTTCATTTACATCATCTATAATCATAGATATTTGACAATCGGGTGTTCGTCTAAAACATGTATAAATATAGCGGTATGGCCAAAACAACGTTCATTTGAAACTTAAGTAAAAACATGAGTATACAACAACCAGGTATTCATAGCAGTCTAGCAAAACCAATGTCCATTTGAAACCTATGTAGAAATGCGGATATTTAACAAACCGGATATCGTTTAAAACAGGTATAAACGTAGGGATCTGGCAAACCAGTGTCATTTGAAACATATTTCAAAGCATGGATACTTAACAAATCGGGTATCATTTAAAATAGGTATAAACATAGGAATCTGGCAAACAAGTGTCATTTGAAACATATTTCAAAGCATGGATATTTAACAAATCGGGTATCATTTAAAAACAAGTATAAACATAGATATCTGACAGCCAAATGTCCTTTAAAGCAAGCTCGGATATTTAACAATTCGGGTATTCCTTTAAAACATGTGTAATCATATAAATCTAGCAAAATCATTGATCGTTTGAAACATATGTAAAAGCATGGGTATTTAACGAATCGGGTAATCATTTAAAACATGTGCGGGTACAAAGAACAGAAAACAATATAATAATAACTGAATTTACATTGGAGAATATTAGCACTTGTTTAAATAACAACTTTCATAAAGGAAACGAATCATTTATCGGAAAGCAAGTAAACAATATAAAACATGTCGGGTATCCAAGGAATCGGGAACTGGCAAGATGGCAATCACAAGAAGCTAAGTCCTCTATCACCGAAGTGACAAGAGTATAACGGGACGTTGGTCTCAGTCACACAAGGTGAGGAGACTCAACGTAAATCATATATACAATATAAATATACGGGAACGGGACCACGGTAGCGAACCGGGTATCGGGACGGGACCACGGCAATAACCGGGTATCGGGATCCAAACTGCAGCTGGCGGGACGGGAGGGGATCTCCAAGTCAGTGGATCAGACTGACAAGGTTCCCAAGCTTAGTGATGCCGACTCATAGGTCAAAACCAATCGAGACATATGCAAGTAAATCAAGTACAATAATTAAACGGGTAAAATGGGGGTGCTCAAAGGCACACTGTCACTTCATATCGGGCAATACATTCCGGGACAAATAACTGTTACTAGAGTAACTTCAATGCTTTCGGGAAACAAATCATGTGATGCAAATCTCGGGAAATGAGGTGAAACAATGAACTATAACAATTTCGGGAAAAGTATAAATTTCAGGATCTATTTAAGTGGATAGGGGTCCCGTATGTCGATTATAATAATTACCTGGTACTCCTTGAGTTAGAAGACATTCCGGGCTCCTTATGCACTTTTACTGTTTTCAAAACTTAACATGAGCTTATGGGTAGCACTAGATGTTACAATAGCAAAAATCAAGATTATCAACGGTCCATCCTAGGCATGACATTAATCCGGAAACATAGAGCAACCGATTCAGTCATCGAAAGGAATAGAATTAGCGATAACAAGGAAATAGACTTGTGTTTAGATATAAAGAAGATATCGCGTCGTTCCATCCCGTTCAAGATTGAAATGGATTGAACTTCGATGCCACCGAACCAACCGTGAGGCGTGTCGGCTCAAGACATTCTCACACATGGTCCAAACAGTACAAAAAGGGTAACCAGGGTCCCACCTAAAGCCAAGAATTAGTGCCTAATCAACACCATTCTTTTCTTTTAGTTCCCTAGTCTTAGAGACCTTAGATTAGGGTAGAATTGGTCTTAACACTAAGGTATATACCCCTAGGACTCATAGAAAGCCCAAAGGTTTCCAAAAAAACACAATATCAAATTTCATCGGTCGAAATTTCTGTACCAGAAATGTACAGGGTCCGATCGATTGGCCGATCAATCGGCCTGTAGGTCCGATCAATCAGACCTGGGCGTGCAGCAGGTCCGGGACACTGATTTTTCCTTCCTTTTTCCTTTCCTTTCCAACACTTAAACCACTAGCATTTCTCTTCCATAATCACTTCAAATCCTCATTAAAACTCCAATGAACAATTAAATTCAAACACCTCTTTAAACGGGTATCAATTTCAAGTCAATGTAACTTATAAACATAACCATGAATAGCCAATCCAACCTCATTCCTTATAAAAGCATATGAACAAACTTGACCAAATAAAATGCATACATTCCCAAGAGTTCCAAGAGACTTAACAAGAGAGAAAAACCCATTCATATGCATTTCGAAATCAATAGAAATTTGACAAGAAGCATATGTGCAAACATGTATCCAATGATCAAGAACAAGTAATAAAACTTAGGATTTTCTCATAAAACTTAATAACTTTCAAACCATCCATTCATCCACTTGCCTTTGACTCTAATCAAGCAAATCAAGCTCCTAATCACCTCTCAAGCTCAAGATCCACAATCTCTACAAAAACCCCCAAAACAAACCCTAAAATGGGTTAAATAATGAAATGACAATGGAACCTTTCAAAAATCAAGGTGGAGCTTCTCTAAGGCTAGAAGATTACAAATCTAGAAGATGAAGAAGAACACTTACTTGGAAGGTCCTCTAATGGACAAGGTAAGCTCAAGGGAGGTCTTGTGATGGAGGGTTCTCTTCACAAATGGTATCAATGGAAAGCTTGCAAGATGAGGAAGAAGAAGGTGGTCTCCATTTCTTGATTGATGAACTATTGGTGTGGCTTGGGGATGAAGAAGCAAGAGGAAGAAGAAGAAGTTGCAAGAAAAGCCCTAGGCTCAGCTGGAACAATGGTGAATGAAATGAATGAAGGAGATGGGTTCCTCTTATAAGCAAGTGAGGTTTGGGTCCCACAACTTAAAGAACTTGGGTGGCTGAAATCATCTAATTCGGGACCTCGGATGGATTCGACAAAGAAGGAAGAAATGATCGTCGAAATATCTAGTTTCCAAAAAGTATATGTTTCACGGATTTTGAGAATATCGAGTTTTGGGTACAGATTTGGTGTGAAAAGACTGTTTTGCCCTCAAGGCCAAGAAATCGGGTTTCGGGTTCTCAAATGGATACGGGGCCAACATGAAAGTTGTAGGATTCCTCAAGATGAATGCAACGGGCCAAAAACACAATACGAAACAAATCGGGAAAATCTCACAAGAAAAAGCAAAGCCGAAAAGGGAACCCCCAAAGGGCCCCACAAGCTACCAAAGCACTCAAAAGCTCAAAACTAGAAGAAAACCATTCTAGCTCACGAACTCAACCCAACAATTACTAATCCCACTAAAAGAAACTAATCCACAAATAAAACAACACTAATCCAAGAGATTAAGGGTCGGGTTCTCACACCTCATCCGCATCCCATGGGGTATTATTATCCCATGTTAAGGCTTCAATTTCTTGGGGGGGTCCTGGGTCCTCCTGCAAAACACCATGGAATTGGGTCTAGAGGATTGAGGGGCCAACTGGTCTAGGCATGTGGCTCATTGCATGAATGATCCTTTTTGCTTTGATTTCTCTTCTAGCCACATCATTATGTGCCCATATTTCATCTTCCTCCGACACATATTCGTATGATCTTATGTTTTCACTATTGGATGAGTAAAAGATCCACACATCAGAGTCTGAATCTGAACCATCAGCATCATATCCATCAAGTGCGAGAGAATCATCACATACATCTGAGGACTTGTCCACTTCGTCAATCCTATCAATATCTGGATTTTCATCGACTACTTCCCCCATGATAATTGTAGGAAGATCTTTTCTTTGCCATTCTGGAGTCAAATTCCATATGGATGCAGTATAAATGACAATTTTCACTATGCCTTCAATTCATCTCCTAATATCATCATCATCAAGCAATTCATTGCCATCATTTGGGTCGGTTGACAAACTCGAGGGTTCTGAAGGGTCACTATCATTCTCTGTCGATGTGAGGTCGGGGATAAAGTATAGCTCAACATGGTTTCCTTGACTAAAAATATGTCGTCTGGTTGAATCTTGACTTAATTCATCTGAACTTTCCGAAGAAATCACGCCATCTCTATATCCCCATCTAAGGCCATAATTACCATCACCTTGATCCAGTTCTTTTTTCAACTCTACCAGTGAGAGACAGTTGCGTGAGAGTATATCATCTTTTAACTCACTTAATTCATCTTTTTGCTTTTGATTTTCTAAAGACAAAAAGAGATCAAGTGGCAAGAAGTCCTTGAGAGTAAATGGAACTCGAGGCTCTGAGATCTGCGGTTAAAACCACTTCTCCTATCTGGACTGTGCAACTAGGGTAAAAGGGTCTACAAATAACTTGTTTACCTACTGGGGTTACCACAGTCAAAATGAACTCAAGTTCTCTAGCATGCATATCAATCAACTTAGAGAATTTATGGGACACGAAAGAAAGTGTAGAGCCAGGGTCAAACAAAATCATAGCTTTAATCCCACAAATAAGAAGTGTACCTTCCACTACATTCCCCGCTGCCTCTGCATCAACTCTATTGACCCCGTAGATTTGCCCTCGAAGCTGTGGCCTGTTCTGAGCTTGTTGTGGCCTGCCATGTGGTGGATTCCTGTTCTGCTGCGGTGCACGCTGATGTCCCTGCTGCTGACGGGCCTGCTGTTGTGGCTGCTGCTGTCTAAACTGCTGTTGCTGTGGTGCTTGCTGCTGAAGTGGCCTTGCCTGGTTTTGGATAATGTGAGAACCCGACCCCTAATCTCTTGGATTAGTGTTGTTTTATTTGTGGATTAGTTCTTTTAGTGGGATTAGTATTTGTTTGGTTGAGTTTGTGAGCTAGAATGGTTTTTCTTCTAGTTTTGGGCTTTTGAGTGCTTTGGTAGCTTGTGGGGCCCTTTGGGGGTTCCCTTTTCGGCTTTGCATTTACTTGTGAGATTTTCCCGATTTGTTTCGTATTGTGTTTTTGGTCCGTTGCATTCATCTTGAGGAATCCTACAACTTTCATGTTGATCCCGTATCCATTTGAGACCCGAAACCCGATTTCTTGGCCTTGAGGGCAAAACAGTCTTTTCACACGAAATCTGTACCCAAAACTCGATATCTCCGAAATCCGCGAAACATATACTTTTTGGAAACTAGAAATTTCGACGATCATTTCTTCCTTCTTCGTCGAATTCATCCGAGGTCCTGAAAGAGATGATTTCAGCCACCCAAGTTCTTTAAGTTGTGGGACCCAAACCTCACTTGCTTATAAGAGGAACCCATCTCCTTCATTCATTTCACTCTTCATTTTCCAGCACAAACCAGCTGAACCTAGGGTTCCTTGTGCTTCTCTTCTTCTTCTTGCTTCTTCATCTCCAAGCCACACCAAGAGTTCATCAATCAAGAAATGGAGATCACCAACCTCTTCCTCATCTTGCAAGCTTTCCATTGATACCATTTGTGAAGAGAACCCTCCATCACAAGACTTCCTTTGAGCTTACCTTGTCCATTAGAGGACCTTGCAAGTAAGTGTTCTTCTTCATCTTCTAGATTTGTAATCTTCTAGCCTTAGAGAAGCTCCACCTTGATTATTGAAAGGTTTCCTTGTCATTTCTTGGTTTAACCCATTTTAGGGTTTGTTTTGGGGGTTTTTGTAGAGATTGTGGATCTTGAGCTTGAGAGGTGATTAGGAGCTTGATTTGCTTGGTTAGAGTCAAAGGCAAGTGGATGATTGGATCGTTTTGATTATTAACATGTTTTGTGAGAAAAATCTTGTTTCATTAAGGGTTTTGGTGATTTTAGTAGTTGTCTTTACTATGATTAATATTGATTTCGAAATGTGCTTATTGATGAGTTTATTTCCCTCTTGTTCATGCTTGGAAAAATGTATGCATCATATTGTCAAGGTTTCAAATGGTTTCACATGAATGAGTTTTCTCCACCTTGAGATTTGTTGTGAATGGAAAGAATGGAAAGGGAGAAACTTGAAATGAGGAGCTCTTTAGCTCATATTATTGTCTTGTAAACATGTATTTTAGTCTTCTTGTTTATAGTTCTATGTGATTGCTTAAGTGTTGGAAAGGAAAGGAAAAAGAGGAGAAAAATTCAGTTTCCCGGACCTGCTACACGCCCAGGTCCGATCGATCGGACCTACAGGCCGATCGATCGGTCTGTCTTTAACTGTAAGGCTTTTTGAGCCGATCGATCGGACTCTGTGTATAACTGGTACAGAAATTTTGGTGAAATTTGATATTGTTTTTTTTTTGGAAACCTTTGGACTTTCTAGGGGTATATACCTTAGTGTTAAGACCAATTATGCCCTAATCTAAGGTCTTCAAGACTAGGGAACTAAAAAGAAAGAATGGTGATGATCTAGGTACTAATTCTCGATTTTTGGTGGGACCCTGGCTACCCTCTTTGGACTGTTTGGACCATGTGTGAGAATGTCTTGAGCCGACACGCCTCACGGTTGGTCCGGTGGCATCGGAGTTCAATCCATTTCAATCTTGAACGGGATGGAACGACGCGATATCTTCTTTATATCTAAACACAAGTCTTTCCCTTGGTTATCGCGAATTCTATTCCTTTCGGTGACTAAATAGGTTGCTCGATGTTTCTGGATTAATGTGATGCCTAGGATGGACCGTTTATAATCTTGATTCTTTTCTATTGTAACATCTAGTACTACCCATAAGCTCATTTTAAGTTTGGAAAATCGAAAAGTGCATAAGGAGCCCGGAATGTCTTCAAACTCAAGGAGTACCAAGTAATTATTATAATCGACATACGGGACCCCTATTCACTTAAATAGATCTTGAAACCGATATTTTTACCCGAAATTGTTATAGTTCATTGTTTCACCTCTTTTCCCGAGATTTGCATCATATGACTTATTTCCCGAAAGCATTGAAGTTACACTAGTAATAGTTATTTGTCCCGAAATGTATTGCCCGATATGAAGTGACAGTGTGCCCTTGAGCACCCCCGTTTTACCCATTTATTTATTGTACTTGATTTACTTGCATATGTCCCGCTTTGTTATTTGACCTATGAGTCGGCATCACTAAGCTTGGATACCTTGTCGGTTTGATCCACCGACTTGGAAATCCTTCTCCCGTCCCGCCAGCTGCAGTTTGGATCCCGATACCCGGTTCGCTACCGTGGTCCCGTTCCCGTATATTTATATTGTATATATGATTTGCGTTGAGTCTCCTCACCTTGTGTGACTGAGACCAACGTCCCGTTATACTCTTGTCACTTCGGTGATAGAGGACTTAGCTTCTTGTGATTGCCATCTTGCCAGTTCCCGATTCCTTGGATACCCGACATGTTTTATATTGCTTACTTGCTTTCCGTTAAATGCTTCGTTTCCTTTATGAAAGTTGCTATTTAAACAAGTGTTAATATTCTCCAATGTAAATTCAGTTATTATTATATGGTCTTCTGTTCTTTGTACCCGCACATGTTTTAAATGAATGCCGGTTGGGTGAATACCCATGCTTTTACATATGTTTCAAACGATCAATGATTTTGCTAGATTTATATGACTACACATGTTTTTAAAGGAATACCCGAATTGTTAAATATCCGAGCTTGCTTTAAAGGACATTTGGTTTGTCAGATATCTATGTTTATACCTGTTTTTAAATGATACCGATTTGTTAAGTATCCATGCTTTGAAATATGTTTTAAACGACACGCGTTTTGCCAGATTCCTATGTTTATACCTGTTTTAAATAATTACCCGATTCGTTAAATATCCATGCTTTGAAATATGTTTCAAATGACACTTGTTTGCCAGATCCCTATGTTTATACCTGTTTTAAACGATATCCGATTTGTTAAATATCCATGCGTTGAAATATGTTTAAATGAACACTAGTTTTGTCAGATTTCTTTGGTTACACCTGTTTAAATGAATGGCCGATTTGTTAAATATCCGTACTTTCACATATGTTTCAAATGGACTTTGGTTTTGCCAGACTGCTATGAATACCCGGTTTGTTAAATACTTATGTTTTTACCTAAGTCTCAAATGAACGTTTGTTTTGCCCGGCCACTATATTTATAAATGTTTTAGACGAACACCCGATTGACAAATATCTATGCTTTTACGGATGATGTAAATGAATATATGTTTTATTAGATATTCATGTTTTACCCATGCTTGAAATGAATACAGGTTTTCCCCGAGATTCCCGACCTTGCACCCGTTTAATTATATGCAGCATTTGATCTTATAGCATGATTTATCTTATGTTTTATTCTGCAATATATTTGTTATCTTTTCATCCACCTGCCAGACCGTTGTGTCTGACCCACTACTTTTGGTACTCAGGTTCAGATTTCTTCGTCCCGAGTTGAGTGCTTGAGTTGGCTGTGGAGCCATGTTTTGCAGGTTGTTTTGTCGGCTATGTCATGTAGACATTGAGCTTGACATCGGAGCTACGTCACATTTGGGTAGTAGTTTATAGCCTTTTATTGTATGACTTTTATTAGCCTTTTTCTTGGGATTCTTAATTAATATACATTGATAATTGTAACTTGATCATATTTGGGAATGTAATATCCTGTTACTGTCAGCTCTGTAATTTATTATCATGGTTACTCCAGTCTGATATGATTCTTGATATATTAGCTATGTGCTAAAGGTTGAGTGCGACGCGGAATCCGATGGCCACGGACTTCGGGTCGCAACGCCACAAATGCTTCCGCAAAATATTCAGAATGTGTTGGGATGTGTTGTCTTCACACACGCGGATCTTGGGAGAAAAATATAATTGATGCTTAATCCCCATTCCCGCCCCCGAGGTTCTGGTTCGGGGGCTTGACAGATAACCAATGCATTCTGTGGTGGTGGTGGTGGACGTTGCCGTCCTTGCTGCTGCTGATTCTATCTGTTTGGCCTAGGGCAATCCCTCATCCTATGGTCCATCGAACCACACCTGAAGCACGCTCCCGTAATCGTACGACATTCAGTACTAGCATGATTCTTCCCACAGTGGATACAAACCAATGGACCCTGAGCATTATGTTCTGTCCTCTGTCTCTTGTTCTGATGATTCCTTTGCTGGTGGTTCTGCTACTGAGCTTGTCCCTTGCCTTCGACTCTGAGGATCTTGTTGTGAAAATTCTCAAACTTGTAGGCCCTCTTGACTGCTTCATCAAAAGTCGTAGGTGGTACTACTCTGGTGGCATCTCTCTCAATGAAGGGATTAAGTCCGTCAAAGAATTTGGCAATTTTCTTCTCCACCGTATCCACCAACTCCGGAGCATATCTAGACAATCTCTCGAACTTGGTGAGGTATTCGAGGACTGTCATACTTCCTTGGACAAGCTGTTGAAATTCTATAGCCTTTTGCTTCTTGATATGAGCGGGTACATATTTATCATGGAATTGTCTCTTAAAGTTTGCCCAAACTTCTGCATCCGCCATGGTTCTGTATTCCTCTCTAACCGTCTTCCACCATCTTTCTGCTAAACCGCTAAAGAGGGAGGATGCTAGCCTCACTCGTTCTCCTCCAGTACACTGAAGAATTTCAAAGATATTCTCCGTATGTTCTAACCAGTCATCTGCCGCCAATGGGTCTTCTGTCCCCAAAAATTCTTTCCTATATATTTTCCTAAACCGCTCAAAAAAGGCATTAGGATCATGTTGCCTTTGATTTATGACAATAGCGGGTTGAGGTTGGACCGGCTCGGGTCTTCTTTGTAAGACTTCAAGTAATTGTCTCTGCATCTCTGCCATTTCCCTTGCGTGATCTTCTTCTCTCTTGAGCATCTGTTCTTGTAGTCTAGCCTGGTTTTCATTAGCTTGACGTTGTTGATCTAGCATCGCTCGCATCATTTCCTGAAACTGATTTGGTGGGTTGTTCTCAACCATATCCTCTTCTACCGGCCCGGTGTGATCACTGTTACTTCCAGAAGGAATGCCATTCACTGTTCTCTTACGGGGAGGCATGATGCTGCAAAACAAGTTGTTAGCACATAATAATATAAAGGGTCACACAATGCTCACCCGATACTAACTAACGAAAGATCTAACGAATCCTCACCACGTCCTTAGGATTTCTAGTTTCTTTTAATTGCTTCAAACACGTCTCGCTCTCATACCAGTCTGTTGCGACCCCGGACCTGGAACCCCGCGAGGGACTGATCCGGAGTCGGGACTAATTGAAGATCCATAACGGTTTAACAGTAACATACATTTATTTAATTTCCCACAGGTGTCCGCGGTGAGGATGTCACAACCAACTATGAATATTTCTTTTAAGTGCGGAAGCATGTAGCAAATCAAATAGTCAGACTATCTGTAGTCATGAAAGCATTAACATCAAGTATAAATTACTGTATCAGAATGAGCAAAGATCTACAGCATGTTTCCCAAAAGTAGTTAAAGTTTAACAAAAGATCATTTAGTTACAATCCCCAAAATTAGAGGCCAACAAAAGGCCAATATAGACCAAACAATAACCCAAAGAATGGTTAAATAGTTCTCCTCAAATTGTACGCCTCTCGTAGCAACCTGATGTCTACATGACATTGTCAGCACGCCACTCGACTAGAGGTTGTGGTTCACCTACCGCCTCCTCCGGCTCCTCCTCAAGGAAACCGGCAACGGGACCTGAGTACCAAAGCAAATGGGTCAGACACGACGGTCTAGCAAGATAATGAAAGGATACAACAACATGTAATAATAAAGGAAATACCTTGAAAAGCATAGAAATCTGTTTAAACAAGAACTCTCATAAAGTAGATAAATCATTGGTTAGAAAACGGGTAAATAAGATAAAACATATCAGGTAACCAAGGAATTGGGAACTAACAAGATGGCAATCACATAAAGCTAAGTCCTCTGTCACTAACGTGACAACAGTATAACGGGATGTTGATCTCAGTCACACAAGGTGAGGAGATTCAACGCAAATCATATATACAATATAAATATACGGGACGGGACCACGGTAGCGAACCGGGTATCGGGACGGGACCACGGTAATAGATCGGGTATCGGGATCCAAACTGCAGCTGGCGGGACGGGAAAGGGATCTCCAAGTCGGTGGATCAAACCGACGAGGTATCCAAGCTTAGTGATGCCGACTCATAGGTTAAACAACAAATCGAGACATATGCAAAATACATCAAGTTCAAGTAAATAAATGAACGGGACAAGAATACTCAAACGCATAACTTTCCTTTCATGTCGGGCAATACTCTTCGGAACAAGTCCATGTTACTAGTGTAACTATCATGCTTTCGGGAAAACAAATCATATAATATAAATCTTGGAATGAAGTGAAACAATGAACTATAACAATTTCGGGAAAAATACTGGTTTCAAGATCTATTTAAGTGAATAGGGATCCCGTATGTCGATTATGATAAAGACTTGGTACTCTTCGAGTTTGACGACATTCCGGGCTCCTTATGCACCTTGAAGTTTTAAAACTTCGAATGAAAACTTTGTGATATGGTTTCTGTCGCGACCCCGGCACGGATCCCGGGCCCGCGACGTGCGTTGCATACATTAAATTTTGGAGATATACTTTCCCACAGGTTCCCGCGGTGAGGATTCCCAAAGACACGCGGAATCAGGCTCACACGTACAAGTATGCGGAAGCGTGTAGCAAAACACATCATGATAAGCACCATTAGATAATTTAAGTGCTATGACAAATAGCAACAAAACATGGTATCAAAGACAGAAGCTAACATGGCATTCCCAACATAGTTCAAGTTATAAGACTAACACGGAAGTAAATTAAGTTTTTGTTACAACCCATAAAAGGCCAACAGAGGCCAATACAATTCTCAACATAACAAAAGAAACCCCAAGACAAAATGTTGCGAAACTCAAGAACCCGCCCGACATCTAGATGACATCGTCGGGCTGCCACTCTCTCACAGGGGTTGGCTCGCAGGCCTCCACCTGACGCTCCTCCTCAAAGGTAACGTCTCCTACACCTGGGCACCAACAGACAAGGGCCAAACAGAACGGTTTGGCAGGTAATCAATTTAGGCATAAACATGAACAATAACATTTAGAGAAAACATGTAAGCAAATCTTTGACATGAAATACTATGAAAACCGAGGTACATTTTCAAGAATGCGAATAAAGCCGAGATATCAAAGCAAACTAGCATGAGTACAGAATATATCATGAATAGTTACAATCCACAAAGAGCCCATCCTTTCTCTATCATTTATATAATGAAAAGAGCAAGCACACACGACAAGCACGATATACATGATATAAGCACGACACGATTCCCACATATACGGGGATTTCCGGCCGCGGAACCGGACACGCAGGATGTTTAATAAATACACGACCAGTCTGCAGACAGTCCACATGTTTAAAGACCCCCAGGCAGTGGATCAAACTGAAAGGGCAGTCTAAGCTCAGTGGTGTTTACTTAATTCATAAATGCACAAAACACGCGAAACACGGTCGAAACACGTCGAGATAAAAGGGGGGAAATCACTTATCAAACACGATGAACACGACTAGCAAGGGCATAATTAATATGCATACACACTTAGGAAGTGATCCCCTTATTCCTTGGAACACTTCTTCAAAACAAGCTTATACTTGAAATCCAAAACTAGTACACGATGGCACTCGTCGTACCAAAATGGAATTCAAACACGAAATCTGACAAGCATGTGTTAAGGCTGCTAATTGACCTTTCTGTAATTGAGACTCCAAATGTCGGAATATGCAAGAATTGGTGTCCCCGAAGTTGGGTTGTATTTCGAAGTCCCATTTCCACAATGTCAAGTCAAAACCTTAACATAGTCTAGTTTTTCAATCCTCAAGAAAATACACAACGAAATAATTCTCCTCCTGAATCTGGCAGGTTCGCTCGAGTGAACTTTATAAGGTGATGACACTTCGCTCGAGCGAGACAGTTCGTTCGAGCGGATAATAAGTGTGTTCGAACGGACAACTCTCTGCCTTGCTCTAGATTATACAGAGGGTAGTTCGCTCGAGCGGACAACAAGGTCGCTCGAGCGGACAGCTCTCTATCTGCGCTCGGACCAAACAGAGGCTAGGTCGCTCGAGCGGACCCAAGGGTCGCTCAAGCGAATCAGCTTCTGCCTGAACTCACAGAGTGCAGAAACTGCCTTTCTCTTGTACATCCTCCATTACATTTTTCTCCTTCTTCTCATCCCTCAATCACATATAATCCCTTGAGCCTTCATGCTCACCAAGGTTTCATTTATCACCATTTTACACATCCAAATCCAATAAAACATAACCATGAAGCTTGTAAACAAATTTAATGCACAATTTCTAAAACACAATAAAAATCAAAGCATACATGCATCATTTCCTAGAGAGATTACTTGCCTTGACTAATGCTAAAAATACTCCTCTTCAAGCACTTCCCTCAAGCTATTCCCACACTACAAGAAACCCAAGAAAAATCACACAACTCACTCAAATATGGAAACAAAGAAACCATTTTAGCAAAAAAAAAAAAGGGTTTGTAAACATGAAAAACATGATCTTAAGGAACCAAAATAACTCCATGAAAGGTATGAGTTGAAGCTCTTACCTAGGAATGGCCCAAACAAGAGAGAGAGAGAGAAGAAATGGAGAGGTTGTCTCACAAGAAGTTCCAAGAAGTTATACCAATAGAGAGCTTGCAAGAAGAGGAAGAAGAGGGTATCCTTAGAATTTTCTTTGCAGTCTTCTAGCTAGGTCATGCAAGGAAAAGGAGATGGAAGAGAAGGAGAGTTTTCCTTGCCCTAGGTTAAGAGATTACAGAGATTTGGGGGAAATGAATGGAATGAGAGGGAGAAGAGACTTAAGTGAAGACAATGGGCCCCAACTAGCTGAACCTTGAAGTGCTCAAAACACGATCTTGTGGGCCTCGGATGACTTCGACGAAGAAGGATAAAACGATCGTCGAAATATCTAGTTTTCAAAAAGTATATTTTTGACATGGTTTTGAGATCTCGAAAATTGCGTCCAGATTTGTGCATAAAAGACAATTTTACCCTCTTTGGGCCAAAACATGGGTTTTTGGGCTTCAAATATGAATATGCTTAAAACGAAAGTTGTAACACGTCGAAACATCATTCAAATGAAATCAAAACCACAATCACACGGAACCCAACACGATCTTCCCTAGCTCACACGTGCACTCAGGCCTTCCTGAGTGTGTCGAACTAATACTAAACGTTCACAGAAATCCCAATGCTATGTCCAAGACTAAAACTAATCACTTCTAACCCAACAATAACTAAACCCACTTAGGACTAAACACATACTAATCACACACAAATCGGATTGGTCTGGGTCGGGGTCTAGCATCCTCCACCCCTTAGGATATTTGGTCCACCAAATAAATCAAACAATTACCTCTGGTAAAAGCTGTGGATACTTCCTCTGCACTTGCTCTCTCAATTCCCAGGTGGCTTCTTCTGGTTCGTGATTTTCCCAAAGTACCTTGACCCAATGAATAGTCTGGTTTCTCAATTCTTGCTCTTTGGTGTCAATTATCTTGATCGGCCTTTCCACATACGAAGCATCTTCCCGAATCTCCAAAGGCTCATGCTGTAGAATGTGTGCAGGACTAGAGACATATTTCTTGAGCATCGAAACATGAAAAACATTGTGCACCCCAGAGGATTCCGGCGGTAACGCAAGTCTATAAGCAACATCTCCAATCTTGCTCAAAATCTCATACGAACCAATAAATCTTCTAGACAATTTGCCCTTCTGTCCGAATCGCAGAGTCCCTCTAACTGGTGAGATTTTCAGGAACACTTTGTCACCCACCTGAAACTGCAATTCTCTCCGACGAGTATCTGCATAACTCTTCTGCCTACTTCGGGCGATCTTCAAACGTTCCTGAATCAGCTTGACCTTGTCACTTGTCTCTCCAACTATCGTCGGTCCATGAAAACTACGTTCACCGACTTCTTCCCAGCAAACCGGCGTTCTGCATCTTCTACCATAGAGTGCCTCAAGGGTGCCATACCGATGCTCGAGTGGTAACTATTGTTATAAGCAAACTCACAAAGAGGTAAGCACTCATCCCACTGAATCTTGAAATCCAATACACAAGCACGCAACATGTCTTCGAGAGTCTGTATCGTCCTTTCCAACTGACCATCTGTCTGAGGATGATAAGCTGTGCTGAACTAAAGTTTGGTACCCATCGACTCATGAAGAGTTTTCCAACACTTTGAAACAAACCTACTGTCTCTGTCTGAAGTAATGGAGACGGGTTGACCATGCTTACTAACAATCTCATCAACAAATAACTTCGCCAGTGGTGCCATATGCATCATGTTCCCTGTCTTCATCGGAATGAAGTGAGCAGACTTCGTCAGACGATCTACAATAATCCAAATTGTATTAATTCCCTTCTTAGTATTAGGCAAACCGGAAACAAAATCCATGGTGATGTGCTCCCATTTCCATTCCGGGATCTCCAAAGGCTGTAACAAACCTGGAGGCTTCTGATGCTCTGCCTTGATCAACTGACAAGTCAGACAACGAGACACAAAAGCTGTTATCTCTCTCTTCATGTTGTTCTACCAAAATCTATTCTTCAAATTATGGTACATCTTCGTGCTACCCGGATGCATAGAATATCTTGTGTTGTGAGCTTCATTCATTATCTCGCTCTTCAAATCATCCACATTTGGCACACACAACCGGTCACGAAAATACAGTATTCCATTCACCATCTTGAAATATGGACATTCTGCAATAACTTCCACTATCTTAGCCAAGCCTGGGTCTTGTAACTGACTTTCCTTGATCTTCTGGATGAAGGTAGGTTCTGATACTGTCATGTTTGCTAACATCGCACCCAATCTCAGGGTCTGCACTTCTTCACCCAACTCTTCAAACTGCTGTAAGACACCCATTCCTCTCAAACTAGCCATGACCACTGATTTTCTACTCAATGCATCAGCTACAACATTCACTTTGCCTGGATGGTACTTGATTGGAAAATCATAATCTTTGATATACTCCATCCACCTTCTCTGCCTCATGTTCAAATCCTTCTGCGAGAACAAATATTGCAAACTTCTGTGATCTGAATGGACCTCAAATTTCTGTCCATAGATATAGTGTCTCCACATCTTCAATGCGAAAACAACTGCTGCCAACTCCAAGTCGTGAGTCGCATAATTCTTCTCATGGTCCTTCAGCTGTCTCGAGCCATAAGCAATCACCTTGCCATCTTGCATCAATACACAGCCCAGTCCCACATTCGAAGCATCTATATAAACAATAAATCCGCCGTTGCTCGAGGGTAATGTAAGGATTGGAGCTGTGGTTAACCTTCCTTTCAACTCTTGGAATCTAGTTTCACACTGATCGGTCCACACAAATGGGACATTCTTCCGGGTCAATTTTGTCAACGGGGCTGCAATGGACGAGAAACCTTGGACAAATCTTCTGTAGTAACCTGCTAACCCCCAAAAAGCTTCTAATTTATGTCACACTGCTTGGCCTCACCCAACTAACAACTGCCTCTATCTTAGCTGGATCAACTGCTAAACCTTCTCTGGAGATGATATGGCCCAGAAAAGCAACTAGCTCTAACCAGAATTCGCACTTACTAAGTTTTGCATATAACTGGTTGTCCCTCAAGAGCTGCAACGCTGTCCTCAAATGTTCTTCATGCTCCTTTTTACTCTTAGAATACACAAGGACATCATCAATAAACACTACTGTGGAGTGATCCAAATAAGGTGCAAAGACCTTGTTCATCAAAGCTATAAAGACTGCGGGTGCATTTGTCAAACCAAAGGGCATCACTAAGAACTCATAGTGCCCATATCTTGTTCTAAAGGCTGTCTTCTGAACATCTGAGTCTCTGATTCTCAACTGATGGTACCCTGACCTCAAGTCTATCTTGGAAAAATAGGCTGCTCCTTGCAATTGGTCAAACAATTCGTCTATCCTTAGCAAAGGGTACTTGTTCTTCACTGTCACATGGTTTAACTTCCTCTAGTCAATGCACATTCTCAAACTCCCATCCTTCTTTTTCACAAACAACATCGGTGCTCCCCACGGTGAAACACTTGGCCTAATAAAGCCTTTGCTCAACAAATCCTGCAATTGGAGCTTTAGCTCACCCATTTCTGCTAGAGCCATCCTGTGTGGTGCAATCGAGATCGGAGCTGTTCCTGGAAGGAGCTCAATTGTGAACTCAACTTCTCTAATTGGTGGTAAACCCGAGATTTCTTATGGAAAAACATCCAGAAATTCACACACAATGGGGATATCCTCCACCCCTTGGGACTGTTTATCCTCCATGATAAACGCAATAAATGCCTGACACCCACTCTGAACTAATCTGCTTGCCTTCAAGACTGAAATAAACCCTGCCTGAGATTTTCTCCTGTTCCCCTGAAACATCAATTCTGCCTGTGGTCCTTGGAATCTGAATGTGATGGTCTTACTAAAATAATCCATGGTGGCATGATATGCTTCTAACCAATCCATGCCTAATATGACATCAAAATCATGCATGTCCAAAACTATAAGGTTGGCCGGTAAATTAACATCTCCTAACAACACTGTACAACTAGGGTAATGGTTTCTACACACAACTTGTTTCCCTACTGGAGTGGTCAATACTAAAATGTAATCCAACTCACTACATGGTGCATCAATCAACTTAGCAAAACTAGGAGATGCAAAGGAATGTGTGGATCCAGGATCAAATAAAATCTGGGCTTCTATCCCACAGACAAGGAGTTTACCTTCGACCACGTCTCCTGCAGCTTCAGCATCTGCACGGTTGAGATAGTACAAACGTCCATGCATCTGTAGTCTGTTTGGTACTTGGTTCTGCCTTCCTTGGCCATGTCTGTTCTGCTGTGGTGGACGAGCATTCTGATTCTGTGCCGGTGGCCTAGCCTGCTGTTGCTGCTGAGGTGGTCTGACTTGATTCTGAACTGGTGCTGGGTTCTGAGGAGCTACTTGTCTCTGCTGCTGGTTTATGTTCCCTTGATTTTGAAGTAGTGGGCAATCCTTGATTGCATGGTTCATGGCCCCACACTTGAAACAGGCACCCATGGCCTTACGACATTCATGTGTCTTATGATTTTTGCCACAATGCCCACAACCTTGCCTCACTTGACCCTGTTCTTGCCTTGGCTTCTTGCTTTGCTGTTGCCTCTGATTATGCTGCTGATATTGCTGCTTTCTATCCTGAACAATCATATTGTTAATGTCTTCAAATGTATATGCCCGCTCGACTGCCTCATCATATGTAGTTGGAGGAACTACTCCTATGACATCCCTCATAATGATCGGGTTCAATCCTTCCAAAAACTTCATTATTTTCTTCCTTTCCGTATCAATCAGCTCGGTAGCATATCTAGCCAATCTTTCAAATTTGGTGACATTGTCTAGCACTGTCATGCTACCTTGCTTGAGTTGCTAAAACTCAATAGCCTTCTGCCTCTTGACATGAGAGGGAATGTATTTATCTTGAAACTGTGTCTTAAACGCTGCCCATGCCTCCTCGTCAGCCATCACTGCATATGGGTCCTTGACTGTTTTCCACCACCTATCTGCAAGCCCAAAGAATAATGAAGCTGTGAGGTTGACCTTCTGTATTCCCGTGCACATGAAGACATCAAAGATTTTCTCCGTATTGACTATCCAGTCATCTGCCGTTAACGGGTCCTCATTGCCCGAAAACTCCTTGGGTGCTCTCTTCCTAAACTTCTCAAATAGAGCATTAGGGTCAGGATCTCTATTTTGAATTACAATCTGTGGACCCACGGGTGGTGCTACATTCCTATTCTAAAGTACTTCCAAAAGTTGCCTCTGAACTTGTGCCATCTCATAATCCTTCTTAGCTAACTGTTCTTAGAATCTTGCTTGGTTCTCATTTGTGAGAACCCGACCCCTAATCTCTTGGATTAGTGTTGTTTATTTGTGGATTAGTTTCTTTTAGTGGGATTAGTATTTGTTGGGTTGAGTTTGTGAGCTAGAATGGTTTTTCATTAGTTTTGGGGAGTTTCGAGTGCCTTGGTGATTGGTGGGGCCCTTTGGGGGTTCTTTTAGTGACTTTGCGCGAGATTGGGAGGTTATTCGAATTCCTGATAATTCTTATTTTAGCCTCATTTGACTCATTTTGTTAACCTCTACAACTTTCGTGTTGAATCCGTACCCATTCGAAGCTCCGAAAATCAGTTTTTCCAGCCCGGAGGGCAAATCGGTCTTTTCACATTGAATCTGGACCCAAATTTCGAGATCTCAGAATGTGAGAACCCGACCCCTAATCTCTTGGATTAGTGTTGTTTATTTGTGGATTAGTTTCTTTTAGTGGGATTAGTATTTGTTGGGTTGAGTTTATGAGCTAGAATGGTTTTTCTCTAGTTTTGGGGAATTTTGAGGGCCTTTGTGATTAGTGGGACCCTTTGGGGGTTCTTTTAGTGACTTTGCGCGAGATTGGGAGATTATTCGAATTCCTGATAATCCTTGTTTTAGCCTCATTTAACTCGTTTTGTTATCCTCTACAACTTTCGTGTTGACTCCGTACCCCATTCGAAGCTCCGGAAATTAGTTTTTCCAGCCCGGAGGGCAAATCGGTCTTTTCACACCAAATCTGGACCCAAATTTCGAGATCCCAGAACCATGCCAAAGTTATACTTTTTGAAAACTAGATTTTATGAGAAACATTTTTCTCTTCTTCGTCGATCGCATCCGAGGGCCACAAATAGATGTTTTACCCTTGGCAAGTGTTAAGTGAAGTGGGACCCACACCCACCCATTATATAAGTGACTCCACTCTCTCTTTCTCCCTCATTTCTCCATTCCATCGACTGAAACCTCCCAGCTACAGTGCCAGCAGCCCTTCTTCTCCATTTCTTCCATTTCTCTTGCTCTAATGGAGCCTCCAAGCCACCAATCCGACGAGGGAACTCCGGCAACTTCCTCTCCTTCATCTCCTCTCTTGTTTGACACCATTTTTGTGGGAAACCAAGGTGGGCAGCCCCTATTGCAAGCTCCTTCTTGTTCATTCATGACTCTAGAGGTAAAGACTCTTTCCCATTTTCCTTGGATGTGCAATGGCTTTCCCTTAGGTTCTATTTCCCAGCTTGGTTTGAGCCCTTTCCTTGTCTTTCATTGTTTAACCCATTTTAGGGTTTGTTTTGGGGGTTTTTGTAGAGATTGTTGATCTTGAGCTTGAGAGGTGATTAGAAGCTTGATTTGCTAGCTTGGAACCCAAGGCAAGTGGATGAATGGATGGTTTTAATGTTATCAAAGTTTTATGAGAATTCCTAAATTTATTACTTATTCTTGGTAATTTGACATATGTTTCCCATATGCTTCTTACTATAGTTCTATTGATTTCGAAAATGCATATTATGGGTCTCGCTCTATTGATTAAATCTCTTGGAAATTCTGCATTTCAATTGATCAAGTTTGTTCATATGGTTTTATAAGGAATGAGGTCGGTTTGGCTAGTCATGGTTACGTTTATGAGTTACATTGATTGAAATTGATACTCATTTAAAGAGTTTTGCTAAAACATCTTTGGTTAAGGAAATGTGATCAATAGACTTTGTTTATCCATAGATTTGGGCTCAAATGAACCCCGGTATATGATTGGAACTCTCCTCCTTATTTGGTTTTAAATGAGAAGAAAGGAGATGTTTAGTTATTTGTTTCCATTGGAGTTTTCATGAGGAATGGGGTGGGCTAAGTCATTCAAGGTTTTATAAACATATTGGTAGAGTACTTATCATCCTTGTGATAGCCTTTATGAATGTTGTGAAATGGTTTCCTTCCCGTCTTCTTTGCATTGGACTCGACATGGAAGTAGTGATGGATAGAACTCAAATGGGGATTTGGAGAGGTATAAAGAGATGCATTGGAGGAGCTATTAGCTCAATGTTATTGTAAGGACTTGTGGATGTGAGGAAGAGGGTTTTGAGGAGGAAAATGACTCAAAACTGAACACAGTGAGCATTTTCGTAACTGGCGGTCAGCTCACGGTCAGCCAGCGGCTAACCGCCGAGTGCATCGGCGGCTAACCGCCAGCTAACCGCGCACCGCGGCGACTTTCCCAGAGAGCATCGTTTCCCCCCTCAAAATACGGTCAGCCTCACGGTTAGCCAACGGCTAACCGCCGAACACATCGGCGGTTAACCGCCAGCCAACCGCCCACTCACGGTTACCTTTCCAGAGAGCATCAGATATCCCACTTGAAAACTCGGTCAGCTCCACGGTTACCCAGCGGCTAACCGCCGAATGTATCGGCGGCTAACCGCCAGGCAACCGCATTTGACGGTCAGCTTTCCAGTAAGCTGCATTTCTGCAGCCCAGCCGCGGTCAGCTGTGCGGTCACCCAGCGGCGGCTAACCTCCAGCTGACCGCCAGGTAACCGAAATTCCCCAGATTTCGAAAAGCTCCCCGCTCGAACGCTTCGAGCGTTGAGCTTTGTCGATCAAAGGAGATTCACTAGGCATTGTATGAGGCCATCCGAGAAAGAAACCATATCACGAGAATGTCATTCGAAGTGTTGAAAATCCAAAGTGCATAAGGAGCCCGGAATGTCTTCAAACTCAAGGAGTACCAAGTAAATTATTATAATCGACATACGGGACCCCTATTCACTTAAATAGATCTTGAAATTATTATTTTTCCCGAAATTGTTATAGTTCATTCTCTCACCTCTTTTCCCGAGATTTGCATTACATGACTTGTTTTCCCGAGAGCATTGAAGTTACATTAGTAACAGTTATTGATCCCGAGATGTGTTGCCCGATATGAAGTGACAGTGTGCCCTTGAGCACCCCCGTTTTACCCGTTTATTTACTGTACTCGAATTACTTGCATATGTCCCGATTTGTTATTTGACCTATGAGTCGGCATCACTAAGCTTGGATACCTTGTCGGTTTGATCCACCGACTTGGAAATCCCTCTCCCGTCCCGCCAGCTGCAGTTTGGATCCCGATACCCGGTTATTACCGTGGTCCCGTCCCGATACCCGGTTATTACCGTGGTCCCGTCCCGATACCCGGTTCGCTACCGTGGTCCCGTTCCCGTATATTTATATTGTATATATGTTTTACGTTGAGTCTCCTCACCTTGTGTGACTGAGACCAACGTCCCGTTATACTCTTGTCACTTCGGTGATAGAGGACTTAGCTTCTTGTGATTGCCATCTTGCCAGTTCCCGATTCCTTGGATACCCGACATGTTTTATATTGCTTACTTGCTTTCCGATAAATGATTCGTTTCCTTTATGAAAGTTGTTATTTAAACAAGTGTTAATATTCTCCAATGTAAATTCAGTTATTATTATATTGTCTTCTGTTCTTTGTACCCGCACATGTTTTAAATGAATGCCGGTTGGGCGAATACCCATGCTTTTACATATGTTTCAAACGATCAATGATTTTGCTAGATTTATATGATTACACATGTTTCAAAGGAATACCCGAGTTGTTAAATATCCGAGCTTCCTTTAAAGGACATTTGGTTTGTCAGATATCTATGTTTATACCTGTTTTTAAATGATACCCGATTTGTTAAATATCCATGCTTTGAAATATGTTTAAATGAACACCCGGTTTGTTAAATATCCGTATTTCTACGTAGGTTTCAAATGTACGTTGGTTTCGCTAGACTGTTATGAATACCTGGTTTGTTGTATACTTGTGTTTTTACTTAAGTTTCAAATGAACGTTTGTTTTGTCAAACCACTATATTTATACATGTTTTAGACGAACACCCGATTGTCAAATATCTATGATTATAGATGATGCAAACGAACACATGTTTTATTAGATGTTCATGTTTTACCCGTGCTTGAAATGAATACAAGTTTTCCCCGAGATTCCCGACTTTGCACCCGTTTAATTATATGCAGCACTTGATCGATTAGCATGATTTATTATATGTTTTATTCTTTAGTATAATTGTGTTCTTTTCATCCACCTGCCAGACCGTCGTGTCTGACCCACTACTTTTGGTACTCAGGTTCAGATTTCTTCGCCCCGAGTTGAGTGTTTTTGTTGGCTGTGGAGCCATGCCTTGCAGGTTGTTTTGTCGGCTATGTCATGTAGACATCGAGCTTGACATCGGAGCTACGTCACATTTGGGTAGTAGTTTATAGCTTATTGTTGTATGGCTTTTATTAGCCTTTTCTTGGGATTCTTAATTAATATACATTGATAATTGTAACTTGAACATATTTGGGAATGCAATATCCTGTTACTGTCAGCTCTGTAATTTATTGTGATGGTTACTCCAGTCTGATATGATTCTTGATATAATAGCTATGTGCTAAAGGTTGAGTGCGACGCGGAATCCGATGGCCACGGACTTCGGGTCGCAACGCCACAAATGCTTCCGCAAAATATTCAGAATGTGTTGTCTTCACACACGCGGATCCTGGGAGAAGTAAAATACATTTATGCTTAATCCCATCTCCCGCCCCCGAGGTTCTGTTTCGGGGGCGTGACACAGAACCATGCCAAAATTATACTTTTTGAAAACTAGATTTTATGAGAAACATTTTTCTTTTCTTCGTCGATCGCATCCGAGGCCCACAAAGAGATGTTTTACCCTTGGCAAGCTTTGAGTGTGGTGGGGCCCACACCCACCCATTATATAAGTGACTCCACTCTCTCTTTCTCCCTCATTTCTCCATTCCATCGACTGAAACCTCCCAGCTACAGTGCCAGCAGCCCTTCTTCTCCATTCCTTCCATTTCTCTTGCTCTAATGGAGCCTCCAAGCCACCAATCCGACGAGGGAGCTCCGGCAACTTCTTCTCCTTCATCTCCCCTCTTGTTTGACACCATTTTTGTGGGAAACCAAGGTGGGCAGCCCCTATTGCAAGCTTCTTCTTGTTGATTCATGACTCTAGAGGTAAAGACTCCTTCCCATTTTCCCTTTTTGTGCAATGGCTTTCCCTCAAGTTCTATTTCCTAGCTTGGTTTGAGCCCATTCATTGTCTTCCTTTGTTTAACCCATTTTAGGGTTTCTTTTGGGGGTTTTTGTAGAGATTGTTGATCTTGAGCTTGAGAGGTGATTAGAGGCTTGGTTTGCTAGCTTGGAGCCCAAGGCAAGTGGATGAATGGATGGTTTGAATGTTATCAAAGTTTTATGAGAAAATCCTAAGTTTTATTACTTGTCCTTGATCATTGGATACATGTTTTCACATATGCTTCTTGCCACATATATATATTGATTTCGAAATTTCATATCAATGGTTGTTTCTCCCTTGTTAATTTCTTGGAAAGATATGCTTTCAAATTGTCAAAGTTGCTCATATGGTCTTGAAATGAATGGGGTTGGTTTCCCCACCCATGTTATGTTTACTAGCTTGTATGGATTTGAAATAGAAGCTCATTTAAAGAGTTTGGCCAACTAATCCATTGTTTTGGAAATGGGATCAATGGTTTTTAATTACCCCTTGATTATGGCAAATGGACCCTTGTATACAATGGAGATTCTTCCCTTTTAGTTTGGTTTTAAGTGAGAAGAAAGGAGATGTTTAGTTTTACTTTTTCATTGGAGTTTTCATGAGGAATGTGGTTGGCTAAGTCATTTAATGTTTTGTAAACATGTTGGTTTAGCATGTATTGTCCTTTGGTTATATCCTATATGAATGCTTGTGAAATGGTTTCCTTCTTTCTTGGTATGGATGGGATGAGGAGGAATGAAGTGATGAATGATCACAAGTTGGGTTTTTGGAGAAGTGTAAATAGTTGCATTAAAGGAGCTTTTAGCTCAGTTATGTGGCAAAGATTAAGTGGAAGTGAGGAGGAAAATGACTCAAATATGAACACAGTGGGTGATTCCCGCACTGGCGGTCAGCCTGCGGTCACCCGGCGGCTAGCCTCCTGATGACTGGCGGCTACCCTCCAGGTAGCCGAAAGGTCACGGTTCCTTTTCCAGAGAGCATCATTTCCCACCTGAAAACACGGTCAGCCTCACGGTTAGCCAGCGGCTAACCGCGGACCCCATCGGCGGCTAACCGCCAGGTAACCGCACTTGGCGGTCAGCTTTCCAGTAAGCTGCATTTCTGCAGCCCAGCCGCGGTCAGCTGTGCGGTCAGCCAGCGGCGGCTAACCGCCAGGTAACCGAAATTCCCCAGATTTCGAAAGGCTCCCCGCTCGAACGAACTCTCTGGTTCGTTCGAGCGTTGAGCTTTGTCGATCAAAGGAGATTCACTAGGCTTTGTATGAGGCCATTCGAGAAAGAAACCATATCACGAAGATGTCATTCGAAATCTTTCAAAAATCGTAAAAGTGCATAAGGAGGCCGGAATGTCTTCAAACTCAAGGAGTACCAAGTAATGACCATACCCGACGTACGGGACCCCTATGCACTTAAATAGATCTTGAAAGTAATATTTTACCCGAAATTGTTATAGTTCATGGTTTCACCTCTTTTCCCGAGATTTGCATCACATGACTTGTTTTCCCGAAAGCATTGAAGATACACTGGTAACAGTTATTTGTCCCGAAATGTATTTCCCGATATGAAGTGACAGTGTGCCCTTGAGCACCCCCGTTTTACCCGTTTATTTACTGTACTTGATTTACTTGCATATGTCTCGATTGGTTTTGACCTATGAGTCGGCATCACTAAGCTTGGATACCTTGTCGGTTTGATCCACCGACTTGGAAATCCCTCTCCCGTCCCGCCAGCTGCAGTTTGGATCCCGATACCCGGTTATTGCCGTGGTCCCGTCCCGACACCCGGTTCGCTACCGTGGTCCCGTTCCCGTATATTTATATTGTACATATGATTAGCGTTGAGTCTCCTCACCTTGTGTGACTGAGACCAACGTCCCGTTTTACTCTTGTCACTTCGGTGATAGAGGACTTAGCCTTTTGTGATTGCCATCTTGTCAGTTCCCGACTCCTTGGATACCCGATATGTTTTATATAGTTCCCGACTCCTTGGATACCCGATATGTTTTATATTGTTTACTTGCTTTCCGATAAATGATTCGTTTCCTTTATGAAAGTTGTTATTTAAACAAGTGTTAATATTCTCCAATGTAAATTCAGTTATTATTATATTGCCTTCTGTTCTTGGTACCCGCACATGTTTTAAATGAATGCCGGTTAGGCGAATACCCATGCTTTTACTTATGTTTCACACGATCGATGGTTTTTCCAGATTTATGTGATTTCACATGTTTTAAATGATTACCCGATTCGTTAAATACCCACGCTTTTACATATGTTTCAAACGATCAATGATTTTTCTAGATTTATATGATTACACATGTTTCAAAGGAATACCCGAGTTGTTAAATATCCGAGCTTGCTTTAAAGGACATTTGGTTTGTCAGATATCTATGTTTATACCTGTTTTTAAATGATTACCCGATTCGTTAAATACCCATGCTTTTACATATGTTTCAAACGATCAATGATTTTGCTAGATTTATATGATTACACATGTTTCAAAGGAATACCCGAGTTGTTAAATATCCGAGCTTGCTTTAAAGGACATTTGGTTTGTCAGATATCTATGTTTATACCTGTTTTTAAATGATACCCGATTTGTTAAATATCCATGCTTTGAAATATGTTTAAATGAACACCCAGTTTGTTAAATATCCGTATTTCTACGTAGGTTTCAAATGTACATTGGTTTTGCTAGACTTTTATGAATACCTGGTTTGTTGTATACCTATGTTTTTACCTAAGTCTCAAATGAACGTTTGTTTTGTCAAACCACTATATTTATACCTGTTTTAGACGAACACCCGATTGTCAAATATCTATGATTATAGATGATGTAGATGAACACATGTTTTATTAGATATTCGTGTTTTACCCATGCTTGAAATGAATACAGGTTTTCCCCGAAATTCCCGACTTTGCACCCGTTTAATTATATGCAGCATTTGATCTTATAGCATGATTTATCTTATGTTTTATTCTGCAATATATTTGTTATCTTTTCATCCACCTGCCAGACCGTCGTGTCTGACCCACTACTTTTGGTACTCAGGTTCAGATTTCTTCGTCCCGAGTTGAGTGCTTGAGTTGGCTGTGGAGCCATGTTTTGCAGGTTGTTTTGTCGGCTATGTCATGTAGACATTGAGCTTGACATCGGAGCTACGTCACATTTGGGTAGTAGTTTATAGCCTTTTATTGTATGGCTTTTATTAGCCTTTTTCTTGGGATTCTTAATTAATATACATTGATAATTGTAACTTGATCATATTTGGGAATGTAATATCCTGTTACTGTCAGCTCTGTAATTTATTATCATGGTTACTCCAGTCTGATATGATTCTTGATATATTAGCTATGTGCTAAAGGTTGAGTGCTACGCGGAATCCGATGGCCACGGACTTCTGGTCGCAACGCCACAAATGCTTCCGCAAAATATTCAGAATGTGTTGGGATGTGTTGTCTTCACACACACGGATCCTGGGAGAAGTAAAATATAATTGATGCTTAATCCCATTCCCGCCCCCGAGGTTCTGGTTCGGGGGCGTGACATCATTAGCCTGCCTTTGCCGTGCTATCATAACTTGCATCAATTCCTGAAACTGTGTGGCTGTAGGTGTCTCAGATGCATCTGACTCATTTTCATTACTGCCTGAAGCATGATGAATTTGAACTTTTCTTGGAGGCATATTGCTGTAAAATAAAGAGTTAGTACACAATAATCATGGTACAAGGGTTTCTAAGGTCCTATACCAACGAGCCTATCGAACTCACGAATCCTCGCCACGTTCCTAAGACCTTTCTAGTTTCTTTTAAGTGCCTGAAACATGTCTCGCTCTGATACCAGTCCTGTCGCGACCCCGACACGGATCCCGGGCCCGCGACGTGCGTTGCATACATTAAATTTTGGAGATATACTTTCCCACAGGTTCCCGCGGTGAGGATTCCCAAAGATACGCGGAATCTGGCTCACACATACAAGTATGTGGAAGCGTGTAGCAAAACACATCATGATAAGCACCATTAGATAATTTAAGTGCTATGAAAAATAGTAACAAAACATGGTATCAAAGACAGAAGCTAACATGGCATTCCCAACATAATTCAAGTTATAAGACTAACACATAAGTAAATTAAGTTTTTTTTACAACCCATAAGAGGCCAACAGAGGCCAATACAATTCTCAACATAACAAAAGAAACCCCAAGACAAAATGTTGCGAAACTCAAGAACCCGCCCGACATCGAGATGACATCGTCGGGCTGCCACTCTCTCACAGGGGTTGGCTCGCAGGCCTCCACCTGACGCTCCTCCTCAAAGGTAACGTCTCTTGCACCTGGGCACCAACAGACAAGGGTCAAACACAACGGTTTGGCAGGTAATCAATTTAGGCATAAACATGAACAATAACATTTAGAGAAAACATGTAAGCAAATCTTTGACATGAAATACTATGAAAACCGAGGTACATTTTCAAGAATGCGAACAAAGCCGAGATATCAAAGCAAACTAGCATGAGTACAGAATATATCATGAATAGTTACAATCCACAAAGAGCTCATCCTTTCTCTATCATTTATATAATGAAAAGAGCAAGCACGCACGACAAGCACGATATACATAATATAAGCACGACACGATTCCCACATATACGGGGATTTCAAGCCGCGGAACCGGACACGCACGATGTGTAATAAATACACGACCAGTCTGCAGACAGTCCACATGTTTAAAAACCCCCAGGCAGTGGATCAAACTGAAAGGGCAGTCTAAGCTCAGTAGTGTTTACTTAATTCATGAATGCACAAAACACGTGAAACACGATCGAAACACGTCGAGATAAAAAGGGGGAAATCACTTATCAAACACGATGAACACGACTAGCAAGGGCATAATTAATATGCATACACACTTAGGAAGTGATCCCCTTTTTCCTTGGAACACTTCTTCAAAACAAGCTTATACTTGAAATCCAAAACTAGTACACGATGGCACTCGTCGTACTCCCCGAAGTTGGGTTGCATTTCGAAGTCCCATTTACACAATGTCAAGTCAAAACCTTAACATAGTCTAGTTTTTCAATCCTCAAGAAAATACACAACAAAATAATTCTCCTCCTGAATCTGGCAGGTTCGCTCTAGCAAACTTTATAAGGTGATGACACTTCGCTCGAGCGAGATAGTTCGTTCGAGCGGATAATAAGTGCGTTCGAACGGACAACAATCTGCCTTGCTCTAGATTATATAGAGGGCAGTTCGCTCGAGCGGACAACAAGGTCGCTCGAGCGGACAGCTCTCTATCTGCGCTCGGACCAAACAGAGGCTTGGTCGCTCGAGCGGACCCAAGGGTCGCTCGAGCGAATCAGCTTCTGCCTGAACTCGTAGAGTGCAGAAACTGCCTTTCTCTTGTACATCCTCCATTACATTTTTCTCCTTTTTCTCATCCCTCAATCACATATAATCCCTTGAGCCTTCATGCTCACCAAGGTTTCATTTATCACCATTTTACACATCCAAATCCAATAAAACATAACCATGAAGCTTGTAAACAAATTTAATGCACAATTTCTAAAACACAATAAAAATCAAAGCATACATGCATCATTTCCTAGAGAGATTACTTGCCTTGACCAATGCTAAAAATACTCCTCTTCAAGCACTTCCCTCAAGCTATTCCCACACTACAAGAAACCCAAGAAAAATCACACAACTCACTCAAATATGGAAACAAAGAACCCATTTTAGCAAAAAAAAAAAAAGGGTTTGTAAACATGAAAAACATGATCTTAAGGAACCAAAATAACTCCATGAAAGGTATGAGTTGAAGTCTTACCTAGGAATGGCCCAAACAAGAGAGAGAGAGAAGAAATGGAGAGGTTGTCTCACAAGAAGTTCCAAGAAGTTATACCAATAGAGAGCTTGCAAGGAGAGGAAGAAGAGGGTATCCTTAGAATTTTCTTTGGAGTCTTCTAGCTAGGTCATGCAAGGTAAAGGAGATGGAAGAGAAGGAGAGTTTTCCTTGCCCTAGGTTAAGAGATTGCAGAGATTTGGGGGAAATGAATGGAATGAGAGGGAGAAGAGACTTAAGTGAAGACAATGGGCCCCGACTAGCTGAACCTTGAAGTGGTCAAAACACAATCTTGTGGGCCTCGGATGACTTCGACGAAGAAGGATAAAACGATCGTCGAAATATCTAGTTTCCAAAAAGTATATTTTTGACATTGTTTTGAGATCTCGAAAATTGTGTCCAAATTTGTGCATAAAAGACAATTTTACCCTCTTTGGGCCAAAACATGGGTTTTTGGGCTTCAAATATGAATATGCTTAAAACGAAAGTGGTAACACGTCGAAACATCATTCAAATGAAATCAAAACCACAATCACACGGAACCCAACACGATCTTCCCAAGCTCACACGTGCACTCAGGCCTTCCTGAGTGTGTCTAACTAATACTAAACGTTCTCAGAAATCCCAATGCTATGTCTAAGACTAAAACTAATCACTTCTAACCCAACAATAACTAATCCCACTTAGGACTAAACACATACTAATCACACACAAATCGGATTGCTCTGGGTCGGGGTCTAACAGTTTCTTCCTCAAATGACCTCATACAATGCTTAATAAATCTCCTTGACATAGAGGGGGTTCCTGTTAGACCCCGACCCAGACCAAGTCAATTAGCGTGCGAATAGTATGTGTTTAGTTCTAAGTGGGTTTAGTTATCGTGGAATTAGAAGTAACTAGTTTTAGTCTTGGACATAGCTTTGAGAATTTTGAGAACGTTCAGTATTAGTTAGACACACTCGGAAAGGCCTGAGTACACGTGTAAGCTTGGGAAGATTGTATTGATTTCTGTGTGAGTGTGATTTTGATTACATTTGAATGATATTTCGACGTGTTACAACTTTCGCTTTAAGCCTAGTTGTGTTTGAAGCCCAAAAACCCATGTTTTGGCCCAAAAAGGGTAAAATTGTCTTTTATGCACAAATCTGGACACAATTTTCGAGATCATAAAACCATGTCAAAAATATACTTTTTGGAAACTAGATATTTCGGTGATCGTTTTATCCTTCTTCGTCCAAGTCATCCGAGGCCCACAAGATCGTGTTTTGACCACTTCAAGGTTTAGCTAGTTATTGGGGCCCATTTCCATCACTAAAGCCCCTTCTCCCTCTCATTCCATTCATTTCCCCCAATTCCTGCAATCTCTTGACCTAGGGCAAGGGAAACCCTTTTTCTCTTCCTCTTCATTCCCCTTGCATGCTTTGGCTAGAGAGCTCCAAATAGAATTCCAAGCTCATCACCTTCTTCCTCTTCTTACAAGCTTTCCATTGGTACCAATTTCTTTGAGCTTCTTGTGAGACAAGCTCTTCATCTTCTTCATCTCTTCTTGTTTGGCCATTGTTAGGTAAGAGCTTCAATCCTTGTGTTTCATGAAGTCTTTTGGTTCCGTAAAGATCATGTTTTTCAAGTATTCAAACCCTTTTTGTTAAAATGGGTTCTTTGTTCCATTTTGTTGAGTTTTGTGTGGTTTTCTCTTGGGCTTTCTTGTAGTGTTGGATAGCTTGAATGAAGTGCTTGAGAAGGATTGTTAGCTTTGGTCAAGGCAAGTAATCTCTTTAGGAAATGATGCATGTTTATTTTGATTTCAGTATATTTTAGTAAATTGTGCATTAATCTTTTTTATAAGCTTCATGAGTTTGTTTTCATTTGATTTGGATGGCTGGAATGATGGAATGAACCCCTGGTGAACATGGAGGCTCAAGGGATGATATGTGATTGATTGATGAGAAGAAGGAGAGAAATGTAGCAAAAGTTGTGAGAAAGGAAGGAAATTTCTGCACTCAGCGAGCACAAGCAGCAGCTTGTTCGCTCGAGCGACCCCTGGGTCCGCTCGAGCGACCAAGCTTCTGTTTGGTCCGAGCGCAGACAAAGAGCTGGCTGTTCGAGTGCACCTTATATTCGCTCGAGCTACCGTCTCGCTCGAGCGAAGTGTCAATGCCTTCTCAGTCCGCTCAAGCGAAGTGTCATAACCTTACAAAGTTCGCTTGAGCGAACCTGCCAGACTCAGGGAGTAGAACTATTTCCATTGTGTATTTTCTTAAAGGTTGAAAACTAGACTATGTTAAGGGTTTTAGCTTGACATTGTGTAAATGGAGCTTTGAAATGCAACCCAACTTCGGGGACACCAATTCTTGTATTTTTCGACATTTGAAGGTCCCAATTACACAAGGGTCAATTAGTAGCCTTAACACATGCTTGTCAGATTTCGTGTGTGAATTCCGTTTTGAGTACGTTAAGTACCATCGTGTACTCGTTTTAGATTTCAGTAGAAGTTTGTTTTGAAGGTTTGTTTCAAGAAAAAGGGGATCACTTCCTAAGCGTGTTATGCATAAATATTATGCCTCTTGGTAGTCGTGTTCGTCGTGTTTTGATGAGTGACTTCCCCCTTTTTATCTCGACATGCTTTGATCGTGTTTCACGTGTTTTGTGCATTCATGAATTAAGTAAACACCACTGAGCTTAGACTGCCCTTTTAGTTTGATCCACTGTCTGGGGGTCTTTAAACATGTGAACTGTCTGCAGACTGGTCGTGTATTATTACACATCGTGCGTGTCCGGTTCCGCGGCCAGAATTCCCGTCTTTGTGGGAAATCATGTCGTGCTTATATTATGTATATCGTGCTTGTCGTGCGTGGTTACTCTTTTCGTTATATAAATGATAGAGAAAGGATGGGCTCTTTATGGATCGTAACTGTTCATGATGTTCTTGCATTTCCCTAGCATGGTCTTCTTCCCTCTTGAGCATCTGCTCTCGCAATCTAGCTTGGTTCTCATTGGCTTGACGTTGCTGGTCAAGCATGGTTTGCATCATTTCCTGAAACTGGTTTGGTGGGTTGTTCTCGACTTTGTCCTCTTCTACTGGCCCTGTGTGATCACTGTTACTGCCAGAAGGAATGCCATTCACTGTTCTCTTACGTGGAGGCATGATGCTGCAAAGCAAATTGTTAGCACAAGATAACATAAAGGGTCACACATTGCTCACACGATACTAGCTAACGGAAGATCTAACGGATCCTCGCCACGTCCGTAGGATTTCTAGTTTCTTTTAATTGCTTGAAACACGTCTCGCTCTGATACCAGTCTGTCGCGACCCCGGACCGGGAATCCTAATCCGGGATCGGGACATTAGTGTGAAATGATGATTAATGAGGATTATCTACATCAACAAAACATCACTTATTTAATTTCCCACAGGTGTCCGCGGTGAGGATATCACAACCATCAATGAATGTTTCTTTGAAGTGCGGAAGCATGTAGCAAATCAAATAGTTAACCATCCTTGGTCATCAAGATAATAACATAAGTCTAAAGTACTGTATCAGAATGAGCAATGATCTATAGCATATTACCCAAGTAAGTTAAAGTTTATACAATTAACACTTAATTACATTTCCCCAAAAATAGAGGCCGACAAATGCCAATATACAAATACCAATTCCAAAGAATGGTTAAACAGTTCCCCAAAATGGTAAGTCTCTCAAAACCATCAAACGTCTACATGACGTCATCGACACGCCACTCAACCAACTGCTACTGTTCTACGACGCCTCCTCAAGCTCCTCCTCGGGATAACCGACAACGGGACCTGAGTACCAAAGAGTGGATCAAACACGACGGTCTGGCAAATGGAGGCAAATACAACAGTAATATGAAAATAAATGAATTTACCTTCAAAACGTGCAAACCTGTTTAAATAACAATTCCTATGAACGTGATAAAACATATATCCCAAATACAAGAATGCAATGTAAAACATGTAAGGTGACCAAAGAAACGGGAAACGATCAAGATGGCAACCACACGAAGCTAAGTCCTCTATCACTACGGTGATAGAGCAATAACTAGGCCCTGATCTCAGTCACTCGAGGTGAGGAGAAACAGGGGATCTCATATAATTACATATACATATACAATACTATACATGACCACGGTAGCGAGCCGGGCATCGGGGACCACAGTAGCAATCTGCGGCATCGGGACAAGACCACGGTAATGACCGGGTAGCGGGATCCAAACTGCAGCTGGCGGGACAAGAGGGGGATCTCCAAGTCGGTGGATCAGACCAGCAGGGTTATCCAAGCTTAGTGGTGCCGACTCATAGGTCAAATACAATCGAGACATATGCAATGAAATCAAGTCCATAAACAAGCGGGCAAGACGAGGAGTGCTCAAGGGCACACTATCATATCAAGTGGTGCAATGCACTTCGGGTCAAGTAACCATTCCAAGTGTGTAACCATGCTTTCGGGAAAACACGACAAGTAGTGCAAATCTTGGGATCAGTAAAGTACCGTAAACAATTGACATTTCGGGATAACTTCTATTTGAACTGGATAGGGACCCCGTACGTCGATCACATAACAATTTGGTACCCTTTGAGTTTGGGGACATTCCGGGCTCCTTATACACTTCGATCTTTTCGAAACTATGAATGAAAACCTTGTGATATGGTTTCTTCCTCAAATGACCTCATACAATGCCTAACAAATCTCTTTGATATGGAGGGGTTCCCAAATAATAGCCCCAAGCGTTGAAACAATCGAACGTTGTCCAAAACATAACCTAAGCCAGACGACCCGCATCGCTCGAGCGGACTATAGGGTTCGCTCGAGCGAGTCGCTCGCTGGGAAGGTTGTCTGGGTGAGTTCGCTCGAGCGAACTCATTGGGTCGAGCGGTTATTTAAATGCGTTCGAGCGAACAACTCACTGGAATTAGTTCTGGGATGACCGCTCAAACGACCAAGGGTCCGCTCGAGCGACCCAGCTACTGGAATGCTCCGAACCATTTCTGGACAGGTCGCTCGAGCGAAGTGTCATGGTCGCTCGAGCGAACTGTCCAAGAACAGTTTCCGGACCAGTTCAGCTCCTCTCTATTTCTCCTTTTTACAACTTCCTTTTAGCCCTTCTTACACATCAAGTGAGGAGTCTAAAACCCCATTCCAACAACCTCAAAACTCAAATAACTTCCATCCCATTCTTCTCCATCACAATACATTCAATACAAGGAAGAAGGGAGAAGGAAACCATTTCACAATATATACATTTGAAGCAAAACAAGAAGACATTCAATGCTATGAACTACCACTTCTCTATGATCATAAATGTGCCATTAATACTCTATCATGAACATTCATTTCAAAACAAAGCAATAAATGTGCATTAATGGAGGATAGCCAAAATCAATGAAAACTTAAGAAATCATTCATCCGCTTGCCTTATGTCTTCTAACAATAGGAATCAAGCTCTAACAATCTCCAAAGACAATGGTCCAAGCTACAAGGCAAAATCCCCAAAATAAAGCCCTAAAATGGTGAAACAATGAGATAACAATGAAACCTTCCAATAATAAAGGTGGGGCTTCTCTATGGCCAAAGGAATACAAATCTAGAAGATGAAGGGGAATACTTACTTGCAAGGTCCTCTAATGGCAATGGTAAGCTCAAAGAAAATCTTGAAATGGATGGTTTGCTCCACAAAACTATTGAAGGAAAGCTCTCAAGGAGATGAAGTAGGTGATGGCCTCTAATCTCCTCTTGGTGCAAGTTTGGGAGTGGATTGAGTGATGGGAAGCAAGAAGAAGAAGGAGTTACTCACAAAGCCCTAGTTCTTTCTTTTGTGCTGGAAAATGAAAATGGAAGGGAAGGGTCTCCTATTGTAGCAAGTGAGGAGTGGGCTCCACCACTAACAATCTACTTAGGCTGAAATCATCTCTCTCGGGACCTCGGATGAATTCGACGAAGAAGGAAGAAATGTTCGTCGAAATATCTAGTTTCCAAAAAGTATAGGTTTCGCGGGTTTCGGGAATATCGAGTTTTGGGTACAGATTTGGTGTGCAATGACTGTTTTACCCTCCGGGCCATGAAATCGGGTTTCGGGATCTCAAACGGGGGCGGGATCAACATGAAAGTTGAATGAGATAACAATTCCAATAAAACGAGATTAAAATCATGAATGCAAGATCTTCGATAAATTCTCAAACAAAAATGCAATGTCATGAAAAAGGAACCTCCAAAGGGTCCTACTAACACAACACAACCAAAACTCTCCAAAACCAATACAAAAGCTATACCAAACCCAACTAAGCCACAAACACTAATCAAGCTTAGTACTAACACGCAACTTAATTAGTACTAATCGGGTTCGCTCGGGTCGGGGTCTTACACTCTTTTCATTATATAAATGATAGAGAAAGGATGGGCTCTTTGTGGATCGTAACTGTTCATGATATATATTATCTATTCATGCTAGTTTGTTTTGGTATCTCAGCTTTGTTCGCATTCTTGAAAATATACCTCAGTTTTGATAGAATTTCATATCAAAGATTTGCTTACATGTTTTCTCTAAATGTTATTGTTCGTGTTCATGCCTAAATTGATTACCTGCCAAACCGTCGTGTTTGACCCTTGTTTGTTGGTGCCCAGGTGCAGGAGACGTTACCTTTGAGGAGGAGCGTCAGGAGGAGGCTTGTGAGCCAACCCCTGTGAGAGAGTGGCAGCCCGACGATGTCATTTAGACGTCGGGCGGGTTCTCGAATCTCGTCACCTTTTTGTCTTGGGGTTTCTTTTGCTATGTTTTTGAGAAGTGTATTGGCCTCTGTTGGCCTCTCTATGGAATTGTAACAAAACTTAACTTCCTTTTGATTAGTCTCATAACTTGAATATTAATGGGAACGCCATTTTAACTTCTTCCTTTGATACTATGTCGTGTTATTATTTGTCATGGCACTTAAACATTGTAATGGTGCTTATCATGATGTGTTTTGCTACACGCTTCCGCATACTTGTACGTGTGAGCCAGATTCCGGGTGTCTTTGGGAATCCTCACCGCGGGAACCTTTCGGAAAGTATATCTCCAAAAAATTAAAGTATCATCTACTGCGTCGCAGGCCCGGGATCCGTTCCGGGGTCGCGACAGTTCCCAAGGGATAGCTCCAAAGCGTTGAAACAGTTGAACATTGTCCCAAACATAGCCTATGCCAAACGAACCGCATCGCTCGAGCGAACCAGAGAGTTCGCTCGAGCGAGGCGCTCTCTGGAACGGCTGTCTGGGTGGGTTCGCTCGAGCGAATTTGAAGTCGCTTGAGCGAACTCATTGGGTCGAGCGAATATTTAAATGCGTTCGAACAAACAACTCTCTGGAATGAGTTTTGGGATGTCCGCTCGAGCGACCAAGCTACTGGAATGCTCCGAACCGTTCTCTGGACAGGTCGCTCGAGCGAAGTGTCATGGTCGCTCGAGCGAACTGTCCAGAAACCAACTCCGGACCGGTTCAGCTCCTCTATAACCCTTCCTTTTTACAACCTCCTTTTAGCCCTTCTTATACATCAAATGAGGAGTCTAATACTCTATTTAAACTACATCAAATCCTTCATCAAATCCATCCCATTCTCCTCCATCAACAACACATTCAACACAAGGGAAAAGGAGAAGGAAACCATTTCACACAATATACATATTTGAGACAAAACAAGAAGACATTAATTGCTATGAACCAACACTTCTCTATGACCATAAATGCATTAACAAGGCTCTTCATGAGCATTTGTTTCAAAGGAAAGCAATAAATAGGCATGAGTGACATTTAATAAAACCAACTACATTTCTAATAAAAACATTGGAAGCTCATAAAGAAATCATAACATCCACTTGCCTTAAGTCTTCAAATCAAGTAGATCAAGCTCTAGCAAGTCTTTCAAAACAAAGGTCCAAGTTGCAAGGTCCTCTAATGGCAATGGTGAGCTCAAAGAAAGTCTTGGAATAGAGGGTTTTCTCCACAAAACTATCAAGAGAAAGCTCTCAAGGAGGTGAAGAAGAAGATGACCTCAACTCTCCTATTGGTGCAAGCTTGGGAGTGGATTGAGGATGAAGAAGCAAGAAGAAGAAAGAGTTGCTAACAAACCCTAGGTTTTCTCTCTTGTGCTGGAAAAAGAAATGGAATGAATGAAGGGTTGAGTTCCCCTTTGTTAACAAATGGGGTTGGGTCCCACAACTAAAAAAGGTAGTTTGGCTGAAATCATCTCCTTCGGGATCTCGGATGAATTCGACGAAGAAGGAAGAAATGATCGTCGAAATATCTAGTTTCTAAAAAGTATATGTTTCGCGGGTTTCGGGAATATCAAGTTTTGGGTACAGATTTTGTGTGCAATGACTGTTTTGCCCTCAAGGCTATGAAATCGGGTTTTGGGATCTCAAATGGACACGGGATCAACATGAAAGTTGTAGGAATCATTAAGATAAATTAAACGGGTTAAGAAAACACTTCAAAACAATTCCGGGAAATCACTTAAGCAAATGCAAGGTCGAAAAGGGAACCCCCAAAGGGCCCCACTAGCTATCAAGCACACAAAGAAGCCCAAAACTAGAATCAAAGCTATTCCAAACCCAACTTAACCAAAATCACTAATCAAGCTTAGAACTAACACGCAACTTAATTAGCACTAAACGGGTTCACTCGGGTCGGGGTCTTACAATGGACATGTTGGATTCATCCCATATGGTCTTGGATATTGTCCGGCATCAACAACAACAACCAATCGCCGTTACTGCAACAAGCTCTTAACACCCTCCCTTGAAGAAGAAGAAAAAGACTTGAACTGTTCATCAAGTTGGGCTATAATTTCAATTAATTGCATTTCTATTTCAGGTGAGGACGTAGATGAAAACGAAGAAATGTACTTCGAACAGGAAAAAGAAACGGAAGATGTAAAACCAAGTCCCCCCATGGAGGATAAGGTTAAACAAATTAACCTATGAACAGAAAGTGACCCCCGTCCAGTCTTTGTAAATGCAGAATTGAATAAAGATGAAATTTCAGAGTATACTTGTCTTTTGAATGAATTTAAAGATGTTTTTGCATGGTCTTATTCTGAAATGCCTGCCTTGATCCAGGAATTGCAATGCACAGATTAAATTTAAGAAAAGATGTTAAACCCATTAAACAAGCTCAAAGAAGATTCCGACCAGACATAATGGATAAAATCGAAAAAGAGGTTCAAAAGCTGAAAGATGTTGGCTTCATTAGGGAGGAACAACATCCTGATTGGTTAGCCAACATCGTTCCAATTACAAAGAAAAATGGCCAGATTAGAATCTGTATTGATTTTAGAAATTTAAATGAGGCTTGTCCTAAGGATGAATTCCCTATACCCATCGCAGAAATCGTGATTGATAATACTTTTTGTTATGAAAGAATGTCTTTTATGGATGGTTTCTCAGGATATAACCAAATCAAAATGCATCATAATGACCAGAAGCACACTGCATTTCGAACACCATTTGGAATCTATTGTTACACCGTGATGCCTTTTGGTTTAAAAAATGCAGGGGCCACTTATCAAAGGGCAATGATGAAAATCTTTAAATATATGCAACATAAAAAGGTTGAGTGTTATGTAGATGATCTTGCTGTTAAAAACAAAAGAAAAGAAGATCGCCTCAAAGACCTCAGGGAAGTGTTTGAAAGACTTCAACGGTATAAACTCCGCATGAACCCATTGAAATGTTTTTTTGGTGTTTCTTCAGGAAAGTTCTTAGGGTTTATTGTTCGCAAAGATGGAATCGAGCTTGATCCAATAAAAAAAAAACCATTTTAGAAATGAAACCTCCAAGAAATCTAAAAGTGCTAAAAGGACTCCAAGGTCGATTGGCCTATATTCGAAGGTTCATTTCTAATTTATCTGGAAGATGCCGGCCATTCTCACGTCTAATGAAGAAAGGAGTGAATTTTGTATGGGATCAGGCATGTGATGAAGCCTTTGAAGATATCAAAAAATATCTTACTAGGCCTCCTGTTTTAGCTGCTCCAGTGCAAGGGAGACCATTCATTTTGTATACGCGAGCTCTTGATCACTCCTTGGGGGCAATGCTGGCACAAAAGAATAACTAAGGGCATGAGGTGGCACTTTACTACTTAAGTAGGATGATGGTAGGAGCAGAACATCGATATCCACCGATAGAGAAAGAATGCCTCGCGCTAATGTTTGCAATACAAACATTAAGGCACTACCTGTGAGAACCCGACGCGTAATCTCTTGGATTAGTGTTGTTTTATTTGTGGATTAGTTTCTCCTAGTGGGATTAGTAGTTGTTGGGTTGAGTTTGTGAGCTAGAATGGTTTTCTTCTAGTTTTGGGCTTTTGAGTGCTTTGGTAGCTTGTGGGGCCCTTTGGGGGTTCCCTTTTCGGCTTTGTATTTACTTGTGAGATTTTCCCGATTCGTTTTGTATTGTGTTTTTGGCCCGTTGCATTCATCTTGAGGAATCCTACAACTTTCATGTTTCGACCATTTCGATTTAATGCTAAGAAATCGCGTTTTTCGAAAAAGAGGGCAAAATCGGCTTTTCACACCAAATCTGTCCATTAATTTCGAAAATTTCAGAATTTGGCAAAATTAGACTTTTTGGAAAGTAGATTTTTCGCTGATGAATTTTGTCTTCTTCGTCGTTTTCATCCGGGGCCCAGAAACTTGTGTTTTTCCCTTGAGAAGTTTAAGTGAGGTGGGGCCCACACCCACCCCTTTATAAAATGGGTTCCTTCTCCTTCCTCTTCATCCATTTCCCTGCAACGGTTCCAGCAAGAGCTGGAACCACTCCTCTCTCAGCCACTCTCTCTCTCTCCTCTTTCCCTTGGCTTCTCTTGATTGTAAATGGAGATTTGATCTCCTCATTATCTTCCATACCTTCCAAGCTTTCCAAAGATGTTATTTTCATGGATTTTGAGCAAAGGCAACTTCTCTTTTCAAGCTCTTCTTCTTGGTTCAAGGCTTTAAAGGTTAGCATTTGGTTTCTTCTTTTAATCTTTGTTTTCCCAAACCATTTGGAGTATTTTTATCTTCCATTCATGGATTTTCATTGAGGTTTGCAATGGATTGGATTTTCTAGGGTTTTCATGGGAAAATTTGGGGGTTTTGGTGGGTTTGGAGCTAGAGACTTATTTGAGGCTTTTGTGGAGTGATTTGTGCATCTTCTTAACCCAAGGCAAGTGGATGAATGGATGGTTTTAATGTTATCAAAGTTTTATGAGAAATCCTAAATTTTGTTACTTATTCTTGATAATTTGATATATGTTTTCACATATGTTTCTTGCCACATTCTAGTGATTTTGAAATGCATATTCATGGGTTTTTCTCTCTTGTTAAATCTCGTAGAAAAGTATGCATTTTATTTGGTCAAAGTTTGCTCATATGGTTTTATAGAAATGTGGTTGATTTTATTGTTTCTCCCTACATGTTTATTTATTACTTTGACTTGAAATGAATGCTCATGGAGAGCCTTGATAGTACATTTATTGTCATAGATATGTGATGGTTCATAGCCTTAATTCCTCTTGTTTTGCCCCAATTGTATCTTATGTGAAATGGTTTCATTCTTGCTTTCCTTGGATTGAATGTGATGTTGATGGAGGGGAATGTGATGGAGGTTGTGAAACATTTGATGGTATTTGAATCAAGTTTTAGACTCCTCAATTGATGTATAAAGATGGTTGAAAGAGGGTTCTAAAAAGGAAGAGAAAGAGGGGAAATGAACTGCCCAGAATTCAGTTTCTGGACAGTTCGCTCGAACGACCTGTCCAGAAAGGGATACGGGAATTCCAGTAGCTAGTTCGCTCGACCACATTTAAATATTCGCTCGAACGATGAGTTCGCTCGAGCGAACTGTCAGGTTCGCTCGAGCGATGCGGTCTGCCTGAACTGTTTCAAATGCACTGGGCCAAAAATTTTGGCCTATCGATCGGACCTTCGGTCCGATCGATCGGAGGACTCAGTTTGAGTCCAGTGGGTTTTGAGGTTTATTTTCTTCGTGGACCTTGGCTAACCTCCTCGAACTCACTCGACCATATGTGAGAGCGTCTTGAGCCGATGCTCTTCACGGTTGGTTCGGTAGCATCGAAGTTCAATACATTTCAATCTTGAACGGGATGGAACGACGCGATATCTTCGTTATATCTAAACACAAGTCTTTCCCTTGGTTATCGCGAATTCTATCCCTTTCGGTGACTGAATAGGTTGCTCGATGTTTCCGAATTAATGTCATACCTAGGATGGATCGTTGATAATCTTGATTCTTGCTATTGTAACATCTAGAACTACCCATAAGCTCATGTTAAATTTTGGAAGTAGTAAAAGTGCATAAGGAGCCCGGAATGTCTTCAAACTCAAGGAGTACCAAGTAATTATTATAATCGACATACGGGACCCCTATTCACTTAAATAGATCTTGAAATTAATACTTTTCCCGAAATTGTCATAGTTCATTGTTTCACCTCTTGTCCCGAGATTTGCATTACATGACTTGTTTTCCCGAAAGCATTGAAGTTACATTAGTAACAGTTACTTGTCCCGAAATGTATTGCCCGATATGATATGACAGTGTGCCCTTGAGCACCCCCGTTTACCCGTTTATTTACGTGCCCTTGAGCACCCCCGTTTACCCGTTTATTTACTGTACTTGATTACTTGCATATGTCTCGATTGGTTTTAACCTATGAGTCGGCATCACTAAGCTTGGATACCTTGTCAGTCTGATCCACTGACTTGGAGATCCCTCTCCCGTCCCGCCAGCTGCAGTTTGGATCCCGATACCCGGTTATTGCCGTGGTCCCGTCCCGATACCCGGTTCACTACCGTGGTCCCGTTCCCGTGTATTTATTATTGTATATATGATTTACGTTGAGTCTCCTCACCTTGTGTGACTGAGACCAACGTCCCGCTCTTGTCACTTCGGTGATAGAGGACTTAGCTTCTTGTGATTGCCATCTTGCCAGTTCCCGATTCCTTGGACACCCGACATGGTTCATATTGCTTACTTGTTTTCAGTTAAATGATTCATTGCTTTTATGAAAGTTGTTATTTAGATAAGTGTTAATGCTCTCTATTGTAAATCCAGTCACTATTATATTGTTTTATGTCCTTTGCACACGTACATGTTTTACATGAATGCCGGTTGGGTGGATACCCGTGCTTTTACACATGTTTCTAACGATCGATGTTTTTTACTAGAGTTATATGATTACACATGTTTGAAAATGAATACCCGAGTTATTAAATGTCCATGCTTTGGAATGCGTTTTAAACGACACTCGTTTTGTTAGATCCCGATGTTTATACATGTTTTAAGTGAATACCCGAATTGTTAAATATCCGTGCCTTGTTTTAAATGACATTTGGCTGGTGAGATTCCTATGTTTATACCGTCTTAAATGATTACCCGATTTGTCAAATATCCATGGTTTGAAATATGTTTTAGATGACACTTGTTTTGCCAGATTCCTATGTTTATACCTGTTTTTAAATGAATACCCGAATTGTTAAAATATCCATACTTTGGAATAGGTTTAAATGAACATTAGTCTTGTTGGATTTCTTTGGTTACACCTGTTTTAAACGATACCCGATTTATTAAATATCCATACTTCTACATAGGTTTCAAATGGACATTGGTTTTGCTAGACTGCTATGAATACCTGGTTTGTTGTATACTTGTGTTTTTACTTAAGTTTCAAATGAACGTTGTTTTGCCATACCGCTATATTTATACATGTTTTAGACGAATACCCGATTGTCAAATATCTATGATCATAGATGATGTAAATGAATACATGTTTTATTAGATGTTCATGTTTTAACCATGCTTGAAATGAATACAAGTTTTTCCCGAGATTCCCGACTTTGCACCCGTATAATTATATGCAGCATTTCGAGCAAATAGCATGATTTATCATTGTATTATTATTCGCTATATTGTAATCTTTTCATCCACCTGCCAGACCGTCGTGTCTGACCCACTACTTTTGGTACTCAGGTTCAGATTTATTCGCCCCGAGTTGAGTGTTTTGTTGGCTTTGGAGCCATGCCTTGCAGGTTGTTTTGTCGGCTATGTCATGTAGACATTGAGTCTGACATCGGAGCTACGTCACATTTGGGTAGTAGTTTATAGCTTATTGTTGTATGGCTTTTGTTAGCCCTTTTCCTTGGGATTCTTAATTAATGTACATTGATAATTGTAACTTGAACATATTTGGGAATGTAATATCCGGTTACTGTCAGCTCTGTAAATTATTGTGATGATTACTCCAGTCTGATATGATTCTTGATATAATAGCTATGGGCTAAAGGTTGAGTGCGACGCGGAATTCGATGGCCACGGAATTCGGGTCGCAACGCCACAAATGCTTCCGCAAAATATTCAGAATGTGTTGTCTTCACACACGCGGATCTTGGGAGAAGTAAAATACATTTATGCTTAATCCCATCTCCCGCCCCCGAGGTTTCGGTTCGGGGGCGTGACACTACCTGCTCTCACAAACAGTTTATCTTGTCTCTCGTGTAAACCCATTAAAGACCTTAGTAACAAAGGCGGGATCTTTGAGTGCAAGATTAGCAAAATGGTCCATTCTCCTTTCCCAATATGATATCATATATGTCCCACAAAAAGCAGTAAAAGGTCAAGCATTAGCAGATTTCTTGGCCGCGCATCCGTTACCACCAGATTCCGAGCTAAGGGATGCTTTTCCAGATGAATCAGTCTTTTACATTGAGACCTTTCAGACCTCAAAACAAGAAGCTTGGGAAATGTATTTTGATGGTGCTAGTAGGACGGATGGAAACGAAGAAAGGATATATGGGGTAGGAGTTGTTTTCGTAACCCCTGATGGATATATGATCCCTTATTCCTTCTCACTAATCAAATCATGTTCTAATAATATTGCAGAATATCATGCCCTTATTATGGGAATGGAAATAGCTCATGAGGCATAAATTCGACATTTGGGAATACGTGGAGATTCAAAACTCATTGTAAATCACGTGAATGATCAATATGAAGTTAAGAAACCCGACATTCGCCCCTACCATAAGATAGCTCAACAATTGATGAACAAGTTCATTTATTGTAATATTGAACATATCCCGCGAAGCCAGAATGCAAGAGCAGATGCACTAGCAAGTCTAGCAGCCTCAATGGCGCTTCCTGAAGGAGAAGTCCTTAAAGTATTGGTTTGTGTATGAAGGATCTTGCCGCCATTAGATACACATGACCAATTTTGGTTGATTCAGGCACAAGTCAATTTCTGACCCAGGCCATATAACCGACCATGGTTGATTGAAGTCCAAGATAATTTTTTGGGCCTAAAAATACATGACCAATTTTGGTTGAATCAGGCTCAAATCAATTTCTGACCCAGGCCATGTGACCAATCTTTGCTGATGATGGTCCAGGCCTAAGCCATATGAATTAATCCATGCCAATTTGTGGCCAATCCATGCCAATTTCTGGCCTGGGCCATATGAATTAATTCATGCCAATTTGTGGCCATCCTGGCCATTTGCAGCATGGGGAATGGATATAGTTGGGCCGATTAATCCTCCGTCATCAAAGGGGCATCGGTTTATATTTGTCGTGACGGACTACTTTTCTAAATGGGCTGAAGCAGTAGCCTTGAATGAAGTTAAGACCGTTGTTGTTCTTAACTTTCTCAAAACCAACATTATATGTAGGTTCGTGGTCCCGAATAGGTTTGTCCATGATAATGGACCGTAGTTTCGAGACCATCGTTTTTATAAATTCTGCGATAAATATCACATCAAAAGTATTTCTTCTACAGCTTATTATCCACCAGCCAATGGTTTAGCCGAAGCATTCAATAAGACGATATGCAAACTATTAAAGAAAATGGTCTCTAAAAACAAAAGAGATTGGCACGAACGATTGCCAGAAGCGCTATGGGCCTATCGTACCACGGTTTGAGGAGCAACTCAATTCACACCTTTCTCACTCGTATATGGCTGTGAAGCTATTCTACCACTCGAAATTCAAATCCCTTCACTCCGAATTGCGTTAGCTAGGCATGAATGAAGAAGGGAACGTGTCTTTAAAAGGGGTGATTTGGTCCTCGCTGTTAAAAGACCAATGATCATCACTCATAAATCAAAAGGGAAGTTTACAGAAAAATGGGAGGGACCATTTGTTATCGATTCTGTCTACTCTAATGGCTCTTACAGTTTAATTAATCAAGATGGTGATTGATGCCTTATGCCCTTCAATGGAAAATTTCTTAAGAAGTATTTTCCATGAAAACATGTCCTCGTATCATCTTCGATTTTCGATATGATGCCTCGAGTCATAGAAGTCTCGATATAATGCCTTGAAAACCGAAAAGTTTTGGACCTCGACACCAAGCCTCAGAATATTTAAAAGTTCCGATATCATGCCTCGAAGTTCATGATATGTCAAACTTTGATATCAAGCCTCAGAACATTTAATGTTTTGATACCAAGCCTCAAAGTTTGCAACATGTTGTTAAGTCTCAGAACCTCAAAAGTTTTGACATTATGCCTCGGAGATCGAAACTCCAAATTTAACATTTCAATATGTCATGTGAGCCTTGACTGTGGCTTTTGAAGATATGCTGCCAAATTAAAAAAAAGGACACACTTTAAGCTGGATCGAGCTTGTCTCAATCTGTCTAATTGGTATGAAAAGAAATTCCTCAGCCTGTGTCACTCAGTCAACATGTATGTTCAATTCACAACAATCGCTCAAACCAAGTCAAAAAGTCAAGATGAGAAATTTAGATAGAAATCCCACTGCCAAGCTCAAACTTGTGTGGGTAAATTCTGAGTAAAACTAAGATGACAGATAGACTTTGTTTTTTACATTTGTACATATGCAAAGGGGGGTTTTAAATGGACGAGCCCAATGAGAGAGCCCATATGGAGAAATTGTGACGCGATGAGAGTATATCATCTTTTAACTCACTTAATTCATCTTTCTGCTTTTGATTTTCTAAAGACAAAAAGAGATCAAGTGGCAAGAAGTCCTTGTGAGTAAATGGAACTCGAGGCTCTTGTGCTGACAAATCTACTGGGTGACAACCTCTTTTGATTTACTAGTCTTTTTCTTGTTATTTGGCCTACGTCTTTTCTTTTGTTTTCTTGCCCCCATAGCATTTCTCATAGGATAGTTATCATTCCAGAAGGGATTTGACGTTGCAACAGAGCGTGATTTGCTTCTTACTGTCTCCCACCTTTCTTCTGACAAGATATCTGGATGGACCCACATCATCACACCATTTGGAATTTCTACTGGAACTAATCCATCCCTACTTTCCAATGGGTTTACCAAGCGAAACTCGACATCTCCCTCTTCTTCTTGCACAGTGGGAATTCTAACTGGTTGTTTGAAACTTCCAAAGTGAAATGACACCAAGTTAGTTGTCACCTTCTTGTCTTCTTTAGCCAAGGTGATGATCCCATTGTCAAGTAACTCCTGGACCTTATTCTTAAAGACCCAACAGTCTTTTATACCATGACTTATGACCCTGTGGTATATGCAATACTTTGGGTCATTTGTTTTGCCTTCTACTTCTGGTCTTTTGCATGGCGGAAGCTTGATTTTATCACTTTCTAGAGAGTATGAAAAATTGACTCAGAATCTTCAATAGCAAAATCATATTCTCGAGACATTCTTTCTTTTAAAGTTTGACTTCTCTTCATCTTGTTTTGGTCCTCATTATCTCTCTTCTGATTATTTTCGAGTTTCCTTGAGTCAAGGGGTGAAGCTACTTGAACTGCCATAGCTTCTTTCTTTTTGCCCCCACTTTTTGGTGGTTCAATCTTCCTGGTAGATTTCTTTTCTATTTCTCGATCTTTAATGATTGTTTCAGCTTCTATTGCTGCTTCTAACAACTCACCAAGGTCTTTTGCTTTATTTCCAACCAACTTAGCCCGTATTTTTGAATGCAAGTTTGTCCTACACATGTCCGTCAAGGACTCATGTGAAAGGTTTTCCGGACATTCAAATGACAAAGCTTGCCATCTTTTGATAAAGGCAGTCGCTGATTCTTCTTTGCCTTGTTTTTCTATACATAGACGAGCTGTAGTCACTGAACTGTCGGCATCGAAAAAATGATCAGTAAACTTTTGTTCTATATCCTTCCATGACTTTATAGAACCGCTTGGTAGCCTTTTATACCAATCGAAGGTTGTTCCTTTCAATGGACTGGTGAACAATCGGATTTTTAATGCATCATTATTAGATATCTCTCCAGTCAAAACCTTAAAGTGGCGTAGATGCTGATAAGATGAAGTACTTCCATCATATGATTGCAAATGAGGCTGCTTGAATTTAGGTGGAAATGGCTCATCATCCATCCAGGCTGGATAAGGTGGGTTTGATCCTTTTTTTGATGATGTTACCCCCTCAGTGGCATTTTCAATCATCGTTTGGACTGCTTCAACTGTGACTCGGGTTTTGCTCAACTCTTCTTTGTCATTATTATGGTCTGTATCATGATCATGATTATCTCTTTGATCACGTCTGTTGTGATCATTGCGAGATTGTCGTCCGGACTTTTTTTTGTTAATCTGCGTTTGAAGAGTGTCAAATATATATATTCGTCACCATCAATACTTGGACTATATCCAGCGTGATCTTGATCAAGTGGGACTAAATCAATCGGACCCATCCCCAACCCAATGATTTGTGACCACTACATGGCATGGAATTGTACCCTGATGAATTTGGTGGCTCCTATCAAAATCTCTTAAATTTACGAGGGAGATTAACATGATTAATATAGGCTCAAGCCAGCCATATCATGTCCAATGAAGCCCAAGTTAAATTTTCGGGCCTAAAATATGATAGTTTTCTGATTGGCATGGGTATTCGTTAAAATTTCTAATGAGCATCGTGGGATCTTACTTGATCAGTTATTTGATATAATGGGCGGATATGATTAAGAAGGAAAATTATATTGAAATGGACATGATAATTGGTCCCACCCCATGTTGTACCCACGCCAAGTTTCATGCAATATGTCCAGGATACAAACAAACGATTTGAAGAGATGATGACAATGATGGTCACTTTTCAACCGCAGATTAACAAAAAGGAGCCCAGACGACAATCTCGCAATGATCACAACAGACGTGATCAAAGAGATAATCATTGTAAGACCCCAACCCGAGTGAACCCGATTAGTGTTAACTAAGTCGTGTGTTAGTTCTAAGCTCGATTAGTGATTTTGGCTAAGTTGGGTTTGGAATAGCTTTTGTTTTAGTTTTGGGCAACTTTGAATGCTCTGGTAACTAGTGGGGCCCTTTGGGGGTTCCCCTTAAGACTTTGCATTTACTTAGGGATTTTCCGGAATCGTTTTGAATTGCGTTCTTATCCTGTTTCATTTATCTTATTGATCCCTACAACTTTCATGTTGATCCCGTTTCCATTCGAGACCCCGAAACCCGATTTACTAGCCTTGAGTGCAAAACAGTCCTTTTACACTAAACCTGTACTAAAAACTTGATATGCCCGAAACCCGTGAAACATATATGTTAGGGGTTTTGTGTTATTGCAATTTGATGGATGCATTATCATATTAGCACCATTTGAATTTTCACACATGCATTGATTTTGAAAATCTTGAAATCTTGATTTATACATGCATTGTTTTTAAGACTTATAAAAATGTTGATTTATGCATGTTTTGTTTTTATACTTGGATGCAATTTTTATTTGAAAAAGAAGTTTTAGAAATCAAGCTAGCCTATCTTTTATATCTTTCAAGCCTATTTAGGCTTGTTATGTTTCATGATTTAAAACCACTTAGTTTGATTTAAATCGTGTTTCCAAGCTTGATTGAGTGGCCCAATAGTTCCCTTTTAAGAAATACCTTGAAAAACACAATTGTAGGGAATTTTGGTCCCAGGCCCGGGTCGACCCGCAGTGGGCACGGTCGACCGGGCCCCTGCGGGTCGACCGGGTAAAGAGCCGTTGGGGCCTTTTTCAAACGGTCAGTTTTATGACTGTTGAAGGCCAGGTCGACCGGGCACAGGGGCAGGTCGACCGGGGAAGAGCCGTTTGGGCACTTTTTGGCTATAAATACTAGTTCATTCCTTTGCCAAAAGTGAAGGATTTTTAGGCCATCCTTGAGAGGTTTTGAGGCAAATCAAAGGGGAATGAACTAAGGGATGAAAGGGGGTCATTTGGAAAGCTAAAGCTTGGTTTCATTGAGTTAAATCACCAAGTAAGCTTTACTTTCCTTAATCATATGTTTTCATGCTTTGCTTAATTATTGGTAAATCTTTTCTGGCATGATAAACTATGATTTGTTGTGTCCTTAACATGTTTTATGTTTTGAATTGATTTATTGTTTTGGATGCATCACCATGATTCAATTCAAGTAGTACTTAAATTGGTATATCTAAGTAAATCATGTTAATGAAAGAATCTTTGAAATTATATGTAATATGATTCCTATACTTGGTTGAATCTATGGTTGTTGTTTTTCATCATAAGAAAATCTCTTTCAAATCTATCTTATGTTTTGGATTCAACAACTTCACAAATCATATGTACTTTTGTTTTAAAGTTTCACAACTTGCCTTACTTTGATAGGTATATCATTTTCAAGTTGATTTTATAAGTACATATGATTTGTCCCCTAATTTCAATCAAATCTATTTTTATGTTTTGAGCTACATTGTTAATTTGATTGACATCCCTATGCATCACATGTTTTGTACTTAGAATTTCACAACTTGTTTAGGATACAAATGTATATCTTTTACAAGTTATTTTTAACATGTGACTTGCATTCTTTCATCAATCATAAATGTCTTTATGAGCTAAAACTTTCAAAAGCCTTAGGCATACAATTATGAGCTTTCATTTTCAAAATGATTGAGGACATCATGCATACACATTGTGCATTCATCTTTGCATTCATAGTGTCTGTGTGTGTGTGTGTGAATTAGTTTTTCACTTTCATATCCGCCTAATTAAGAGGCATTGTATTGAGCTAAATTGTATCTCCATCAAGTGTTTTTGAGACACTACTTAGAGAGATAACCAACCTTTTGGTTGAAGAGGTTATTGAAAGTCCTTGGGATCCTAACCCTAGAGGGGAGGGGGGGGGGTGAATAGGGTGTGCTACAAATATGACCAATTTAGACCAATTTTAATTTCTTAACAAAAACTAGTCACATGTGATGATATTAACCAAACAAGATGCGGAAGCTAATAAATGAATCACCACAAGCAAGCACCACAACACCAAGGTTTATAGTGGTTCGGCCTCAATGCCTACGTCCACTACCGGCTTGTGATCCAATCACCCCACCGGATTTCCACTATATATGCTTTTTACTAGGCTAAGCAATAACCCTTACAATGTTGTTTTTCTAGGCTAAACAACAACCTCTCAATGTGCTTTTCTAGGCTAAGCAATAACCTTTACAAAATGCTTTTCTTAGGCTAAGCAATAACCTTACAAGATGCTTTTCTTAGGCTAAGCAATAACCTTTACAAGATGCTTTTCTTAGGCTAAGCAATAACCTTTACAAATAAAGATTTCTCTAAGAAAGTGTCTTCACAAAAGATCACTCTAAGAGATACAATTTAAGCACAATGTATTTGCCTCTAAAATAGGAGGATTTGAAAGTGAATAACAAACTCACACAAACACTAAATGAATGCAAATGTGTATGCTTATGATGTGTGTGTGTGATGACTTCAATCAAGTTAAAAACAAAGCTCAATTAACACTACACCAAAAATCGGAAATTGGAACGGAAAAGCGTTCCTAATCCTTCCGTTCCTAATCTGTTAAAGTGTTCCAATTTCCGTTCCAATTTGGTACCAACCGTTCCTAATCCAAATTGGAACACTTTAACGGATTAGGAACGGAAGGATTAGGAACGCTTTTCCGTTCCAATTTCCGATTTTTGGTGTAGTGTAATATATTGCTTAAAGCAATTCAAAGTTTAAGGCTCATAAAAGATTGATTGAAGTTTAATGCAAATCACATGTATGACAAACAACTTGTTAATGACATGAAAATCAAAGACTCACAAGTTGTATGAAAATGACTAACTTAGAACATGTGATGCATGTGCAATGTTGTTTTCAAAAACCAAAAAGATTTAACTAAAGTTCAAATGAATGAAAACAACAAATTAGGTTTCAACCAAGACAAAGAATCATGCTTTAAAGGAAATCAAAGACTTTGGCTAAGCATGATTAAAAAAGGTTTAAAAACAACTTGGATTGAAACCAAGGTGAAGAATCCAATCTTAATTAGATCAAAGATTAGGAGAAGAATGGATTCAACACATCATAGTTATTATGCTAAATATCATTTACCAATAATTTAAACAAAGCACATAACTATGATTAAGAGAGGTAGAGCTTACTTAGAGATTTAACTTCATTAATCCAAGCTTTAGCTCACCAAATGACTCTTTGGTCTCTCTTAGTTCATCCCCTTTGTCTTGTCTCAAAGCTCATCAAAAGAGTCTTCAAAATCTCCAACCTTTGACAAAGGAAAGAACTCATTTTATAGCCAAAAAATGCCCAACGGCTAGTCCCCGGTCGACCTGGAAACAGGTCTCGGTCGACCGGGAACACACAACGGTAAAAAAAATGACCGTTTGAAAAACTGCTTTTAGCGGCGGCCAGAGACCGCCGGTAAAAGTGGTTTTGGCAGCCGGTAAAAGTCCTGTTTTCCCAAAAAAAATGAATTTTTTAAAGTAATTTTGGTTGGGAATTTTTGGGCTATTAAATCAAGCTTGAAAACATGTTTTAAATCAAACTAAGATGTTTAAAAAACCTGAAACACACAAAGCCTAAATTGATTCGAAACTTTAAATCCAAAGGCTAGCTTGATTTCTAAAAACTCTTTTCATATGAAAATGCATACAAAGATGATTCTGAAAGAGATGAATGCATGCAAGGCATAAACCTAAATTCTCAATATGATTTCACAAAAGTAATGCACAAAGAATTAGGTTTTCAAAAGAGTTTGGATTCTAAAACCAATGCATCCAAGTTTAGAAACAAAACATGCATAAAACAAGATTTCTTCAAGTCTAAAACCAATGCATGTAAAAATCAAGATTTCAAGATATTTTAAATCAAAGCAAGTGTGTGTAAATCAAATGATGCTAAAGTGAAAATGCATCCATCAAATTGCAAATACAAAATCCCTAACAGTTATTGCTTAGCCTAAGAAAAGCATAGTGTAATAGGTTGATGTTGAGCCTTGAAAAACATCATTGTAAAGGTTATTGCTTAGCCTATTGAAAAGCATAAATAGTGGAAATCCGGTGGGGTGTTGGGTCACAAGCCGGTAGTGGATGTAGGCATTGAGGTTGAACCACTATAAATCCTTTTGTGATGGTGCATGCTTTGTGGTGATTGTTTTTGTAAGCTTCCGCATTTATTTACTTATTCACCACTTGTGACTAGTTGGATTTAAAGAAGTTAAAATTGATTAAAATTGGTCATAATTGAAGCTCACCCTATTCAACCCCCCCCCCCCCCCCCCACGCCCTCTAGGGTTCGGATCCTCGGACTTTCAATTGGTATCAGAGCGAGGTTACTCCATTTTAGGGCCTAACAACCCGGAGTCGATCCTTTCTAGATTAGAACCTTAGTGTTGTGTTTTGTTGCATATATTTGTAATGATTTCCACTATGATCGAAAATGAAATTTCCCCTAGTATCTTTGCACCACTCTAAGACTTTTTCAAGTTATATCTCCAAGAGTTGGTGAGTCCTCAAAGTGATCTCTCAAGGACATCCTTATCAAGACCTTAGGTGAATCTTCATAGGTACACATTTAGACTAATCTTCAGGCCTTGAACCTCTCTTGACCAACCTTTTCCTTTATAGTTAAATATTTTTGTTGGTCATTGTTACATTTGCATTTTGTTTCTTTATAGTCACATCTCTTAAAATGCAATGTTTCTTTGTGATCATTTGATTTTGTCTTCATGAACTTTTAAGTTATATCTCATGGTTTTCAAAATCCTTTGATTACAATATTCTCATGATGGATTTGCATTTTGTTCATATAGTTATATCTCTTGTACTGCATATCTATTCATGATCAATTGATTGTGATTACAAAAGCTTTCATCGCTAGATTTTTCATGATCAATTGATGTTGGAAAATCATTTGATGAATGTCATAGTTAGATCTTTTTTTGTAAAACAAACGATTTGAAGCAATTTAAGTTTTCCATTGAATTCTCAAGTTATATCTCTTGGTATGGAAAATATGTGTTCAATTTGTATGAGTGTCTATTGTCATTTTTAGAATACAAATTGAAAATTTATAATAGTACACTTCTTGTTTTTCAAAATCACTTGCTCATAATTTTATAAATGATTCTTTGTTGGAATTTTAAATATTGAAGTGATTTGAAAAACTTTGGAAAATGTTCTAAGCTATATTGGTTGTATTTATAGAAGCATTTTCCTTGAATTTATTTCCTTGTGCTTAATTATGATTATATCATTTGGAAGGAAATAATTTTTACAAACAATTTGCATCTTTGCTCATTTAGTTACATTCTTTATGCAAATTGATTGTGATGTCTTACATTGCTTGGTTGGATATGGTTTCATTGATTTGCATGTTTGTGCCTAACTTGGTATATATTTTCATTAATGCAAAATGATGATTGTTTATGTGCTTTATAGTAAAATCTTTTGTTTTATTATCATTTGAGCCTAATAAGTACATATGTGATTTAGTGTGCTAAGCTCATTTGGTAAAATCATCATATCCATTTTCCATTGCATTGTAAGCTTAGTACATTTGCTAAGAGTTAAGATATTGCATGATAGATTAATGGATCATTTTAGATGAATTGGAATTAAACCATTGTTCTTTATAGGTATATCCATATATGAGATCCATCTTCATCTATATGCGATCCATGATATCCCTCTAACTCCATACCTTCTTGTGCTTGCATAGTTATACTCTTTATTGATGATATGGTATGAGTTAGATCTTGAGTGTTGATTGATCCTCTCTATGCAAATGTCAAATCGTTCTATGTATGGTTGTGATATTTATTATTTTTGTAGAAACCATACTAGAACTCAAATCCATCCTCTATGCCTTCTAGTCATTTCTTTTTGGATGGTTATGATGTTGATTCATGTATATTCTCTTAGTGATGTCATCCTTGTACAAGTTTCAACATCATAGTAGTGATCTTGATCATATGAAACTCTTTGAAATCCATTCCTCGTATTTCTATATGTTTGATGGATAGCTTAGATGTTGAATTCATATGATTTTGACACTTTGAAAATTGCATGCATTACCAAGTAATATCCTTTTGCATTGCAATTTACCTTGTTCATCACTATGCTCATTAGTTATATCTTTAAAAGTGATGAATATCCATTTTATGATGCTTGATGGAATTTTATGTTTGTCACATTCTTGCTCTTAATCATGTTGTCAAATTCAATTGGTTTCAATTGGTACAATTTTCAATTGGTTTGATTTCTTGTGAATGTGATACACCTTGTGTACATTGGATTGAACTTGATAGTAATATATTTGTTCCATGTCACACACCATTAGCATCATAATTTTCATGTTGCCACCTCTCTTGCTCAACTAGGTAAATCTCATGATCACCATGTTTATGTATTCATAATCTTGGTTGGTTATTAGTTGAGGTTGGCTTCATGTTTGAATTTCATTTCACTCATCTTGCACTTGATAGTCATATTTTTTTATTGGGTGAAATGATTTCAAAACTTTCATAGCATATGTTTTTCATAGTTAAATTGATTGATGCTATGTTTAGAAAACCCCATAACATCATGGATAGCTCTAATTTGGATTTATCTTAATAGTTATATTCTTTATAACTCCATTTTAGAGTGATTGTTTTAATAGAATTATCCTTGAATCTCAATTGGTATTCTTTGTTTTTCCAATTGGTATTCATGATTGCTTTTCTCATTGACCTTGCTTTCTTTTGGTAATTTGATCATATTGAGCTTTATAGTTAAACATGTCTAATTCTTTCCTTGAAGTTGTCCCTCAATTGGTAAAACCATCTTCTTCTTGAACCAAATAGTTATATCTTTGTCAAAAGTTTGACAAAAGGAGAGAATGGATTGAGGGGTAGTGTAGACCTTCATAGGAAGTATTAATTTTGATCAAATTGACCAATGGATTGACTTTGAACCCTTAGAGACTACTTCCATACATGATAACCTGTTATGTATTTCATTTTCGATTTCTTTTGTTAACAGGTGCTACTAAAAGGTATTTTCCTTGTTTCATGTGTGTATATACCTTTGAAATTTTATGTCAAAGGGGGAGAGAGCATTCAAGTTCTCTAAAGGGGAAGAGAATGTCCAAGCTTCCTAAGGGGAGATATTGTATGATCTTCTACAGGGGGAGAGAATGCATATCTTGCCAAAGGGGGAGAGGTGAAAGAAGAATGCTTGGGAGCTAAAGAAGATGCTTGGCTATAGAAAGAAACAAGAAGAGAAAGCTTGAAGAATGATCAAGCACCAAGCATCAAGAAGATTGGAGAAAAAGTCCAAGAGCTCAAGCTAAGAGAAGAAGCATCCAAGAGATTTCAAGACTTGTCCAGCTTAGGGGGAGCTAAAAGACTTGGTGTGTTAATTCGGTGTTGAGTAAGTTGCCATCAAATTGCAAAGAGGGAGATTGTTAGGGATTTTGTGTTATTGCAATTTGATGGTTGCATTATCATATTAGCACCATTTGAATTTTCACACATGCATTGATTTTGAAAATCCTGAAATCTTGATTTATACATGCATTGTTTTTAAGACTTATAAAAATGTTGATTTATGCATGTTTTGTTTTTATACTTGGATGCAATTTTTATTTGAAAAAGAAGTTTTAGAAATCAAGCTAGCCTATCTTTTATATCTTTCAAGCCTATTTAGGCTTGTTATGTTTCATGATTTAAAACCACTTAGTTTGATTTAAATCGTGTTTCCAAGCTTGATTGAGTGGTCCAATAGTTCCCTTTTAAGAAATACCTTGAAAAACACAATTGTAGGGAATTTTGGTCCTAGGCCCGGGTCGACCCGTAGTGGGCGCGGTCGACCGGGCCCCTGCGGGTCGACCGGGTAAAGAGTTGTTGTGCCTTTTTTTAAACGGTCAGTTTTATGACCGTTGAAGGCCAGGTCGACCGGGCACAAGGGCAGGTTGACCGGGGAAGAGCCGTTGGGCACTTTTTGGCTATAAATACTAGTTCATTCCTTTGCCAAAAGTGAAGGATTTTTAGGCCATCCTTGAGAGGTTTTGAGGCAAATCAAAGGGGAATGAACTAAGGGATGAAAGGGGGTCATTTGGAAAGCTAAAGCTTGGTTTCATTGAGTTAAATCACCAAGTAAGCTTTACTTTCCTTAATCATATGTTTTCATGCTTTGCTTAATTATTGGTAAATCTTTTCTGGCATGATAAACTATGATTTGTTGTGTCCTTAACATGTTTTATGTTTTGAATTGATTTATTGTTTTGGATGCATCACCATGATTCAATTCAAGTAGTACTTAAATTGGTATATCTAAGTAAATCATGTTAATGAAAGAATCTTTGAAATTATATGTAACATGATTCCTATACTTGGTTGAATCTATGGTTGTTGTTTTTCATCATAAGAAAATCTCTTTCAAATCTATCTTATGTTTTGGATTCAACAACTTCACAAATCATATGTACTTTTGTTTTAAAGTTTCACAACTTGCCTTACTTTGATAGGTATATCATTTTCAAGTTGATTTTATAAGTACATATGATTTGTCCCCTAATTTCAATCAAATCTATTTTTATGTTTTGAGCTACATTGTTAATTTGATTGACATCCCTATGCATCACATGTTTTGTACTTAGAATTTCACAACTTGTTTAGGATACAAATGTATATCTTTTACAAGTTATTTTTAACATGTGACTTGCATTCTTTCCTCAATCATAAATGTCTTTATGAGCTAAAACTTTCAAAAGCCTTAGGCATACATTTATGAGCTTTCATTTTCAAAATGATTGAGGACATCATGCATACACATTGTGCATTCATCTTTGCATTCATAGTGTCTGTGTGTGTGTGTGTGAATTAGTTTTTCACTTTCATATCCGCCTAATTAAGAGGCATTGTATTGAGCTAAACTGTATCTCCATCAAGTGTTTTTTAGACACTACTTAGAGAGATAACCAACCTTTTGTGTAACGCCCCAATTCCGGATACCAATAAAGTCGAGAAAAGTTGGCGCGCTACTTCCCAGAAAATCCGAGAACTTCCAAGATCGTAGGCTCGCAATGAGGTCCAATTTAAAACTTTTGAACCATATACTATCAATGGTTAAATTGCGGAAGCATAACAGGTAAAGCGGAAGCAATTTGGTATCGATATATATTTCAAGTAAGAGCGGAACATTAGTCTAGTTTAAAAGTGTCAATTGTTAAACAAGAGTTGATTACATAATTGATAACTACCAAGCTCACTTACAAAATTCTCTCAAAACCCAAAATAAAGTAAACTCTCAAAGCCCTGGTAAAAGCTCTCCACCCTCCGGCTCGACATCGGGGTCGGCCGGGCCCCATACGTAATCTCCGACGACAGGCGCCTCTACTAACGCAAGCGTGTCCTCTGCGATCTCCGGGTCAAGGCCTAAGCACCAAAGATGGGTCAGATCTAAAAGATCTGGCAAGTCACAGTATACAAATAACATAGGACATATATATCAAAAGAATAGAGATAGGTATATAATTTAAAGAATAACAAGGTAAATGAACTAGGCAGTTGAGCAAGATAAGTATAAGGAATCAGGATAAATGTACAACATCTAATCTACTACAAAATGGCAAATTCACACGAGCTGGAATACCGCGGGATATTATGTCGCGGCCCTCCCATACTGAACACAGTCGCGACGGGGAATCTCACCAATGCTGGGAATTACTAGTCCCGCAAATCACTCAACCATCTCATACACTCATCACTCAAAGACCGGACCCGGTATCACACCGTCCATCTTAACAACATAGCTCATCATGATAGCTCCACAACACTCATAATAGCTCCTACCGGGGATGATCAGTCCACAGGCTGAGCTTAAATCAACCGAGTGAATGTCTATGCTGACTCGAGGAATAACTCTAAGGGTCTGTGTCTGTCTAGGCTTTGCCTTGCGTGAACAAGGTCCTAACAATGTCTTTAAGAGGTTCATATAACAAATCAGTCCATGGATTATAATCGAAGTCCAAGCCCACTCGTTGGATCCATACCAAGGCCCATCAACACATGACCTGGTCTAAATCAGTCCAAACGAGGCAACATATCCATTTCTACTGATAAACATCTCATCCTCAATCACCATGAGTTATAATCCTAATATAAACTACCTCTCAAATCTAAGGGTTCACATAACCATACTTAGGCCCAATAAGGGCCCGCCTAGCCACAGACACGGGTCAGTGTTCTTCAAATCATACTATCGGGTCACCTCTAGATATCCTAGGTTCAGGTCATCCATTTCCATTAATTAACAGTTATTAACTACACTAAGGATATAAGAATGACAGTAAATAAGAAAGGTGAAGTATGAACTTCTGTAAGAGAATCATTAGGGAAAATAGCAACAGTCCATTCCTAGGTAATGGGTCACATTCAGGTTCAGGTCCATCTCCGGTAATTAGATCTCTAAATGAAGTCTCAGATGCCAAAGGATACCGTGTTTGGTGCTCCTGAGGTTACGGGCATCGTTGACAACTTTTAAGGATCGAATCTTATTAGATTAAACGACCAAAACCCTAATCGGTGGTCCCCACGAGTCAAGGTTGAGCCACACCGTTGACTCGAGCTTAGTACATTGATAAATGTCCATTTGGATGGTCAATGGGCCCCACAAATGATTAAAACTCCAGAAATGAGAAAACTGGAAAATCACTGAAACTCAGTGTGCTCGGTCGACCTGGGCAGGGCCCGGTCGACCTGGCACACTGGGGGTTGACCCCTAGATAGACCTGGTGTGCAGTGTACTCGGTCGACCTCCTGGCCTGGTGGGTCGACCGAGTGCACTGGAAAAACTGGTTCAGGCCTCCTGGAAGACTTAACTTGTTTTCAATGGTTCCCAATGTGTCCGGTTGACCTCCTAGCCTGGGTGGTCGACCGCATACACCAAAAACCTTGGAAAGAGTGATGTCCCAGCTTTTAGACATTTTTCACTGCATTTCCTGTGTGCTCGGTCGACCTGGAGCAGGGCTCTGTCGACCTGGCACACAGGATGTTTGGGTTTCAGGAGAAAAATCAACCCTCAGCTATTTCCTGCAAAAACAATGTGCCCGGTCGACCGGGTACACTAAAAAACTCAGTCTGCAAGTATTTTTAACGGGGACTTGATTTTTCCCAGAATTTAGTGTGCCCAGTTGACCTGGGCAGGGCTTGGTCGACCGGGTACAATGAAAAACCCAACTCTGCAGAAAATTAACTGGGACCTAGTTTTTCAAAAAATGCAGTGTGCCCGGTCGACCTGCCTGCAGGCCGGTCGACCGGGTACACGCAGAACTGGGGAAAAACAGTTTTTCAGGGTTTTCCCTTTTTAATCCATTTTTCCACCAAATCACTTCTAATCCTTCCCAAACATCACTAAACCAACATAAAACATGGAAATACTACAATGCCCCTCCTTCCAACACCAAATAGGCCCATTGATCTTCCAAATGGGTAAAAACCCATCCATCAATGTCCAACCATCCATCTATTCTAAGCTCAATGTAGTTTCTAATACATGAAAATAACTAAACTAAAATTAAATGAATCAAATGAAACAGAATATACAACCTAAGTTAAAAGTATAATGCACTTGCCTTTGAGAAGAGAAGGTTGTAGAGATAGAGAAGAGAAGAAAACCAATCCAATCCAATGAAGAAGGAGAAGATGTAGCAGCTCCTAGGTATTTCCCAGCACAAGAACAGTAGCTCAATCCTAAGTCTAGAAGAGAAATGAGAGAGAGAGGAAGAAGAGAGAAATGGTAGAGTGAATAGTTGCTAGGGTTTTTCTTGAGAGTTTAGCTATATTTATAGGATTTTGGGGTGGCTAATGACTGAAATGGCCTTTAGGGTTGTATGGGATTAGGGTTAGGGTTAGAGGCAAATGGGTCTTTAGGTGGGGAAAGTTCTAGAATGGTGCTTTTTACGGAAACCCCCCTATGGTAAACATTATTAACAAGCTAGGGCCTCCAACACCCTACTAACCCTAGAAATTACAAAAGAATCCCTAAAAACCCTATTACTAATACAACTAGGCTAATCTAACTCAACTTAGGAGAATAATACATAACTACCCTGATTAACCCCTAATTAACATAATTAGCTAGTAATTAATAATAATTAGTATTCAAAACTCAAATAGAGGGCCCACAAGGGGTGGGGCCTCACATTTTGGTTGAAGAGGTTATTGCTTAGCCTAAGAAAAGCATAGTGTAATAGGTTGATGTTGAGCATTGAAAAACATCATTGTAACGGTTATTGCTTAGCCTATTGAAAAGCATAAATAGTGGAAACCCGATGGGGTGTTGGATCACAAGCCGGTAGTGGATGTAGGCATTGAGGCTGAACCACTATAAATCCTTTTGTGATGGTGCATGCTTTGTGGTGATTGTTTTTTAAGCTTCCGCATTTATTTTCTTAATCACCACTTGTGACTAGTTGGATTTAAAAAAGTTAAAATTGATTAAAATTGGTCATAATCGAAGCTCACCCTATTCACCCGCCCCCCCTCTACGGTTCGGATCCCCGGACTTTCAATATACTTTTTGGAATCTAGATATTTTGGCGATCATTTCTTCCTTCTTCGTCGAATTCATTTGAAGTCCCGAAAGACATGATTTCAGCCCAAAGAGTTCTTAAGTAGTGGGACCCATCCTCATTGCTTATATAAGGAGAAACCTATCTCCCATCTCCATTTTCCAGCACAAAAGGCAGCCTAGGGTTTCTTGCAACCCTCTTCTTCTTCTTCTTGCTCTCTCCATCTCAATCTCCTACTAATCTTGCACCAACATCAAAATGGAGATCACCATTCTCTTCCTCTCCTTGCAAGCTTCCTTTTGAAACCATTTCTAGAGAAATCCATCAACCTTGAGACTCCCTTTGACCTAACTCTTCTCATTTGAAGGCCATCCAAGTAAGCAATCTTCTCCATCTTCTAGATTTGTATTCTTCTAGCCCTTGAGAAGCTACATTTTCATTATTGAAAGTTCTATCATTTTCATTCTTTGTTTGACCCATTTTAGGGTTTGTTTTGGGGTTTTTTGCTTGTAGCTTGGAATTGAGCTTAAGAGGTGATTAGAGGCTTGGTTTTGCTAGCTTGGACCTAAGGCAAGTGGATGATTAGGTGTTTTGAGTTGTAATTGATTTGGTGAAACATTAATGAATTTCTCATGCTTTTATTGATTTGCATTGTTGAAATAAATGCTCATAATGCATCTTGCTAGTTCATTTAATGTCTTGGAAACATGGGTATATAGCTTTCTTATCTCTAGTGTTGTGGTGGTTGTTCAAGTGTTGAAAGGAGGGAAAAAGAGAAGGACCAAGTCCACTGCAGAATAGAACCTGGGTTCTGTTCCGCAGTGCACTCGGTCGACCCCATGGTGGCTCGGTCGACCGGTGACACAGGGTTAGGCTCCCTGTGAGCCTGACCAAAACACTTTGCACGCATTTCAGTTACAACTCCCGGTCGACCGGCCATGGGCTCGGTCGACCGGGCACACAAGGACCAGGTCGACCTGATTTTCTCAGGTCGACCGGGGCTGCTGTATACTGGGTCGACCGGGCCTTGACCAGGTCGACTGGGCCAACTGAGAAATCCTTGCTGGAAGGGATTTTTACCCTGTTTTCGGATGAGCTTAGGTGGGAGTTTGGCTACCCTTTTTGGACTCATTGGACTATATGTGAGGATGTCTTGAAACGACGTTCTTCACGGTTAGTTCGGTTGCATCGGAATCCAATCCAATTCATTCTTGAACGGTACGGGACAACGTGATACCTCCCTTATATCTATATGCAAAGCCTATTTCCTTGGGTATCGCGAATCCTATCACTTTCGGTGACTGAGTAGGTTGTACGATGTTTCAGGATTAACATCATACTTAGGATGGACTGTTTATAGTTTTGATTTTTAATAGTACTATCTATAAGCTCATTCAAAGTTTTGAAAATCGTAAAGTGTATAAGGAGCCTGGAATGTCTTCAAACTCAAGGAGTACCAAGTTATTATTATAATCGACATACGGGACCCCTATTCACCTTAAATAAATCCTAAAACCAATATTTTACCCGAAATTGTAATAGTTCATTGTATTTCCTCATTTAAGAGATTTCATTACATGACTTATTTTCCCAAAAGCATTGAAGTTACACTAGTAACAGTTACTTGTCCCGAAATGTATTGCACCACATGAAATGGAAATTATTCCTTGAACAACCTTGCCCCGCCTGTTCATTTACTTGCACTTGATTTACTTGTTCATGTCTTGATTTCTGATTTGACCTATGAGTCGGCATCACTAAGCTTGGATAACCTTGTCGGTTTGATCCACCGACTTAGAGATCCCCCCTCCCATCCCGCCAGCTGCAGTTTGGATCCCGATGCCCGGTTTATTACCGTGGTCCCGTCCCGATACCCCGTTCGCTACCGTGGTCCCATCCCGTATATTTATATTGCATATATGTGTTTCGTTGAATCTTCTCACCTTGTGTGACTGAGACCAACGTCATGTTATACTCTTGTCACTTTGGTGATAGAGGACTTAGCTGTGTGTGATTGCCATCTTGTTAGTTCCCGATTCCTTGGATACCGGACATGTTTTATATTGCTTATTTGTTTTCTAGTAAATGATTTATCTCCTTTATGAAAGTTATTGCTTAAACATATTTTTATGCTTTCCAAGATATTTTCGTTTATATATGTTGTTGTATCTTTTCACCCTCTTGCCAGAGCGTCGTGTCTGACCCATTTTTCTTTGGTACTCAGGTCCCATTGCCGGTTACCTTGATGAGGAGCCGGAGGAGGCGGTCGGTGAACCGCAACCCCTAGTTGAGTGGCATGCTGATGATGTCATTTAGATATCTGGATGCTACGAGAGACGTAAGATTTTGGGAAACTGTTTAACCATTCTTTTGGGTTATTATTTTGTTTATATTGGTCTTTGTTGACCTCTACTTTTGGGGAATGTAACTAAATGATCTTTTGTTTAAACTTTAACTTACTTTTGGGAAATATGCTAATGATCATTGCTCATTCTGATACAGTATTTTATACTTCTGATATTGTCTTCATGACTAGGGATAGTTTGACTATTTGATTTGCTACATGCTTCCGCACTTAAAAGAAATATTCATTTATGGCTGTGATATCCTCACTGCGAACACCTGTGGGAAATTAAATAAATGTATGGAATCATTAAACTGATGTGGTAACATCATCATCATTAGTGTCCCGATCCCGGATCGGTCCCGTGGGCCTGGTCCGGGGTCGCAACAGACTGGTATCAGAGTGAGACGTGTCTCAAGCAATCAAAAGAAACTAGAAATCCTAAGGATGTGGCGAGGATCCATTAGGTCTTTCGTTAGGCAGAATCATGTGAGCAATGTGACCCTTTATTTGATTATTATGTGCTAACAACTTGTTTTGCAGCATCATGCCACCTCGTAAGAGACCAGTAAATGGCAACCCTTCTGCAAGCAATAGTGATCATACAGAGCCATTGGAAGAGGATATGGTTGATAACAATACGCCAAATCAATTTCAACAAATGATGCAGGCAATGCTTGACCAACAGCGTCAGGCCAATGAGAATCAGGCTAGACTGCAAGAGCAAATGCTTAAGAGAGAGGAAGATCATGCAAGAGAATTGGCAGAGATGCAGAGACAATTGCTAGAAGTATTACAGGGAAGGCCCGAACCGATTCAACCCCAACCCATTATCGTCATTAATCAGAGGCAACATGACCCAAATGCATTATTTGAGCGGTTTCGGAAGAGGGCTCCGAAAGAGTTTCTTGGAATAGAGGATCCAATAGTTGTAGATGATTGGCTAGAGCATACGGAGAACATATTGTTAGACCCCGACCCAGACCAAGTCGATTAGTGTGCGATTAGTATGTGTTTAGTCCTAAGTGGGTTTAGTTGGCGTTAGGTTAGAAGTAATGAGTTTTAGTCTTGGACATAGCTTTGGGAATTTTAAGAACGTTTAATATTAGTCAGACACAATCAGGAAGGCCTTAGTGCAAGTGTAAGCTTTGGGAGATCGTATCGGTTTCCGTGTGATTGTGATCTTGATTTCATTTGAATGATTTTTCTATGTGTTACAACTTTCGTTTTAAGCCCATTCATGTTTGAAGCCCAAAAACCCAAGTTCTGGCCCAAAGAGGGTAAAATTGTCTTTTATGCACAAATGTGGACACAATTTTCGAGATCTCAAAACCATGTCAAAAATATACTTTTTGGAAACTAGATATTTCGACGATCGTTTTATCCTTCTTCGTCGAAGTCATCCGAGACTCTCAAGATCGTGTTTTGGTCACTTCAAGGTTCAGCTAGTTGGGGCCCATTCTCATCACTTAAGCCCCATCTCTCTCTCTTTTCATTCATTTTACCAAATCTCTGCAACTTTCTTAACCTAGGGCAAGGAAAACCCTTTTTCTCTTCCTCTTCATTTCCTCTTGCATGCTTTAGCTAGAGATCTCCAAATGAGATTCTAAGAATACCATCTTCTTCCTCTCCTTACAAGCTTTCTATTGGTATAAATTTCTTGGAGTTTCTTGTGGAACAAGCGCTACATTGTCTTCATTCCTTCTTGTGTGGCCATTTCTAGGTAAGAGCTTCAATCTATACTTTCCATGAAACCTTTTTAACTCTTAAAGATCTTGTTTTTCATTTGGAAAACCCTTTTTGTTCAAATGGGTTCTTTGTTTCCATTTTGAGTGAGTTTGTGTGGTTTTCTTGTAGTGTTGGCTTAGCTTTTGAGTGAAGTGCTTGGAGAGGATTGTTAGCATTGGTCAAGGCAAGTAATCTTTATAGGTTCAATGTGCATGTGTATCTTGATTCCTTTGTTACTCTAGAAATTGTGCATTTAACTTGTTTGCAAGCTTCATGATTGTGTTTTATCGGATATTGGATGTGTGAAATGTGTATTTTATCCCTTGGAGAGCATGTAGGCTCAGGGTAGTGCAGGTGGAATGAGAAACAAGAAGAAGGGAAGACGAAAATGCAAAAATCTGAACTGAACTGCATTTCCCGTGCAGTTTCGGTCAGCCGTCGGTCGGCTCGCGGCTAGCCGAAATCCTCATTTCGGTTAACCGCGAGCTGACCGAGCTCGGCGGTTCCCTTTCCAGAAGCTGACATTTCGACAGTGATTTACGGTCAGCTTGACGGTCAGCAAGCGGCTAGCCGCCATACCCCATGTCGGCTAACCGCTGGCCAACCGCGCGTTGTCGGGTCCTTTTCTCGAGAGCTACATTTCAGACTGGGTTCCAGCGGTTAGCCCTACGGTCAGCTTACGGCTAACCGCCAAGTCTCATTTCGGCTAACCGTAAGCTAACCGCAGTCAGTTCGGTTCCTTTTCTAGAGGGCTGTGTTGGACCTGGATTTCCAGCCGTCAGCTCGTCGGTCAGCTGGCGGCTAGCCGCCAGACCTTAGTTCGGCTAGCCGACACCTGACCGCGAGGTGACCGAATTTGACAGATTTCCTGTTTTGAAGAGTTTTTGCAAGAATGAAAACTAGAACATGTTAAGTGGCCTTTAGCCTGATATTATGCACTCGAAACCCGAGATGTCCTTGAACTTCGGGGGCACCAATTCTTTATTAATTCCAACATCTGGGCTTCGGCTGCACAACGATCAACCAAGGGTCCTTGCATGAGCTTGATAGGCTTTGTATTCGTACTTTGGTTTCGATATAATGAATATCATCGTGTACTCGTTTTGAAGTTTAAGTACAAGCTCGTTTTGAAGATGTGTTTCAAGAAAAAGGGGATCACTTCCTAAGCGTGTTATGCATATTAAATATGCCCTTGCTAGTCGTGTTCATCGTGTTTGATAAGTGATTTCCCCCTTTTTATCATGACATGTTTTGATAGTGTTTCGCGTGTTTTGTGCATTCATGAATTAAGTAACACCACTGAGCTTGGACTGCCCTTTCAGTTTGATCCACTGTCTGGGGGTCCTTAAACATGTGGACTATCTGCAGACTGGTCGTGTATTTATTACACATCGTGCGTGTCCGGTTCCGCGGCCGGAATTCCCGTCTTTGTGGGAAATCGTGTCGTGCTTATATTATCTATATATCGTGCTTGTCGTTCGTGCTTGCTCTTTTCATTACATAAATGATAGAGAAAGGATGAGCTCCTTGTGAATTGTAACTATTCATGATATATTACGTACTCATGCTCGTTTGTTTTAGTATCTCAGCTCGATTAAATATTTCTGTAAATATATCTCAGTCATATAGTGTTTCAAATCAAGGATTTGTTTACATGTTTTCTAAAACGTTATTGTTCATGCTTATGCCTAAATTGATTACCTGCCAAACCTTTGTGTTTGACCCTTGTTTGTTGGTGCCCAGGTGCAGGAGACGTTACCTTTGAGGAGGAGCGTCAGGAGGAGGCTTGTGAGCCAACCCCTGTGAGAGAGTGGCAGCCCGACGATGACATTTAGACGTCGGGTTGGTTCTTGAGTCTCGTCATCTTTTTGCTGGGAGTTCACTTTGTTTATTTTGGAGAAGTGTATTGGCTCTGTTGGCCTCTCTTGGAATTGTAACAAAACTTAACTTGTTTTCGTGTTAGTCCTATAACTTGAATATTAATGGGATTGCCTTATTAGCTTTTTTCTTTGATACTATGCCTTGTGAATATTTGTTATGGCACCTAAATATTTTGTTGGTGCTTATCTTGATGTGTTTTACTACACGCTTCCGCATACTTGATCGTGTGAGGCAGATTCCGCATGTCCTTGGGAATCCTCACCGCGGGAACCTGTGGGAAAGTACATCTCTATTAAACAGATTAATGCAACACCAACGTCGCAGGCCCGGGGATCCGTTCCGGGGTCGCGACAGGACTGGTATCAGAGCGGGACATGTTTCAGGCACTTTAAAGAAACTAGAAAGGTCTTAGGAACGTGGCGAGGATTCGTGAGCTCGATAGATTCGTCGGTATAGGACCTTAGAAACCCTTGTACCGTGATTATTGCGTACTAACTCTTTGTTTTACAGCAATATGCCTCTAAGAAAAGCTCCAAATTATCATGCTTCAGGCAGTAACCAGAATGAGTCAGATGCATCTGATACACCAACAACCACACAATTTCAGGAACTTATGCAAGCCATGATAGCACAACAAAGACAGGCTAATGAGAACCAAGCCAGATTTCAAGAGCAGTTGGCTAAGAAGGATGATGAGATGGCACAAGTTCAAAGGCAGTTGTTAGAAGTGCTTCAGAACAGGAACGTAGCACCACCCGTGGGTCCGCAGATCGTCATTCAAAATAGGGATCCTGACCCTAATGCACTGTTTGAGAAGTTCAGGAAGAGGGCACCGAAGGAATTTTTGGGCAATGAGGACCCGCTAGTGGCAGATGACTGGCTAGTCAATACGGAGAAGATCTTTGATGTCTTCATGTGCACGGGTATACAGAAGGTCAACCTCACAGCTTCATTATTCTATGGGCTTGCAGATAGGTGGTGGCAAACGGTCAAGGATCCATACGCAAGGATGGCTAATGAAGAGGGATGGGCAGCATTCAAGATACAGTTTCAAGATAAATATATTCCCTCTCATGTCAAGAGGCAGAAGGCTATTGAGTTTTAGCAGCTTAAGCAAGGTAGCATGACGGTACTAGATTACGTCACCAAGTTTGAAAGATTGGCTAGATACGCTACCGAGTTGATTGACACTGAAAGGAAGAAGATAACTAAGTTTTTGGAAGGGTTGAACCCAATCATCATGAGAGATGTCATAGGAGTAGTTCCTCCAGCCACATATGATGAGGCAGTCAAGCGGGCTTATACATTTGAAGATATTAACAATATGATTGTTCAGAACAGGAAGCAGCACTATCAGCAGCAAAGTCAGAGGCAACAGCACAACAAGAAGCCAAGGCAAGAACAAGGCCAAGTGAGGCAAGGGTGTAGACATTGTGGCAAGAATCATGAGACACATGAATGTCGGAAGGCCATTGTCACGTCCCCGAACCCGATTAGAGAATAAACCGGATCCGGGGAGTGAAATTTAGGGCTAATTAAAAATTTTGCCCTTTAGGCCCAAGGATCGTAAGTCCGATGTGAGGATATAATATTTCAAGCCTCAAACATAATAAGAACATGCGGAACTCATACAACTCTAGGCATATTTGGATATCAACAATGAATAATGAGTCTCAATATAAATTAAAGTTGAACAAGGAATAAAATAAATTTAAACAAGGAAATTAATTTATTCAATGGCCATCCCACTAATCAAGGCCATTTAAAACAATTAAGAAGTCAATGATAGAAAAGTTCAACGAAGAAATAACAATGAATAAATAAAATCTAATGTTTGACCCAAAGTGATTCTCTCATGTGCCTGGTATTGATGACGCTACTCTACGTCATCGGCACTCCACTCCCGTGCCTCCTCTGCTGGCACCGGCCTGCTCCTCGTAGTAGTACTCACCTGAGGAGTCTGCACACCAAGGAACCGAGTCAACGACATGTTGAGCAATAGATAAGCAAGATATAATTAAAACATAACATGCATCAAATATAGGAGTAATGACAAGTACAAGATCATAGGAATACAAGGAACAATACTAGGCATGTAGCATAAGTAAATATCATCAGAATCATAAACAGGAATCCTAGCAATACTAACAATCACCACTACCAATGTAATGTAATGCAATGCACAAGGGGGAGACTCCGTGGATGTCCAAGCCACCTCACGGGGTACCAGTAACAATCCTATCCGGACTACTGATACCAAAGTCCGGCTCCAGGGGGATCCAAGCTCCCGGTCCTGGGAATAGTAGCACGGTCCAAGCCCGCTCCCAACTATTCAACGCCATAGACGCCGTCCAAAGCCGACTGCCCACCCCGATGTCCGAGTAACCGGCCCATCAATAAACCCCAAACTGCAGCTGGCCATGACATGCAAATAATAATAATAATAATAATAATAAAGTGGTGTTGACACGCGGGAAAAACCAAGACAAGCAACTCTGGCTAACTGAATATACAAGACATGTTCATAGGGATTATCTCCTTCAAGTCAATACAAGACAAACCCAATCACGTGATAATCCCTTCAGTCTAGCCAGTCATGTTTATCAATTACATAATACGGGGTCCTAAGGTACACTCTAAGTCAGGTCCAAGTTCTAATTCTACAAGGGATTATGTTTCATAATTAATTAAGTGTTTTATGCCAAGAGAGTGTACAAGGATACAAAATCAACGGATACGATTAACAATCAAGGGGATATTACAATCCAATCCTAGGTAAGTGTTGTCATCCATGTATCATATGTGGTGTAACGGAGTGCATGGGGAATTTGAATCATCAATGCTTATAAAGAATTTCCTTGGTGTACAATCATGTTGAGCATTGATTGATTCAATTCCGTACGCATTCGGTTAAATCATACACAGTACACGAATACCTAGACAACCCATCGAAGCACACCAAGCCACGTGCTACGATTTCAAAACCCCATTAATGGTCACGTGATAGTGGTTTCATGGTTTCCAATGTCTAAGACCCAAACCTAGGCTAACAATCTCGTTACTAACAAGAAAGTGGTCTAATAATTAATCTCCTTAACTATCTCCCTACCTGATCCCCAATCATCGCGAGACATGTATCATTGGATTCTACGCTCAAAGAGCTTTCCAACGGTATATGGCTCGCGAAATTCCGACGTATGGTTCAAAAGTTATGGCCCATAGAATTTTAACCTTTTATATATATATATTTATAAAAAGCGCGACACACCAGCACGTGTCCGATTCATCGGATGACTAAATACACATTACCATATTTATGTCAGAACCAGAACCAGACCTTCAACGTTGTAGGTTATTTTATTATTATTATTTTTATTCAAAGCATGTGCTGATGTCATGGCCGGATCAACGTTGCTGTTTTATTTTTTTCCATTCAACTGTCATCCTAGGCGCAGCAGGTGTCCTTGAAGGTTCAACGGCCATTGAACGTTCATGCATATTTTTTTTTCTTCTGTGAACGTCAAATATATATATAACCCCATTTTTTTTTGTAGTTTTTCACCCAATCCATTCCAAAATTCACCTGCACAAAACTGAGCCACCATGCTCCTCCAATAATTTCTTCCATTCATCATCATTCCACTTACATCAAATTAACAAACTAAAATTAATAATTAATTAAATAACTCCAAATTAATAACAGTACATGCTTGGAATTAGGGAAAACTAACAAGAATACACATCCAATCAATAGAAGACATACATACATGCTTAATTATAAAATGCAGATCTACTTGCCTCAACCAAGAAGAAGATTGGAATTGGGGAAATCTGAGGAGAAGCCCTACCACTGCAGAAACCTCAATCTACCCCGACCAAACGCAATCTAACACGCAAAGGAGAAGAAAAGAGAGGAAAAGAGTAAGATCTAACCTAAATCTAAACCAAAGAGAATTGATTGAAAAGACGAAAGAGAGGGAAATCTTACCAAACTGACGTCAATGGAAAGAGGAGATCGCGAGGAAGAAGGTGAGCGGCTCGGATCACGGAAGTGATCCTTCAGGGAAAGAGTTCTGGAGCCTTGGAAGAATGAGGAAGAAGAAAGGTTGCTGTGGCTTCGTTCGTTGCAGAGAATGAATAAGAGATTAGGGTTAATCTCTTGTTAAGAAGGGAGGAAGAAAAGACTAAGTTACCCCTTAAGTGGGTCCGAAGAAAGAATTAATTATTAGAAGGGTTTCTGGTCGTCGGATCGTAACGAGCCAGAAGACAAAATTGATCAACGCGACGAGACCTTTCCAACGAACCCAAAATCACGGCGATAGGAATTTTTCGGAAAAATACTCAATTTTTTCATAATTTGCAAACTACCCCCTACTAGGGTCAAACGAACTCATAATCGCACGAAACTCCACTGGCACTATTATAACACTAAAAGAAACTCGCTGGCCGTCTAAACCCACTTAAATATCTAATAAAACAATAATTATAATATTAATATCAAAATAAATGGGTCAACGAGCCGGTAATTGGGCCCAACTGACCCAGTAAGGTCGCAGACCTTACAGCCATGGGTGCCTGTTTCAAGTGTGGGGCTATGAACCATGCAATCAAGGATTGCCCACTACTTCAGAACCAAGGGAACAAAAACCAGCAGCAGAGACAAGTAGCTCCTCATAATCAAGCACCAGTGTAGAATCAGATTAGACCACCTCAGCAGCAGCAACAGGCTAGGCAACCAGCGCAGAATCAGAATGCTCGTCCTCCACAGCAGAACAGACATGGCCAAGGAAGGCAGAACCAAGTACCAAATAGACTACAGATGCATGGACGTTTGTATTATCTCAACCGTGCAGATGCTGAAGTTGCAGGAGACGTGGTGGAAGGCAGAATTGATATTTCAAGGGAACAGAAGAAAAACTCAGGCAGGGTTTATTTCAGTGTTGAAGGCAAGCAGATTGGTTCAGAGTGGATGTCAGGCATTTATTGCGTTTATCACGGAGGATAAACAGTCCCAAGGGGTGGAGGATATCCCCATTGTGTGTGAATTTCCTGACGTTTTTCCAGAAGAAATCCCGGGTTTACCACCAATCAGAGAAGTTGAGTTCACAATTGAACTCCTTCCAGGGACAGCTCTGATCTCGATTGCACCATATAGGATGGCTCTAGCAGAAATGGGTGAGCTAAAGCTCCAATTGCAAGATTTGTTGAGCAAAGGTTTTATTAGGCCAAGTGTTTCACCGTGGGGAGCACCGGTGTTGTTTGTGAAAAAGAAGGATGGAAGTTTGAGGATGTGCATTGACTACAGGAAGTTGAACCATGTGACCGTGAAGAACAAGTACCCTTTGCCAAGGATAAATGAATTGTTTGACCAATTGCAAGGAGCAGCCTATTTTTCCAAGATAGACTTGTGGTCAGGGTACCATCAGTTGAGAGTTAGAGACTCAGATGTTCAGAAGACAGCCTTCAGAACAAGATATGGGCACTATGAGTTCTTAGTGATACCCTTTGGTTTGACAAATGTGTCGCGACCCCGGACCGGGAATCCCAATCCGGGATCGGGACGCTAATGAATGAGATTGAAAGGGATATACTTCCACAATGTACCACTTATTTAATTTCCCACAGGTGTCCGCGGTGAGGATATCACAACTATAACTGAATATTTCTTTTAAGTGCGGAAGCGTGTAGCAAATCAAATAGTCAAGCCATCCTTGGTCATCAAGACAATAACACAAGTCTAAAATACTGTATCAGAATGAGCAATGATCTATAGCATGTTACCCAAAGTAGATTAAAGTTTATACAAATATCGTTTAATTACACTTCCCAAAAATAGAGGCCTATAAGGCCAATATGACCAAAATACCAATCAAAAGAATGGTTAAACAGTTTCCCAAAATGTAAGGTCTCTCATGACCATCAAACGTCTACATGACGTCATCGGCACGCCACTCAACCAACTGCTGCGGTTCTACGACCGCCTCCTCAAGCTCCTCCTCGGGATAACCGACGACGGGACCTGAGTACCAAAGAGTAGGTCAAACACGACGGTTTGGCAAATGGAGGAAATACAATGACAATAAAGGAATACATGAATTTACCTTCAAAACATGAAAACCTGTTTAAATAACAATTTCTCTAAACAAGATAAAACATTTATTCCAAATATACGTATGCAATGTAAAACATGTAAGGTGACCAAGTAAACGGGGAAACAATCAAGATGGCGACCACACGAAGCTAAGTCCTCTATCACTAAAGTAATAGAGCAATAACTAGGCACTGATCTCAGTCACTCGAGGTGAGGAGAAACAGTGGATCTCATATAATACATATACATATACAATACTATACATGACCACGGTAGCGAGCCGGGCATCGGGGACCACAGTAGCAATCTGCGGCATCGGGACAAGACCACGGTAATGACCGGGTAGCGGGATCCAAACTGCAGCTGGCGGGACAAGAGGGGGATCTCCAAGTCGGTGGATCAGACCAACATGGTTATCCAAGCTTAGTGGTGCCGACTCATAGGTCAAATACAATCGAGACATATGCAAGCAAATCAAGTATAAGTAAATAATCAAGCGGGCAAGACAGGGGTGCTCAAGGGCACACTATCATATCAAATGGTGCAATGCACTTCGGGTCAAGTAACCGTTCCAAGTGTATAACAATACTTTCGAGAAAACAAGACAAGTAGTGCAAATCTTGGGATCAGTAAAGTACTGTAAGCAATTAACATTTCGGGAAAATATCTATTTGAAATGGATAGGGACCCCGTACGTCGATCACATAACAATTTGGTACTCTTTGAGTTTGTGGACATTTCGGGCTCCTTATACACTTCGATCTTTTCAAAACTATGAATGAAATCCTTGTGATATGATTTCTTCCTCAAATAGCCTCACACAATGCCTAATAAATCTCCTTGATATGGAGGGGTTCCCAGAGAATAGTCCTAATGCGTTGAAACAGTCGAACGTTGTCCCAAACATAACCTCAGCCAGACTTTCATCGCTCGAGCGGACTGTAGGGTTCGCTCGAGCGAGTCGCTCGCTGGGAAGGTCGTATGGGTGAGTTCGCTCGAGCGAACTCATTGGGTTGAGCGGTTATTTAAATGCGTTCGAGCGAACAACTCACTGGAATGAGTTCTGGGATGACCGCTCGAGCGAAAAAGGGTGCGTTTGAGCGACCAAGCTACTGGAACACTCTGTACCCTTTCTGGACAGGTCGCTCGAGCGAAGTGTCATGGTCGCTCGAGCGAACTGTCATGGTCGCTCGAGCGAACTGTCCAGGAACAGATTCCGGACCAGTTCAGCTCCTCTCTATTTCTCCTTTTTACAACCTCCTTTTAGCCCTTCTTACACATCAAATGAGGAGTCTAAAACCCCATTCCAACTATTTCAAATCTCCAACCATATCCATCCCATTCTCCTCCATCAACCATACATTCAAAACAAGGAAAAAGGGAGAAGGAAACCATTTCACAATATGTGCATTTGAAACAAAACAAGAAAGAATTAAAAGCTATGATCAAACACATCTTTGTAATCATAAATGCACTAACAAGGCTCTTCATGAGCATTTATTTCAAAGCAAGACAATAAATAGGCATGAGAGAGAATTAATGAAACCAACCACATTTCTCACAAAACATTAAAAGCTCTAAAAGATCATATTATCCACTTGCCTCAAGTCTTCTAACAATTGAAATCAAGCTCTAACAAGTCTCCCAAGCAAGGAATCCAAGCTATGACAAAAATCCCCAAAACAAACAAACCCTAAAAGAGTCAAAACAATGAAATAGCAAGGAAACCTTCCAATAATAAAGGTGGGGCTTCTCTATGGCCAAAGGAATACAAATCTAGAAGATGAAGGGGAATACTTACTTGCAAGGTCCTCTAATGGCAATGGTAAGCTCAAAGGAAATCTTGAAATGGATGGTTTGCTCCACCAAAACTATTGAAGGAAAGCTCTCAAGGAGATGAAGAAGGTGATGGCCTCTAATCTCCTCTTGGTGCAAGTTTGGGAGTGGATTGAGTGATGGAAAGCAAGAAGAAGAAGGAGTTGCTCACAAAGCCCTAGTTCTCTCTCTTGTGCTGGAAAATGACAATGGAAGGGAAGGGTCTCCTCTTGTAGCAAGTGAGGAGTGGGCTCCACCACTAACAATCTACTTAGGCTGAAATCATCTCTCTCGGGACCTCGGATTAATTCGACGAAGAAGGAAGAAATGTTCGTCGAAATATCTAGTTTCCAAAAAGTATACGTTTCGCGGGTTTCGGGAATATCAAGTTTTGGGTACAAATTTAGTGCACAATGACTGTTTTGCCCTCAGGGCCAAAAATTCGGGTTTTGGGATCTCAAATGGACACGGGATCAACATGAAAGTTGAATGAAATAACAATTCCAATAAAACGGGATTAAAATCATGAATGTAAAAACCTCCGACAAATCCTCAAACATATGCAATGTCATGAAAAGGAACCCCCAAAGGGTCCTACTAACACAACACAACCAAAACTCTCCAAAACCAATACAAAAGCTATACCAAACCCAACTAAGCCAAAAACACTAATCAAACTTAGTATTAACACGCAACTTAATTAGCACTAATCGGGTTCGCTCGGGTCGGGGTCTTACAAAATGCACCCGCAGTCTTTATGGCTCTGATGAACAAGGTATTTGCACCTCATTTGGATCACTCTACGGTAGTGTTTATTGATGATGTCCTGATATATTCCAAGAGTAAGAAGGAACATGAAGAACATTTGAGGACAGCGTTGCAGCTCTTGAGGGACAACCAGGTATATGCAAAACTCAGTAAGTGTGAATTCTGGTTAGAGCAAGTTGCTTTTCTAGGCCACATCATCTCCAGAGAAGGTTTAGCAGTTGATCCAGCTAAGATAGAGGCAGTGGTTAATTGGGCAAGGCCAAGCAGTGTGACATAAATTAGAAGCTTTTTGGGGTTAGCAGGCTACTAAAGAGGATTTGTCCAAGGTTTTTCGACCATTGCAGCCCCGTTGACAAAATTGACTAGGAAGAATGTCCCATTTGTGTGGACCGATCAGTGTGAAACTAGTTTTCAGGAGTTGAAAGGAAGGTTAACCACAACCCCAATCCTTACATTACCCTCGGGCAATGGCGGCTGTATTGTTTATACAGATGCTTCGAATGTGGGACTGGGTTGTGTATTGATGCAGGATGGCAAGGTGATTGCTTATGGCTCGAGACAGTTGAAGGACGATGAGAAGAACTACGCGACTCATGACTTGGAGTTGGCAACAGTTGTTTTCGCATTGAAGATGTGGAGACACTACCTCTACGGAGAGAAGTTTGAAGTCCATTCGGATCACAGAAGTTTACAGTATTTGTTCTCGCAGAAGGATTTGAATATGTGGCAGAGAAGGTGGATGGAGTATATAAAAGATTATGACTTCCCAATCAAGTACCATCCAGGCAAAGTGAATGTGGTAGCAGATGCTTTGAGCAGAAAATCAGTGGTTATGGCCAATTTGAGAGGAATGGGTGTCTTACAGCAGTTTGAAGAGTTGGGTGTAGAAGTGCAGACCCTAAGATTGGGTGCGATGTTAGCAAACATGACAGTATCAGAACCTACCTTCATTCAGGAGATCAAGGAAAATCAGTTGCAAGACCCAGACTTGGCCAAGATAGTAGAAGTTATTGCAGAACGTCCCGATTTCAAGATGGTGAATGGGATATTGTATTTTCGTGACCGGTTGTGTGTGCCAAATGTGGATGATTTGAAGAGTGAAATAATGAATGAAGCTCACAACACAAGATAGTCTATGCATCCGGGTAGCACGAAGATGTACCACAATTTGAAGAATAGATTTTGGTGGAACAACATGAAGAGAGAGATAGCAGCTTTTGTGTCTCGTTGTCTAACTTGTCAGTTGATCAAGGCAGCGCACCAGAAGCCTCCAGGCTTGTTACAACCTTTGGAAATTCCGGAGTCGAAATGGGAGCATATCACCATGGATTTCGTTTCCGGTTTGCCTAATACCAAGAAGGGAAATAATGCAATTTGGATCATTGTAGATCGTCTGACAAAGTCTGCTCACTTTATTCCGATGAAGACTGGGAATATGATGCATATGGCACCGCTTGCAAAGTTATTTGTTGATGAGATTGTTAGTAAACATGGTCAACCTGTCTCCATTACTTCAGACAGAGACAGTAGGTTTGTTTCAAAGTTCTGGAAGACTCTTCATGAGTCGATGGGTACCAAGCTCCAGTTCAGCACAACTTATCATCCTCAGACAGATGGTCAGTCAGAAAGGACGATACAGACTCTCGAAGACATGTTGCGTGCTTGTGTGTTGGATTTCAAGATTCAGTGGGATGAGTGCTTACCACTTTGTGAATTTGCTTATAACAACAGTTACCACTCGAGCATTGGTATGACACCTTTCGAGGCACTTTATGGTAGAAGATGCAGAACTCCAGTTTGCTGGGAAGAAGTCGGTGAGCGTAGTTTTCATGGACCAACGATAGTTGGAGAGACAAGTGACAAGGTCAAGTTGATTCAAGAACGGTTGAAGATCGCCCGAAGTAGGCAGAAGAGTTATGCAGACCCCATGGTGACTCGGTCGACCGGTGACACAGGGTCAGGCTCCCTGTGAGCCTGACCAAAACACTTTGCACCCATTTCAGTTACAACTCCCGGTCGACAGGCCATGGGCTCGGTCGACCAGGCACACAGGGACCAGGTCGACCTGATTTTCTCAGGTCGACCGGGGCTGCTGTGTACTGGGTCGACTGTTAGACCCCGACCCAGACTAAGTCGATTAGTGTGCGATTAGTATGCGTTTAGTTCTAAGTGGGTTTAGTTATCGTTGGGATTAGAAGTAACTAGTTTTAGTCTTGGACATAGCTTTGGGAATTTTGAGAACGTTTAATATTAATTAGACACACTCGGAAAGGTCCGAGTGCGCGTGTAAGTTTGGGAAGATCGTATTGATTTCCGTGTGAGTGTGATTTTGATTTCATTTGAATGATGTTTCGACGTGTTACAACTTTCGTTATAAGGCCATTCTTGTTTGAAGCCCAAAAACCCATGTTTTGGCCCAAAGAGGGTAAAATTGTCTTTTAGGCACAAATCTGGACACAATTTTCGAGACCTCAAAACCATGTCAAAAATATAATTTTTGGAAACTAGATATTTCGACGATCGTTTTATCCTTCTTCGTCGAAGTCATCCGAGGCCCACAAGATCGTGTTTTCGTCGTTCCAAAGTCAAGTCAGTTGGGCCCCACTTGCTAGTGCCTTAAGTAACTCATCTCTTTCCCCTCTTTGCTTTTTCATTCTAAAATCCAAATCTCTGCAATCTCTCAAGCTAGGGCAAGGAAACCCCTTTTCTCTTCCTCTTCATTCCTCTTGCATGCTTTGGCTAGAGAGCTCCAAAGAGAATTCCAAAGTCATCATCTTCTTCATCTTCTTGCAAGCTTTCCATTGGTACCAATTTCTTCGAACTTCTTGTGAGACAAGCTCTTCATCTTCTTCATCTCTTCTTGTTTGGCTATTGTTAGGTGATAGCTTCAATCCTTGTGTTTCATAAAGTCATTTGGTTCCTTAAAGATCATGTTTTTCATGTTACAAACCCTTTTGTTCAAATGGGTTCTTTGGTTCCATTTTTGAATGAGTTTTGTGTGGTTTTCTCTTGGGTTTTCTTGTAGTGTTGGATAGCTTGAGTAAAGTGCTTGGAGAAGTATTTTAGCGTTTGGGCAAGGCAAGTGATCTCTATAGGAATGATGCATGTGTATTTGATTTCATTGTTATTTTTAGAAATTGTGCATAAAATTTGTTTACAAGCTTCATGGATATGTTTTATTTGGTTTGATGCTTGATATTGTGAGAAATGAACCCTTGGTGAGCATGGAGGCTCAAGGGAGGATATGTGATTGATTGATGAGAAGAAGGAGAGAAATGTAGCAAAAGTTGTGAAAGAGGAAGGAAGCTTCTGCACTCAACGAGCAAGCAGCAGCTTGTTCGCTCGAGTGACCCCTGGGTCCGCTCAAGCGAACAAGCTTCTGTTTGGTCCGAGCGCAGATAGAGAGCTGGCCGTTCGAGCGCACCTTATATTCGCTCGAGCTACCATCTCGCTCGAGCGAAGTGTCAACGCCTTATCAGGTCCGCTCGAGCGAAGTGTCTTAACCTTACGAAGTTCGCTCGAGCGAACCTGCCGGACTCAGGGAGAAGAACTATTTTCGTTGTGTATTGCCTTGAGGTTGAAAACTAGACTATGTTAAGGGTTTTAGCTTGACATTGTGTAAATGGGACTTCGAAATGCAACCCAACTTCGGGGACACCAATTCTTGTTTATTCGGACATTTGGAGTCTCAATTACACAAAGGTCAATTAGCAGCCTTAACACATGCTTGTCAGATTTCGTGTTTGAATTCTGTTTTGGTACGATAAATACCATCGTGTACTAGTTTTGGGGTTTCGAAGTATAAGCTTGCTTTGAAGGTTTGTTTCAAGAAAAAGGGGATCACTTCCTAAGCGTGTTATGCATATTTATTATGCCCCTTGCTAGTCGTGTTCGTCGTGTTTGATAAGTGATTTTCCCCTTTTTTTATCCCGACAAGTTTTGATAATATCTCGCGTGTTTTGTGCATTCATGAATTAAGTAAACACCACTGAGCTTAGACTGCCCTTTCAGTTTGATCCACTGTCTGGGGGTCTTTAAACTTGTGGACTGTCTGCAGACTGGTCATGTATTTATTACACATCGTGCGTGTCCGGTTCCGCGGCCGGAATTCCTGTCTTTGTGGGAAATCGTGTCGTGCTTATATTATGTATATCGTGCTTGTCGTGCGTGCTTGCTCTTTTCATTATATAAATGATAGAGAAAGGATGGGCTCTTTGTGGATTGTAACTATTCATGATAAATTATGTACTCATGCTAGTTTGTTTTGTATCTCAGCTTTGTTCGTATTCTTGAAAATGTATCTCAGCTTTGATAGTACTTCATACCAAAGATTTGCTTACATGTTTTCTCTAAATGTTATTGTTCATGTTGATGCCTACATTGATTACCTGCCAAACCGTCGTGTTTGACCCTTGTTTGTTGGTGCCCAGGTGCAGGAGACGTTACCTTTGAGGAGGAGGCTTGTGAGCCAACCCCTGTGAGAGAGTGGCAGACCGACGATCTCATTTAGACGTCGGTCGGGTTCTTGAGTCTCGTCACCTTTTCGTTGGGGTTTCATTTTGATTGTTTTGAGAAGTGTATTAGCCTCTGTTGGCTTCTTAGGGAATTGTAACAAAACTTAACTTACTTTTGATCAGTCTCATGACTTGAATATTAATGGGAATGCCATGTTAACTTCTTCTTTGATACTATGTCTTGTATATTATTGTGATAGCACTTAAATATTTTATTGGTGCTTATCTTGGTGTGTTTTGCTACACGCTTCCGCAAACTTGATCGTATGAGTCAGATTCCGCGTGTCTTTGGGAATCCTCACAGCGGGAACCTATGGGAAAACAAAATCTTCAATAGTAGTAATCAGTATCATCTACTGCGTCGCGGGCCCGGGATCCGTTCCGGGGTCGCGACATCGACCGGGCCTTGACCAGGTCGACCGGGCCAACTGAGAAATCCTTGCTGGAAGGGATTTTTACCCTGTTTTCGGATGAGCTTAGGTGGGAGTTTGGCTACCCTTTTTGGACTCATTGGACTATATGTGAGGATGTCTTGAGCCGACGTTCTTCACGGTTAGTTCGGTTGCATCGGAATCCAATCCAATTCATTCTTGAACGGTATGGGACAATGCGATACCTTCCTTATATCTATATGCAAAGCCTATTTCCTTGGGTATCGCGAATCCTATCACTTTCGGTGACTGAGTAGGTTGTACGATGTTTCAGGATTAACATCATACTTAGGATGGACTGTTTATAGTTTTGATTTTTAATAGTACTATCTATAAGCTCATTCAAAGTTTAGAAAATCATAAAGTGTATAAGGAGCCTGGAATGTCTTCAAACTCAAGGAGTACCAAGTTATTATTATAATCGACATACGGGACCACTATTCACCTTAAATAAATCCTGAAACCAATATTTTACCCGAAATTGTAAGAGTTCATTGTATTTCCTCATTTAAGAGATTTCATTACATGACTTGTTTTCCCAAAAGCATTGAAGTTACACTAGTAACAGTTACTTGTCCCGAAATGTATTGCACCACATGAAATGGAAATTATTCCTTGAATAACCTTGCCCCGCCTGTTCATTTACTTGCACTTGATTTACTTGTTCATGTCTTGATTTCTGATTTGACCTATGAGTCGGCATCACTAAGCTTGGATAACCTTGTCGGTTTGATCCACCGACTTAGAGATCCCCGCTCCCGTCCCGCCAACTGTAGTCTGGATCCCGATGCCCGATTTATTACCGTGGTCCCGTCCCGATACCCCGTTCGCTACCGTGGTCCCGTCCCGTCCATTTATATTGTATATATGTGTTTCATTGAATCTCCTCACCTTGTGTGACTGAGACCAACGTCATGTTATACTCTTGTCACTTTGGTGATAGAGGACTTAGCTGTGTGTGATTGCCATCTTGTTAGTTCCCGATTCCTTGGATACCGGACATGTTTTATATTGCTTATTTGTTTTCTAGTAAATGATTTATCTCCTTTATGAAAGTTATTGCTTAAACATATTTTTCTGCTTTCCAAGATATTTTCGTTTATATATGTTGTTGTATCTTTTCACCCTCTTGCCAGACCGTCGTGTCTGACCCATTTTTCTTTGGTACTCAGGTCCCGTTGCCGGTTACCTTGATGAGGAGCCGGAGGAGGCTGTCGGTGAACCGCAACCCCTAGTTGAGTGGCATCTGATGATGTCATTTAGATATCTGGATGCTACGAGAGACATAAGATTTTGGGAAACTGTTTAACCATTCTTTTGGGTTATTGTTTTGTTTATATTGGTCTTTGTTGACCTCTACTTTTGGGGAATGTAACTAAATGATCTTTTGTTTAAACTTTAACTTACTTTTGGGAAACATGCTAATGATCATTGCTCATTCTGATACAGTATTTTATACTTCTGATATTGTCTTCATGACTAGGGATAGTTTGACTATTTGATTTGCTACATGCTTCCGCACTTAAAAGAAATATTCATTTATGGCTGTGATATCCTCACCGCGGACACCTGTGGGAAATTAAATAAATGTATGGAATCATTAAACTGATGTGGTAACATCATCATCATTAGTGTCCTGATCCCGGATCGGTCTCGTGGGCCCGGTCCGGGGTCGCAACAGACTCGTATCAGAGCGTGACGTGTCTCAAGCAATTAAAAGAAACTAGAAATCCTAAGGATGTGGTGAGGATCCATTAGGTCTTTCGTTAGCTAGAATCATGTGAGCAATGTGACCCTTTATTTGATTATTATGTGCTAACAACTTGTTTTGCAGCATCATGCCACCTCGTAAGAGACCAGTAAATGGCAACCCTTCTGCAAGCAATAGTGATCATACAGAGCCACTGGAAGAGGATAGGGTTAATAACAACACGCCAAATCAATTTCAACAAATGATGCAGGCAATGCTTGACCAACAGCGTCAGGCCAATGAGAATCAGGCTAGACTGCAAGAACAAATGCTTAAGAGAGAGGAAGATCATGCAAGAGAATTGGCAGAGATGCAGAGACAATTGCTAGAAGTATTACAGAGAAGGCCCGAACCGATTCAACCCCAACCCGTTATCGTCATTAATCAGAGGCAACATGACCCAAATGCATTATTTGAGCGGTTTCGGAAGAGGGCTCCGAAAGAGTTTCTTGGAATAGAGGATCCAATAGCTGCAGATGATTGGCTAGAGCATACGGAGAACATATTGTTAGACCCCGACCCAGACCAAGTCGATTAGTGTGCGATTAGTATGTGTTTAGTCCTAAGTGGGTTTAGTTGGCGTTGGGTTAGAAGTAATGAGTTTTAGTCTTGGACATAGCTTTGGGAATTTTGAGAACGTTTAATATTAGTCAGACACACTCAGGAAGGCCTGAGTGCAAGTGTAAGCTTTGGGAGATCGTATCGGTTTCCGTGTGATTGTGATCTTGATTTCATTTGAATGATTTTACTATGTGTTACAACTTTCGTTTTAAGGCCATTCATGTTTGAAGCCCAACAACCCAAGTTCTGGCCCAAAGAGGGTAAAATTGTCTTTTATGCACAAATGTGGACACAATTTTTGAGATCTCAAAACCATGTCGAAAATATACTTTTTGGAAACTAGATATTTCGACGATCGTTTTATCCTTCTTCGTCGAAGTCATCTGAGACTCTCAAGATCGTGTTTTGGTCACTTCAAGGTTCAGCCAGTTGGGGCCCATTCTCATCACTTAAGCCCCATCTCTCTCTCTTTTCATTCATTTTACCAAATCTCTGCAACTTTCTTAACCTAGGGCAAGGAAAACCCTTTTCCTCTTCCTCTTCATTTCCTTTTGCATGCTTTAGCTAGAGACCTCCAAATGAGATTCTAAGAATACCATCTTCTTCCTCTCCTTACAAGCTTTCTATTTGTACAAATTTCTTGGAGTTTCTTGTGGAACAAGCGCTACATTGTCTTCATTCCTTCTTGTGTGGCCATTTCTAGGTAAGTGCTTCAATCCATACTTTCCATGAAACCTTTTTACCTCTTAAAGATCTTGTTTTTCATTTGGAAAACCCTTTTTGTTCAAATGGGTTCTTTGTTTCCATTTTGAGTGAGTTTGTGTGGTTTTCTTGTAGTGTTGGCTTAGCTTTTGAGTGAAGTGCTTGGAGAGGATTGTTAGCATTGGTCAAGGCAAGTAATCTTTATAGGTTCAATGTGCATGTATATCTTGATTCCTTTGTTACTTTAGAAATTGTGCATTTAACTTGTTTACAAGCTTCATGATTGTGTTTTATCGGATATTGGATGTGTGAAATGTGTGTTTTATCCCTTGGAGAGCATGTAGGCTCAGGGTAGTGCAGGTGGAATGAGAAACAAGAAGAAGGGAAGAAGAAAATGCAAAAATTTGAACTGAACTGCATTTCCCGTGAAGTTTCGGTCAGCCGTCGGTCGGCTGGCGGCTAGCCGAAATCCTCATTTCGGTTAACCGCGAGCTGACCGAGCTCGGCGGTTCCCTTTCCAGAAGCTGACATTTCGACAGTGATTTACGGTCAGCTTGACGGTCAGCAAGCGGCTAGCCGCCATACCCCATGTCGGCTAACCGCTGGCCAACCGCGCGTTGTCGGTTCCTTTTCCCGAGAGCTACATTTCAGACAGGGTTCCAGCGGTCAGCCCTACGGTCAGCTTACGGCTAACCGCCAAGTCTCATTTCGGCTAACCGTAAGCTAACCGCAGTCAATTCGGTTCCTTTTCCAGAGGACTGTGTTGGACCTGGATTTCCAGCGGTCAGCTCGTCGGTCAGCTGGTGGCTAGCCGCCAGACCTTAGTTCGGCGAGCCGACACCTGACCGCGAGGTGACCGAATTTGACAGATTTCCTGTTTTGAAGAGTTTTGGCAAGAATGAAAACTAGAACATATTAAGTGGCCTTTAGCCTGATATTATGCACTCGAAACCCGAGATGTCCTTGAACTTCGGGGGCACCAATTCTTTATTAATTCCAAGATCTGGGCTTCGGCTGTACAACGATCAACAAAGGGTCCTTGCATGAGCTTGATAGGCTTTGTATTCGTACTTTGGTTTCGATATAATGAATATCATCGTGTACTCGTTTTGAAGTTTAAGTACAAGCTCGTTTTGAAGATGTGTTTCAAGAAAAAGGGGATCACTTCCTAAGCGTGTTATGCATATTAAATATGCCTTTGCTAGTCGTGTTCATCGTGTTTGATAAGTGATTTCCCCCTTTTTATCTCGACATGTTTTGATAGTGTTTCGCGTGTTTTGTGCATTCATGAATTAAGTAACACCACTGAGCTTGGACTGCCCTTTCAGTTTGATCCACTGTCTGGGGGTCCTTAAACATGTGGACTATCTGCAGACTGGTCATGTATTTATTACACATCGTGCGTGTCCGGTTCCGCGGCCGGAATTCCCGTCTTTGTGAGAAATCGTGTCGTGCTTATATTATGTATATCGTGCTTGTCGTTCGTGCTTGCTCTTTTCATTATATAAATGATAGAGAAAGGATGAGCTCCTTGTGGACTGTAACTGTTCATGATATATTATGTACTCATGCTAGTTTGTTTTAGTAGCTCAGCTAGATTAAATATTTCTGCAAATATATCTCAGTCATATAGTGTTTCAAATCAAGGATTTGTTTACATGTTTTCTAAAACGTTATGGTTCATGCTTATGCCTAAATTGATTACCTGCCAAACCTTTGTGTTTGACCCTTGTTTGTTGGTGCCCAGGTGCAGGAGATGTTACCTTTGAGGAGGAGGCTTGTGAGCCTACCCCTGTGAGAGAGTGACAGCCCGACGATGTCATTTAGACGTCGGGCGGGTTCTTGAGTCTCGTCATCTTTTTGCTGGGAGTTCACTTTGTTTATTTTGGAGAAGTGTATTGGCCTCTGTTGGCCTCTCTTGGAATTGTAACAAAACTTAACTTGTTTTCGTGTTAGTCCTATAACTTGAATATTAATGGGAATGCCTTGTTAGCTTCTTTCTTTGATACTATGCCTTGTGAATATTTGTTATGGCACCTAAATATTTTGTTGGTGCTCATCTTGATGTGTTTTGCTACACGCTTCCGCATACTTGATCGTGTGAGGCAGATTCCGCGTGTCCTTGGAAATCCTCACCGCGGGAACCTGTGGGAAAGTACATCTCTATTAAACAGATTAATGCAACACTAACGTCGTGGGCCCGTGGATCCGTTCCGGGGTCACGACACATATTTGAGATCTTCCAGTGCACCGAAGGAGAAAGAGTAAAACTAGCATCATCTCTCTTCAGTGGTACAGCGGACATGTGGTGGAAGACAGTTAAGGAGGAATACAGGACTATGCCTGATGCAGAGATTTGGGTAAACTTCAAGAGGCAGTTCCATGATGTGTATGTACCCGCCCACATCAAGAGACAAAAGGCCATAGAATTCCAGCAGCTTGTGCAAGGGAGTATGACGGTCCTCGAATACCTCACTAAGTTTAAGAGATTGTCCAGATATGCCCTGCTGTTAGTGGATACAGTTGAGAAGAAGATTGCCAAGTTCTTTGAGGGACTTAACCTTTTCATTGAGATAGATGCTACCAGAGTAGTGCCACCTGCCACTTTCGATGAGGCGATCAAGAGGGCTTTTAAGTTTGAGAACTTCCATAACAAGATCCTTAGAGTTCAAGGCAAGAGTCCAGCTCATCAGTATAACTACCAACATAAGAGAAATCATCAGAACAAGAAGCAAAGGACATGACCAAATGTTCAGAAGCCAGTGGTTTGCATCCATTGTGGGAAGAACCATGTGAGTGTTGAATGTCGTACCATTACAGGAGCATGCTTCAGGTGTGGTTCCATGGACCACCAAATGAGAGACTGTCCAAGGACAAATAGACAGAATCAGCAGCAGTAAGGACCACAATGCCCAGCACCACCACAGAATGCAATGGTTGTCCAAAACCAGGCAAGGCCACTCCAGCAACAAGCACCACAGCCACAGCAGCATAGACAGCAGCAGCCACAGCAGCAGGCTCGTTATCAGCAGGGACAGAACCAAAATCAGCGTGCACCACAACAGAATAGAAATGCACAACAAGGCAGGCCACAGTAAGCTCATAATAGTCCACAGCATCGAGGACAAATCTATGCGGTTAATAGAGCTGATGCAGAGGCAGCAGGCAATGTCGTGGAAGGTACACTCCTTGTTTTTGGGATGAAAGCTAAGATTTTATTTGACCCTGGCTCTACACACTCATTCGTATCCCATAAATTTTCTGAGTTGATTGATATGCATGCTAGAGAACTTGAGTTCATTTTGACTGTGTCAACCCTAGTAGGTAAACAAGTTATTTGTAGAACCTTTTATCCTAGTTGCACAATACAGATAGGAGAAGTGGTTTTAACCGTATATCTCATTTCATTGGAGAAGTATGATTATGATATCATCCTAGGGATGGATTGGCTGGCAGGGTACCATGCCAAGATGGATTGTTTCCATAAGACCCTTACTTTCAAGTTAGTTGAGACACCAACAGGGGTGTTTTATCAGGGAGAGAGGAGGAATCCTCGTACAGGGTTTGTCTCAACGTTGAAGGCTGACCGACTTTTGAGAAGTGGATGTGAAACCTATTTAGCGTTTATCACGGAGGATAAACGGTCCCAAGGGGTGGAGGAGATCCCAATTGCTTGGGAATTCCCGGATATTTTTCCGGAGGAGATTCCAGGTTTACCACCCATCAGACAGATCGAGTTGTTGCCAGGGACCGCTCTGATATCTATTGCACCATATAGAATGGCTTCAGTAGAGTTGGGGGAATTGAAGACCCAGTTGCAAGAATTGTTGGACGAAGGTTTTGTGAGACCGAGTATTTCACCATGGGGAGCTCCAGTCTTGTTTGTCAAGAAGAAGGATGGTTCGATGAGAATGTGTATAGATTACAGAAGATTGAATCAAGTGACCATCAAGAACAAATACCCATTGCCAAGGATAGATGAATTATTTGATCAGTTACAAGGTGCTTCATACTTTTCGAAGATTGACTTGAGATCCGGTTACCATCAGCTGAGAGTCAGAGAATTAGATGTGTTGAAAACAGCTTTCCGGACAAAATATGGCCACTATGAGCTTCTAGTGATGCCATTTGGGTTAACAAATGCACCAGCAATGTTCATGGCGTTGATGAACAAGATATTTGCCGAGTATCAAGATCAGTTTGTGGTAGTATTCAATGACGACATCTTAGTGTACTCCAAGACCAAGGAAGAGCATGAAGAGCGTTTGAGGATAGCACTGCAACTTTTGAGAGAGAACCAGCTGTATGCGAAACTCAACAAGTGCAAATTTTAGCTATACCAAGTAGCATTCTTGGGGCACATCATCTCCAAAGAAGGATTGTCAGTGGATCCGTCCAAGATTGAGGCAGTAGTGAATTGGGAAAGACCGAAGAATGTGACAGAAATTAGAAGTTTTCTGGGATTGGCAAGCTATTATCGAAGGTTTGTGCAAGGATTTTCGTCAATTGCGTCACCATTGACGAAGTTGACAAGGAAGAATGCACCATATGTATGGACAGATCAGTGTGAAGAGAGTTTCCAAGAGCTAAAGAAGAGATTGACTACAGCACCAGTCCTTACTTTGCCATCCGGAAGCGGCGGTTTCACCATTTTTACCGATGCTTCGAATGTGGGACTTGGTTGCGTGTTGATGCAAGAAGGAAAAGTGATTGCTTATGGATCTCGACAATTGAAAGATCACGAGAAGAACTATGCCACCCATGATCTTGAGTTAACAGCGGTTGTTTTCGCGTTGAAAATGTGGAGACATTACCTCTATGGAGAGCAGTTCGAAGTCCACTCCGACCACCGCAGCTTACTGTACTTGTTTTCGCAGAAAGAATTGAACATGAGGCAGAGAAGATGGATGGAATATATAAAGGATTATGATTTTCCAATCAATTACCACCCAGGGAAAGCTAATGTAGTTGCCGATGCCTTGAGCAGAAAATCAGTACGCTTGGCACTTGTATTTCGAGCAATTTGAAGAGTTGAGTATAACCTGCAGCCACTAAGGAAGGGTGTACTATTAGCTAACATGTCAGTGCCAGAGCCTTCTTTCATTCAGAAGATCAAGGATAGTCAGTTGCAAGATCCAGAGTTGGCCAAGATTTCAGAGCATATAGCGGAACATCCTAACTTCCGTATTGTTGATGGAGTTTTGTACTACCGTGACCGTTTGTGTGTGACTAATATCGAAGAGTTGAGAAATGACATAATGACCGAGGCTCACAGTACGAAGTACTCTATGCATCCAGGCAGCACAAAGATGTATCATAATTTGAAGGGCAGATTTTGGTGGAACAATATGAAGAGAGAGATTGCAGCGTTTGTCTCTCGTTGCATGACTTGTCAGTTGATTAAGGCAGAACATCAGAGGCCTCCAGGATTGTTACAGCCGTTAGAGATCCCGGAATGGAAGTGGGAGCACATTACCATGGATTTTATTTTGGGACTACCGAGGACTAGCAGAGGCAACGATGTGATATGGGTCATTGTGGACCGTCTCACCAAGTCAACGCATTTCATTGCTATGAAGACAGGGAAGAAGATGCACATGCTACCTTTGGCATAGTTGTTTGTCAACGAGATTATCAGTCGTCATGGGCAGCCAGTTTCTATCACCTCCGACAGAGACAGTAGATTCGTCTCGAGGTTCTGGAAGACGCTACATGAGTCATGGGTACGAGATTACAATTTAGCACGACTTATCACCCTCAGACAGATGGTCAGTCGGAGAGAACGATTCAAACTCTTGAGGATATGCTCCGTGCGTGTGTGTTAGACTTCAAGACTCAATGGGATGAGACATTACCGTTGTGTGAGTTTTCTTACAACAGTAGCTACCATTCAAGCATTGGGATGACGCCTTTTGAAGCCTTGTATGGCAGAAGGTGTAGGATAACTGTATGTTGGGAAGAAGTCGGCATTCGCAGTTTCCATGGACCGACTATTGTAAGTGAGACCAGCGACAAAATCAAGTTGATTCAAGAACATCTGAAAGTGTCCCAGAGTAGACAGAAGAGCTATGCAGACTCCCACCGCAGAGATTTACAGTTCAAAGAAGGAGACAAGGTCTTCTTGAAAGTGTCACCTACAAGGGGAACATTGAGATTTGGGCAGAAAGGCAAGCTATCACGGAGATACATTGGACCCTATGACATTGTGAGTAAGATCGGTGACGCGGCTTATAGATTAGCCTTACCACCGAAGCTATCCGGCGTACACAATGTCTTCCATGTGTCTATGTTGAAGAAGTATGTCCACGATCCGTCCCATGTGCTCTAGCAAGAGCCATTGGAGATTCGAGAGGATGCTACCTATGTTGAGTAGCCCGTTCAGATCATCGATATAAAGGAACAAGAGTTGAGGACACGGTCTATTCAGTGGGTAAAGGTACTATGGGAGAATCTTGGACCGGAAGAGGCAACGTGGGAATTACGAGATCAAGTGCAGAAGAAGTACCCACATCTTCTACCAAAGGTGAGTCTTATATTTCATTTGGAGGACCAAATGCCCTAAGGGGTGGAGGATGTAAGACCCCGACCCGAGTGAACCCGATTAGTGTTAACTAAGTCGTGTGTTAGTTCTAAGCACAATTAGTGATTTTGGCTAAGTTGGGTTTGGAATAGCTTTGGTTTTAGTTTTGGGCAACTTTGAATGCTTTGGTAACTAGTGGGGCCCTTTGGGGGTTCCTCTTATGACTTTGCATTTACTTAGGGGATTTTTCGAAAGCGTTTTGAATTGCGTTCTTATCCCGTTTCATTTAACTTATTGATCCCTACAACTTTCATGTTGATCCCATTTCCTTTCGAGACCCCGAAACCCGATTTACTAGCCTTGAGGGAAAACAGTCCTTTTACACTAAACCTGTACCAAAAACTTGATATCCCCGAAACCCGCGAAACATATAATTTTTGGAATCTAGATATTTCGGCAATCATTTCTTCCCTTTTCGTCGAATTCATTTGAAGTCCCGAAAGACATGATTTCAGCCCAAAGAGTTCTTAAGTAGTGGGACCCATCCTCATTGCTTATATAAGGAGAAACCATCTCCCATATCCATTTTCCAGCACAAAAAGGCAGCCTAGGGTTTTTTGCAACCCTCTTCTTCTTCTTCTTGCTCTCTACATCTCAATCTCCTACTAATCTTGCACCAACATCAAAATGGAGATCACCATTATCTTCCTCTCCTTGCAAGCTTCCTTTTGATACCATTTGTAGAGAAATCCATCAACCTTGAGACTCCCTTTGAGCTAACTCTTCTCATTTGAAAGTCATCTAAGTAAGCAATCTTCTCCATCTTCTAGATTTGTATTCTTCTAGCCCTTGAGAAGCTACATTTTCATTATTGAAAGTTCTATCCTTTTCATTCTTTGTTTGACCCAGTTTGGGGTTTGTTTTGGGGGCTTTTGCTTGTAGCTTGGAATTGAGCTTAAGAGGTGATTAGAGGCTTGGTTTTGCTAGCTTGGACCTAAGGCAAGTGGATGATTAGGTGTTTTGAGTTTTAAATGATTTGGTGAAACATTAATGAATTTCTCATGCTTTTAATATTGATTTGCATTGTTCAAATTAATGCTCAAAATGCATCTTGCTAGTTCATTTATGTCTTGGAAACATGGGTATATAGCTTTCTTATCTCTAGTGTTGTGGTGGTTGTTCAAGTGTTGAAAGGAGGGAAAAAGAGAAGGACCCAGCCCACTGCAGAAGAGAACCTGGGTTCTATTCCGTAGTGTACCCGGTCGACCCCACGGCGGCTCGGTCGACCGGCGACACAGGGAGCCTGACCAAAACACTGTGCATCCATTTCAGTTACAACTCCCGGGGGCCGGTCGACCGGGCACACAGGGACCCGATCGACCTGATTTTCTCAGGTCGACTGGGGCTGCTGTGTACTGGGTCGACCGGGCCAACTGAGAAATCCTTGCTGGAAGGGATTTTTACCCTGTTTTCGGATGAGCTTAGGTGGGACTTTCGCTACCCTTTTTGGACTCATTGGACTATATGTGTGGATGTCTTGAGCCGACGTTCTTCACGGTTAGTTCGGTTGCATCGGAATCCGATCCAATTCATTCTTGAACGGTACGGGACAACGCGATACCTTCCTTATATCTATATGCAAAGTCTATTTCCTTGGGTATCGCGAATCCTATCACTTTCGGTGACTGAGTAGGTTGTATGATGTTTCAGGATTAACATCATGCTTAGGATGGACTGTTTATAATTTTGATTTTTAATAGTACTATCTATAAGCTCATTCAAGTTTTGAAAATCAAAAAGTGTATAAGGAGCCCGTAATGTCTTCAAACTCAAGGAGTACCAAGTCATTATTATAATCGACATACGGGACCCCTATTCACCTTAAATAAATCTTGAAACCAATATTTTACCCGAAATTGTAATAGTTCATTGTATTTCCTCATTTAAGAGATTTCATTACATGACTTGTTTCCCAAAAGCATTGAAGTTACACTAGTAACAGTTACTTGTCCCGAAATGTATTGCACCACATGAAATGGAAATTATTCCTTGAACAACCTTGCCCCGCCTGTTCATTTACTTGCACTTGATTTACTTGTTCATTTCTTGATTTCTGATTTGACCTATGAGTCGGCATCACTAAGCTTGGATAACCTTGTCGGTTTGATCCACCGACTTGGAGATCCCCCCTCCAGTCCCGCCAGCTGCAGTTTGGATCCCGATGCCTGGTTTATTATCGTGGTCCGGTCCCGATACCCGGTTCGCTTCCGTGGTCCCATCCCGTATATTTATATTGTATATATGTGTTTCGTTGAATCTCCTCACCTTGTGTGATTGAGACCAACATCCCGTTATACTCTTGTCACTTTGGTGATAGAGGACTTAGCTGTGTGTGATTGCCATCTTGTTGGTTCCCGATTCCTTGGATACCTGACATGTTTTATATTGCTTATTTGTTTTCTAGTAAATGATTTATCTCCTTTACGAAAGTTATTGCTTAAACAAATTTTTATGCTTTCCAAGATATTTTTGTTTATTATATGTTGTTGTATCTTTTCACCCTCTTGCCAGACCGTCGTGTCTGACCCATTTTTCTTTGGTACTCAGGTCCCGTTGCCGGTTACCTTGAGGAGGAGCCGGAGGAGGTGGTTGGTGAACCGCAACCCCTAGTTGAGTGGTATGCTGATGATGTCATTTAGATATCTGGATGCTACGAGAGACGTAACATTTTGGAAAACTTTTTATCCATTCTTTTGGGTTATTGTTTTGTTTATATTGGTCTTTGTTGACCTCTACTTTTGGGGAATGTAACTAAATGATCTTTTGTTTAAACTTTAACTTACTTTTGGGAAACATGCTAATGATCAATGCTCATTCTGATACAGTATTTTATACTTCTAATATTGTCTTCATGACTAAGGATAGTTTGACTATTTGATTTTCTACAAGCTTCCGTACTTAAAAGAAATATTCATTTATGGTTGTGATATCCTCACCACGGACACCTGTGGGAAATTAAATTAATGTATGGAATCATTAAACCGATGTGGTAACATCATCATCATTAGTGTCCCGATCCCGGATCAGTCCCGTGGGCCCGGTCCGGGGTCGCGACAATCATGATCATGATACAGACCATAATAATGACGAAGAAGAGTTGAGCAAAACCCAAGTCACGGTTGAAGCAGTCCAAAAGATGATTGAAAATGCCACTGAGGGGGTAACTTCATCCAAAAAAGGATCAAACCCACCCTATCCAGCCTCATTTGCAATCATATGATGGAAGTACATCATCTTATCAGCATCTATGCCACTTCAAGGTTTTGACTGGAGAGATATCTAATAAGGATGCATTAAAAATCCGATTTTTCACCAGTACATTGAAAGTAATAGCCTTCGATTGGTATAAAAGGCTACCAAGCGGTTTCATAAAGTCATGGAAGGATATAGAACAAAAGTTACTGATCATTTTTTCGATGCCCATAGTTCAGTGACTACAGCTTGCCTATGTACAGAAAAACAAGGCAAAGAAGAATCAGCGACTGCCTTTATCAAAAGATGGCATGCTTTGTCATATAAATGTCCGGAAAACCTTTCACATGAGTGAAAGTCCTGGGATCCTAACCCTAGAGAGCGGGGGGGGGGGGGGGTTTGAATAGGGTGAGCTACAATTGTGACCAATTTTAACTTCTTAACAAAAAACTAGTCACAAGTGATGATTAACCAAATAATATGCGGAAGCTAATATAAACAATCACCACAAAAGCAAGCACCACTACGCAAAGGTTTATAGTGGTTCGGATTGTGATCCAATCACCCCACCGGATTTCCACTATTTATGCTTTTTACTAGGCTAAGCAATAACCCTTACAATGTTATTTTTTTTCTAGGCTAAACAACAACCACTCAATGTGCTTTTCTAGGCTAAGCAATAACCTTTACAAGATGCTTTTCTAGGCTAAGCAATAACCTTTACACAATGCTTTTCTTAGGCTAAGCAATAACCTTTACAAATAAATATTTCTCTAAGAAAGTGTCTTCACAAAAGATCACTCTAAGATATACAATTTAAGCACAATGTATTTGCCTCTAAAATAGGCGAATATGAAAGTGTAAATCAAATTACAAACATACACTAAAGAAAGTAAAGTGTGTGCACAAGTGTATGAATGCTTTACTTCAATCAATTTCTACAATGAAGCTCCTAAATGAATGCTTGATGCATTTTAAAATCAAAGCTTAGAAAATGATGATTGAAGATAAAACTAATCACATAAAAGATTCAAACAACTTTGAAGAAATGAACTAAACAAGTTGTATGAATATTTAAAGTCTAAGAGCATGTGAATTAGTCAAGAGAGTTTGCAACTCATTCTTAATATCCCAAAGATGATAATGAGTTTGCAAAACATCTCTAGAAATCATGCATAAGTGAAAATACAAAGATTTAAGCATGCATGAATTTCATTTTAATGGAAATCAAAATACTAGTAAGATGTACCTTTTAAAAACTCAAGCATTTGATTCCCAAAAAGCCCTCTAGCCTTTTCAACTTCATCCCTTTTCTTTGGCTCCAAAATGGTCTCAAAAGTTCATCAATCAAGCCTCTTAAAAGATGGGAAAAGAATGGACTTTAAACCAAAAAATAGTCCAACGGCTAGTCTCCGGTCGACCTGGAAACAGGTCTCGGTCGACCGGGTACACACAACGGTCAGAAATATGATCGTTGGTGCACAGTGACCCAGTCGGCCTGCAGTGTGGCCGGTCGACCGGGTCCCCTGGGCCGGTCGACCGGCAACACTGCTGGTCGACTCCCTAGGACCAAAATTCCCAAAAATGCATATCTTCAAAGTATTTCTTGGGGGAACTTTTAGCCACTAAATCAAGCTTGAATAACATGTTTTAAATCAAACTAAGATGTTTAAAAACATGAAAGACAAAAAGCCTAAAGAGATTCGAAACTTTAAAACCAATGGCTTGCTTGATTTGATAAAACTCTTTTCACATTTAAATGCATACAAAAATGATTCTGAAAATGATGAATGTATACAAGGCACAAACCTAAATCCTCAATTTGATTTCTCAAAAGTAATACACAAAGAATTAGGTTTTCAAAAGAGTTTGGATTCTAAAACAAATGCATCCACGTTTTAAAAACAAAAACATGCATAAAACATTAGTTCTACAAGTCTAAAACCCAATGCATGTATAAAACCAGATTTCAAGATTTTCTAAAACATTGCATGTGTGAAAATTCAAATGATGCTAAAGTGAAAATGCATCCATCAAATTGCAAATACAAAATTCCTAACAATGAGTCCTTGACGGACATGTGTAGGACAAACTTGCATTCAAAAATAAGGGCTAAGTTGGTCGGAAATAAAGCAAAAGACCTTGGTGAGTTGTTAGAAGCAGCAATAGAAGCTGAAACAATCATTAAAGATCGAGAAATAGAAAAGACATCTACCAGGAAGATTGAACCACCAAATAGTGGGGGCAAAAAGAAAGAAGCTATGGCAGTTCAAGTAGCTTCACCCCTTGACTCAAGGAAACTCAAAAATAATCAGAAGAGAGATAATGAGGACCAAAACAAGATGAAGAGAGGTCAAACTTTAAAAGAAAGAATGTCTCGAGAATATGATTTTGCTATTGAAGATTTTGAGTCAATTTTTCATACTCTCCTAAAAAATGAAAAAATCAAGCTTCCGCCATGCAAAAGACCAGAAGAAGAAGGCAAAACAAATGACCAAAAGTATTGCATATACCACAGGGTCATAAGTCATGGTATAAAAGACTGCTGGGTCTTTAAAAATAAGGTCCAGGAGCTACTTGACAATGGGATCATCACCTTGGCTAAAGAAGACCAGAAGGTGACAACTAACATGGTGTCTGTTCACTTTGGAAGTTTCAAACAACCAGTTAGAATTCCCACTGTGCAAGAAGTTTCAAACAACCAGTCAAGATTCAACCAGACGACATATTTTTACTCAAGGAAACCATGATGAGCTATACTTTATCCTCGACCTCACATCGACAGAGAATGATAGTGACCCTTCAGAACCCTCGAGTTTGTCAACCGACTCAAATGATGACAACGAATTGCTTGATGATGATGATATTAGGAGATGGATTGAAGGCATAGTGAAAATTGTCATTTATACTGCATCCATATGGAATTTGACTCCAGATTGGCAAAGAAAAGATCTTCCTACAATTATCATGGGTGAAGTAGCCGATGAAAATCCAAATATTGATAGGATTGACGAAGTGGACAAGCCGTCATATGTATGTGATGATTCTCTCGCACTTGATGGATATGATGCTGATGGTTTAGATTCAGACTCTGATGTGTGGATCTTTTACTCTTCCAATAGAGAAAACATAAGATCATACGAATATGTGTCAGAGGAAGATGAAATCTGGGCACATGATGATGTGGCTAGAAGAGAAATCAAAGCAAAAAGGATCATTCATGCAATGAGCCACATGCCTAGACCAGTTGGGCCCCTCAATCCTTTAGACCCAATTCCATGGTGTTATGCAGGAGGACCTAGGACCCCCCAAGAAATTGAAGCCTTAACATGGGATAATGATACCCCATGGGATACGGATGAGGATGTCGAAAGATTATATTGGCCGTGTAATATGGTTGGGATCGACCATGAAATTTCTGATGAAGAGAAAAATGATGATGAAGACAAAGCAGAGAGTTCATCAACATCCAATTTGACATCCACTGAATCTTCGAAAACTGCAACAGCAGATAGCGAAGAGATTTCCTTATGTTTTCCTAAGGTACAAGAGGTAGGGAATGGGACTCGCTCTGGGCTAGATTACCATAAAAATTATGATGCAAATGTTAACCAAGACAAGGCTACAAAGCCTATAGAAAGAAATGTCAAGAATGGTGCTTTGCCTAGTCTTCAGGAGCCCTTTAGATTTGATTTGCTTGAACATCTAGCGCGCATCCCCGTACGTATAAGCATGCATGACATGTTCAGACTGTCTCCAGACATTCGAAAAGCTACTGCAGCAGCTCTCATGAACCCAGACCAATATGCATCTCATGTCCACCAAGTACAAGTAAAGTAAAAAGCGAAATGTAAAGAATGCTTCAATTTAAGAGCAGTTATGGCTGCTACAATCAGTTTCACGAAGGATGACATGTTACTCGGGGATGTAAAGCACAATCGACCATTATACTTCACAGGATATATCGGTGAAGTTGAATTACCAAGAATGCAAATTGACCCTAGATCAGCAATTAACCTCGTGCCACTGCGGGCCTTAAAATATTTGGGAATCCCAACTAGCAAGCTCATCTATACAAAACTCAGCATATCAGCATACAATGGAGAAACACAAAAGGGTATTGGTAGGATAGTTATTCCATGTCAGATTGGAGACATGAAATCTCAGGTCGTGGTCTGCGCTATTGATGCCAAAACTTCCTACAATTTGCTCCTCGGAAGGCCATGGATTCATGAAAACTATGTAGTCCCTTCGACGTTACAACAATGTAGCAAGTACATTGATAAAAATTCAGAAGCACGTAGAGTCTTTGCTGACAAGAAACCCTTCAAAGGGATGGAAGCATATTGTGTGGATTCTAGATTTTACACGTCAAAGCCTAACGGTGATGCAAATGAAAGCACATCGGAAGCATTGAATGTCAAAAAATCTAAAAACAAAAAGAAAAATTTCAAGGTATCTATACCTCCACCCGCGAAACTACTCGAGGGTGTTGAGATACTAAATGGTAAATGTAAGACCCCGACCCGAGTGAACTCGATTAGTGTTAATTAAGTCGTGTATTAGTTCTAAGCTTGATTAGTGATTTTGGCTAAGTTGGGTTTGGATTAGCTTTTGAAATAGTTTTGGGGAATTTTGATTGCTTTGTGATAGTGGGGCCCTTTGGGGGTTCCTTCTTTATGACCTTGCATGCGCTTGAGGATTTATCGGAGATTTTGCATTCATTGTTTTAAACTTGTTTCATTTGTATTGTTAATCCCTACAACTTTCATGTTGATCCCGTCTCCGCTCGAGATCCCGAAACCCAATTTCATAGCCTCGAGGGCAAAACTGTCATTCTACACTAAATCTGTACCCAAAACTTGATATTACCTGAAAACCGCGAAACATATACTTTTTGGAAACTAGATATTTCGACGATCACTTTCTCTTCTTCATCGAATTCATTAGAAGCCCGAAAGCCAAGATTTCTGCCCTTGAATGTCTTAAGTAGTGGGACCCATCTCCATTTGCTTATATAAGGAGACCCGTCTTCCTCATTTTTCATTTTTCCAGCACAAAAGAGAGTCTAGGGTTTGTTTCGCAACTTTTCTTCTTCTTCTTGCTCTCTCTATCTCCCATCCACACTAATCTTTCACCAACATCAAAATGGAGGTCATCATCCTCTTCCTCCTCATCATAGCTCTCTATTGATACCCTTTGTGAAGAAAACCCTTCATTCCAAGATCTTCATTGAGCTTACTCTTGCCATTAGAGGACCTTACAAGTAAGTAATCCTTCCCTTCTTCTAGATTTGTATTCTTCTAGCCTTAGAGAAGCTTTATCTTTATTATTGTAAGGTTTCCCTTTCTATTTCATTATTTGACCATTTTAGGGTTTGTTTGTTTTGGGGATTTTGTTCATAGCTTGAATCTTTGGCTTGGAAGAGTGTAAGAGCTTGATTTTCTTGATTTGAAGACCCAAGGCAAGTGGATGATTTGATTTTTATAAGCTTTTAATGATTTTGGTATTTTCCTCTCATGCCTATTAATTGCATTGGTTTGAAATAAATGTTCATGATAGAGTTTGGTAGTGCATTTATGGCTTATAAGTGTATTGGTGAATGGCATTTATTTTCTTCTTGTTTGTACCAAATGTACTCTATTGTGAAATGGTTTCCTTCTTTCTTCCCTTGTATTGGACTTGATGTTGGTGGAGGAGGTGATGGAATGGACACATATTGGAGTTGTGGAGAAGTGTAGATAGTTGCATTGGAGGAGCTTTTAGCTCAGTTTTATTGCAAGGATTAAGTGGAAGTGAGGAGAATGGTTTTGAGGAGGAAAAATGGCTAAAATATGAACACAGTGGGTGTTTCCTGCACCTGGCGGTCAGCCAGCGGTCACCTGTCAGCTAACCACCAGCTAGCCGAACAGTCGCGGTTACTTTTCTAGAGAGCAACATTTTCTCCTGAAAGTACGGTCAGCCTCACGGTTAGCCAGCGGCTAACCATCAAAGACATCGGCGGCTAGCCGCCAGCCAATCGAACCATTTCGGTTACATTTCCAGTAACCTGTCTGTTTGACAGGCCAACCGCGGTCAGCCGCGCAGTCAGCCAGCGGCTAACCGCCGAACCCATCGGCAGCTAACCGCCATATGACTGCTAGGTAACCGAAATTACCCAGACAATCATTCCAAAGAGCTCCTCACTCGAGCGAACTCTCCGGTTTGCTCGAGCGATGAGCTTTGTCGGTCGAAGGAGATTCACTAGGAAATGTAAGTGGCCATTCGAGAAAGAAACCATATCACGAAGATGTCATTCGAAGTTTTGAAAATTCAAAGTATATAAGGAGCCCGGAATGTCCCTAAACTCAAAGAGCACCAAATTATTATTAGATCGACATACGGGAACCCTATTTACTTCAGATAAATCTTCAACCGATACTTTACCTGGAATTTCAATAGTTTATTGTACTTTATCGATCCCGAGATTTATACTACATGCCTTGTTTTCCCAAAAGCATTGAATTACACTTGACATAGTTACTTGTCTTGAAGTGTATTGCACCACATGAAACGACAGTGTGCCCTTGAGCACCCCCGTCCTGTCCGTTTATTTATTTGTACTTGACTTACTTGGACATGTCTCGATTTCACTACAACAATTTGGCTTTTTTGCGATGCTAAAAAAGCGTCGCAAATAATATAAAAAGCGTCGCAATAAGTTAATTGCGACGCAAAAAACTAAGCGTCGCAGAGGGGTCGCAAATAATGGGGTCACAAAAAGATTAGCTACGCTAAAGACTACAGCGTGGCAATAAGAGAGTATTTGCAACGGTTTCAAAGCGTTGCTAATTACGTATCAATTGCGACGTATTATAAACGTCGCAAATAATAATTTATTTGCAACGGTAAAATTGCGTCACTAATTAATTTATATTTGCGACGTATTATAAACGTCGCAAATAATAATTTATTTGCAACGGTAAAATTGCGTCACCAATAATTTATATTTGCGACGATTCTAAAAGGTCGTTAATAAATTATTAAAGGCAACGCTCATATAAAGTTGCAAATATTTTTTTTTTGCGACGCTTATGTGGTGTGGTAAATAATATTTATCTTTTTACATTTAATTATTTGCAACGCAATAAAAGCGCCGCAAATAATAATTTCTCAAAAAAATATTTTTTAATATTTTTAAAATAGATATATTTTTCCTGATTTTATACCCAATCAAATATAATCTCATCATCCATTCACAAGTCATCCATTCACAAATCTTTAATGCAAAGTCATCCTTAGGTCTTCACAATCATATATCTCTAAGTTGCAATTCAGGTATGAAAATAACACTCCACCGATGTAAAAACATAAACTAAATTAATTCATTGAATTTGAATGCAATGAAACAGTTGTCCTTGTCACAAATTATTGCTGAAGAAATTGATAAAATTCTGTTAAACATAAATCTATATAATAGCTAGTCTAAAAAAAACATAGAAACAATAACTGAAAAGCAATCTTCGACATGTATCACACGGAGACAACGAACAATTTCCATGATAAAATATAGCATCCTCAAATTGATCTGCGCCATCCAAACGGGTCCAAAAAATGTTGCTTGTAATTTTCTCTTCATCTCCCATTTCGATCTGTAATAAATAAAATAAGATAGATGTTGAAATCTATAAAACAAGATAGATGTTAAAACTAAAATTTGAGATATCAAGTTGAAAGAGTACTTACTGACACCAGGCCCTAAAAAATCGCACACGTTGCTTATAAAGCTCCAAGTCCTACTGCTCATTCAAAGCAAAGACAGAGTCAGCGCATCAATAGTAACAGGTTAACTGGACAAAATGATTCAAAGATTATCAGACAGGTTAACTCGTTTTAATTAGATATTTTAGTTTGAGCCTTTTCATCTGATGGGGGCAATGGGCCCTTTAGGTAGTCATTAGTCTAGGCCTAGCTTGCTAGTTACTTTGACCTTAAATATCAGCCAATTCCCACCCCGTGGACCTATAAACTCTGCCCATAACTGGATGGACTCAGGCTGGACCTCGAGTTTCTATGGCTTACTTGAAATCCTAAATGCAATTTGCTCTGATTTTTGTAGAGTGGCCCAAAACTGTCCCATTGTACCAAAAAACAAAAAAAAAGTTATTGTAAGATCCAGGCCACACAATAATCGGGCTGGCTTGGTTTGATTGATGGTTGGTTCGTCTATTCTCTTTCTCCATTTATTTTCCTTGCTTCAAACAGAGGATTAGGGCCCAACTGTTACATGTGGCACAGCTCTATAGGCCCATTAGGGCCCACCTTTTATCAGTCTCCCTCTTGTACTCAGCAGCCCCATTGAATTGGCACCTTACCAGCAACACTCAGCTTAACCTAAAGAAAAAAACTGAATGGTAAAATGTACTAAAACACTATTAGAAACCAGAGTTCTAGACAACGGAGAGAAACTGGATGAATAAAAGAAGGTTCCATGGTAACCTAATTTGTGATAGTACAGTAGTATAGTTCATCTCTGCACAGGACATTTGTAAATCAAATAGTTCAAAAGGAAACTTGTGAGGCAAAACAACAAGGGCAAGATATCAGCAAAACAATAAGGGCAAGATATCAAACACAGTGAGGAAATATTTAACACAATCATAGTTTTATGAAGCAAAATGCTCATTTACATATTGATACTCTTAGTTGATCGCTCGAAGACAAGAAATGGACGAATCAGTCCGAACCAGAGCAGAGAAGAGGAAGAAGAAGAAAGCAATGGCTAGGAATGACTAACGCTTGCTAAAAAGTTGGTTGTGGTTCCTAATTTTATGATCCAAAAAAAAAAAAAAAGAAAAAACACAAACCTCAAGCATTGAAGATTTTGAAAGAATCGATGACAGTGTGCAACCTATCCTTCATCTTGTCCCACCTCCTTTCATTAGCTCCCGTTGTTACAGTGTAGAACTTGCCTGCCATGGTGCACCACACATTGAGAAAACAGGTTGGTGTGATACAAAAGATCCAACAATAATCATAAACTTGAAACCAGTTCTATTAAGCAAAAAGGCAACCCGCAAGAAGCATAGTTCACTAGTCACTAGAATGAATAGCTATTGATGAGCAGAAAACTCAATACTGAAAAAAATGGCAAGAGGATATATGCTCTTACACCAATGTAGCTCGTGGCTTTTGTCAAAAGGTGAAAATCTACATGCAAGTGACAATCACGATCACATGCTTGGACTCATTTTAATAGGTTGAAGGGTAGAGAACCACTTTCCTGAGAAAATCTACCATCCAAGTGTTTGTTTTATCCAACCATGGCCAAGTCAATTTGGAAATCTTCTAACCAACTAAACTTTCCTTGAATAACAAATATATTTTTCTAAGAAAGCGCCCAATGTCCTCTGGTCAGTGTAAGGAATAAAGGATATGTTAGTGTAGTCTGGAAAATTATGATAAAATAACCAAATAGGATCTGGTAAATCCTTAAGTAGGATTAGATAAATCTAGGATGATTATGATAATGGCATGTGTGGCTTACTATTTACTGAATGATGTCTAGCCCTACTAACTCCTAATTGGTGATATCTGTGGTAGATCCAAGCCACTCAACTTTTAGGTGACAATTGATGGTTCAGGCCTTATCATGGGTTAGGTATAGGCCTAAATTGCACAACCTCAGTCTCTTGACATACCCGACCCAATTTCCAATGTTAGAAAAATCTTGATATGATGCTGTGCATAAGGCAGAATTCAGGCTCTAGTACTCATAAAGTCATAATGATTAACGACAAGTGAAGATCAGAAAGAAAGTTACAGAAACAAGTCACACATGGATCAGGATGGAAAATATTCAAGATCTTGAGAAGAAGTGAATGTAGAGGGAACCAAAACTCATTCAGAGCTTAGTTGACTCAGACTCAGTAGAGTGAAACAACACATTCCCATAGGGTTTCACTCTGAAACCAGATGAGTCCCACAGTGTCATAACAGTTTCAAATCTCAGGCTAGTTGCAGTCCAAAATGAGTTTTAAGCCACAAACAGATTGAGCAGGTAGCAGTTAACCACATATCCTTTTTTAAAAAAAAAATCAGTAAGAGAACCACATACCATTTCCAATACAAATGACACTGAGTGCATGGCGCATGAAGTTTGGAGCCTGAGCAATAAACTCAAAAGTGTAATAGGGTTCCCCATATTCGGGCATGTTTACATGAATTCCATTTGTTATTAGACATTTAAATATAAAAACTATGTGCATGCACGTTTGGAATTTAGTGTCTAATTGTAATGCAATAACAACATAACTAATTGGAAGTGTAGATTAATAGTGGGCAATGCAATATCTGTCATTTTCATTTTGTACCAGGGGTCCCTTAATTCTTAGCATTTTATTGTTCATTCATAAGATGCTAAGTGTGCAACAATGGAGGACTTTCTTTTCTCTGAGAACAACTTCTTTGAGTTAATGGCATCAGAAATATTGATTGATATTTGGTTTTTGGTAGGAGAAAACAGGCTTCGTGCATGTTTGGTAGATGCCTATATGCAACATTCACCTACCTTCACCTGGTATTGTCTTCACATCTTATTTTCAGAGGTCGTCCACCAATTAAAGTCCAAACAGGACAGGCTCTGTTGGGAAGATTGAGTTGTCACCATGCATGCTACTTCTGAGTATAATTCTGCTGCCTGAGTTATCTTCTCCTATCAGGATCTGTCTGTTTATAATTATATCATGATGATATAATCATTATTAGGGCCAAATCTTTTCTCATATATATATATATATATTTATACTTTGGTAGTCTCTCTTTTTAACATTAGAAAAATATGCAAGTGATTGATTGTTGAATTTCATCTTCCAGACAGACTGGATTACCTTACTGAGCTTAATGCTCTCTCCAACTGACAGATGGTAAGCCTCCTTATGGTCCAACAAATACTGAATCACCCAACACCTACAGCCCCAAACACAGCATAACAGAGAAAGCTCCAGGTAGTAGCAGCAGGAACAATAGAGTGGAACTGTAATCCAGAGGGGAGGGAGGAGGAAAACTGCAGGGGAGCTTATATAAGTATCTCAAAGCTCAGCAAACACTACAATGATGAAAACAAACTGAATTCTAAAGCTCAACACTGCATCACCCAACACCCACAGCCCCAAACACAGCATAACAGGCCACACCTAAACAAAAGGACTCTGCTGCAGGGTAACAGAACCGGCACATCACAGCACCAGCAACAAAAAAGACTTCAAGGATCAAAGCATAACCCAATAGAGAAAGCCTACGCAGAGACAGAACCAAACTCCCCTAGCAACCTAAAATAGAGAACAACTCAAAGAGAAGGCACTGCACCACCAAGCAGAGAAGCATAGCGCACAATCTTAAAGCACTGCCAACCGGAAATAACTGTCAACCCAGTAGCCAGAAGGACGCTACTTACTCTTGACTGCTGTGGGCCGATGTGACCAAAACAGGGCAAAGCACAACACAGCAAGGAACAACCCAGGAGCTGAACCAAAACAACAGCAGTAAAAGCACAGCTAGACTTGAAAACACAGCAAAGAGAGAAGTAGAGAGGGAAAGAAAAAGAAATCACTCCTTAATTTTCCAAACCGAGAGCCCTCAATAAAGGATGAGAAGGGGATCTCAAACCTTTAAAGGAGCTTAACATTCCACTAAGACTGTCTAAGAAGATCAACTGTGTGAGGTCCCACCCTTGGTGGGCCCTCTAAATGCTATTTTATAGGCTAATTAATCTTAATCTATGTTAATTATTGGTTAATTATTGCTAATTACTACTAATCCCTACTAATCTCTACTAATCTTTGCTAATCTTTCCTAATCTTGGTTAATTACTCTTTATTTGTGCTAATTAGGGGCTAATTAGATTGACTAGTTAGATCTCCTAAGATTTTTGGTTAGACTAGGTTAGTTGGGTGTATGAGTTAATCCTAGGCTATTAGTGTAGGTGGGTCCTTAGTTAAGTTTAATTAACTAATTAAGGTTGGGTTAGTGCAAAAGGGTGCCCTCTCTAGAAGCTTCCAGCCTAATGACCCAACTACCCCCAGCCCTAACCCTAACTACATGAAAACCCTAGGGCTAAGATGGTAATTAGTCACCCCCCTTAAAACTATAAAACCTCTCTTATCCCCAAAACCCTAAACCTAAGCTAACCCCTTTCCCAAGAAAACCTCCAGCCCCCTTCCCAAGAAAACTCCCAACTGTCTTCACTCCCATTGCAACTCTCTTCTCCTCCTTCCTCTTCCAACGTATTGAGCTAAGCATTCTACTGTGACTGTGCTGGGAGCATCTTGCAGCTGTTGCAACCCTTCTCCTTCATCTCTCCTCCTCCTCTGCATCAGCCACTACCCCACTACCTCATCTTCTTCTCTTCATCCTCTCTACTGGGCTGAACCTCTGCTGGAACTCTTCCTCTGTTTCCCCCTGGGCTGTGCTGCAACTGCTTCTTCTCTGCTACTGTTCTGCTGGAATTTTCCAAGAGCTGTTGTTATTACCCCATCTTCCCTTCCCATTTCATTTCTCCAAGACTCTGCAGCTGTGACTGTTGCTGGAACCCATTGGAGCTACAGCAGCTGCCACTTCTTCTTCTTCCTCTCTCTTTTCTTCACTGGGAGACTACTGTTGTGCTGGAAATAATTCTTGAGAGCTGCTGCTGGGTATTCTTCTTCTTCATCCAGCTGGGAGCAGCAACCATCATCTTCTTCTTCACTTCTCTGTTCAGCTGGGACTTGGATCTTCTTTGTTATTTCTCTCTTCTCTCTACAAATCAATTCTCAAGCTAAAGAGGCAAGTGCATCTTACTGTTAACTTAGAATATATGTTGTCTTTCCTTTGATTTCTGTAGTTTGATTTCATGATTGTCACTAATTAGTCATAGAAACTCTACATGAGCTTAGTTGTTTGTTTATGGGATGGATTGGCATTGAGGGATGGGGGTTTCACCCCCCATTTGGAAGATCAATGGGCCACAAGGTTGTCAATTAATGGGCATTAGAGTTGTTTGATGTTTGGAGATGATTTGGTGAAGTTTGGGACTGATTGGAAGTGATTTGGTGGAAAAACGGGTTGAAATGGAGAAAACCTGAAAACTGGTCTCAGTGCATGGCCGAGATCAGTGTATGGCCGAGATCAGTGTATGGCCGAGACCAGTGTATGGCCGAGATCAGTGCATGCCGAGACCAGTGCAGGACCGAGCTCAGTACATGGCCGAGACCAGTGCAGTACATGGCCGAAACCAGTGCAGTGCAGTGCATGGCCGAGACCAGTGCAGTGCATGGCCGAGACCAGTGCAGTGCAGTGCATGGCCGAGACCAGTGCAGTGCATGGCCGAGACCAGTGCAGTGCAGTGCAGGACCGAGCTCATTGACTGAAATTTCATGGAGAAGATGACCTGATACTTGGGATTTACAGTAGAAAATGTTTAAAGCTGGGACATCCATCTTTCTAGGGTTTTTGGTGTATGCGGTCAATCACCCAGGCCAGGTGTTTGACCGGACACGCTGGAAACCTTTAGAAATGAATTAAGTCTTCCAGGAGGCCTGACTTAGGTTAGTCAGTGCACTCGGTTGGTCCTCCCGGCCAGGAGATCAACCGAGCTCTCAACACATCAGGTTCACCTGGAAAAAAACCCTGATTGTTCCAGTTTTCAACATTTAGGAGTTATGATCAGTTGTGGGGCCCATTGACCATCCAAATGAGCATTTATCAGTGATCTAAGCCCGAGTCAACGGTGTGGCTCAACCTTGACTCGCGGGGACCACAGTTTAGGGTTTAGGTTATTAATCTAAGATGATTCGACCTCTAAGAGTTGTCAACAATGCCCTTAACCAACTAAGCACCAAATATAGTATTTTATGGCATTAATGACACCGTTTAGAGATCGAATTACCGGAGATAGACCTGGATCTAAAGTGGCCCATTACCTAGGATTGGACCGTTGCTTTTCCCGTTGATTCTCTGATTGAAGTTATACTTCACTGTTATTATTATTCTGTCATTCTTAGATCTTTAGAATAGCTGTTTACTATTAATTGAACATAAATGGAAGACCTGAACCTAGGGTATCTAGAGGTGACCCGATAGTGTGGTTTCGGAGATCATTGACCCGTGTCTGTGTCTAGGCGGGCCCTTAATGGGCCTTGTCACGCCCCCGAACCGAAACCTCGGGGGCGGGAGATGGGATTAAGCATAAATGTATTTTACTTCTCCCAGGATCCGCGTGTGTGAAGACAACACATTCCAACACATTCTGAATATTTTGCCGAAGCATTTGTGGCGTTGCGACCCGAAGTCCGTGGCCATCGGATTCCGCGTCGCACTTAACCTTTAGCCCATAGCCATTATATCAAGAATCATACCAGACTGGGGTAACCATCACAATAAATTACAGAGCTGACAGTAACAGGATATTACATTCCCATGTATGTTCTAGTTACGATTATCAATGTACATTAATTAAGAATCCCAAGGAAAAGGGCTAACAAAAGCCATACAACAATAAGCTATAAACTACTACCCAAATGTGACGTAGCTCCGATGTCAGACTCAATGTCTACATGACATAGCCGACAAGACAACCTGCAAGGCATGGCTCCAAAGCCAACAAAACACTCAACTCGGGGCGAATAAATCTGAACCTGAGTACCAAAAGTAGTGGGTCAGACACGACGGTCTGGCAGGTGGATGAAAAGATCACAAATATACTAAGAATAAAACATATAATAAATCATGCTAATCGATCAAGTGCTGCATATAATTAAACGGGTGAAAGCTCAGGAATCTCGGATAAAACATGTATTCTTTTCAAACATGGTTAAAACAGGAAGATCTAATAAAGCATATGTTCATTTACATCATCTATAAAAACCTAGATATTCGACAATCGGGTGTTCGTGGAAAACAAGTATGAATATGGAAGTTTGGCAAAACCACGTTCATTTAAACCTATTTCAAAACAGGGATATTTAACAAATCGGGTATTCATTTGAAACCGGTATAAACATAGTACCTGACAAAACACGTGTCATTTAAAACATATTCTTAAGCATGGATGTTAAATAGCTCGGGTAATCATTTGAAACAGGTATAAACATAGAACCTGACAAAACACGTGTCATTTAAAACATAGCACGAATGTTTAGCAATCCGGGTATTCACTTAAAACATGTATAAACATCGGGATCTAACAAAACGAGTGTCGTTTAAAACGCATTCCAAAGCATGGACATTTAATAACTCGGGTATTCATTTTAAAACATGTGTTATCATATAACTCTAGCAAAACCATCGATCGTTGGAACCATATGTAAAAGCATGGGTATTCACCCAACCGGCATTCATGTAAAACATGTACGTGTGCAAAGGACATAAAACAATATAACAGTGACTGAATTTACAATAGAGAGCATTAACACTTATCTAAATAAGAACTTTCATAAAAGCAATGAATCATTTATCTGAAAACAAGTAAGCAATATAAACCATGTCGGGTGTCCAAGGAAACGGGAACTGGCAAGATGGCAACCACACGAAGCTAAGTCCTCTATCACTAAAGCGATAGAGCAATAACTAGGCCCTGATCTCAGTCACTCGAGGTGAGGAGAAACAGGGGATCTCATATCAATACATATACATATACTAGGCCCTGATCTCAGTGACTCGAGGTGAGGAGAAACAGGGGATCTCATGAATGCATATACATATACTATACGGGACCACGGTAGCGAGCCGGGCATCGGGGACCACAGTAGCAATCTGCGGTATCGGGACAAGACCACGGTAATAACCGGGTATCGGGACGGGACCACGGTAGTAACCGGGTATCGGGATCCAAGCTGCAGCTGGCGGGACGGGAGGGGGATCTCCAAGTCGGTTGATCAGACCAACAGGGTTATCCAAGCTTAGTGGTGCCGACTCATAGGTCAAATCCAATCGAGACAATGCAAGTAAATCAAGTATAAATACATAATCAAACGGGCAAGACGGGGGTGCTCAAGGGCACACTAACATTTCATATTGGGCAATACATGTCGGGACAAATAACTGTTACTAATGTAACTTCAATGCTTTCGGGAAAACAAGTCATGTAATGTCAATCTCGGAAAATGAGGTGAAACAATGAACTATAACAATTTCGGGTAAAATATTACTTTCAAGATCTATTTAAGTGAATAGGGGTCCCGTATGTCGATTATGGTCATTACTTGGTACTCCTTGAGTTTGAAGACATTCCGGCCTCCTTATGCACTTTTACGATTTTCAAAGATTTCGAATGACATCTTCGTGATATGGTTTCTTTCTCGAATGATCTCATACAATGCCTAGTGAATCTCATTTGATCGACAAAGCTCAACGCTCGAACGAACCGGAGAGTTCGTTCGAGCGAGGAGCTTTTCGAAATCTGGGGAATTTCGGTTACCTGGCGGTCAGCTGGCGGTTAGCCGCCGCTGGGGCAGGCGGCTAGCCGCTGGCTGACCGCGAAGCTGACCGCGGCTGGGCTGCAGAAAATATAGCTTACTAGAAAGCTGACCGCCAAGTGCGGTTACCTGGCGGTTAGCCGCCGATGGGGTCCGCGGTTAGCCGCTGGCTAACCGTGAGGCTGACCGCGTTTTCAGGGGGAAAATGATGCTCTCTGGAAAAGGAACCGTGACATTTCGGTTACCTGGCGGTTAGCCGCCAGTCACCAGACGGCTAGCCGCCGGGTGACCGCAGGCTGACCGCCAGTGCGGGAATCACCCACTGCGTGCATATTTGAGTCACTTTCCTCCTCAAAACCATCCTCCTCACTTTCACTTAATCCTTGCCACATAACTGAGCTAAAAGCTCCTCCAATGCAACTATTTACACTTCTCCACAACTCCAATATGGGTTTATCTCCTCACCTCTTCCATCAACATCAATTCCAATACAAGGGAAGAAGGAAACCATTTCACAAACATTCATTTAGGATATAACCAAAGGACAATACATGCCAAACCAACATGTTTACAAAACATTAAATGACTTAGCCAATCACATTCCTCATGAAAACTCCAATGAAAAAGTAAAACTAAATATCTCCTTTCTTCTCACTTAAAACCAAACCAAAGGGAAGAATCTCCATTGTATACAAGGGTCCATTTGCCATAATCAAGGGGGAATTAAAGACCATTGATCCCATTTCCAAAACAATAGATGATTTACCAAAACTCATTAAATGAGCATCTATTTCAAATCAATGCAAGCTAGTAAACATAAACATGAATGGGAAACCAACCCCATTCATTTTAAAATCATATGAGCAAACCTTGACCAAATGAAAGCACATTTTTCCAAGAGATTAACAAGAGATAAACCACCATTAATATGAAATTTCGAAATCAATAGAAATATGACAAGAAGCATGCGTAGAAACATATATCACATTATCAAGAACAAGTAATAAAACTTAGGATTTTCTCATAAAACTTTGATAACATTAAAACCATCCATTCATCCACTTGCCTTGGGTCCCAAGCTAGCAAATCAAGCTTCTAATCACCTCTCAAGCTCAAGATCCACAATCTCTACAAAAACCCCCAAAACAAACCCTAAAATGGGTTAAACAATGAAAGACAAGGAAAGGGCTCAAACCAAGCTAGGAAATAGAACTTAAGGGGAAGCCATTGCACAAAAAGGGAAAATGGGAAGGAGTCTTTACCTCTAGAGTCATGAATGAACAAGAAGAAGCTTGCAATAGGGGCTGCCCACCTTGGTTTCCCACAAAAATGGTGTCAAACAAGAGAGGAGATGAAGGAGAAGAAGTTGCCGGAGTTCCCTCGTCGGATTGGTGGCTCGGAGGCTCCATTAGAGCAAGAGAAATGGAAGAAATGGAGAAGAGGGATGCTGGCACTGTAGCTGGGAAGTTTCAGTCGATGGAATGGAGAAATGAGGGAGAAAGGGAGTGGAGAGACCTCTTATAACATGGGTGGGTGTGGGTCCTACTTCACTTAACACTTGCCAAGGGTAAAACATCTCTTTGTGGGCCTCGAATGGATTCGACGAAGAAGGAAGAAATGATCGTCGAAATATCTAGTTTCCAAAAAGTATGAGGTTCACGGATTTCGGGAATATCGAGTTTTGGGTACAGATTTGGCGTGAAAAGACTATTTTGCCCTCAAGGCCAAGAAATCGGGTTTTTTGGGTTCTCAAATGGATACGAGATCAACATGAAAGTTGTAGGATTCCTCAAGATGAATGCAACGGGCCAAAAACACACAACGAAACAAATCGGGGAAATCCCACAAGTAAAAGCAAAGCCGAAAAGGGAACCCCCAAAGGGCCCCACAAGCTACCAAAGCACTCAAAAGTCTAAAACTAGAAGAAAAACCATTCTAGCTCGCAAACTCAACCCAACAAATACTAATCCCACCAAAAGAAACTAAACCTCAAATAAAACAACACTAATCCAAGAGATTAGGGGTCGGGTTCTCACAGGCCTAAGTGTGGAGATGTGAACCCTTTAGCTTGGAAAGGTAGTTTCTATTGGACTATTAAGTAATATGGATTGCAATGGAACTGTTTATCAGTAGTAGATGGATTAGTTGCCTCGTTTGGACGGTTTTAGACCAGGCCATGTACTGATGGGCCTTGGTATGGATCCAACGAGTGGACCTGGACCTTGAATGAGATCCAGAGACTGTATTGGGATGTGTAGACCTCTTAGAGATATTGTTAGGACCTTGTTCACGCAAGGCAAAGCCTAGACAGACGCAGACCTTAGAGTTATTCTCGAGTCGGCATGAACATTCACTCGGTTGATTTAAGCTCAGCCTGTGGACTGATCATCCCCGGTAGGAGCTAGTTGAGTATGGTGAAGCTATCATGATGAGCTGTGTGGTTAAGACGGCAAGGTGTCATACCGTGCCGATCTGGAGTGATGAGATGATGAGTTGATGAGTGATATTCGGGATTAGTTATTCCCTGGTGAGATTCCCCACCGCGACTGTGTTCAGTATGGGAGGGTCGCGGCATAATATCCCGCGGCATTCCAGCTCGTGTGAATGTGCCACATTGTTTATAGTAGTTTAGATGTTTCTATTTATACTGATTCCTTATGATTTAAATGCACAACTGCCTAGTTCATTTCCCTTGCTATTCATTTAATTTATGTACTCGTCTTTACTTCCTTTGATATATATGTTCTATGTTAGTAGTATGCTGTAACTTGCCAGATCGTTTAGATCTGACCCATTCATTGGTGCTTAGGCCTTGACCCAGAGATCCCTGACGACGCACTAGCTGTAGTGGAGGCACCCGTTGCTGGAGAGTACGCGTGGGGCCCGGCCGACACGGATGTCGAGCCGGAGGGCGAGGAGTTTATACACGGGTTTTGAGGGACTCCATTTATTTTGGGTTTGAGCGAAACTTTGTAGTGAGTTGGGTAGACTCAAAATGTATTAACTTTGATTAATATTGAATCATTTTAATTAGACTGATGTTCAGCTCATACTTAATATATATATACATCGATACCTATTGCTTCCGCTTTGTTTAAATCGTTATGCTTCCGCAATTTAAATGTTATAACTATGTTGGTCAAAAAGTTTTAAATTGGACCTCACTGCGGCCTACGATCTTGGAAGTTCTCGGATTTTCCGGGAAGTAGCGCGCCAATTTCGGGTAATCGAACGAGTATATCGGTATCCGGAATTGGGGCGTTACATTTTATGGTATCAGAGCGAGCTGGTCTCTAGGAAATAAAACACACTAGAAACCATAGGACGTAGTGAGGATTCGAGTGATGGGATACGTGTGAGGACGATGGATTGGGTAGAGTCAGTGTAGTCTTAGGTTTTGGACTTACCGCCCCAGATGCCGAGTGCAAATCGGGGAGTGCATTTTGCTTGCAGATCTGATCGTGCTACCCATGCATGACTTCGACGTCATTTTAGAAGGACAGATCGATGAGGATGTGCATCGACTACCGGCAGCTGAACCAGGCAACAGTGAAGAACAAGTATCCTCTTCCCCGGATCGACGAGCTCTTCGACCAGCTTCAGGGTGCGCAGTTCTTTTCAAAGATAGACTTGAGGTCGGGGTATCATCAGCTTCGAGTCAGAGATCAAGATGTGCAGAAGACAGCGTTCCGATCACGCTATGGCCACTATGAGTTTCTTGTGATGCCGTTCGGGTTGACGAATGCACCAGCAGTGTTCATGTCCCTGATGAACAAGATCTTCGCACCGTACCTCGACAGCTTCACAGTGGTCTTCATCGACGACGTGTTAGTCTACTCAAAGTCCAGAGAAGAGCACGAGCAGCATTTGAGGACATCTCTACAGTTGTTGCGCGACAACCAGTTGTACGCGAAGCTCAGCAAGTGCGAGTTTTGGTTGGAGCAGGTAGTCTTCCTTGGACACATCATCTCCAAGGATGGACTAGCAGTGGACCCAGCGAAGATAGAGGCAGTGACGAACTGGGCGAGAACGAAGAATGCCACAGAGATTAGGAGTTTTCTTGGCTTAGCAGGCTACTATCGCAGATTTGTCAAGAGTTTCTCCACGATCTCAGCACCGTTGACCAAGCTGACACGGAAGGATGTACCGTTCGTTTGGTCCGATGCTTGTGAGAACAGCTTTCAAGAGCTGAAGGAGAGATTGACGACAGCACCGATCTTGTCTTTACCTTCCGGCAGTGGTGGATTCGTAGTCTTCACCGACGCTTCAGGGACCGGTCTTGGATGTGTTCTGATGCAGGAGGGCAAGGTTATTGCCTATGGATCGCGCCAGTTGAAGGAGCACGAGAAGAAGTACGCCACTCACGACTTGGAGCTTGCAGCAGTTGTTTTTGCCTTGAAGTTGTGGCGGCACTACCTCTACGGCGAGAAGTTCGAAGTACACTCAGATCATCGCAGTTTGCAGTACCTGTTCACTCAGAGCGACCTCAACAACCGGCAGAGGAGGTGGATGGAGTACATCAAGGACTACGACTTCCCTATCAAATACCATCCTGGTAAGGCGAATGTCGTAGCAGATACTTTGAGCAGGAAGACCGCCCTCGTCAGTTTCTTAACAGCAGAGGGTGTGTGGACCGACGTCTTCAGCAGCTTAGACGTTCAGTTTCAGCCGCTTCGTGAGAGAGTCTTGCTTGCTACCATGTCCGCATGGGAACCAGAGTTGCTAGGCAAGATCAAGGACAGTCAACGCAACGATCCCAAGCTTGTCCGAGTGATCGAGCAGATTGATCAGAGGCCAGAGTTCAGATTGATTGGAGGAGTGCTCTACTATCAGGATAGATTGTGCGTGCCAGATATCCAGGAGCTGAAGGACGAGATTCTCGTAGATGCACACCACAGCAGATACTCGATTCACCCCGGCAGCACCAAGATGTACCAGAACCTGAGGAGTTACTACTGGTGGAACAACATGAAAAAGGAGATAGCTCGCTATGTCTCCAGGTGTTTGACGTGCCAGCAGATCAAGGTCGAACATCAGAAGCCGCCAGGACTACTTCATCAGCTTGAGATCCCGCAGTGGAAGTGGGAGCACATCACCATGGACTTCATCGCAGGACTTCCAGGCACCAGGAGGCGCCACGACGGCATTTGGGTGATCGTGGATCGGCTGACTAAGTCAGCCCACTTCTTGCCAGTGTCGATGAGAGCAGGACTCGACGTCCTTGCTAAGCTGTACGTCGACAGGATTGTCTCGTTGCACGGAGTTCCAGCTTCGATTGTTTCAGACAGAGACCCGAGATTCACTTCTCACTTCTGGGAGAGTCTTCAGCAGGCCTTGGGCACCAAGTTGAGCTTCAGCACAGCCTATGATCCTCAGACAGACGGGCAGACAGAGCGCACCAACCAGACACTAGAGGACATGTTGAGGGCCTGTGTCTTGGACTTCAAGGAGAACTGGGAGGATTCCTTGCCACTTTGTGAGTTCGCCTACAACAACAGCTTCCATGCGAGCATCAAGATGGCACCGTACGAGGCTTTGTACTGGAGGAGATGCAAGACCCCAGTTTGCTGGGAAGAAGTTGGTGTCAGGAGTTTCCATGGTCCATCCATAGTCAGCGACACCAGCGAGAAGGTTCGGCAGATAGTTGAGAACCTGAAGGTCAGCCGCAGCAGACAGAAGAGCTATGCAGACAATCGACGCAGACCTCTCGAGTTCGAGAAGGGAGACAGAGTTTTCCTGAAGGTTTCTCCGGCTAGAGGTACCCTGAGGTTTGGTGAGAAGGGTAAGCTAGCGCGGAGATATGTTGGACCCTTCGAGATCAGATCGAGAGTTGGAGATGTCGCCTAGAAGCTTCAGCTACCGCCAGAGCTTTCAGGAGTGCACGACGTGTTCCATGTCTCCATGCTGAAGAAGTACGTAGAGGACCCGACCCACATTCTTTATCACGAGCCACTCGACATCCAGCCAGATGCTTCGTACGTCGCCAGGCCGGTCGCGATCATCGACACCAAGGAGCAGGTGCTCCGAACCCGAACCATTCATTGGGTGAAGGTTCAGTGGGAGCATCACACTCCGGAGGAGGCTACGTGGGAGTTACGCGACCAGGTGGAGCAGGACTATCCACATCTTCTACCTCAGGTATGTTCTAATCTTGTTTTACATTTGGGGACAAATGTTTTTAAAAGGAGGGAATGATGTGAGGTCCCACCCTTGGTGGGCCCTCTAAATGCTATTTTATAGGCTAATTAATCTTAATCTATGTTAATTATTGGTTAATTATTGCTAATTACTATTAATCCCTACTAATCTCTACTAATCTTTGCTAATCTTTGCTAATCTTGGTTAATTACTCTTTATTTGTGCTAATTAGGGGCTAATTAGATTGACTAGTTAGATCTCCTAAGATTTTTGGTTAGACTAGGTTAGTTGGGTGTATGAGTTAATCCTAGGCTATTAGTGTAGGTGGGTCCTTAGTTAAGTTTAATTAACTAATTAAGGTTGGGTTAGTGCAAAAGGGTGCCCTCTCTAGAAGCTTCCAGCCTAATGACCCAACTACCCCCAGCCCTAACCCTAACTACATGAAAACCCTAGGGCTAAGATGGTAATTAGTCACCCCCCTTAAAACTATAAAACCTCTCTTATCCCCAAAACCCTAAACCTAAGCTAACCCCTTTCCCAAGAAAACCTCCAGCCCCCTTCCCAAGAAAACTCCCAACTGTCTTCACTCCCATTGCAACTCTCTTCTCCTCCTTCCTCTTCCAACGTATTGAGCTAAGCATTCTACTGTGACTGTGCTGGGAGCATCTTGCAGCTGTTGCAACCCTTCTCCTTCATCTCTCCTCCTCCTCTGCATCATCCACTACCCCACTACCTCATCTTCTTCTCTTCATCCTCTCTACTGGGCTGAACCTCTGCTGGAACTCTTCCTCTGTTTCCCCCTGGGCTGTGCTGCAACTGCTTCTTCTCTGCTACTGTTCTGCTGGAATTTTCCAAGAGCTGTTGTTATTACCCCATCTTCCCTTCCCATTTCATTTCTCCAAGACTCTGCAGCTGTGACTGTTGCTGGAACCCATTGGAGCTACAGCAGCTGCCACTTCTTCTTCTTCCTCTCTCTTTTCTTCACTGGGAGACTACTGTTGTGCTGGAAATAATTCTTGAGAGCTGCTGCTGGGTATTCTTCTTCTTCATCCAGCTGGGAGCAGCAACCATCATCTTCTTCTTCACTTCTCTGTTCAGCTGGGACTTGGATCTTCTTTGTTATTTCTCTCTTCTCTCTACAAATCAATTCTCAAGCTAAAGAGGCAAGTGCATCTTACTGTTAACTTAGAATATATGTTGTCTTTCCTTTGATTTCTGTAGTTTGATTTCATGATTGTCACTAATTAGTCATAGAAACTCTACCTGAGCTTAGTTGTTTGTTTATGGGATGGATTGGCATTGATGGATGGGGGTTTCACCCCCCATTTGGAAGATCAATGGGCCACAAGGTTGTCAATTAATGGGCATTAGAGTTGTTTGATGTTTGGAGATGATTTGGTGAAGTTTGGGACTGATTGGAAGTGATTTGGTGGAAAAACGGGTTGAAATGGAGAAAACCTGAAAACTGGTCTCAGTGCACGGCCGAGACCAGTGTATGGCCGAGATCAGTGTATGGCCGAGACCAGTGTATGGCCGAGATCAGTGCATGCCGAGATCAGTGCATGCCGAGACCAGTGCAGGACCGAGCTCAGTACATGGCCGAGACCAGTGCAGTGCATGGCCGAGACCAGTGCAGTGCAGTGCATGGCCGAGACCAGTGCAGTGCAGTGCATGGCCGAGACCAGTGCAGGACCGAGCTCAGTGACTGAAATTTCATGGAAAAGATGACCTGATACTTGGGATTTACGGTAGAAAATGTTTAAAGCTGGGACATCCATCTTTCTAGGGTTTTTGGTGTAGGCGGTCAATCACCCAGGCCAGGTGTTTGACCGGACACGCTGGAAACCTTTAGAAATGAATTAAGTCTTCCAAGAGGCCTGACTTAGGTTAGTCAGTGCACTCGGTTGGTCCTCTCGGCCAGGAGATCAACCGAGCTCACAACACATCAGGTTCACCTGGAAAAACCCCTGATTGTTCCAGTTTTCAACATTTAGGAGTTATGATCAGTTGTGGGGCCCATTGACCATCCAAATGAGCATTTATCAGTGATCTAAGCCCGAGTCAACGGTGTGGCTCAACCTTGACTCGCGGGGACCACAGTTTAGGGTTTAGGTTATTAATCTAAGATGATTCGACCTCTAAGAGTTGTCAACAATGCCCTTAACCAACTAAGCACCAAATATAGTATTTTATGGCATTAATGACACCGTTTAGAGATCGAATTACCGGAGATAGACCTGGATCTAAAGTGGCCCATTACCTAGGATTGGACCGTTGCTTTTCCCGTTGATTCTCTGATTGAAGTTATACTTCACTGTTATTATTATTCTGTCATTCTTAGATCTTTAGAATAGCTGTTTACTATTAATTGAACATAAATGGAAGACCTGAACCTAGGGTATCTAGAGGTGACCCGATAGTGTGGTTTCAGAGATCATTGACCCGTGTCTGTGTCTAGGCGGGCCCTTAATGGGCCTAAGTGTGGAGATGTGAACCCTTTAGCTTGGAAAGGTAGTTTCTATTGGACTGTTAAGTAATATGGATTGCAATGGAACTGTTTATCAGTAGTAGATGGATTAGTTGCCTCGTTTGGACGGTTTTAGACCAGGCCATGTACTGATGGGCCTTGGTATGGATCCAACGAGTGGGCCTGGACCTTGAATGAGATCCAGAGACTGTATTGGGATGTGTAGACCTCTTAGAGATATTGTTAGGACCTTGTTCACACAAGGCAAAGCCTAGACAGACACAGACCTTAGAGTTATTCTCGAGTCGGCATGAACATTCACTCGGTTGATTTAAGCTCAGCCTGTGGACTGATCATCCCCGGTAGGAGCTAGTTGAGTATGGTGAAGCTATCATGATGAGCTGTGTGGTTAAGACGGCAAGGTGTCATACCGTGCCGATCTGGAGTGATGAGATGATGAGTTGATGAGTGATATTCGGGATTAGTTATTCCCTGGTGAGATTCCCCACCGCGACTGTGTTCAGTATGGGAGGGCCGCGGCATAATATCCCGCGGCATTCCAGCTCGTGTGAATGTGCCACATTGTTTATAGTAGTTTAGATGTTTCTATTTATACTGATTCCTTATGATTTAAATGCACAACTGCCTAGTTCATTTCCCTTGCTATTCATTTAATTTATGTACTCGTCTTTACTTCCTTTGATATATATGTTCTATGTTAGTAGTATGCTGTAACTTGCCAGATCGTTTAGATCTGACCCATTCATTGGTGCTTAGGCCTTGACCCAGAGATCCCTGACGACACACTAGCTGTAGTGGAGGCACCCGTTGCTGGAGAGTACGCGTGGGGCCCGGCCGACACGGATGTCGAGCCGGAGGGCGAGGAGTTTATACACGGGTTTTGAGGGACTCCATTTATTTTGGGTTTGAGCGAAACTTTGTAGTGAGTTGGGTAGACTCAAAATGTATTAACTTTGATTAATATTGAATCATTTTAATTAGACTGATGTTCAGCTCATACTTAATATATATATACATCGATACCTATTGCTTCCGCTTTGTTTAAATCGTTATGCTTCCGCAATTTAAATGTTATAACTATGTTGGTCAAAAAGTTTTAAATTGGACCTCACTGCGGCCTACGATCTTGGAAGTTCTCGGATTTTCCGGGAAGTAGCGCGCCAATTTCGGGTAATCGAACGAGTATATCGGTATCCAGAATTGGGGCGTTACAAACTGAGTAGTCATCAGAGTAGGGACCTTACTCCGATGCTTGGCTTCGTTCCGGGAGAACCAAAGGGCATAGATGGCTAGGAAGAAAATTGTTGCATTAGGTTTGTTTTCCATGGACATCAAACACCCTTAGTTAAGGCAAACCAGACAAAAGAAGCTGAAAGAGGAAGAGCTGGGGGAAGTCCATCTTGGTTGAGGATCCAAGTCCAAAGCTGAAGAGCTAGACTACAACAGAAGAAGATGTGAAGGTCTGATTCACCATAACTATGACAGGAGTAGCATCTTGATGCCAAAGAACAACCTTTTTTCATAGCCCAGAAATCAGTGGGCATTTTCTGGATTCCTTGATTTAACAGTTTAAAAGTTTAATAATCTATTAAAAATAGATTTTGTTGACTCAATCCAACAATTTGTAAAGGTTTCGATAGACATTTAAGTTCCTTATATAAAAACTCATTGTTTTTTACATATAACTCTCACTAATTTCTAAAAAAGAAAAAATACTTTTAACTAAAGGCATAAAAATTTAGGTTAAAGAGTATGTCCATACTGAAATAAGCCAAAATATAGAACTCAAGTCAAAGCCCCTTAACAAGTCAAGCTCACTTTGACCCAAGTCAAAACTAAGTTCTTTCTCCAACTAGCTCTAAGCCTAGTTAAGAATATCCAGGTAGCTAATTGGCCTTCTTTACCTCTTTAATTACACCTGTCTCATTGACCATTGAGTCCACATCCTCCAAGTCCCTGAGTTAGAGGAGTAGATCTTTCACATGATGCAATTGGCGCATTTGCCACATCACCGGAGCTCACAGGCTCATATTCTTTAGGAAAGAAATGGATAACAGAAATTTAGAACAAAAACTTCAAGTGACATGGAAGAAAGGTTACAAGCTTCTAGAAATTATCACATAGGCATGAAAAGGAGTTTATAATTACCTTTTTAGAAGGCTCAAGAACTTCAAGGGTATTGGTTTGAGAATCTATTCATAGCTTCTGGAGCAAATCTGTAGCTTCTGCATAACAGAGAGTGAAGGAAACATAAGAACCATACTCACACATAGAAATGCAAAAAACCCTTGCTACAGGCACAACAGCAGAGTTAGGACTCAAAAGATAATAAAACTCAAAGCAAAAGGTTTCATTCAGTCATGACGACATACATGCAGCTGAGGTGGTTGTTTAGTGTAATAACATTTGGGTACTACATGCTCAGGATCTCCTTTCACTTCCTCGGCCTCTAGTACTGCTTCAACACTAGTGAATCAAGGCATGTCCAAGTGACTCTGATCCTTGTGATAGTCAATGTTGGAAGGAACCAAATGATGATTAGTTGCTAATCATCTACAGGGGTCCAATCCAATGGTAAGATTTAACCACATGAGAGCTGACAGTGGGATGCCTATCATCAAAAGGGAGGGTCTGGGTCTGTTCTTTACAAGACTATTAAAAATAATTTTGATTCAAATTCTTAATTCAACAACTTCTACTGCAATGAGTACGGAGTTGAGTAGCAAAAATATGTATAAATCATAATTATACCAGAAATTGTGTGTTCTTAATCTTGAATTGTAGATGGTTAATCATATGTTACACCCAAGTCATTGTCATCTACTTTGAGAGATTGTCAGTGAAGATATATCTTGAAAGAAGGCTTCAATGATGTAAGAGAAATATTTAAAGATTATCACAAACTTTCTACAAAATGTTGCGTGATATTGTAGCAACCACTTCTTTTAATAGCAATCCATTATGCAACTAAAGTTCAACAACCGTTCCATTTATCCCACATTGAAAACAATTTATTGCCATCACATAACTTCAAATGCTATTATTTGCCCCATCATCAAAGCCCTGTCATTGCATAAAAGTGAATTCATGGGATGCTTTCTGAACAATATGCCAAAAACCACAAGTGTTGTCATGATAAAGAAAGAACAGAGCAAATAATAATCTGCCCAGGATAACTGCAACAAATCAAGCCATTGCAATAAACAGTTCACAATAGTTCATGCGAGCTTAAATAGCGCTAAAATAGCACAAGTAAAACCAGATAGAATCATATAGATTCTCCATGAAATGTACTCACCTGAAATCAGTCATTTGGCTATTACAAATGCGGGCATCAGATGTTGGAACCTTGAGGCTTGAGCCAAAAGAACAACAAGCACATACTTGATCAGCGGTATCAAAATTAAAGTATACAGAACCTGGAAGGCACACAATTTTAATGAATCAGCATAAAAACCTAGCATATCAATATCAATGGTATTGCCTTTAACAACAAAAAGATTGACAAGAATACCGCCAATACCTTGATATATTGTGACATTACAAAGACTTCCAAGAGAACCCCTTCACCCCTCAAAAGTCAAGTTCCTTTTCTAGCTTTTGTAGCTCATGAGAAATGACAGAAGACAAAAGGAATGAGTTTTATAGGTTCTAGCTCAACTTTAACAACTTTAACCCAGTTGAAAGGTGTAAAAAGGAGATGGAGAAATGGATTACTATCAGGAGCCTTTTCACCCCTCTTGATAAGACTTTCACACCAAGGAAAATCTGATCTTGGTAGGTGCAAGAACAAATGAATAATGATTAGAACAAAATCACCAAATATAAAAGCAAAGTTGATCAAATAATTCTACTTTTTTCTTGGGTCAAACGTACATGAAAGGTACTTTTCCCACCCACATATTCACTTCCATGATAGCCCATGAAGAAAAAACTCCCCAACCCTAATCATAAGCCATGATAGTTCATTTCTTCTTTCGGCTACCACTAATCCATGTACCAATACAAGTCGCCCCAGAAGCCCCCATGCACGTGGTGTCAGATTCAAACCTTCCTACCATGGACCACTTTGGGCCATTTGTTCTAACTGTGTTTTGGAGGGTTGCAGAACAGAGGACCCCAGGTATCAGGCGTTTCTCTCTCTTAGCATGCTCTGGAATGTGTCATCATTTCAATTTCAAAGCTGATTTTTTTTTCTCCCATCATTTCGTCTATAGCTTAAACTTTCAAAAATATGTTTTTCACTAATACACACCTTAAAGAACATCCATAGAAACTAGCAAAGGGGACTTCTTATAGGAAGAACAAGCACCATCTACATAGGTTCAAATTCAAACCACTCTCCCAGATGGGAGATGGGAGATATATTGCCAAGTATTGAAAGATCTAAATATTTGATTATCTTAACTGCTTCTCTCTCAGTGTGTGTGTGTGAATGAAGGATAACCCAACTAGGGGAAAAGCCCAATTGATACTATTAAAAGGCACCTACAAAAAGGAAAGACCAGGCAAAGCATAGTGACTCAAAAAGAAAGCCATGGATCACATAATTGCAACTTCTGTGCGTGTTTGTCTCTTTTCCACAAGCCATAATTTTCACTCAGTTGATAAGATTCTTTAACATCTTTTTTGCCTGTCCATACCGCTCTTTCACTCTTTCTCCAAGTTATCAAAGCCCTTTGGTGTCAGTGCATAAACCCTAACATTGAGGGGGGAAGTTACCCAGAACTTGAATTCAGCGAAAAGAAGTTTAATATAAAAGAAAGAGAAAGGCATAAACAGCATTCCAAAGATCACAGCCAAACAGAAAACAAAAACCAAGAGAAATTCGTTTCGAAGCAATATGACATTCGATCTTTCCTTGAAGCAGAGGGAGAGAAAGAGCAGATCAATGGGAAAGCAAAGCATTTCGAGAGATGAAAAAGTAGAAACTGAAATCTGCGAAAGAAATCAAACAAACTGGTTCTGCAACAAGGATGCCCACCCAAATCTGACGAGGAGAGCAAACGAGACTTGTCTTTCTTTTCCGGCAATGTGATTATCTCTGTTCTGCACAAAGATACCCGCCCAAATCTGACGAGGACAGCAACAGAAACTCGCCCTTCTTCTCCGGCGAGGCGATTCTCTCTGTTCTACGATAAGGATTTGCCCACTAGTGACGAGAGATCTCCGGACATCTCAGCGTATATTGACTGCTTGTTCTTTTTCACTGATCTTTAAAACGCCCCGCTCTTCACCCAAACCAAACTAGATCAGATCTGCAACAGCCAGTGGCCCACGTGGGAGAGGATCGGCTCCAGAGGGGGAGTCCAGATAGGTTCTGGGAAGGTTCTGCGCACGAGGAGATGGCGACGACGGAGAGAGCGGCGTGAAAGGGATGATGGGCTGCTAGATTGGCGGAGACTCTGCGCAGGGAGGCGATGAGGGCGATAGGCCGTGAGGGGAAAGGGAGAACAAGAGAGACTGAGAGAGGGTCGCCTCGGGTGGGGATGGGCCAACAGAGGGAGAAATGCGAGAGTTTAGCCGTGAGCGACCGAGAGCGAGGGAAAAAGCGATTTTGGTGGAGGGTTTTCGGCGGCGGGAGAAAAGCGAGAGTTTAGCCGTGAGAGACCGAGAGCGAGGGAAAAAGGGATTTTGGTCGCGGTAAAGGGAAAAAAAAGGAAGGTATCAGCGACCGATTTCTGCGACCGAATGCGGTCGCTGATGCCATTGCGGGAACTGTGAATTAGCGACGGGTGCGACGGGATTTATTTTTCGGTCGCTAATAGCGGTCGCTATTATCCGCAATAGCTACCAAAAATTGCGGTTGCTGAAACATTTGGTCGCTGTTGGGCCTTTTTCTTGTAGTGAGAATCGTTCCCGTTGGAGATACGGGAGCCGTTGAAGCAGAATGAGGAGGGGCAGAGGCGTCGTCGACGGGGCGTGAGCAACCAACAAATCGTCGTGGGAGTCGACCTTTTCCAAAGATGACTCGCAAATGGAGGGGCGTCGTGAGGGCTTCCAAGGAATGGCATGAGGGAAGGGGTAGTGCAGAACTAGCGCGAGGAGAAAAGGGATCAAGAATGGGAATGCTTTCTTGAGTTTCTTCATTTTTTCAGAAAATAGGGTTTAAGATCGAGACTGGGCCAATTGAAGGGAAAATTTGCCTTGAACTTTGCCCGCGAGAAATATAAAAGGCGAGAAAACCTTGACTTTTGCCGGTGAAAAAGGGAAAAGGCCGAAATAATTTTCACGTTTGTCGGTGAAAAAGATAAATCATCGAGAAAAATCTAATATTTATCGGTGAAAATATATTACCAGGAAAACCTTATCTTTTTCCGGCGAAAGAAGCTTTTTCGCTGGTAAAAGTTATACTTTCTCCAGCGTTTAATGATTACGCCGGGAAAAAAACGCCGGTAAAAGAACACCTTTTAGCAAAAAAAAACACCTTTTACCCTATAAAATACTTAATTTTTTTTGTAACACTATAAAATAATGTCGCCTAATAAAACTATTATCTACGACGCATTTAAATCCACGTTGCAAAAAAACTCATTATCTGCGACGTAGCAGGTATACTGTCATAACTAAATATTATTTGTGACGTATAAATTGCGTCCCAAATAAATAGTTATTTTTTTAGCTTAAATTTTTTGTGACACCATATGATGGAGGTCGCTAATAATAATTATTTGCGACCAAAAAACATCAGTGTCGCGAATAAGATATTATGTGCGACACAAAAAAGAAACTGTTGCAAAAACCCTTAACTTTTTACTATATAGCTCAGACTAAAAGTTATTTGCGACGCGGGGATTGCGTCGCTAATAGAGGCACTTATTTACGACAGATGATTGTGTCGCAAATGTGTATCTAGCGTGGCGAATAATTTTACCGCCATTTGGCGCCAATGATTTTGTGACGCATTTTTTTGCAACGCACTATATTCATTGCTGAAAGTATCTATTTGCGACGCATGGAGTCGTGTGTCGCAAATACTTAACTTGTTGCGATGGGTCTAATTTTATGTTGCAAAAAAATTATTTTTTGCGACGCTTTGGGTTGCGTCGCAAATATTTTCGTCGCTGAAAATTCGATTTGTTGTAGTGTTTGTTATTTGACCTATTAGTCGGCACCACTAAGCTTGGATAACTCTGTTGGTCTGATCCACCAACTTGGAGATCCCCCTCTTGTCCCGCAGCTGCAGTTTGGATCCAGCTACCAGGTTATTACCGTGGTCTTGTCCCGATGCCGTAGATTGCTACTGTGGTTCCCGATGCCCGGCTCACTACCGTGGTCATGTGTATTATATGTATATGTATTTATAAGATCCACTGTTTCTCCTCACCTCGAGTGACTGAGATCAGTGCCTAGTTATTGCTCTGCCGTGTTAGTGATAGAGGACTTAGCTTCATGTGGTTGCCATCTTGCTTGTTTCCCGTTTCCTTGGTTACCTTACATGTTTTACAATGTTTACTGTATTTGAATAAATGTTTTATCTTTTCATAGAAATTGTTATTGAGACAAGTTTTAAATGCTTTTGAAGGTAAATTCATTTATGATCATATTGTCATTGTATTTTACCGATTTGCCAAACCGTCGTGTTTGACTCACTTTTTGGTACTCAGGTCCCGTTGTTGGTTATCCCGAGGAGGAGCACGAGGAGGCGGTCGGAGAACCGCAGCAGTTAGTTGAGTGGCGCGCCGATGATGTCATTTAGACATTCGGTTGTCTCGAGATGCGATTCATTTTGGGAAAAACTTATAACTCATTCTTTGGGATTATATTTTAAGATATATTGGCCTTGTTGGCCTCTATTTTTGGGAATGTAACTAAATGATCTTTTGTTCAACCTTACTTTTGGGTAACATGCTAATGATTATTGCTCATTCTGATATAGTGCTATAATTGCGTTATTATCTTTATGATTGAGATAGATTGAATATCTGATTTGCTACACACTTCCGCACTTAATAGAAATGTTCATATATGGTTGTGATATCACTACTAAAAAAAGGACATTTTATATCGGTTACAAAAACTGCCATATATCGGTTTTTCATATAACCGATATAATATCTTCAGTCAAGGTTTTTTATATCGGTTAATATTTTTTTATATCGGTTAATTTTTTTATATCGGTTACATAGCAACCGATATAATAATCTCTATATATAATATCGGTTAGAAAATATATGATATTAATTGATATATTTTATATCGGTTATTATGAAACCGATATTATATAAACTACTAAAAAGCAATGCTTTTATATCGGTTTTAAAAATCCCTTAACTTAATATCGATTATTAGAAAAACCGATATAATATGCTGTATATAATATCGGTTTTTTCCTTCTTTCCCTCCTTTTTTTTTCGTCCCTCCCTTTTCTTCCTTTCTCCATCAATCGTGCGTTTTTTCCTTCCCTCCCTTTTCTTTCTTTCTTTATCCACCAAATCCAACTATTCATCATCAAAGCGTCCCTTCTTCTTTATTTTCCCCAAATCCAAGCCCCTCTTTTCATCTCTCTCGCTCTCTCTGCTCTTCTCTCACTCTCGCTCTATCTTCCCTCAAAAGTCCTTTTTCCCACTTTTCTCTCTCTCTCTCTCTCTCTCTCTCTCTCTCTCTCTCTCTCTCTCTCTCTCTCTCTCGGTCGGCGCTCTCTCTGCTGTCTCTCCCGCCACTCCTCCAAAAGCCCTATTTTCCCTCTTTTCTCTCTTTCGTCTCTCTCTCTCTCTCTCGATCGACGCTCTCTCTACTGTCTCTCTCTCTCTCCACGCTCTCTCTGCTCCCCTTTTTTGGTTGTTGTGGTTGTTATGTTTATGGTTGCAGCCGAAGCCATTGCAACAGCTGAGTGGCCAAATCTGCCAGATTTGTGGGGATGACGTCGGGCTAACCGTGGATGGAGAGCTGTTCGTTGCATGTAATGAGTGTGCATTCCTAGTTTGCAGGACTTGCTATGAGTACGAGCGTAAAGAAGGAAATCAGGTATGCCCTCAGTGCAAGACCAGGTTCAAACGCCTCAAGGGTAAAGTAATTTAGTTTTTTTCTCTTTCTCTGTTACTATTTGCCAGATCTTAAAAAAAATTATCCATGTCCTGTTTCTTCAAATCCAAATTTATGAGCTTCCCCCTCCCCTTCTTTTTCTCATAGTTTTGGGTTATTTCTTTTTGGCAATGTGTTCTGATGAATCGCTTTGAATTTCTCTACCATCTGTTATAATAAGGGTAGAAGAAGAAGAGGAAGATTTTTGTTTCTATTTCCGTTGTATTTCTTTCTCGTGTAGTTACTGAGAATTGTTGTTGTCGGCAAAGGATTTGGCCAACATCTTACAGTCCCTTGCTTGCTGTTCTGCTCTGCTCTCTTTCTTTCCTGTCTGTGTCTGTTACTGAATATGAATATGAAATGCTGTTTTCTCCTCTTCTTCTCCAGGGTGTACCAGAGTTGCAGGCGATGAAGAAGAAGATGGCATCGATGATCTCGAGAATGAATTTAATTTCGTGGGGAGGGACAAGCAGGATATGCAGTATCTCACGGAGGCTATGCTTCAGGGTCACATGAGCTATGGACGAGGCGGTGGTGATGCCTCCGACGTGCCTCAAGTCTTCCATACAATCCCTCAAGTTCCTTTGCTCACCAACGGCCAGATGGCATGTTTTTTATGCCTTAAACTGTTCTGTTGGAAAATAAACAACAACAAAAAAAAAAAAACATGGCTGCTCTTCTTCTCTTCTCTTCTTGCTTACATCTGTTTCTGTTTCTCATCGATGTAGTTGATGTTGATGATGATGATGATCTTCTTGATGGCAGGTGGATGACATCCCTCCTGAACAACATGCTTTGGTACCTTCTTTCATGGGTGGTGGAGGAAAAAGAATTCATCCACTTCCTTTAGCAGATCCGAGTCTTCCAGGTTTTTACACATCTCCCCTCAAATGTAGTTACTTATTATAAAGGAATTTACCATTGAGTTTCCCTTTTTTCTTTGAGAGGTCCAGTGATTCGCACCCAATGTTGATTCTTTCCCATTCTCGTGCAGTGCAACCCAGATCCATGGACCCTTCCAAAGACTTGGCTGCGTATGGTTATGGAAGCATTGCTTGGAAGGAGAGGATGGAGAGCTGGAAGCAAAAGCAAGAAAAGTTGCAGGTGATGAGAAGTAAAAATGGTGGCAAGGATTGGGATAATGATTGCGATGGACCAGATCTACCCTTGTAAGTTGTTGAAACCTCTTTAAAATCTAGTTCATGGATGATGTGACGGTATTTGTCCCAACAATGATTTTATGTTGTCCAAGTTGCCAACTCACTTGTGCAGTTCTTGATATTTGGGTGGATTGTTTATGTTAATAGCCTTCCATGGATTGTTTATGTTAATCGCCTTCCATAGGTCAAGCCATCTGCTCTTCTGGCGGTTTAATCATTTTAACTCTCTCTCTCTCTCTTCTGAGCCCTTATAGAATGGGGAAAACTCTGGAGTGCAATACGTTGATAGATAAAAGTTAAAACAAAGAGGAAACTTGTGGTGACTGATTTTAATAAGCAAGAGTTGATGGTGGGCCATCTTTGCTAACGATATTACATTTTATAAATAGTTCCTAATTCTAGTGCATTTTGATAGTATAGTCATTTTAATTGTCACTTATCTCCCCAAGCTCTTGAAATCTTCTTTCAGAATCTAGAATAGTTGATGTGTTCATGATAGTGATAGTGGAAATGATGCTTTCCGCTATGGTAGTGAATTAGTCAACTGCTTGGGATGTTCTGATGGATTAACCATACAAGCTTACATTTTCAGTTGAAAGCATTCTTCAACTAGGATGATGCTCATGGAGTTACTATTTTTGGTATTACTGCTTACAATTGCCTCCAAGTATTTCGATAATTTAATTACTTTAACTGCCTATTGTATCTCTACTTAATTGCTAGTCATGGGATTCTTATATCAGTCCCTTTTCTTTATCAGAATGGATGAGGCTAGACAGCCCTTATCAAGAAAGACGCCTATTCCATCCAGCCAAATCAACCCATACTGAATATGAATATTTGGGACTGCATCTTCTGCTTATCAGGTCATTCTCTTCTTTCTTCCTTCCTTTTTTACATCCATCATTCATTAAAATATACATGTATTGATAAGTTCAAAGGTTATCTGATTTACAATCAGAGGCCAATTGTGGTTTTTTCTTCAAAATGTCAACAATTAAATTGTTAGCTTTCTCCATTGTCTTATTCAATTCATCTTCTGACGTTTGATACTTGTTGCAAAAAGATGCAATATGGATCAACCTACAAATACCACCATCCAAAAGAGATGCATGACAGGTTTGCGTTTTTACATTATGTGCCAGTTAGTTGAGAAACAATTTAATTCTTTTGTGATATGCAGGGAAATAACAGAGAGGATAGTCAGAGGAGGTACATCGTACCTTGTTAGAAGATGAGAGGTAAAAAATCTTCGATTGAGTTTTTGGGTTTCAAATCTTCAAGTCTATATTATCTTGAACCTGCTTGTGGGAATTAGGATTGTCATTTTAAACCTTGCTGATGAAACTGTTAAAGGAAGTGGTTAGCAACTTTTGATTAGAGAGAAAAAGTGAAGTCCAAGGTGATTGGTGGAGCTGTTATCAGGTGGAGTTGGTGGGGTGACAAAAAGATGCTGAAATGGACAAAGAACAGTGATAATACATGATTGACTGTTGGTTGGTTACTAGTAAATCAGTAGTTATGCATGGGTGTGAATCATTGAAGTTCTCTCTCTGTGTGTGTGTGTGTGTGTTATATGTGTGAAAAGGATATATCTAGAAGGCTCTTATTGATACTAATATAGATAAATCACGTGTGTGTGTGTGTGTGGATGGATAAATAGTTATTTTCTCTCTCTGAGAGTCTTGAATACATATTCAAATATTATCACATCTTTTAAAAAGGATGCCTCCCCTAACATGTTTCAATGATCCAGATAGGTATAGATCATGGACCTTATTATGGATTCCAATGAGGTTCCTATCCTTCTGCTTTTTTTGGTCTTTTTTGGTCTTGGACCTTTTGTTACATGGTGATTCTTAGCCTTCAATTTGGAGGGCATTGTTCAAAGGGTTACAATCTCCTTATCACAGGCACTTTACAGGTATCTCGGATTCTCAGAGCTATTATTGTTGCAGAAGTGTCATTGCCTGCCCTTTAGATTTATTATTATGCACTGGCAGTGGCAGGGAGCATTCATTTAGTCCAATTGCCATGTCTCAACAATCACCTTGCTGGGGGAGTCATATATATTGCAAATGGCAGCAAGTATTTCCTTCTTTTGATGATCAATAACCATCTCATATGGATTTTCTTTTACCTTTCATTTTGCATTCTCTGAATTCAGTGGTTTTATTATTCATTGAGCCAACTTGAAATTTAATTGTATCATTCACATCCTGCCATCCACAATGCATAACTTGAAATTTCCTAAATGGTTTCATCTCCACTAGTCTTGATCTCAAACATAATAGCTGTTCATGTTTGATTCTTATGGTGTTTCTTGTGTGTGGTTTTTAGGTCTATTAAGATGTGGGAAGAGCTGCAGACTCCGATGGATAAACTATTTGAGACCAGACCTCAAAAGAGGGAATTTCAGTAAAGAAGAAAAGGAGACTACAATAAGATTGCATGAAGTCCTTGGAAATAGGTACAAATTCATCCAAGTTAATTGACTACAAGAATCCTTGGAACGGGTTGTTTTTTCGGATTGCAGGCCGAGTGTGGTGGGATTTTTTTTCCTCCAGATTGAAAGGAATATGGTAAGGTGTCCAGATCCTGAATATGCTAAGAAGGTGATTAAGGCCATTGATGAAGTTCGAGTGAGAGGGGATTCTATTGGTGGGGTTTTGACCTGCATTGCAAGAAATGTCCCACGTGTAAGAATTCAACTTTCCTCGTGAATGGTTTGTTAGACTCCAAAGTGTACTCGGATGCTTTGCTTGGATTGTAAAAACTGGACTGATATTTATAAATTCCCTTTTGTGTCAGGGACTTGGTTCACCAGTCTTTGATAAGCTTGAAGCCGAGCTTGCTAAAGCTTGTTTGTCCTTACCTGCACCCAAGGGATTTGAATTTGGCAGTGGATTTGCAGGTATATGAGCTAATTTCTCACTCTTTTTCCTTGCATGTATTTTAATATCATATAATTGGTTTTTTTTTTTGGGATATGTTGTAGTGTCTTGCTTTTGCCCTTCTAGTAGATGTTTATATTGTGAATCCTAAATGCTTAGATTTTTTTTTTCTCAATGTAGTTTTTGATTGGTCTGCAAGTTTGAATGCTTCCATCGTAGATAATTTTTCTGAGTGTTTTACTTTTTGAAGAAATGAGTTACTAAAAGGGGCTTTTGGCAATCCATGTTGTAATATTAATTTCTCTCGATCCTTAGTGTGCTTTTTAAGTGGTTAGAGGTCTAGTCCTCTAGGGTAACATGGATATGGCTTTCATGCACAGTAAGGGATCCTAGAGAAACTCTTCTCACACAACACACTCATCTTGGAGCTAATGAAGCTCTGGGATTTTCCTAAATCTACTACATGAGTGTTTAGAAGAAGATTTGAGAGCTTAGATATGTTGGGAAGAAAATAGCATGCAAAAGCTCTCTCAAAAGAGTCCACTGGAAAAGAGAAAGAAGCTCCAGATTTATAGAAAACATCCAACGGCTATATTGGCGGCTAGCCCTTTTAGACCAGCGGCTAGCCGCTTTGAAATAACGGTCAGAAAATTCAAATCAGGATGGCTCACGGCTAGCCGCAGGAAAAGTTGGGGGCTAGCCGTGAGGCAACCGTAGGGGTGACCGCAAGATGGTTTTGAAAAAAATGGTCTCTGGAAATCAAACCGTAATCCCACGATTAGCACTGCGGCTAGTCGTAGGTGCACTGGCGGTTCTACGACTAGCCGCAGGAAGCACAGAAAATCATCTTGAAAAAAAAATGCTTACTAGAAAGCTGACGGTGGGTCTGGCGGCTAGCCCCGTTGCAAAGGGCGGCTAGCCGCCAGGTGACCGTAAGGTCACCTGACTTTTTCTAAATGGACTATTTATAAAAAAAATGCATATATAATATTAAATCGGTTACAGAACAAATGATATAATACAATCCCAAAAAATCGATATAACAAAGCCCTTTATAACCGATATTATAAAACATTTTTATATCGGTTTCACTCTTTTTTATATCGGTTTTATAGTAATGTATGCTATAATTTCAGTTTCAATACACATCAGTTCTCAGAAAATCGATATTATAAATATTTTTTATATCGGTTTCACTTTTTTTATATCGGTTTTACAGTAATATGTGTTATAATTTCAGGTTCAAAAGACATCAGTTGTCCAAAAACCGATATGAAATAATACACATATTATATCGGTTATAGTTGTTTATTATATCGGGGGTACTTATATCGGTTTGAAGTTTACTGAAAAACCGATATAATAGGTCTTTTATATCGGTTTTTAGCCGATATAAAAACCTTTTTTCTAGTAATGTATCCTCACCGCGGACACCTGTGGGAAATTAAATAAGTGTGTGCACCTTGTTGACACACTCTACATATTAACCATTCAATCACCACACTATCATCACCCATTAATGTCCCGATCCCGGATTAGGACCTCGGTAACCCTAAGGATGTGGCGAGGATTCGTTAAATCTTTCGTTAGCTTGTATCGTGTGAGCAATGTGACCCTTTATTTGATTATTAGGTGCTAACAACTTGTTTTGCAGCATCATGCCACCTCTGCAAGAGACCAATAAATGGCAACCCTTCTGCAAGCAATAGTGATCACACAAGGCCACTTGAAAAGGATAGGGTTGATAACAACATGCCAAATCAATTCCAACAAATGATGCTGGCAATGCTTGACCAACAGCGTCAGCCTAATGAGAATCAGGCTAGACTGTAAGAGCAAAAGCTTAAGAGAGAGGATGATCATGCAAGAGAATTGGCAGAGATGCAGAGACAATTGCTAGAAGTATTATAGAGAAGGTCCGAACCTGTTCAACCCCAACCCGCTATCGTCATCAATCAGAGACAGCATGACCCAAATGCATTATTTGAGCGGTTTCGGAAGAGGGCTCCGAAAGAGTTTCTTAGGATAAAAGATCCATTAGCAGCAGATGACTGGCTAAAACATACGGAGAACAGCTTTGAGATCTTCCAGTGCATCGGAGGAGAAAGAGTGAAACTAGCATCATCCCTCTTTAGCGGTACAACGGACAGATGGTGGAAGACGGTTAGGGAGGAATACAGGACTATGGCTGATGCAGAGGTTTGGGCAAACTTCAAGAGGGAATTCCATGATAAGTATGTACCCGCTCACATCAAGAGACAGAAGGCCATAGAATTTCAGCAGCTTGTGCAAAGGAGTATGACAGTCCTCGAATACCTCACTAAGTTCGAGAGATTGTCCAGATATGCCCCGGAGTTAGTGGATACGGTTGAGAAGAAGATTGCCAAGTTCTTTGAGGGACTTAACCCTTTCATTGAGAGAGATGCTACCGGAGTAGTGCCACCTGCAACTTTCGATGAAGCGGTCAAGAGGGCCTATAAGTTTGAGAATTTCCATAACAAGATCCTTAGAGTTCAAGGGAAGGGGCAAGCTCATCAGCAGAACTACCAGCACAGGAACCATCAGAACAAGAAGCAGAGGACAGAACAGAATGTTCAGGGTCACTTGGTTTGTACCCACTGTGGGAAGAACCATGAGAGTGCACAGTGTCGTACACTGACAGGAGCATGTTTCAGATGTGGTTCCGTGACCCATCAGATGAGAGATTGTCCAAGGCAGAATAGACAGAATTAGCAGCAGCAACAAGGGGCACAGCGTCCAGCAGCACCACAAAATGCAATCGTTGTTCAGAATCAGGCAAGGCCACTACAACAACAAGCACCACAACAACAACAACAACAGGCTCGTCGCAGGGACAGAACCACAATCAGCGTGCACCGCAGCAACATAGGAATGCACAACAAGGCAGGCCACAACAAGCTCCAAATAGGCCACAACATCGAGGGCAAATCTATGCGGTCAATAGAGCTGATGCAGAGGCAGCAGGAAATGTAGTAGAAGGTACACTTCTTGTTTGTGGGATAAAAGCTAGGATTTTATTTGACCCTGGCTCTATACATTCATTCTTATCCCATGAATTTTCTAAGTTGATTGATATGCATGCTAGAGAAATCGAGTTCATTTTTTACTGTGGCAACCCCAGTAGGCAAACAAGTTATCTGTAGAACACATTACCATAGTTGCACAGTTCAGATAGGAGAAGTGGTTTTAACCGCAGATCTCATAATATTAGAGATGTTTGATTTTGATGTCATCCTAGGGATGGATTGGCTGGCAGGATACCATGCCACAATGGATTATGTCCATAAGACTCTGACTTTCAAGTTAGATGAGACACCAGCAAGGGTGTTGTTTCAGGGAGAGAGGAGAAATCCTCGTGCTGGGTTTGTCTCAGCATTGAAGGCTAATAGACTATTGAGAAGTGGTTGTGAAGCATATTTGGCGTTTATCAAGGAGGATAAACGGTCCCAAGGGGTGGAGGAGATCCCAATTGTTTGGGAATTCCCGGATGTTTTTCCGGAGGCAGATTCCAGGTTTACCACCCATCAGAGAGATTGATTTCACTATCGAGTTGTTACCAGGGACTGCTCCAATATCTATTGCACCATATAAAATGGCTCTGGCAGAATTGGGAGAATTGAAGACTCAGTTGCAAGAATTGTTAGACAAAGGCTTTGTGAGATCGAGTATTTCACCATGGGGAGCTCCAGTCTTGTTTGTCAAGAAGAAGGATGGTTCGATGAGAATGTGTATAGATTACCGAAGATTGAATCAACTGACCATCAAGAACAAGTATCCATTACCAAGAATAGATGAATTGTTTGATCAATTGCAAGGTGCATCGTACTTTTCGAAGATTGATTTGAGATCAGGTTACCATCAGCTGAGAGTCAGAGAATCAGATGTGTTGAAAACAACTTTCCGGACAAGATATGGCCACTATGAGTTCCTAGTGATGCCATTTGGGTTGACTAATGTACCGGCAGTGTTCATGGCATTGATGAACAAGATATTTGCAGAGTATCTGGATCAGTTTGTGGTAGTGTTCATAGATGACATTTTGGTGTACTCCAAGACCAGAGAAGAGCATGAAGAGCACTTGAGGATAGTACTGCAACTCTTGAGAGAGAACCAGCTGTATGCGAAGCTCAACAAGTGCGGATTTTGGTTGGAACAGGTAGCATTTTTGGGGCACATCATCTCCAAAGAAGGATTATCAGTGGATCCGTCCAAGATTGAAGCAGTTATGAGTTTGGAAAGACCGAAGATTGCATCAGAAATCAGAAGTTTTCTGGGTTTAACAGGTTATTACAGGAGGTTTGTGCAAGGATTTTCGTCGATTGCATCACCTTTGACGAAGTTGACAAGGAAGAACGTGCCATATGTGTGGACATATCAGTGTGAAGATAGTTTTCAAGAGCTAAAAAAGAGATTGACTACAGCAGCAATCCTTACCTTACCATCCGGAAGCAGCGGTTTTACCATTTTTACCGATGCTTTGAATGTTGGACTTGGTTGTGTGTTGATGCAAGAAGCAAAAATGATTGCATATGGATCCTGACAGTTGAAAGATCACGAGAAGAACTATGCCACTCATGATCTTGAGTTAGCAGCGGTTGTTTTCGCGTTGAAAATGTGGAGACATTACCTCTATGGAGAGAAGTTCGAAGTCCACTCCGATCACCGCAGCTTACAGTACTTGTTTTCGCAGAAATAATTGAACATGAGGCAGAGAAGATAGATGGAATATATCAAAGATTATGATTTTCCAATCAAGTATCACCTGGGGAAAGCAAATGTAGTTGCCGATGCATTGCGCAGAAAATCAATAGGCTTGTCAAACCTAAGTGGCACTTGTATCTTTGAGCAATTTGAAGAATTGAGTATAGACATGCAGCCACTAAGGAAGGGTGTTTTGTTAGCTAACACGTCAGTGTCAAAGCCTTCTTTTATTCAGAAGATCAAGGACAGTCAGTTGCAAGATTCAGAGTTGGCCAAGATTTCAGAGCATATAGCAGAACGTCCTGACTTCCATTTTGTTGATGGAGTTTTGTACTACTGTGACCGTCTATGTGTGCCTAACATTGAAGATTTGAGGAATGATATCATGACCGAAGCTCACAGTACGAAGTACTCTATGCATCCAGGCAGCACGAAGATGTATCAAAACTTGAAGGGCATATTTTGTTGGAATAACATGAAGAGAGAAATTGCAGCGTTTGTCTCCCGTTGTATGACTTGTCAGTTGATAAAGGCAGAACATCAGAGGCTTCCAGGATTGTTACAGCCGTTAGAGATTCCAGAATGGAAATGGGAGCATATTACTATGGATTTTATTTCGGGACTACCGATGAATAGTAGAGGCAATGATGCGATATGGGTCATTGTGGACCGTCTCACCAAATCAGCGCATTTTATTTCTATGAAGACAGGGAAGAAGATGCACATGCTACCTTTGGCGGAATTATTTGTCAACGAGATTGTTAGTCGACATAGACAACCATTTTCTATCACTTCTGACAGAGACAGCAGATTCGTCTCGAGGTTCTGGAAGACGCTACATGAGTCTATGGGCACGAAACTACAGTTTAGCACGGCTTATCACCCGCAGACAGATGGTCAATCAGAGAGAACAATTCAGACTCTAGAGGATATGCTCCGTGCTTGTGTGTTAGACTTCAAGACTCAATGTGACAAGACTCTACCATTGTGTGAGTTTGCTTACAACAATAGTTACCACTCGAGCATTGGGATGGCTCCTTTTGAGGCTTTGTATGGCAGAAGGTGTAGGACACCGGTTTGTTGGGAAGAGGTCAGAATTCGTAGTTTCCATGGACCGACCATAGTGAGTGAAACCAACGACAAAGTGAAGTTGATCCAAGAACATCTGAAAGTAGCCCGGAGTAGACAAAAAAGCTATGCAGATTCTCATAGAAGGGATTTATAGTTCAAAGAAGGAGACAAGGTTTTCTTGAAAGTGTCACCTACGAGGGGAACATTGAGATTTGGACAAAAGGGCAAGTTATCACGGAGATACATTGGGCCATACGACATTGTGATCAAGATTGGTGATGTGGCTTATAGGTTAGCCTTACCACCTGAGCTATCCTGCGTACACAACGTCTTCCATGTGTCTATGTTGAAGAAGTATGTCCCCGATCCTTCACATGTACTCCGACATGAGCCATTGGAGATTCGAGAGGATGCTACCTATGTTGAGAAACCCGTCCAGATCATTGATACGAATGAACAAGAGTTGAGGACACGGACTATTTAGTGGGTAAAGGTTCTATGGGAGAATCATGGACCAGAAGAGGCCACATGGGAATTACGAGACCAAGTACAGAAGAAGTATCCACATCTACTACCTGAGGTGAGTTTTATATTTCATTTGGAGGACCAAACGTCCTAAGGGGTAGAGGATGTAAGACCCCGACCCGAGTGAACTCGATTATTGTTAATTAAGTCGTGTATTAGTTCTAAGCTTAATTAGTAATTTTGGCTAAGTTGGGTTTGGATTAGCTTTTGAAATAGTTTTGGGGAATTTTAATTTCTTTGTGATAGTGGAGCCCTTTGGGGGTTCCTTCTTTATGACCTTGCATGCGCTTGAGGATTTATCGGAGATTTTGCATTCATTGTTTTAATCTTGTTTTATTTGTATTGTTAATCCCTAGAACTTTCATGTTGATCCCATCTCCGTTCGAGATCCCGAAACCCGATTTCATAGCCTCGAGGGCAAAACAATCATTGTACACTAAATCTGTACCCAAAACTTGATATTCCCGAACACCGCGAAACATATACTTTTTGGAAACTAGACATTTCGACGATCACTTTTCTCTTCTTCGTCGAATTTATTAGAAGCCCCGAAAGCTAAGATTTCGGCCCTTGAATGTCTTAAGTAATGGGACCCATCTCCATTTGCTTAGATAAGGAGACCTGTCGCGACCCCGGACCGAGAATCCGGGATCGGGACATATGTTAATGATGATGATACTGTTAGGGTTTTTGTAGATTGCAATTTGATGGATGCATAATCATTCAAGCATCATTTGATTTACACACTTGCATTGTTTTAGATAAACTTGAAATCTTGTTTTAAACATGCATTGTTTTTAAGAGTTGTAAAAGTATTGATTTATGCATGTTTTGTTTTTAATCTTGGATGCATTTGATTTGAAAAGAGTTTTAGAAAATCAAGCTAGCCTATGAGTTTTAAATCTTTCAAAATGTTTTAGGCTTTTTATGTTCCATGTTTTAAAACCCTTAGAATGATTTAAAACATGTTTTTAAGCTTGATTAATTGGCCCAAAAAGTTCCACAAAGAAAATCTTTGAAATTGCAAAAGTTGGAATTTGGGGTCCCAGCAGTGTGGCCGGTCGACCGGCCCAGGGGTCCCGGTCGACCGGGAACACTGCAGGCAGAAAGTGGCCCTGATGCCCCAACGGTCATTTTTCTGACCGTTGTGTGATCCCGGTCGACCGAGACCTGTTTGCAGGTCGACCGAGGACTAGCCGTTGGGCACTTTTTGCTATAAATATGAGTTCTTTCCTTTGCCAAAAGTTGGGAATTTTAAGGCCCTCCTTGAGGGGTTTTGAGGCAAATAGAAGGGAAATGAACTAAGGGATGAAGAGGATCATTAGGAAAGCTAAAGCTTGGATAAATGAAGTTAAATCACCAAGTAGGCTCTACTTTCCTTAATTATATGTTTTCATGCTTTGTTTTATTTTTGGTAAATCATTTGTAGCATGATAAACTATGTTGTGTTGTATCTTTAACATGTTTTATGTTTTGAATTGATTTATTGTTTTGGATACATCACCATTGATTCAATCCAAGTAGTACTTAATCTTTGGTAAATCTAAGTAGATCATGTTAATGGAAACATCTTTGAAATTAGATGTAACATGATCCATATACTTGGTTGAATCTTTGGTTGTTGTTTTCCATCATAAGAAAATCACTTTCAAAACTATCTTATGTTTTGGATTCAACTTCTTTACAAATCATATGTTTTCATGTTTTGTTTTATCTTTGATAAATCTTTAGTAGCATGTTAACCTATGATGTGTTGTATCCTTAGCATGTTTTATATTTTGAATTGATCTATTGTTTTGGATGCATCACCATTGATTCAATCCAAGTAGTACTTTATTTGGGAAATTTAAGTAGATCATGTTAATGAAATAATCTTTGAAATTATATGTAACATGATTCATATACTTGGTTGAATCTTTGGGTGTTGTTTTTCATCATAAGAAAATCTCTTTGAAAATATATCTTATGTTGTGGATTCAACATCTTTACAAATCATATGTGTATTATTGTTTTAAAGTTTCACAACTTGCCTTACTTTGATAGGTATATCTTTTTCAAGTTGTATTTATAATTACATATGATTTGTCCCCTAATTTCAATCAAATCTATTTTTATGTTTTGAGCTACATGTTGATTTGATTGACATCCCTATGCATCACATGTTTAGAGCTAATTCATTTCATACAACTTGTGTATCTTTGACATCATTAACAAGTTGTTACTTTTAACATGTGACTTGCATTCCATCCTCAATCATAAATGTTTTATGAGCTAAAACTTTCAAAAGCCTTAGGCATACATTTATGAGCTTTCATTTTCAAAATGATTGAGGACATCACACACACACCTCATGAGCATACATCTTTGCATTCATTAAGTGTTTGTGTGAGTTAGTTTTTCACTTCCAAATCCGCCTAATTAAGAGGCATTGTAATGAGCTTAATTGAATCTCCATCAAGTGTATTATAGACACTAACTTAGTGAGATAACCAACCTTGTGGTTGAAGAGGTTATTGCTTAGCCTATAAAAGCATAATGTATAGGTTGATGTTGAGCCTTGAAAAACATCATTGTAAAGGTTATTGCTAAGCCTTGAAAAGCATATTGTAAAGGTTATTGCTTAGCCTATTGAAAAGCATAAATAGTGGAAATCCGGTGAGGTGTTGGTTCACAAGCCGGTAGTGGATGTAGGCATTGAGGCCGAACCACTATAAATCCTTGTGTGACGGTGATTGCTTTGTGGTGATTCTTTTGTTAGCTTTCGCATCTTGTATGATTAATCATCACATGTGACTAGTTTGTTTTAAAGCAGTTAAAATTGTTTATAATTGGTCATAATTGGAATTCACCCTATTCACCCCCCCTCTAGGGTTCGGATCCCAGGACTTTCAGATACTACAACATTTAATGAACATCTATTTAATTTTCCACAGGTGTCCGCGGTGAGGATATCACAACCATATATAATGAAACATTTCTGTTAAGTGCGGAAGCATGTAGCAAATCAAATGAGAAGTCACCTCTACTCACAATATAAATCACATGTATAATCAAGTATCAGAATGAGCAATGAATATTAGCGTGTTACCCAAAAGTATATTAAAATTTATACAAATATCATTTCATTACACTTCCCAAAAATAGAGGCCAACAAAGGCCAATATAAATCAAAATACCAATTCAGAGAATGGTAGAACAGTTTCCCAAAAGTTAAGTTATAAATCCTCCCAAAATGTTATCTCTCTCTGGCAATTCAATGTCTACATGACATCATCAGCACGCCACTTAACTAACTGTTGGGGTTCTCCGACCACCTCCTTGTGCTCCTCCTCGGGATAACCGACGACGGGACCTGAGTACCAAAGAGTAGGTCAAACACGACGGTTTGGCAAATGGTAGAACACAATGACAGTAAGAAAATGTAATGAATTTACCTCCAAAACATTTGAACCTGTTTAAATATCATTTTCTGTAAACAAGCTAAAACATTTATTCAAATACGAGTATGCATCATAAAATCTGCAAAGGTAACCAAGGAAACTAGAAACAATCAAGATGGCAACCACACAAAGCTAAGTTCTCTATCACTAAAGTGATAGAGCAATAACTAGGCACTGGTCTCAGTCACACGAGGTGAGGAGAAACAGTGGATCTTATAAATACATATACATAAACTATACATGACCACGGTAGCGAGCCGGGCATCGGGGACCACAGTAGCAATCTGCGGCATCGGAATAAGACCACGGTAATAACCGGGTATCGGGATCCAAACTGCAGCTGGCGGGACAAGAGGGGGATCTCCAAGTCGGTGGATTATTCCAACAGGGTTATCCAAGCTTAGTGGTGCCGACTCATAGGTCAAATACAATCGAGACATATGCAATTAAATCAAGTACAATAAATGAACGGGCAAGACAGGGGTGCTCAAGGGCACACTATCATATCATGTGATGCAATGCACTTCAAGACAAGTAACTCTTCCAAGTGTAATTCAATGCTTTCGGGAAAGCAAGGCATGTAGTACAAATCTCGGTATTGATAAAGTACGGTGAACAATTGACATATCGGGTAACGTATTGGGTTCAAGGTTTATTTGAAGTGAATAGGGACCCCGTATGTCGATCTAATACAATTTGGTACTCTTTGAGTTCGGGGACATTCCAGGCTCCTTATACACTTTCAATCTTTAAAAACTTCGAATGATATCTTCGTTGTCGCGACCCCAGACCGGAAATCCGGGATCGGGACATTAGTGATGGTGAACAATGATTAATGATGATTATCTACATCAAGAAGATACAATTTATTTAATTTCCCATAGGTGTCCGCGGTGAGGATATCACAACCTTGCATGAATATTTCTTTTGAGCGCGGAAGCGTGTAGCAAATCAAATAGACAACTATCTCTAGTGATGCAAGCATTAACATCAAATATCAAAACTGTATCAGAATGAGCAATGATCTATAGCATATTTCCCAAAAGTTGTTAAAGTTAGACAAAATATCATTTAGTTACATCCCCCAAAATTAGAGGCCAACAAAGGCCAATATTACAAAATAATAACCCAAAAGAATGGTTATTAAGTTCTCCCCAAAATGTTACGCCTCTTGTAGCAACCCGATGTCTACATGACATCGTCAGCACGCCACTCAACTAGAGGTTGCGGCTCACCTACCGCCTCCTCCGGCTCCTCCTCAAGGAAACCGGCAACGGGACCTGAGTACCAAAGCAAAGGATCAGACATGACGGTCTGGCAAGAGAGTGAAAAGATACAACAACATATAATAGATGAAATATCTCGAAAAGCAAGGAAATCTGTTTAAGCAAGAACTCTCACAAAATAGTTAAATCATTTGCTAGAAAACATGTAAACAAGATAAAACATATGAGGTAACCAAGGGATCGGGAACTCACAAGATGGCAATCACATAAAGCTAAGTCCTCTGTCACTAAAGTGACAACAGTATCACGGGACGTTGATCTCAGTCACACAAGGTGAGGAGATACAACACAAATCATATATACAATATAAATATACGGGACGGGACCATGGTAGCGAACCGGGTATCGGGACGGGACCACAGTAATGACCGGGTACCGAGATCCAAACTGCAGCTGGCGGGACGGGAGAGGGATTTCCAAGTCGGTGGATCAAACCGACAAGGTATCCAAGCTTGGTGATGCCGACTCATAGGTTAAATAACACATCGATACATATGTAAGTAAATCAATGAACGGGCAAGAATATTCAAATGTATAACTTTCATTTCATATCGGGCAATACTCTTCGGGACAAGTCAATGTTACTAGTGTAACCATCAAGCTTTCGGGAAAACAGATCATGTAAAGTAAATCTTGGAAATGAAGAAATAAAATGAACTATAACAATTCCGGGAAAATATTGATTTCAAGATCTATTTAAGTGAATAGGGGTCCCGTATGTCGATTATTGAAATGATTTGGTACTCCTTGAGTTTGAAGACATTCCGGGCTCCTTATGCACTTTTACGAGTTTTAAAACTTAATATGAGCTTATGGTTAGAACTAGGTATTACCATAGAAGATCAAGACTATAAACGGTCCATCCGAAGTATAATGTTAACCCGGAACTATCGAGCAACCTACTCAGTCACCGAAAGTAATAGAATTTGCGATACCCAAGGAAGTAGACTTTGCATTTAGGTATGAAGAAGATATCGTGTCGTTCCACCCCGTTCAAGATTGAAATAGATTGGACTTCGATGCATCCGAACCAACCGTGAAGAGCATCGGCTCAAGACGCTCTCACATATGGTCAGGTGAGTCCAAGGAGGATAGCCAAGGTCCACAAAAAAAATAATATCAAAACCCACTGGACTCAAACTGACAGGGTCCGATCGATCGGCCTTACAGTCCGATCGATCGGCTCAAAAAGCCTTATAGTTAAAGACAGACCGATCGATCGGACCTGGGCGTGTAACAGGTCCGGGAACTTTATTTTTTTCCCTTTTTGTTCCTTTCCTTCCAACACATCAACAACCACATAGAACTATAGTCAAGATGACTTAAACACATGTTTCCAAGACATTAAATGAGGCTATCAAGATGCATTAAGATCATTTATTCCAACCATGAAAAATCAATCAAAGCAATCAATGAAAGCATGAAAATCCATAAATGCTTCACCAAATCATTTGAAACTTAAAAACATCCAATCATTCACTTGCCTCAAGTCCAAGCTAGCTGAAATCAAGCCTCTATTCACTTCTATTGCTCAAAGCCAAGCTACAATAAAAAAACCCCAAAACAAACCCTAAAATGGGTCAAACAATGAAATGACAAGGAAACCTTTCAATAATAAAGGTGGAGCTTCTCTAAGGCTATAGGAACACAAATCTAGAAGATGAAGAAGAACACTTACTTGGATGACCTTCAAATGAAGAGAGTTATCTCAAAGGGAGTCTCAAAGTTGATGGATTCTTCTACAAAAGGTATCAAAGTGAAGCTTGCTAGATGAGGAAGAGGTTGGTGATCTCCATTTCGAGTTTGGTGCAAGATTAGTGTGGTTTGGAGATGAAGAAGCAAGAAGAAGAAGAGAAACACAAGGAACCCTAGGTTCAGCTGGTTTGTGCTGGAGCAATGGAGAGTGGAATGAATGAAGGAGGTGGGTTCTCTTTTGTTAACAAGTGAGAGGTTGGGTCCCACAACTTAAGGGACTAGTTTGGCTGAAATCATCTATTTCGGGACCTCGGATGGATTCGACGAAGAAGGAAGAAATGATCGTCGAAATATCTAGTTTCCAAAAAGTATATGTTTCGCGGGTTTCGGGAATATCAAGTTTTTGGGTACAATTTGGTGTGAAATGACTGTTTTACCCTCAAGGCTGTGAAATCGGGTTTCGGGACCTCAAACGAAATCGGGATCAACATAAAGTTGTAGGGATCATCAAAATGAGTAAAACGGGATTAAAATCATGAATGTAAAAACCTCCGATAAATCCTCAAACATATGCAATGTCATGAAAGGGAACCCCTAAAGGGCCCTACTAATACAAAGCAAATCAAAATCCCCAAAACTATATCAAAAGCTATTCCAAACCCAACTTAGCCAAAAACACTAATCAAGCTTAGCACTAATATGCAACTTAATTAGCACTAATCGGGTTCACTCGGGTCGGGGTCTTACATTCGTGATATGGTTTCTTCCTCAAATGGCCTCATAGAATACCTAATAAATCTCCTTGACATAGAGGGGTTCCCAAAGAATAGTCCCAATACATTGCAATAGTTAATCATTTTCCCAAACATAGCCTTGACCAACGGGCCCATCGCTCTTTGGAATGGCTGTCTGGGTGGGTTCGCTTGAGCGAAGTTGAGATCGCTTGAGCGAACTCATTGGGTCGAGCGAATATTTAAATGCGTTCGAACGAACAACTCTCTGGAACAGGTTCTGGGATGTCCGCTCGAGCGACCAAGGGTGCGCTCTAGCGACCAAGCTACTGGAATGCTCCGAACCCTTTTTTGGACAGGTCGCTCGAGCGAAGTGTCATGGTCGCTCGAGCGAACTGTCCAGAAACTGAATCCGGACCAGTTCAGCTCCTCTCTATCTCTTCCTTCTACAACTCCTTTTCAGCCACTTTTGTACACTACATGAGGAGTCTACAACCTCAATCAAATAACATTCAATCTTCCACTACATCCATCCCATTCTCCTCCATCCATATCACATCCAATCACAAGAAAATAAAGAAGGAAACCATTTCACATAAGATGTATATATATTTGAGGCAAAATAAGAGGAATTAAATGTTATGAACCAACACATCTCTTGGACCATAAATGTACCATTAATACTCTATCATGAGCGTTCATTTCAAAACAAAGCAATAAATATGCATTAATGGAAAATATCCAAAGTCAATGAAAGCTTAGGAAAAATCATTCATCCACTTGCCTTGGGTCTTCAAAATAAGTAAATCAAGCTCTACAAACCCTCCAAATCAAAAGTCCAAGTTGCAAGGCCCTCTAATGGATAAGGTGAGCTCAAAGGAAGTCTTGGAAATGGAGGTTTTCCCCACAAAAGCTATTGAAAGAAAACTCTCAATGAGGTGAAGAAGATGATGGCCTCCAATCTCCTATTGGTGCAAGCTTGGGAGTGGATTGAGGATGGGAGAGTAACAAGAAGAAGAAGAAGAAAAGGGAAAAACCTACCTTATGCTTGTGCGGGAAAAAGGAAATGGAAGGGAAAGGGTTTCCTTATAAACAAGTGGGGAGTGGGCTCCACCACTAGGAATCTAATTGGGCTGAAATCATGGCTTTCTGATCTTCTAATAAATTCAACGAAGAAGAGAAAAGTGATCGTCGAAATATCTAGTTTCCAAAAAGTATATGTTTCGCGGGTTTCAGAAATATCAAGTTTTGGGTACAGATTTAGTGCACAATGACTGTTTTGCCCTCTAGGCTATGAAATCGGGTTTCAGGATCTCAAACGGGGACGGGACCAACATAAAAGTTGTAGGGATTAACAATACCAATAAAACGAGATTAAAATAATGAATGTAAAAATCTCCGATAAATCCTCAAGCACATGCAAGGTTATAAAAAGGAACCCCCAAAGGGCCCCGCAATCACAAAGCAATCAAAATTCCTCAAAACTATTTCAAAAGCTAGACCAAACCCAACTTAGCCAAAAATCACTAATCAAGCTTAGAACTAACACATTGCTTAATTAATACTAATAGAGTTCTCTCGGGTCGGGGTCTTACATCCTCCACCCCTTAGGGCATTTGGTCCTCCAAATGAAATATAAAACTCACCTCTGGTAGAAGATGTGGATACTTCTTCTGTACTTGGTCTCGTAATTCCCATGTGGCTTCTTCTGGTCCGTGATTCTCCCATAGAACCTTTACCCACTGAATAGTCCGTGTCCTCAACTCTTGTTCCTTCGTGTCAATGATCTGAACGGGCTTCTCAACGTAGGTAGCATTCTCTCGAATCTCCAATGGCCCATGCCGGAGTACATGTGACGGATCGGGAACATATTTCTTCAACATAGACACATGGAAAACGTTGTGTACGCCGGATAGCTCAGGTGGTAAGGCTAATCGATAAGCCACATCACCGATCTTGCTCACAATGTCATATGGTCCAATGTATCTCCGTGACAACTTACCCTTCTGTCCGAACCTCAATGTTCCTTTCGTAGGTGACACCTTCAAGAAAACCTTATCTCCTTCTTTGAACTATAAATCCCTTCTATGAGAATCTGCATAGCTTTTCTGTCTACTCCGGGACACTTTCAGATGTTCTTGGATCAACTTCACTTTGTCGCTGGTTTCACTCACTATGGTCGGTCCATGGAAACTGCGAATGCCGACCTCTTCCTAACAAACCGGTGTTCTACACCTTCTGCCATATAAAGCCTCAAAAGGATCCATCCCAATGCTCGAGTGATAACTATTATTGTAACCAAACTCACAACGGTAGAGTCTCATCCCATTGACTCTTGAAATCTAACACACAAGCACGGAGCATATCTTCAAGAGTTTGAATCGTCCTCTCTGACTGACCATCTGTCTGCGGGTGATAAGCCGTGCTAAACTGTAGTCTCGTACCCATGGACTCATGCAATGTCTTCCAGAACCTCGAGACGAATCTACTGTCTCTGTCAGACGTGATAGAAACTGGTTGCCCATGTCGACTGACTATCTCGCTGACAAACAACTCTGCCAAAGGTAACATGTGCATCTTCTTCCCTGTCCTCATAGCAATAAAATGCGCTGACTTGGTGAGTCAGTCCACAATGACCCATATCGCATCATTACCTCTGCTAGTCCTCGGTAGTCCTGAAATAAAATCTATGGTAATATGCTCCCATTTCCATTTCGGGATATCTAACGGTTGTAACAATCCTGGAGGTCTCTGGTGTTTTGCTTTTATCAACTGACAAGTCATACAACGGGTGACAAACGCTGCAATTTCTCTTTTCATGTTGTTCCACCAAAATCTGCCCTTCAAGTTCTGATACATCTTTGTGCTGCCTGGATGCATGGAGTACTTCGTACTGTGAGCTTTGGTCATGATATCATTCCTCAAATCTTTCATATTTGGTACGCATAGACGGTCACGGTAGTACAAAACTCCATCAACAATACGAAAATCGGGACGTTCTGCTATATGCTCTGCAATCTTGGCCAACTCTGGATCTTGTAACTGACTATCCTTGATCTTCTGAATAAAAGAAGGTTCTGATACTGTCATGTTAGCTAGCAAAACACCCTTCCTTAGTGGCTGTAGGTCTATACTCAATTCTTCAAATTGCTCAAAGATACAAGTGCCATTGAGATTTGCCAATCCTACTGATTTTCTGCTCAAGGCATCGGCAACCACATTCGCTTTCCCCGGGTGGTACTTGATTGGAAAATCATAGTCCTTGATATATTCCATCCATCTTCTCTGCCTCATGTTCAATTCCTTCTGAGAAAACAAGTAGTGTAAGCTGCGATGATCGGAGTGGACTTCGAACTTCTCTCCATAGAGGTAATGTCTCCACATTTTCAACGCGAAAACAACCGCTGCTAACTCAAGATCATGGGTGGCATAGTTCTTCTCATGCTCTTTCAACTGTCGTGATCCATATGCAATCACCTTTCCTTCTTGCATCAACACACAACCAAGTCCAACATTCGAAGTGTCGATAAAAATGGTAAAACCGCCACTCCCGGATGGCAAGGTAAGGACTGGTGCTGTAGTCAATCTCTTCTTTAGCTCTTGGAAACTCTCTTCACACTGATCTGTCCACACATAGGGCACGTTCTTCCTTGTCAACTTCGTCAAAGGTGACGCAATCAACGAAAATCCCTGCACAAACCTCCTGTAATAGCCTGCCAAACCCAGAAAACTTCTGATTTCTGTTGCATTCTTCGGTCTTTCCCAACTCATGACTGCTTCAATCTGGGACGGATCCACTGATAATCCTTCTTGGGAGATGATATGCCCCAAAAATGCTACTTGCTCCAACCAAAATTCACACTTGTTTAGCTTCCCAAATAGCTGGTTCTCTCTCAAGAGTTGCAGTGCTATCCTCAAGTGCTTTTCATGCTCTTCTCTAGTCTTGGAGTACACCAAAATGTCATCTATGAACACTACAACAAACTGATCCAGATACTCTGCAAATATCTTGTTCATCAACGCCATGAACACTGTTGGTGCATTTGTCAAGCCAAATGGCATCACTAGGAACTCATAGTGGCCATATCTTGTCCGGAAAGCTGTTTTCAACACATCTGATTCTCTGACTCTCAACTGATGGTAACTGTATCTCAAATCAATCTTTGAAAAGTATGATGCACCTTGTAACTGATCAAACAATTCATCTATTCTTGGTAATGGATACTTGTTCTTGATGGTCATTTGATTCAATCTTCTGTAATCTATACACATTCTCATCGAGCCATCCTTCTTCTTGACAAACAAGAGTGGAGCTCCCCAAGGTGAAATACTCGGTCTCACAAAACCCTTATCTAACAATTCTTGCAACTGAGTCTTCAACTCTCCCAACTCTGCTGGAGCCATTCTATATGGTGCAATAGATATCGGAGCGGTCCCTGGTAACAACTCAATAGTGAAATCAATCTCTCTGATGGGTGGTAAACCTGGAATCTCCTCCGGAAAAACATCCGGGAATTCCCAAACAATTGGGATCTCCTCCACCCCTTGGGACCGTTTATCCTCCGTGATAAACGCCAAATATGCTTCACAACCACTTCTCAATAGTCTATTAGCCTTCAATGCTGAGACCAACCCTGCACGAGGACTCCTCCTCTCTCCCTGAAACAACACCCCTGCTGGTGTCTCATCTAACTTGAAAGTCAGGGTCTTATGGAAACAATCCATTGTGGCGTGGTATCCTGCCAGCCAATCCATCCCTAGGATGACATCAAAATCAAACATCTCTAATAGAATGAGATCTGCGGTTAAAACCACTTCTCCTATCTGGACTGTGCAACTAGGATAATATGTAGTACAAATAATTTGTTTGCGTACTGGGGTTGCCACAGTTAAAATAAACTCAAGTTCTCTAGCATGCATATCAATCAACTTAGAAAATTCATGGGATAAGAATGAATGTGTAGAACCAGGGTCAAATAAAATCTTAGCTTTTATCCCACAAACAAGAAGTGTACCTTCCACTATATTTCCCGCTGCCTCCGCATCAACTCTATTGACCCCGTAGATTTGTCCCCGATGTTGTGGCCTATTCTGTGCCTGCTGTGGCCTGCCTTGTGGTGCATTCCTATGCTGCTGCGGTGCATGCTGATTGTGGTTTTGTCCCTGTTGACGAGGCTGTTGTTGTTGTTGTGGTCTATGCTGCTGCTGTGGTGGTGCTTGTTGCTGTAGTGATCTTGTCTGATTCTAAACAATGATTGCATTCTGTGGTGCTGGTGGATGCTGTGCCCCTTGCTGCTGCTGCTGCTGATTCTGCCTATTCTACTTTGGACAGTCTCTCATCTGATGAGCCATGGAGCCACATCTGAAACATGCTCCTGTCAGTGTACGACACTGTGCACTCTCATGGTTCTTCCCACAGTGGGTACAAACTAATGGACCATGTGCATTCTGTTCTGTCCTTTGTCTCTTGTTCTGATGATTCCTTTGCTGGTGGTTCTGATGCTGAGCTTGTCCCTTGCCTAGGACTCTGAGGATCTTGTTGTGAAAGTTCTCAAACTTGTAGGCCCTCTTGACTGCTTCATCAAAGGTTGCAGGTGGTACTGTAAGTCCATGGGGATCCGAACCCTAGAGGGGGGGGGTTGAATAGGGTGAGTTCCAATTATGACCAATTTTAACAAATTTAACTTCTTTAAAACAAACTAGTCACAAGTGATGATTAATCATACAAGATGCGGAAGCTAACAAAAGAATCACCACAAAGCAATCACCATCACACAAGGATTTATAGTGGTTCGGCCTCAATGCCAACATCCACTACCGGCTTGTGAACCAACACCCCACCGGATTTCCACTATTTATGCTTTTCAATAGGCTAAGCAATAACCTTTACAATATGCTTTCCAAGGCTAAGCAATAACCTTACATTGATGTTTTTCAAGGCTTAACATCAACCTATCCATTATGCTTTTATAGGCTAAGCAATAACCTCTTCAACCACAAGGTTGGTTATCTCTCTAATTTAGTGTCTATAATACACTTGATGGAGATTCTATTTAGCTCATTACAATGCCTCTTAATTAGGCGGATATGGAAGTGAAAATCTAATACACACTCACACTATGAATGCAAAGATGAAAGTTCATGAAGTGTGTGTGTGTGGTCCTCAATCATTTTGAAAAAGAAAGCTCATAAATGTATGCCTAAGGCTTTTGAAACTTTTAGCTCAAAAACATTTATGATTGAGGAAATGCTAATCACATGTTAAAAGTAACAACTTGTTAATGAGATCAAAGATTTACAAGTTGTATGAAATTAATTAGCTCTAAACATGTGAAGCATAGGGATGTCAATCAAATCAACATGAAGCTCAAAACATAAAAATAGATTTGATTGAAAAGAGGGGACAAATCATATGTAATTATAAATACAACTTGAAAGTGATATACCTATCAAAGTAAGGCAAGTTGTGAAACTTTAAAACAATAATACACATATGATTTGTAAAGATGTTGAATCCAAAACATAAGATACATTTGAAAGAGTTTTTCTTATGATGGAAAAACAACAACCAAAGATTCAACCAAGTATATGAATCATGTTACATATTTCATTAACATGATCTACTTAGATTTACCAAAGATAAAGTACTACTTGGATTGAATCAAATGGTGATGCATCCAAAACAATAGATCTATTCAAAGTATAAAACATGCTAAGGATACAACACATCATAGTTTATCATGTTACTAAAGATTTACCAATGATAAAACAAAACATGAAAACATATGATTTGTAAAGAAGTTGAGTCCAAAACATAAGTTAGTTTTGAAAGTGATTTTCTTATGATGGAAAACAACAACCAAAGATTCAACCAAGTATAGGAATCATGTTACATATAATTTCAAAGGTTCTTTCATTAACATGATCTACTTAGATTTACCAAGATTAAGTACTACTTGGATTGAATCATATGGTGTTGTATCCAAAACAATAAATCAACTCAAAACATAAAACATGTTAAGGACACAACACAAACATAGTTTAACATGCTAGAAATGATTTACCAAAAATAAAACAAAGCATGAAAACATATGATTAAGGAAAGTAAAGCCTACTTGGAGATTTAACTTCATTAATCCAAGCTTTAGCTTTCCTAATGCTACCCTTCATCCCTTGGTTCTTTTCCCTTGAATATGCCTCAAAACCTCTCAAGGAGGGGCTTAAAATCCCCAACTTTTGGCAAAAGAAAGAACTCATATTTATAGCAAAAAGTGCCCAACGGCTAGTCCTCGGTCGACCTGCACACAGGCCTCGGTCGACCGGGAAGGCACAACGGTCAAATTTCTGACCGTTGGAGCACTTTTGGCCCTGACGGCCTGCAGTGTTCCCGGTCGACCGGGAAGCAGGTCTCGGTCGACCGGCGACACTACCGGGCCACCAAAAATCCACTTTTGCAATTTTCAAAGATTTTCTTGGTGGAACTTTGGGCCAATCAATCAAGCTTTAAAAACATGTTTTAAATCATTCTAAGGGTTTTAAAACATGAAACACACAAAGCCTAAAAATGATTCAAAACTTTAAAACAAAGGCTAGCTTGATTTCTAAAACATTTTCCAAAAACAAATGCATCCAAGATTAAAAACAAAACATGCATAAATTGAAACTTTTACAAATCTTAAAAACAATGCATGTTTAAAACAAGATTTCAAGTCTTTAAAAATCAATGCATATGTGTGTAAATCAAATGATGCTAGAATGAAATGCATCCATCAAATTGCAATCTACAAAATTCCTAACAGGTACTACTCCGGTGGCATCTCTCTCAATGAAGGGATTAAGTCCCTCAAAGAATTTGGCAATTTTCTTCTCCACCGTATCCACCAACTCCGGAGCATATCTAGACAATCTCTCGAACTTCGTGAGATATTCGAGGACTGTCATACTTCCTTGGACAAGCTGTTGAAATTCTATGGCCTTTTGTTTCTTGATATGAGCAAGCACGTACTTATCATGGAATTGTCTCTTGAAGTTTGCCCAAGCCTCTGCATCAGCCATGGTTCTGTATTCCTCTCTAACCGTTTTCCACCATCTGCCTGCTAAACCGCTAAAGAGGGAGGATACTAGCTTCACTCATTCTCCCCCGGTACACTGGAAAATCTCGAAGATGTTCTCCGTATGTTCTAACCAGTCGTCTACCGTTAATGGATCTTCTGTCCCCAAAAATTCTTTCGGAGATCTGTTCCGAAACCGCTCAAACAGGGTATTAGGGTCGTGTTACCTTTGATTGATGACAATGGCGGGTTGAGGTTGAACCGGCTCGGGTCTTCTTTGTAATACTTCCAACAACTGTCTCTGCATATCTGCCAATTCGCTTGCATGGTCTTCTTCTCTCTTGAGCATCTGTTCTTGTAGTCTGGCCTGGTTTTCATTAGCTTGACGCTGTTGGTCAAGCATTGCTTGCATCATTTGCTGAAATTAATTTGGTAGGTTGTTATCCACCCTATCCTCTTCAAGCGGAACTGTGTGATCACTCTCACTAGCAGAAGGGTTGCCATTGACTGGTCTCTTACGAGGTGGCATGATGCTGCAAAACAAATTGTTAGCACATAATAATCAAATAAAGGGTTACACATTGCTCACACGATACTAGCTAACGAAAGATCTAACGAATCCTCGCCACGTCCTTAGGATTTCTAGTTTCTTTTAATTGCTTGAAACATGTCTCGCTCTGATACCAGTCTGTCGCGACCCCGGAACGAGAATTCGGGATCGGGACATATGTTAATGATGATGATACTACAACATTTAATGAACATCTATTTAATTTCCCACAGGTGTCCGCGGTGAGGATATCACAACCATATATAATGGAACATTTCTGTTAAGTACGGAAGCGTGTAGCAAATCAAATGAGAAGTCACCTCTACTCACAATATAAATCACAAGTATAATCAAGTATCAGAATGAGCAATGAACATTAGCATGTTACCCAATAGTATATTAAAATTTATACAAATATCATTTCATTACACTTCCCAAAAATAGAGGCCAACAAAGGCCAATATAAATCAAAATACCAATTCAGAGAATGGTAGAACAGTTTCCCAAAAGTTAAGTTATAAATCCTCCTAAAATGTTATCTCTCTCTGGCAATCCAATGTCTACATGACATCATCAGCTCGCCACTCAACTAAGTGTTGCGGTTCTCCGACCGCCTCCTCGTGCTCCTCCTCGGGATAACCGACGACGAGACCTGACTACCAAAGAGTAGGTCAAACACGACGGTTTGGCAAATGGTAGAACACAATGACAATAAGAAAATGTAATGAATTTACCTCCAAAACATTTGAACCTATTTAAATATCATTTTCTGTAAACAAGCTAAAACATTTATTCAAATACGAGTATGCATCATAAAATCTGCAAAGGTAACCAAGGAAACTGGAAACAATCAAGATGGCAACCACACGAAGCTAAATCCTCTATCACTAAAGTGATAGAGCAATAACTAGGCACTGGTCTCAGTCACACAAGGTGAGGAGAAACAGTGGATCTTATAAATACATATACATATACATATACATATACTATACATGACCACGGTAGCGAGCCGGGCATCGGGGACCACAGTAGCAATCTGTGGCATCGGGACAAGACCACGGTAATAACCGGGTATCGGGATCCAAACTGCAGCTGGCGGGACAAAAGGGGGATCTCCAAGTCGGTGGACCATTCCAACAGGGTTATCCAAGCTTAGTGGTGCTGACTCATAGGTCAAATACAATCGAGACATATGCAATTAAATCAAGTACAATAAATGAACGGGCAAGACGGGGGTGCTCATGGGCACACTATCATATCATGTGGTGCAATGCACTTCAAGACAAGTAACTCTTCCAAGTGTAATTCAATGCTTTCGGGAAAACAAGGCATGTAATACAAATCTCGGGATTGATAAAGTACGGTGAACAATTGACATATCGGGTAACGTATTGGGTTCAAGGTTTATTTGCAGTGAATAGGGACCCCGTATGTCGATCTAATACAATTTGGTACTCTTTGAGTTTGGGGACATTCCGGACTCCTTATACACTTTCAATCTTTAAAATTTTCGAATGATATCTTCGTGATATGGTTTCTTCCTCAAATGGCCTCATACAATACCTAATAAATCTCCTTGACATAGAGGGGTTCCCAAAGAATAGTCCCAATACATTGCAATAGTTAATCATTTTTCGAAACATAGCCTTGACCAACGGGCCCATCCTTGAGTGGACTGGAGGGTTCGCTCGAGCGAGTCGCTCTCTGGAATGGCTGTCTGGGTGGGTTCGCTCGAGCGAAGTTGAGATCGCTTGAGCAAACTCATTGGGTCGAGCGAATATTTAAATGCGTTCGAATGAACAGCTCTCTGGAACAGGTTCTGGGATGTCCGCTCGAGCAACCAAGGTGTTGGGATTGGTGTATGCCCTAAAACCCACTGACTGCACTCACATCTCTATTACTGGATATTTATTGGTTATTTAATGGAATGACATCTTTATCTTTATACTTGTGTATATGTATGGTTGTGTAAGGCCCTTTGTTTTCTAGTAAATGACTCAGGTGTGTAGTGGCTACGCACAGTAAGGTCTGAGTCATGGACACTTGAAACAATAGAATTGTTCATAACTAAGAGATGGAGTTGGGCACTTCATCTTGGTATAAGTTATAATGAGATACTCTCCTGTATTCAGGGTGACTTACCTTAGTCACGAAGGTCTTTCCGGATTTATCTCATTAGTTCATGTGTCATGCATTGAACAGGACCACTTGTAGGTGTGATCTCTAAAATAGTACTATCACAGAGAGAGATCAAATCACCTCTTGCTACTGAGTGACCAGTGCTCTTAATCTTGAGCATTTGTGGATGAACTTACGAAGTCAAGTTCTTGTGCTTTAATTCACTATGGGTGAGATCCTGTTCATGGGTCAACAGCTCAGTGTTTTGGGTGCTCGGGCTTGATTAGTTGGGACGTGCAAATGCAATATGGAATCTATGCCATCATGTGATGGAATGATCGTCCCCTTAGAATTATCCGATTAATCATCAGAATCTAAGATCTTAGTATATGGATGTTCCATATGGATATTGAACTTGTGGGTCGCTCCCTGGATCAAGAGAATGATATCCGGATGATGATTAAGTCAAGGGTATGAAGTTCTAAGGTTGAGATGTAATCAAGAAGGTGGATAGTACATCGGTTAACCTACTTGATTATGGATGTTACATAGAGGGGCATTATGGTCATTGTACTTGGTAGGTCAAAGACAATCGTCAGTTTATGATGAGCTTTATTTGCATTTAATATTTGTCCCTGGAGTGCAACCATAACTCTCTAGTGGAATGAGTTAAGGTTAAAATGATCCTAGTGTTGATATGGGGTTAGCATGGACATTTTGGTCATTTTGGAAGCCAAGGGCAAATATGTCTTTTGGTCCCTTCTCTAGCCACTTTCCTAGATTGGCAAGGTTTCCTAAATTGTTTAAATGTGTGGAGAAATAATTTTGAGTGTAAATTCAAATAGGCCCATGATGGTATACATGAATTACAACTCTAGATAAATTATTTGGTACATGGGCCATAGTAAGTGTGGGCTAGCCAATATGGTCCCTAGTTTGTGGGTCCCAAGTTTGTGCAAGTCCCATTACTTGGAAGGAGTTTTTTTTTTGTGCAAGTTTTCCTAAAGTTTAGTAGCTTTCTAATCCTATTTGGAAACTAAACTAAGAAAGGAAAGAGGGCTGGACGTCCATGATGGAGTGTGTTTCCTTTTTTGGAAAGTTCCTATTTTTTCTCCTTGGTTTCCTAGTTCTTTCAAGATACTTTCTCTCCAAGTAATCAGCATTATATACTGCTGGTGGTTCCCCCTTTGGGCGTGCAATATTATTGAGGGAAGAAGGAGAGAAAATCTCTCTTGGTTCTGCAAGAGATTGGAAACAAGAAAGAGGGGCAGCACTCACACCCTTTGGACGTCCATTGCACATTGTTTTCTCCTTGGCTGGTCCTTGTGTTCCATCAAGAGTTCAGAACTGAATAACACTTACTTTCACAAGGGTGCGCTCTAGCGACTAAGCTACTGGAATGCTCCGAACCCTTTTTTGGACAGGTCGCTCGAGCGAAGTGTCATGGTCGCTCGAGCGAATTGTCTAGAAACTGAATCCGGACCAGTTCAGCTCCTCTCTATCTCTTCCTTCTACAACTCCTTTTCAGCCACTTTTGTACACTACATGAGGAGTCTACAACCTCAATCAAATAACATTCAATCTTCCACTACATCCACCCATTCTCCTCCATCCATATCACATCCAATCACAAGAAAATAAAGAAGGAAACCATTTCACATAAGATGTATATATATTTGAGGCAAAACAAGAGGAATTAAATGTTATGAACCAACACATCTCTTGGACCATAAATGTACCATTAATACTCTATCATGATCGTTCATTTCAAAACAAAGCAATAAACAAGTGGGCTCCACCACTAGGAATCTGATTGGGCTGAAATCATGGCTTTCTGATCTTCTAATGAATTCGACGAAGAAGAGAAAAGTGATCATCGAAATATCTAGTTTCCAAAAAGTATATGTTTCGCGGGTTTCAGAAATATCAAGTTTTGGGTACAGATTTAGTGCACAATGACTGTTTTGCCCTCAAGTCTATGAAATCGGGTTTCGGGATCTCAAACGGGGACGGGACCAACATAAAAGTTGTAGGGATTAACAATACCAATAAAACAAGATTAAAATAATGAATGTAAAAATCTCCGATAAATCCTCAAGCACACGCAAGGTTATAAAAAGGAACCCCCAAAGGGCCCCACAATCACAAAGCAATCAAAATTCCTCAAAACTATTTTAAAAGCTAGACCAAACCCAACTTAGCCAAAAATCACTAATTAAGCTTAAAACTAACACACTGCTTAATTAATACTAATCGAGTTCTCTCGGGTCGGGGTCTTACCGGACCCATCTTCCTCATTTTTCCTTTTTCTAGCACAAAAGAGAGTCTAGGGTTTGTTTCTTAACTTTTCTTCTTCTTCTTGCTCTCTCCATCTCCCATCCACACTAATCTTGCACCAACATCAAAATGGAGGTCATCATTCTCTTCCTCATCACCATAGGTATCTATTGATACCCTTTGTGAAGAAAACCCTTCATCCCAAGATCTTCATTGAGCTTACTCTTGCCATTAGAGGACCTTACAAGTAAGTAATCCTTCCCTTCTTCTAGATTTGTATTCTTCAAGCCTTAGAGAAGTTTCATCTTCATTATGGTAAGATTTCCCTTTCTATTTCATTATTTGACCATTTTAGGGTTTGTTTGTTTTGGGGATTTTGTTCATAGCTTGAATCTTTGGCTTGGAAGAGTGTAAGAGCTTGATTTTCTTGATTTGAAGACCCAAGGCAAGTGGATGATTTGATTTTTATAAGCTTTCAATGATTTTGGTATTTTCCTCTCATGCCTATTAATTGCATTGGTTTGAAATAAATGTTCATGATAGAGTTTGGTAGTGCATTTATGGCTTATAAGTGTATTGATGAATGGCATTTATTTTCTTCTTGTTTGTACCAAATGTACTCTATTGTGAAATGGTTTCCTTCTTTCTTTCCTTGTATTGGACTTGAAGTTGGTGGAGGAGGTGATGGAATGGACACATATTGGAGTTGTGGAGAAGTGTAGATAGTTGCATTGGAGGAGCTTTTAGCTCAGTTTTATTGCAAGGATTAAGTGGAAGTGAGGAGAATGGTTTTGAGGAGGAAAAATGGCTCAAATCTGAACACAGTGGGTGTTTCCCGCACCTGGAGGTCAGCCAGCGGTCACCGCCAGCTAGCCGAATAGTCGCGGTTACTTTTCCAGAGAGCAACATTTTCCTCCTGAAAACACGGTCAGCCTCACGGTTAGCCAGCGGCTAACCGCCGAACCCATCGGCGGCTAACCGCCATATGACCACTAGGTAACCGAAATTACCCAGACAATCATTCCAAAGAGCTCCTCACTCGAGCGAACTCTCCAGTTCGCTCGAGTGATGAGTTTTGTCGATCAAAGGAGATTCACTAGGCAATGTAAGAGGCCATTCGAGAAAGAAACCATATCACGAAGATGTCATTCGAAGTTTTGAAAATTCAAAGTATATAAGGAGGCCGGAATGTCCCCAAACTGAAAGAGTTCCAAATTATTATTAGATCGACATACGGGATCCCTATTTACTTCAAATAAATCTTGAACCGATACTTTACCTTGAATTTCAATTGTTTATTGTACTTTATCGATCCCGAGATTTATACTACATGCCTTGTTTTCCCGAAAGCATTGAATTACACTTGAAATAGTTACTTGTCTTGAAGTGCATTGCACCACATGAAACGACAGTGTGCCTTGAGCACCCCCATCCTGCCCGTTTATTTATTTGTACTTGAATTACTTGCGCATGTCTCGATTTGTTATTTGACCTATTAGTCGGCACCACTAAGCTTGGATAACCCTGTTGGTCTGATCCACCGACTTGGAGATTCCCCTCTTGTCCCGCCAGTTGCAGTTTGGATCTCGCTACCCGGTTAATACCGTGGTCTTATCCCGATGCCGCAGATTGCTACTGTGGTTCCCGATGCCCGGCTCGCTACCGTGGTCATGTATAGTTTATGTATATGTATTTATAAGATCCACTATTTCTCCTCACCTCGAGTGACTGAGATCAGTGCCTAGTTATTGCTCTGTCGCTTTAGTGATAGAGGACTTAGCTTCGTGTGGTTGCCATCTTGCTTGTTTCTCGTTTCCTTGGTTACCTTACATGTTTTACAATGTTTACAGTATTTGAATAAATGTTTTATCTTTTCATAGAAATTGTTATTGAGACAAGTTTTAAATGCTTTTGAAGGCAAATTCATTTATGATCATATTGTCATTGTATTTTACCCATTTGCCAAACCGTCGTGTTTGACCCACTTTTTGGTACTCAGGTCCCGTTGTTGGTTATCCCGAGGTGGAGCACGAGGAGGCAGGCGGAGAACCGCAGTAGTTAGTTGAGTGGCGCGCCGATGATGTCATTTAGACATTCGGTTGTCTTTGTTGGAAACTGGGTGGGCCTTCCAGACAGGTTTCAAAAAATTTTGACCCACTTGATGCAGGGATCAATTGTCTAGAAAGGCAACAAACCCAATCCATGATGCAATTCCTCAAACTTATAAACCATGTACAACAACATCTACTATCTAGAAGATAGAAAACAACACCTAAACATGCAACCACAAAATCCACAATCTACAAGGATGTAGATATACCTTTGGAGCTTTGTAGTGCTCTAATGGAGAATTTGAGTTCTTTCCTTTGATGATGAACACCTTCACTATCCAAATCAGAATCTCCAACACCTTTTGATCTTCCACACTATTACCCGTATTAGATCTCTTTTCTTAAGAAGATGGTGGAATCTCCAAGAGAAAACCTAACTAGTAACTCTAAGGAACTAAAGCTGAAAGAGAGGAGAACTTAGAGAGGAAGAGAACTTGTGCAACACTTGCACAAAGGGGCTGAAGTTGCTCACACTATTATGCTCGACCAAGAGGGGTTTATTCCACTTTATATAGCGCTCCAATCCTCCTCTTTTCCTATTTGAAATAGAAGTTTAACTCCCATTACAAAATAGTAACCTTCACCCTTGCTAGTTGCCATAGAAGTCTCACTTCCACAACAATTAGTAGCTTTCTCCTTTCTAATTAAAATAGAAGTCCTACTTCCATTAATAATTAGTAACTTACTATTACCACTATTAGAAGTCTCACTTCAAATAGAAATAATAACCTTCCTATTAGAGTTCAAGTAGAATTAGTATCTTTCTAATAATTTGGGCTAGCGTGGGGACCACTAGGGATTCCTTAGAAGCTGGCTCCAACTGGGACACGCGACCCCACATCTCATGTGTAATCTGGGCCCACAGTTGATTGCAAATAACTCCACTATATAAATGCAATTGCACTCCTGTCTTAGGAATAAATTACAATGAAGACCCTAAACTTCCTCAGTACCACAAGTAGGCCCCTCTAACAATATCCATGGATCAATTGGACCTGTCCACCAAATTAGATCCATATCTTATTATCCTTGAGCCCCAATTAATTATAATGATCATTTGGTACCGATCCAATTAACTCTTAATTGGAATGGGTGCGCACTTACCAATGATAAATCCATTAATTGTCACAAGGGGATATTAAAGATAGATTCCATCTTGACCATTGAATGTTCCCACAGCTCTACTACCACTTACCCAAATCACCGAGTGTTGACCTACAATTGGCCTCACTCATTGGTGACTTAAAGCAAATGAATAGATAGAAACTTGAGTTCATTAATGTCTCAGGATTATGAGCCTATTGCTAGGGAATTATGAAAGCAGACCTTAAAAGTAAAGACAGTGTATATAAGGTGCTTCTCATGGTCCTTCAATACATCCAATGTACCAGCACCATGATCCAGAATCTTACATTCTGATGATCGAAACAAATAACAATGTCTCATAGTGATCAAAGTGTGGCAACCTTGTCAGATGAGATGCCCAATCTCATCACTGGTTGTGAAGATATTTAAGTATAAGATTTGCAATACATGTCTCATGTATGTGGATCTCATCCATACACATGTATTACATCTAGTATACTTGTGGACTCCGGTTCATCTCATGAACCATTATGTCATTCGTATTGGTTATGTGCAAGTATATAATTAAACACCATTCATCTCATGAAAGGAAAACATGATCGTATTGATAAATAAAGAAATTAATCAATTTATTACATCATACTCTTGGTATTAAGACCATAAAACTAACAGTCTCGAGATGCGATTCATTTTGGGAAAAACTTATAACTCATTCTTTGGGATTATATTTTGAGATGTATTGGCCTTGTTGGCCTCTATTTTTGGGAATGTAACTAAATGATCTTTTGTTTAAACTTCAACCTTACTTTTGGGTAACATGCTAATGATCATTGCTCATTCTGATACAGTACTATAATTGTGTTATTATCTTTATGATTGAGATAGATTGAATATTTGATTTGCTACACGCTTCCGCACTTAATAGAAATGTTCATATATGGTTGTGATATCCTCACCGCGGACACCTGTGGGAAATTAAATAAGTGTGTGCACCTTGTTGACACACTATACATATTAACCATTCAATCACCACACTATCATCACCCATTAATGTCCCGATCCCGGATTAGGACCTCGGTAACCCGGTACGGGGTCGCGACAGTAAATCCTCTACTAACGTTGCCACAAAAGCACCTGAATGCTCCTAGATCAGCATTCGTCCAAAGCTTGAAGAGACAACTTTCATTAAGAAAAGCCTAGTGGAGGTTCCAAGTGCCAGATCAAAAAAAGTCTCACTCGGCATAATATCATTGGTGGGAGAAGATGAAGGTAGAGGGAAAAAGTCACTTATCGACTCTGTTAAACTCCCTATCCCGATGATATATCTTCCGAGGCCTCCAGAAGAACTAAAAGGAGCAATATTCATTGTGCCCATGAAACATCGGCCACCTATCGTGTTTTATAGAGTATCGTACCCTTGACCGATGATTGTTGGAGAGATTCCTATGGAAGGGACCCCGGATTTCTCAATGTACAGCTATAAGGCTAAATTGATAATGCGAAGGATGGGTTATGATGTTACCAGCCGACAAGGACTAAAACAGGGTCGTGGCATTCCAGTTCCATTGGAGACGCACGTAAGATCGGGGGAAAATCATGGACATGTTGGATTCATCCCATATGGTCTAGGATATTGTCCGGCATCAGCAACAACAGCCAATCTCCGTTACTGCAGCAAGCTCTTAAGACCCTCCCATGAAGAAGAAGAAAAAGACTTGAATTGTTCATCAAGTTGAGTTGTATTTTCAATTAATTGCATTTCCATTTCAGGTGAGGACGTAGATGAAAATGAAGAAATGTACTTCAAACCAGAAAAAGAAACGGAAGAAGTAAAACCAAGTCCCCCCACGAAGGATAAGGTTAAACAAATTAACCTAGGAACAGAAAGTGACCCCCGTCCAATCTTCGTAAATGCAGAATTGAATAAAGATGAAATTTCGGAGTATACTGGTCTTTTGAATGAATTTAAAGATGTTTTTACATGGTCTTAGTCTGAAATGCCTGGCCTTGATCCAGGAATTGCAATGCACAAATTAAATTTAAGAAAAGATGTTAAACCCATTAAACAAGCTCAAAGAAGATTCCGACCAAACATAATGGATAAAATCGAAAAAGAGTTTCAAAGGATGAAAGATGTTGGCTTCATTAGGGAGGAACAACATCCTGATTGGTCAGCCAACATTGTTCCAGTTACAAAGAAAAATGGTCAGATTAGAATCTGTATTGATTTTAGAAATTTAAATGAGGCTTGTCCTAAGGATGAATTCCCTTTACCTATCGCAGAAATCATGATTGATAATACTTTTGGTTACGAAAGAATGTCTTTTATGGACGGTTTCTCAGGATATAACCAATTCAAAATGCATCCTAATGACCAGAAGCACACTGCATTTCGAACACCATTTGGAATCTATTGTTACATCGTGATGCCTTTTGGTTAAATAAATGCAGGGGCCACTTATCAAAGGGCAATGTTGAAAATCTTTAAAGATATGCAACATAAAAAGGTGGAGTGTTATGTAGATGATCTTGCTGTTAAAAGCAAAAGAAAGGAAGATCACCTCAAAGACCTCAGGGAAGTGTTTGAAAGACTTCAACGGTATAAACTCCGCATGAACCCATTGAAATGCCTTTTTGGTGTTTCTTCGGGAAAGTTCTTAGGGTTTATTGGTCGCAAATATGGAATCGAGCTTGATCCAATCAAAACAAAAGCCATTTTAGAAATGAAACCTCCAAGAAGTCTAAAAGAGCTAAAAGGACTCCAAGGTCGATTGGCCTATATTCGAAGGTTCATTTCTAATTTATCTGGAAGATGCCGGCCATTCTCACGTCTGATGAAGAAAGGAGTGAATTTTGTATGGGATCAGGCATGTGATGAAGCCTTTGAAGATATCAAAAAATATCTTACTAGGCCTCCTGTTTTAGCTGCTCCAGTGCAAGGGAGACCATTCATTTTGTATACGCGAGCTCTTGATCACTCCTTAGGGGCAATGCTGGCACAAAAGAATAACCAAGGGCATGAGGTGACACTTTACTACTTAAGTAGGATGATGGTAGGAGCAGAACATCGATATCCACCGATAGAGAAAGAATGCCTCGCGCTAATGTTTGCAATACAAAAATTAAGGCACTACCTACTCTCGCAAACAGTTTATCTTGTCTCTCGTGTTAACCCATTAAAGACCTTAGTAACAAAGGCGGGGTCTTTGAGTGCAAGATTAGCAAAATGGTCCATGCTCCTTTCCCAATATGATATCATATATGTCCCACAAAAAGCAGTAAAAGGTCAAGCATTAGCAAATTTCTTGGCCGCGCATCCGTTACCACCTGATTCCGAGCTAAGGGATGCTTTTCCAGATGAACCAGTCTTTTACATTGAGACCTTTCAAACCTCAAAACAAGAAGCTAGGGAAATGTATTTTGATGGTGCTAGTAGGACGGATGGAAACGGAGAAAGGATATCTGGGGTAGGAGTTGTCTTCGTAACCCCTGATGGATATATGATCCCTTATTCCTTCTCACTAATCAAATCATGTTCTAATAATATTACAGAATATCAGGCCCTTATTGTGGGAATGGAAATAGCTCATGAGGCACAAATTCGACATTTGGAAATACGTGGAGATTCAAAACTCATTGTAAATCAAGTGAATGATCAATATGAAGTTAAGAAACCCGACATTCGCCCCTACCATAAGATGGCTCAACGATTGATGAACAAGTTCATTTATTGTAATATTGAACGTATCCCGTGAAGCCAGAATGCAAGGGCAGATGCACTAGCAAGTCTAGCAGCCTCGATGGCGCTTCCTGAAGGAGAAGTCCTTAAAGTATTGGTTTGTGAAAGAAGGATCTTGCCGCCATTAGATACACATTGTTAGACCCCGACCCAGGCTAATTCGATTACTGTGCGATTAGTGTGTGTTTTGTCGTAAGAGGGTTCAGTGGTCGTTGGGTTAGAAATAATTAGTTTTAGTTTTGGACATAGTTTTGGGAATTTTGAGAACGTTAGTGTTAGTCAGACAAACTCAGGAAGGCCCGAGTGCACGAGTAAGCTTGGGAGGATCGTATTGGTTTTCCGTGTTAATTGTGATTTTGATTCCATTTGAATGATTTTACTATGTGTTACAACTTTCGTTTTCAGCCCATTCATGTTTGAAGCCCAAAAACCCAAGTTCTGACCCAAAAAGGGTAAAGTTGTCTTTTATACACAAATCTGGACACAAATTTCGAAATGTCAAAACCATGTCAAAAATATACTTTTTGGAAACTAGATATTTCGAGGATCATTTTATCCTTCTTCGTCGAGTTCATTCAAGGCCCGCCAGATCATGTTTTCATTTATACAAGATTTGGCCATTTGGGCCCCATTTGCTAAGGCTTAAGTCAACCCTTCTCTTTCCCTCCTTCACTCTTAACCCTAACCCTAGAGCAACCAAGAGGAGAAACCTTTTCCCTCCATTTTATTTCTCTGGATTGATCAAGCTAGAAACCTCCAAATGGAATTCTAAGACCATCATCTTCTTCCTCTCATCTCAAGCTTTCTATTGATGTCCTTTTCTTGAAAGTTAGAAGTGAGCAAGCTCTCCGTTGTCTTCATTCCTTTTTGTTTGGGCATTTCTAGGTAAGAGCTTCAACCCATATTTTTCATGGAGCCTTTTTAGTTCCTTAAAATCTTGTTTTTCATGTTACAAGCCCTTTTGTTAAAATGAGTGTTTTCAACATTGAGTGAGTTTTTGTGTGGTTTTCATGGGTTTTGTAGTTCTTGGGATTAGCTTGAGTGGAATGCTTGAAGAGGTTTGTGGCATCTTTGACTAAGGCAAGTAACCAATCTAGGATGGATTATAGCATGTGTGCATTTGATTTGTTTTATTTTCATTCTTCTCATTTCATTGGAAAATTTGGGGATTTTGTTTTAGATTGAAGAATGGGGATGTGATGTGTCAATTTGTGATACGAAATGTATGTTTTACCCTTGGAGAGCATGTAGGCTCAGGGAGTTGCAGGTGGAATGAGAAACAAGAAGAAGGGAAGAAGAAAATGTGGAAATCTGAACTTGTTAGACCCCGACCCAGACCAATTCGATTAGTGTACGATTAGTATGTGTTTAGTCCTAAGTGGGTTTAGTTGTTGTTGGGTTAGAAGTAATTAGTTTTAGTCTTGAACTTAGCTTTGGGAATTTCGAGAATGTTTAGTATTAGTTAGACACACTCAAGAAGGCCTGAGTGCACGTGTAAGCTTAGGAAGATCGTATCAATTTCCGTGTGATTGTGATTTTGATTTCATTTCAATGATTTTTCTATGTGTTACAACTTTCGTCTTAAGCCCATTCTTGTGTGAAGCCCAAAAACCTAAGTTTTGGCCCAAAGAGGGTAAAATGGTCTTTTATGCATAAATCTGGACACAATTTTCGAGATCTCAAAACCATGTCAAAAATATACTTTTTGGAAACTAGATATTTCGACGATCGTTTTATCCTTCTTCGTCGAAGTCATCCGAGGCGCTCAAGATCGTGTTTTTGTCATTTCAAGTTCAAGACATTTGGGCCCCACTTGCAAGTGCCTTAAGTTAACTAATCTCTTTCCCCTCTTTACTCTTTTCATTCTAAAACCCAAATTCCTGCAATTTCTAAACCTAGGGCAAGGAAAACCCTTTTCTCTCTTCATCTTCATTTCCTCTTGCATGCCTTAGCTAGAGAACTCCAAAAAGGATTCCAAAATCATCATCATCTTCCTCTCCTTGCAAGCTTTCCATTGGTACCAATTTCTTGGAGCTTCTTGTGGAACAAGCTCTACATTTTCTTCATTCCTTCTTGTGTGGCCATTTCTAGGTAAGAGCTTCCACTCATATCTTTTCATGAAGTCTTTTGGTTCCTTAAAGATCATGGTTTTCATGTTTATAAACCCTTTTGGAAAAAAATGGGTTCTTTGTTTTCATTTGAGTGAGTTGTGTGGTTTTTCTTGGGTTTCTTGTAGTGTGGGAATAGCTTGAGGGAAGTGCTTGAAGAGGAGTATTTTTAGCATTGGTCAAGGCAAGTAATCTCTTTAGGAAATCATGCATGTGTATTTTGATTTCATTGTATTTTAGAAATTGTACATTTGATTTGTTTACAAGCTTCATGATTATGTTTTCATTTGATTTGGATGGTTGGAATGATGGAATGAACCCTTGGTGAGCATGTAGGCTCAAGGGATTTTGTGTGATTGATGAAGAAGAAGAAGAAGAAGAAGAAGAATGTAGTGAAAGATGTGTAAAAGAAAGGCAGTTTATGCACTCTGCGAGTTCAGGCAGAAGCTGATTCGCTCGAGCGACCCTTGGGTCCCGTTCCGGGGTCGCGACAGAACTGAACTGCACTTCTCGTGCAATTTCGGTCAGCCGATGGTGTGAGAACCCGACCCCTGATCTCTTGGATTAGTGTTGTTTTATTTGTGGATTAGTTTCTTTTAGTGGGATTAGTATTTGTTGGGTTGAGTTTGTGAGCTAGAATGGGTTTTCTTCTAGTTTTGGGCTTTTTAGTGCTTTGGTAGCTTGTGGGGCCCTTTGGGGGTTCCCTTTTCGGCTTTGCATTTACTTGTGAGATTTTCCCGATTTGTTTCGTATTGTGTTTTTGGCCCGTTGCATTCATCTTGAGGAATCCTACAACTTTCATGTTGATCTCGTATCCATTTAAGAACCCAAAACCCGATTTCTTGGCCTTGAGGGCAAAACAGTCTTTTCACACCAAATCTGTACCCAAAACTCGATATTCTCGAAATCCGTAAAACATACACTTTTTGGAAACTAGATATTTCGACGATCATTTCTTCCTTCTTCGTCGAATCCATCCGAGGTCCCGAATTAGATGATTTCAGCCACCCAAGTCCCTTAAGTTGTGGGGCCCAAACCTCACTTGTTTATAAGAGGAACCCATCTCCTTCATTGCTCATTCTTCACCATTGTTCCAGCTGAACCTAGGGTTTTCCCTTGTGCAACCTCTTCTTCTTCTTGCTTCCCATCACTCAATCCACTTCCAAGCTTGCACCAAGAAGAGATTGGAGGCCACCATCTTCTTCATCTCCTTGAGAACTCTCTTTCCATAGCTTTTGTGGAGCTCACCAACCATTACAAGATTCCCTTAGAGCTTACCATTTCCATTAGAGGACCTTACAAGTAAGTGTTCCTCTTCATCTTCTAGATTTGTAATCCTCTAGCCTTAGAGAAGCTCCACCTTGATTATTGAAAGGTTTCATTGTCATTGCATTGTTTAACCCATTTTAGGGTTTGTTTTGGGGGTTTTTGTAGAGATTGTGGATCTTGAGCTTGAGAGGTGTTTAGGAGCTTGATTTGCTAGATTGGAACCCAAGGCAAGTGGATGAATGGATGGTTTTAATGTTATCAAAGTTTTATGAGAAAATCCCAAGTCTATTTCTTGTTTTTGATCATTGGATACATGTTGCACATATGCTCCTTGTCACATATATATGGATTTCGAAATTTGCACATTTATGGTTGTTTCTATCTTGTTAATCTCTTAGAGAGGTATGCATTTCATTTGATCAAGTTTACTCATATGGTTTTATAAAGAATAGGATTGGTTTGGCTATTCATGGTTATGTTTATGAGCTACATTGATTTGAAATTGATACTCATTTATAGAGTTGTGCTAAAACATCTTTGGTTATGGAAATGTGATCAATAGACCTTGTTTATCTATAAATGTTGACTCAAATGAACCCTTGTCTATGATGGGAACTCCTCTCCTTGTTTGGGGATTGAATGTGAAGAAAGAGGTTGGATTTAATGATTCATTAAAGTCTTGATGGGAGTTTTATTGTAATTAGGATGTTGTTGAAGTAAGGGAAAAACTCATTTGTATAAGTGTTGGAAAGGAAAAAGGAAGAGAAAGAGAGGAACTGAACTGCCCGGAATTCAGTTTCTGGACAGTTCGCTCGAGCGACCATGACAGTTCGCTCGAGCGACCTGTCCAGAAAGGGATATGGGTTTTCCAGTAGCCTGGTCGCTCAAACGCATTTAAATAACCGCTCGACCGATGAGTTCGCTCGAGCGAACTCTTAGATTCGCTCGAGCGATGCGGTCTGCCTGGCATGATGCACTGGTACCGAAATTTTAGCCGATCGATCGGACCTTCGGTCCGACCAATCGGAGGACTCAGTTTGAGTCTAGTGGGTTTTGAGGTTTATTTTTCTTTGTGGACCTTGGCTAACCTCCTCGGACTCACTCGACCATATGTGAGAGCGTCTGGAGCCGATGCTCGTCACGGTTGGTTCGGATGCATCGAAGTTCAATCCATTTCAATCTTGAACGGGATGGAACGACGCGATATCTTCTTTATATCTAAACATAAGTCTTGCCCTTGGTTATCGCAAATTCTATTCTTTTCGGTGACTGAATAGGTTGCTCGATGCTTCCGGATTAATGTCATGCCTAGGATGGACCGTTTATAATCTTGATTCTTGCTATTGTAACATCTAGTACTACCCATAAGCTCATGTTAAGATTTTAAAATAGTAAAAGTGCATAAGGAGCCCGGAATGTCTTCAAACTCAAGGAGTACCAAGTAATGATTATAATCGACATACGGGACCCCTATTCACTTAAATAGATCTTGAAATTAATACTTTTCCCGAAATTGTTATAGTTCATTGTTTCACCTCTTTTCCCGAGATTTGCATTACATGACTGGTTTTCCCGAAAGCATTGGAGTTACTCTAGTAACAGTCATTTGTCCCGAAGTGCATTGCATCACATGATATGACAGTGTGCCCTTGAGCACCCCCGTTTTACCCGTTTATTTATTGTACTTGATTTACTTGTTTCCCCGAAAGCATTGAAGTTACACTAGTAACAGTTATTTGTCCCGAATGTATTGCCCGATATGAAGTGACAGTGTGCCCTTGAGCACCCCCGTTTTACCCGTTTACTTACTGTACTTGATTTACTTGCATATGTCTCGATTGGTTTTGACCTATGAGTCGGCATCACTAAGCTTGGATACCTTGTCGGTTTGATCCACCGACTTGGAAATCCCTCTCCCGTCCCGCCAGCTGCAGTTTGGATCCCGATACCCGGTTATTGCCGTGGTCCCGTCCCGATACCCGGTTCGCTACCGTGGTCCCGTTCCCGTTCCCGTATATTTATTATTGTATATATGATTTACGTTGAGTCTCCTCACCTTGTGTGACTGAGACCAACGTCCCGCTCTTGTCACTTCGGTGATAGAGGACGTAGCTTCTTGTGATTGCCATCTTGCCAGTTCCCGATTCCTTGGACACCCGACATGGTTTATATTGCTCACTTGTTTTCAGATAAATGATTCATTGCTTTTATGAAAGTTGTTATTTAGATAAGTGTTAATGCTCTCTATTGTAAATTCAGTCACTATTATATTGTTTTATGTCCTTTGCACACGTACATGTTTTACATGAATGCCGATTGGGTGAATACCCGTGCTTTTACATATGGTTCTAACGATCGATGGTTTTACTAGAGTTATATGATTACACATGTTTTAAATGAATACCCGAGTTATTAAATGTCCATGCTTTGGAATGTGTTTTAAATGACACTCGTTTTGTTAGATCCCGATGTTTATACATGTTTTAAGTGAATACCCGATTTGTTAAATATCCTTGTTTTGAAATATGTTTTAGATGACACTTGTTTTGCCAGATTCCTATGTTTATACCTATTCTTACATGATACCCGATTTCTTTAAATATCCATACTTTGGAATAGGTTTAAATGAACATTAGTCTTGTCAGATTTCCTTGGTTACACCTGTTTTAAATGAACACCCGGTTTGTTAAATATCCGTATTTTTACATATGTTTCAAATGGACTTTGGTTTTGCTAGACTGCTATGAATACTTGATTTGTTGTATACTTGTGTTTTACTTAAGTTTCAAATGAACGTTTGTTTTGCCAAACCACTATGTTTATACATGTTTTAAGTGAATACCCGATTGTCAAATATCTATGTTTATAGATGATGTAAATGAACATGTGTTTTATTTGATATTCATGTTTTACCCGTGCTTGAAATGAATACAGGTTTTTCCCCGAGATTCCCGACTTTTCACCCGTTTAATTATATGTAGCATTTGATATAATAGCTATATGCTAGAGGTTGAGTGCGACACGGAATCCGATGGCCACGGACTCTGGGTCGCAACGCCACAAATGCTTCCGCAAAATATTCAGAATGTGTTGTCTTCACACACGCGGATCCTGGGAGAAGTAAAATACATTTATGCTTAATCCCATTTTCCCGCCCCCGAGGTTTCGGTTCGGGGGCGTGACAGATGGTCAGCTAACGGCTAGCCGAAACCCCCAGCGATGCATTGAGCTCACTTATGTATTGACATGCCTAAATCTATTTATCCATTGGCCTCATTCCCAAATTAATAACTGGCCACCTGTTTATGTGAGTCACACCCCATGTTATACCCTATGACTGGGAGTGGATCTCTAGCCAATTAATTTTCTATGACCCATCAGACTCTCTCAGATTTATGTGGTAATGTGTTGGGACCAATTAATACAAGGCTAAGTTGATTTTTTTTATTACCATGTCATCCAGGTTTAACCCAATTTTTGGTGACCATGTCATCAAATCCATGTGACCAAATTTGATAGACTATGGGCAGGCTATTATTTTAGTCACGTTACCAAAAATTGTATGAACATCAATCATGTGATGGGAGCCAGATCTTTTGCAAACATGTGGTTAAACGACATGTGGAGTCTAAGAGGAATACCCATTCTTTAGATGAAAATGCCACCACCTCATGTTGAAAATGTCACCCACTCATGAGATGAAGGCAAACGATCATAAGAAATGGCAAGGTAGTTAGTTAGAGGAGGACAGGTGGTGTTCATCCACTCTAAGCAGCTAGAGAAAATGGGTAGGAAATGGAGAACGTGGGGTAGCAACTGCCTTGGAGATGGCTCCAAGAAGCCTATAAAAGGCCACTACCTGATGCAAGAAAAGGGAGGAAAAAAAAAAAAACAAAAGACAAGGAAAAACTCTGCAGAATTTGATATAAAAAAAAGAGAGAGAGAAATACGGTGCCATTGTCCGACGACGCGCTGCCGGAATTATCAAGCGAAGAGATCATTCCTGAAGAAAAGATTTGAAGCAGGTTAAGGACTAGGATCATGCCTCCATCAAGTGATGGAGCATGATTTCCTAGTTTTGAGCCAAATCCCTACATTTTTTTTTGTCTATTTGCATTTCATGTAGAGTGAGAAAACGGGATTGCATGTGTAGAACCTCTTTTTGAGTCTACATTTCCTGATTTTTTTTCTCTAAATTTTATTGCTTGTAGATAATGTGGCATTGTAAATTCCTTTTCATGAATACAAAAAAAAAGAAGAAGAATAATGAATTGATATCTTTATCAGTGAATATTCATCTCAAGTTTTTTATTTATTTATTTTTTTTGGTTCTTTTTTTTATAGTAATCCATAAGTCATTCAGGTAAGGGCCGTCATCATCCAATATAAGAAAATGAGTGTGCACAACATACTTAGCTTCTTGAGGATGTGACTTCTGTTTGACTCCCACCTGTTGAAAATATGCTTTGAATCAGTACAAATTATTTCATCCTCAAAAACCCATTCAGACAAGTATCTCTATATGTTCCAAAATATGATTGGTGGAATAGTTTGTCAGATTTACTGATTTAAAATTTCATGAGCATTTTATTAAGTAACAATTTTTGTTTATAATTAATTCACATACCATTCTGCATCTAATGAGCATATTGGGTTCTACAAACCCATTGAACTTTCATAAAAATTTATGCCCGTACAAAATTTTTGGAATACCCGGTGGGACCACAGCTCACTGTTTATTTCTTCTTTTCAGGTTGCATAACATAAAGTATCTCAAGTTTGTCATCAAGTTTCATCAATGGCGACCAAGCTTGTCGTCACCTTTGATGATACCAAGTACAAGGCCTACCTAGAGGCCAAAGTCCAAGCAAGAAACTCTGTGCAAATGATCAAGACCCATGTAAAGACTGCAAAGAGAAGGTTCGAAGAGTTGCAAGGAGAAAATGCAGTTTTGGAAAATCAAAAGTTTGCTTTCTTCAAAACTCATGAAGTGTCAAAAGAAGGAAAATTTCCTCATTTTCAAGTTGATCGGCTAGCTAATGGTCAGCAAGTTCACAAAGGGTTAGAAAACTACCAAGTTCCAATGGACATGCAAGGGACGTCCAATCATGGAGCTGATTGCCAATTAGCTAACTCTCACCAAACTCCATCAACATATCAATTTCAAAATAAGGTATGTTTGAATGGATCCAAGTTTAATCTATCCATTAAATTCCAATCAAATATAAAATGTCAACTGAAAAATGATGAAGATAATTTTGTAGTTCCATGCACCCACACCTGCCCCACCAGAGCGGTACGGCTTATGGGTCATGGATGCTAAAAAATGAAACAGAAGCCCCTTGTATCTAGCACTTGCCCCACCAGAGTGGTAAGAAAGACTAGAACTTGGGATGATGTTACCAGGTCGCATCCTAGTGCTTACCCCACCAAAGTGGCTAAACCTGGGGCTGGACGCAACGGCCTAGGAAGACTTCAGTATGGGACTGATTGTCGGTACCCATTGAAAATTCTTTCGAGCCTCTCACCTTACTCAATGGAAAGAATGTGATTATGGATGAAAAAGCCCCGCAGCGCCCCCCTAAGAAAATGAGAGGTCCTTTAGTTGTCAAATTCTCACCGAGCTCAAATGATCCCCGAATGGTGACAAGAAAAAACATGCCAGCAAAATTTAGACCTCGAAGCAAAAAGGATGATTATGACTGTGTTGCAAAGAAGCAGATGGTCCGACCTTGAGTTTTATCCAAGAGCTATAAAAAAAAGAATTAACAAACGAGTCAACTCAAGTGGGAATCCACCTATGCAGACTCAATCCCTTCACCAAGTCAAGCAAGACAAAGCTCATCATTATGCCAAAAGGGCTAAGGCAAAGAGGAGAATTGATCCAACCCAAGTCGAAATTATGGAGCAACCTTCAAATGATGTCGCACCTCAACTGATTGTAAAGCTTAAAGAAAAGACACCATCTGATGAGACAAGCGTACAAATAGCATGCCAACGGGCATCTAAAAAGAAAAGAAGAGCGGCCCACAAGGCAAATGAATTTAAGATCGTACCCATGTGGATCCCCAAAGAGCCCGAAGAATCAGTTATGTCGGTCAATATGGATGGCAAAGGTAAGAAAAAGAAAGAAACATCGGCATATGTTAAGGAAATGGTGGATTTATTCGACACCCAGCGGCCGCAAACGAGTGTCATGACTGCCAAAGGAAGGAAGGCAACAAAAAAACATCACATTTGTGATGCAAGTAGTTCACAAGGATCATCTAATGAACAGGCACCAAGAACACTGGGAGTATTAGGCGAGCTCACAGGTCTTCTCTCGTCAGAATCAAGTGTAGCTCCAGTCTATGTGACAGGCCAAGAGGGTAATCCAGAGTTCTCAGAGTCAAATCCCACGGCAAGTTTCATGCAATATGTCCAGGATACAAACAAACGATTTGAAGAGATGATGACAATGATGGTCACTCTTCAAACGCAGATTAACAAAAAGGAGTCCGGACGACAATCTCACAATGATCACAACAGACGTGATCAAAGAGATAATCATGATCATGATACGGACCATAATAATGACGAAGAAGAGTTGAGCAAAACCAGAGTCACGGTTGAAGCAGTCCAAAAGATGATTGAAAATGCCACTGAGGGGGTAACATCATCCAAAAAAGGATCAAACCCACCTTATCCAGCATGGATGGATGATGAGCCATTTCCACCTAAATTCAAGCAGCCTCGTTTGCAATCATATGGTGGAAGTACTTCATCTTATCAGCATCTATGCCACTTCAAGGTTTTGACTGGAGAGATATCTAATAATGATGCATTAAAAATCCGATTGTTCACCAGTACATTCAAAGGAACAGCCTTCGATTGGTATAAAAGGCTACCAAGCGGTTCCATAAAGTCATGGAAGGATACAGAACAAAAGTTTACTGATCATTTTTTCGATGCCAACAGTTCAGTGACTACAGCTCGCCTATATAAAGAAAAACAAGACAAAGAAGAATCATCGACTGCCTTTATCAAAAGATGGCAAGCTTTGTCATTTAAATGTCCGGAAAACCTTTCACATGAGTCCTTGACGGACATGTGCAGGACAAACTTGCATTAAAAAATAAGGGCTAAGTTGGTCAGAAATAAAGCAAAAGACCTTGGTGAGTTGTTAGAAGCAGCAATAGAAGCTGAAACAATCATTAAAGATCGAGAAATAGAAAAGAAATCTACCAGGAAGATTGAACCACCAAAAAGTAGGGGCAAAAAGAAAGAAGCTATGGCAGTTCAAGTAGCTTCACCCCTTGACTCAAGGAAACTCGAAAATAATCAGAAGAGAGATAATGAGGACCAAAACATGATGAAGAGAAGTCAAACTTTAAAAGAAAGAATGTCTCGAGAATATGATTTTGCTATTGAAGATTCTGAGTCAATTTTTCATACTCTCCTAAAAAATGATAAAATCAAGCTTCCGCCATGCAAAAGACCAGAAGAAGAGGGCAAAACAAATGACCCAAAGTATTGCATATACCACAGGGTCATAAGTCATGGTATAAAAGACTGCTGGGTCTTTAAGAATAAGGTCCAGGAGTTACTTGACATTGGGATCATCACCTTGGTAAAATAAGACAAGAAGGTGACAACTAACATGGTGTCTGTTCACTTTGGAAGTTTCAAACAACCAGTTAGAATTCCCACTATGCAAGAAGAAGAGGGAGATGTCGAGTTTCGCTTGGTAAACCCATTGGAAAGTAGGAATGGATTAGTTTCAGTAGAAATGCCAAATGGTGTGATGATGTGGGTCCATCCAGATATCTTGTCAGAAGAAGGGTGGGAGACGATAAGAAGCAAATCACGCTCTGTTGCAACGTCAAATCCCTTCTAGAATGACAACTATCCTATGAGAAATGCTATGGGGGAAAGAAACAAAAGAAAAGACGTAGGCCAAATAACAAGAAAAAGCCTAGTAAATCAAAAGAGGTTGTCACCCCAGTAGATTTGTTAACATAAGAGCCTCGAGTTCCATTTACTCTTAAGGACTTCTTGCCACTTGATCTCTTTTTGTCTTTAAAAAATCAAAAGTAGAAAGATGAATTAAGTGAGTTAAAAGATGATATACTCTCATGCAACTATCTCTCACTGGTAGAGTTGAAAAAAGAACTGGATCAAGGTGATGGTAATTATGGCCTTAGATGGGGATATAGAGATGGCGTGATTTCTTCCGAAAGTTCAGATGAATTAAGTCAAGATTCAACCAGACGACATATTTTTACTCAAGGAAACCATGATGAGCTATACTTTATCCCCGACCTCACATCGACAGAGAATGATAGTGACCCTTCAGAACCCTCGAGTTTGTCAACCGACCCAAATGATGACAATGAATTGCTTGTTGATGATGATATTAGGAGATGTATTGAAGGCATAGTGAAAATTGTCATTTATACTGCATCCATATGGAATTTGACTCCAGAATGGCAAAGAAAAATCTTCCTACAATTATCATGGGGGAAGTAGCCGATGAAAATCCAGATATTGATAGGAATGACGAAGTGGACAAGTCCTCAGATGTATGTGATGATTCTCTCGCACTTGATGGATATGATGCTGATGGTTCAGATTCAGACTCTGATGTGTGGATCTTTTACTCATCCAATAGAGAAAACATAAGATCATACGAATATGTGTCGGAGGAAGATGAAATCTGGGCACATGATGATGTGGCTAGAAGAGAAATCAAAGCAAAAAGGATCATTCATGCAATGATCCACATGCCTAGACCAGTTGGGCCCCTCAATCCTTTAGATCCAATTCCATGGTGTTTTGCAGGAGGACCCAGGACCCCCCAAGAAATTGAAGTCGTAACATGGGATAATGATACCCCATGGGATGCGGATGAGGATGTCGAAGGATTATATTGGCCGTGTAATATGGTTGGGATCGACCATGAAATTTCTGATGAAGAGAAAAATGATGATGAAGACAAAGCAGAGAGTTCATCAACATCCAATTTGACATCCTCTGAATCTTCGGAAACTGCAACAGCAGATAGCGAAGAGATTTCCTTATGTTTTCCTGAGGTACAGGAGGTAGGCAAAGGGACTCGCTCTGGGCTAGATTACCATAAAAATTATGATGAAAATGTTAACCAAGATAGGGCTACAAAGCCTACAGAAAGAAATGTCAAGAATGGTGGTTTGCCTAGTCTTCAGGAGCCCTTTAGATTTGATTTGCTTGAACATCTAGCGTGCATCCCCGCACGTATAAGCATGCATGACATGTTGAGACTGTCTCCAGACATTCGAAAAGCTACTGCAGCAGCTCTCATGAACCCAGACCAATATGCATCTCATGTCCACCAAGTACAAGTAAAGCAAAAAGCGAAATGTAAAGAATGCTTCAATTTAAGAGCAGCTATGGCTGCTACAATCAGTTTCACGAAGGATGACATGTTACTCGGGGATGTAAAGCACAATCAGCCATTATACTTCACAGAATATATCGGTGAAGTTGAATTACCAAGAATGCAAAATGACCCTGGATCAGCAATTAACCTCGTGCCACTACGGGCCTTAAAATATTTGAGAATCCCAACTAGCAAGCTCATCTATACAAAACTCAGCATATCAGCATACAATGGAGAAACACAAAAGGCTATTGGTAGGATAGTTATTCCATGTCATATTGGAGACATGAAATCTCAGGTCGTGGTCTGCGCCATTGAGGCAGAAACTTCCTACAATTTGCTCCTCGGAAGGCCATGGATTCATGAAAACTATGTAGTCCCTTCGACGTTACATCAATGTATCAAATACATTGATAAAAATTCAGAGGTACGTCGAGTCTTTGCTGACAAGAAACCGTTCAAAGGGATGGGAGCATATTGTGTGGATTCTAGATTTTACACGTCAGAACCTAATGGTGATGCAAATGAAAGCACATCGGAAGCATTTTTTGTAAAAAAAAATCTAAAAACAAAAAGAAAAATTTCAAGTTATCTATACCTCTACCTGCAAAACTACTCGAAGGTGTTGAGATAATAAATGGTGAATCCTCTACTAACGTTGCCACAAAAGCACCTGAATGCTCCAAGATTAGCATTCATCCAAAGGTTGAAGAGATAACTTTCATTAAGAAAGGCCTAGTAGAGGTTCCAAGTTCCAGATCACAAAGAGTCTCAGTCGGCATAATATCATTGGTGGGAAAAGATGAAGGTAGAGGGAAAAGGTCACTTATCGACTCTGTTAAACTCCCTATCCCGATGATATATCTTCCGAGGCCTCCAGAAGAACTAAAAGGAGCAATATTTGTTGTGCCCATGAAACATCAGCCACCTATCGTGTTTTATAGAGTATCATACCCTTCACAGATGATTGTTGGAGAGTTTCATATGGAAGGGACCCCGGATTTCTCTATGTATAGCTATAAGGCTAAATTCATAATGCGAAGGATGGGTTATGATGTTACCAGCCGGCAAGGACTGAAGCAGGGTCGTGGCATTCCAGTTCCATAAGAGATGCACGTAAGATCGTTGAAAAATCATGGACATGTTAGATTCATCCCATATGGTTTAGGATATTGTCCGATATCAACAACAACAACCAATAATCGTTACTGCAACAAGCTCTTAACACCCTCCCATGAACAAGAAGAAAAAGACTAGAACTTCAAAATTAGTTCATCAAGTTGGGCTGTATTTTCAATTAATTGCATTTCCATTTTAGGTGAGGACGTAGATGAAAATGAAGAAATATACTTTGAATTGGAAAAAGAAACGGAAGATGTAAAACCAAGTCCCCCACGGAGGATAAGGTTAAACAAATTAATCTGGGAACAGAAAGTGATCCCAGTCCAATCTTTGTAAATGCAGAATTGAATAAAGACGAAATTTCGGAGTATACTTGTCTTTTGAATGAATTTAAAGATGTTTTTGCATGGTCTTATTCTGAAATGCCTGGCCTTGATCCAGGAATTGCAATGCATAGGTTAAGTTCAAGAAAAGATGTTAAACCCATTAAACAAGCTAGCTCAAAGAAGATTCCGACCATACATAATGGATAAAATCGAAAAAGAGGTTCAAAAGATAAAAGATGTTGGCTTCATTAGGGAGGAACAACATCCTGATTGGTTAGCCAACATCGTTCCAGTTACAAAGAAAAATGGCCAGCTTAGAATCTGTATTGATTTTAGAAATTTAAATGAGGCTTGTCCGAAGGATGAATTCCCTTTATCCATCGCAGAAATCATGACTGATAATACTTTTGGTTACGAAAGGATGTCTTTCATGGACGGTTTCTCATGATATAACCAAATCAAAATGCATCCTAATGACCAGAAGCACACTGCATTTCGAACACCATTTGGAATCTATTATTACACCGTGTTGCCTTTTGGTTTAAAAAATGCAGGGGCTACTTATCAAAGGGAAATGATGAAAATCTTTAAAGATATGCAACAGAAAAAGGTTGAGTGTTATGTAGATGATCTTGCTGTTAAAAGCAAAAGAAAGGAAGATCACCTCAAAGACCTCAGGGAAGTGTTTGAAAGACTTCGACGGTATAAACTCCGCATGAACCCATTGAAATGCTTTTTTGGTGTTTCTTCGGGAAAATTCTTAGGGTTTATTGTTCGTAAAGATAGAATCGAGCTTGATCCAATCGAAACAAAAGCCATTTTAGAAATGAAACCTCCAAGAAGTCTAAAAGAGCTAAAAGGACTCCAAGGTCGATTGGCCTATATTCGAAGGTTCATTTCTAATTTATCTGGAAGATGCCGACCATTCTCACGTCTGATGAAGAAAGGAGTGAATTTTGTATGGGATCAGGCATGTGATGAAGCCTTTGAAGATATCAAAAAATATCTTATTAGGCCTTCTGTTTTAGCTGCTTTAGTGCAAGGGAGACCATTCATTTTGTATACGCGAGCTCTTGATCACTCCTTGCGGGCAATGCTGGCACAAAAGAATAACCAAGGGCATGAGGTGGCACTTTACTACTTAAGTAGGATGATGGTAGGAGCAGAACATCGATATCCACCGATAGAGAAAGAATGCCTCGCGCTAATGTTTGAAATACAAAAATTAAGGCACTACCTGCTATCACAAACAATTTATCTTGTCTCTCGTGTAAACCCATTAAAGACCTTAGTAACAAAGGCGGGATCTTTGAGTGCAAGATTAGCAAAATGGTCCATTCTCCTTTCCCAATATGATATCATATATGTCCCACAAAACACAGTAAAAGGTCAAGCATTAGCAGATTTCTTGGCCGCGCATCCGTTACCACCTGATTCCGAGCTAAGGGATACTTTTCCAGATGAACCAGTCTTTTACATTGAGACCTTTCGACCTCAAAACAAGAAGCTTGGGAAATGTATTTTGATGGTGCTAGTAGGACGGATGGAAACGGAGAAAGGATATCTAGGGTAGGAGTTGTCTTCGTAACCCCTGATCGATATATGATTCCTTATTCCTTCTCACTAATCAAATAATGTTCTAATAATATTGCAGAATATCAGGCCCTTATTATGGGAATGGAAATAGCTCATGAGGCACAAATTTTACATTTGGAAATACGTGGAGATTCAAAACTCATTGTAAATCAAGTGAATGATCAATATGAAGTTAAGAAAGCCGACATTCGCCCCTACCATAAGATGGCCCAACGATTGATGAACAAGTTCATTTATTGTAATATTGAACATATCCAGCGAAGCCAAAATGCAAGGGCAGATGCACTAGCAAGTCTAGCAGCCTCGATGTCACTTCCTGAAGGAGAAGTCCTTAAAGTATTGGTTTGTGAAAGAAGGATCTTGCCGCCATTAGATACACATGAAGCCGTTGCCGAATGCCAATTAGTCAAATCAAGTAGACTTTCTGTATGCGAAATGGCAATCGGAGACTGGCATGACCCATTTATTGATTATGTGCAGTTTGGAATTTTACCAGATGACCCAAAAGAACGAACAAGCATAAGAAGGAGGGCTCCTAAATTTTACTATGACGTCAATACCAAAACTCTGTATAGAAAGTCATATGATGGTATTTTACTTCGCTGTTTATCAAATCAGGAGGCAGATCAAGTCATGACCGAAACTCATAGTGGAACATGTGGAGCACATCAACCGGGTCCAAAATTATGTGATCGAATTAGAAGGATGGGTTATTATTGGCCAACCATGATTAAAGATACACATGAATTAGCCAAACGATGTAAGGCTTGTCAACTTCATGCTGATTACATACACAGGGCCCCTGAACCCATTGCACCCTTCAGTGACATCCTGGCCATTTGAAGCATGGGGAATGGATATAGTTGGGCCGATTAATCCTCCATCATCAAAGGGGCATCGGTTCATATTTTCCGTGACGGACTACTTTGCTAAATGGGCTGAAGCAGTAGCCTTGAATGAAGTTAAGACCGCTGTTGTTCTTAACTTTCTCAAAACCAACATTATATGTAGGTTCGGGGTCCCGAATAGGTTTGTCCATGATAATGAACCGCAGTTTTGAGACCATCGTTTTTATAAATTCTGCGTGAAATATCAAATCAAAAGTATTTCTTCTACAACTTATTACCCACCAGCCAATGGTTTAGCCGAAGCATTCAATAAGACGATATGCAAACTGTTAAACAAAATGGTCTCTAAAAACAAAAGAGATTGGCACGAACGATTGCCAGAAGCGCTATGGGCCTATCGTACCACGGTTCAAGGAGCAACTCAATTTACACCTTTCTCACTCGTATATGAAAGACCAAGAACGAATCCTAGAGGGGGGGATGAATAGGGTGAGCTCTAAGAACCTAGACCAATTTGAATTCTTTTAACTTTTAAGTCAATTAAGCTTTGATGAAGATTAATTATCTTGTGATAGAGAGGAGTCTCTAAGGTAAGCATACACAATGAATAACCAACTACAATCTTCATTCAGGCATAAGAACATCTTTCATATAAAGAAGGTAAAAGATCAATCACCATAACACACATGTTTATAGTGGTTCGGCCAAATTGCCTACATCCACTCCCGGTAAACCTACCGGATTTCACTAACTCAAATTAAGGTTTAGGATCATCTCAAACTTTACAAATTCATCACTATGCTTTTCAAGTCTAAGCATAAACCTTTACAACATTAACTATGCTTTTCAAGGCTAAGCACCAACCTTAACAACAAGAGGTTTTTCTCTTAAGAAAAATGCCTACGAATGCATGGATTAAGAGAACAATGTAAATGCAATAGAGTGCCTCTAAATAGGCTAAATAGAAAATGGAAACTTAACTTCTAGACATATGCATATGGATGACAAAGTTTATGAATAATGCATATACTAGAAATCACTCTAACTCTTTTTAGAAAGATGTAACTTTAAATGATGCAAAGATGATAATCATATGTATGAGAAAGAGTTGTTTGACAAACACATGGTTTTCCAAAAACATCAAACTTGAATAGCAAAATTATAATCTTAAGATTAACAAGTTAGATTTGAAAACAAAGATTCATAACTCATGTGAATGACCAATCATATGTTGATTTCATAAACCTAAGATATTTCAAAATTCAAATCATGTTATGAAAGACAACACTTCAATAGATAAGCATCTAATTAATCATGCATTGAAGAAAAACAAAGATAAAGAAACAAAGCATGATTTTAAAAGACTAAGGATAAAGGAAGCACACCCATTTAGAAGATCAAAGGTTGAATCAATGGAATGGCTTCATAATCCTTTCAATAATGCTCTAGAAAAGTTGTAAGACTTTGGCCTCAAAAGTCCTTGAAAGTTCAGCAACATTCTCCAAACAAAAAAGCCACTTTTTATAAAGAAAAATTTCCCAACGGCTAGTGCCCGGTCGACCTGGTACAGGGCCGGGTCGACCGGGTACACACAACGGCAATAAAAATTAATGGCCGTTGGAGAAGCTACCAGCTCAAAATCCCTGTCGACCCGCAGTGTGGCCGGTCGACCGGGCCAAGGCAGGTCGACCTGAAGACTACCCAGAATTTCTGAAATTTTAGAAACTTGTAACTTAGAGGGCATCTTTCCAGGGGACTTTGAGGCACATTTGTCAAGCATGGATTCATGACTTAAAAAGGATGAAAACTGATTTTCTAAAGACATGAAACTCCAAATCAAAATATGGATTTAAAGAAGGAAACTTTGGAAAGCTTGAATGATTTTTGAACTTAAAGATTAAAACACTTAGAGGCTTGAAAATCTGAACTCAGAACTCCATGAACTTAAGAGACAAAACTAATTTGAAAACCATGCATAACATATGATAAAAACAAAGATTATGAAAGAGAAATATGCATGAAGATCCTAAGAATAAGAACGTGAAAGAATGAGAGGTCAAGCTATGAAAATCAATGCATCCTATCAAATTGCAACAAAACAAAAACTCTAACAATCTCCCCCTTTGCAATTTGATGGCAACTCTAGAAGCTTGAACTCTCTCTCAAATTTCTTTGAATCTTGAACACCAACTTCTTTGGATATTTAAGGAGCTTTGGATATTTACGGAGCTTTGGATAATCGGGAGCATTTGGATATTTTGGAGATTTGGATTTTCCTTGCGAGAGCGACAACCTTAGACAACAAACCTAGAAGCTACACAAATAACACTCTAGGCAAAGCTACTCCCCCTCAACATTAGTGTTAGGAATTTTGTGTATTGCAATTTGATGGATGCATTTTCACTCTAGCATCATTTGAATTTTCACACATGCATTGATTTAGAAAATCTTGAAATCTTGATTTATAAATGCATTGTTTTTAAGACTTGTAAAAATATTGATTTATGCATGTTTTGTTTTTAAACTTGGATGCATTTGTTTTTGAAAAGAAGTTTTAGAAATCAAGCAAGCCTATGAGTTTTAAATCTTTCAAATCATTTTAGGCTTTTTGTGTTTCATGATTTTAACCCTCCTAGTTTGATTTAAATCATGATTTAATGTCCTAAAAGTTCCCTCAAGAAAAGACTTTGAAAAATACAATTTTTAGGGAATTTTGGTCCCAGGCCCGGTCGATCGCGCCCACTGCGGGTCGACCGGGTAAAGAGCCGTTGGCCCTTTTTTCAAATGGTCAGTTTTATGACCGTTGTGAAGGCCAGGTCGACCCGGGGGTCATGGGGTCGACCGGGGACTAGCCGTTGGGCAGTTTTTGGCCATAAAATGAAGTTCATTCCATTGTCAAAGGAGGAGATTTTTAAGACATTATTGAGGTGTATGGAGATAAGACAAATGAGATGAACTAAAAGAGACCAAGGGGTCATTTGGATAGCTAAAGCTTGGATTAATGAAGTTAAATCTCTAAGTAAGCTTTACCTTTCTTAATCATATGTCATATGCTTTGTTTAAATTATTGGTAAATGAATTTTAGCATTATAACTAAAATGTGTTGAATCCATTCTTATTTTAATCTTTGATCTAAGTTGGATTGGATTCTTCACTTTGATTTCAAACCAAGTTTTGTTTTAAAATCTTCATTAATCTTGTCTAGCCTAAATCTTTGATTTCTTTATCGCATGATTCATTTACTTGGTTGAAACATTATTTGTTTTTTTTCATTCATTTAAACTTTAGTCAAATTTGTTTAGTTTTGAAAACAACATTGTATATGCATCACATGTTTTAAGTTAGTTATTTTCATACAACTTGTGAGTCTTTGATTTTCATATCATTAACAAGTTGATATTCATACATGTGATTTGCATTACACTTCAATGAAATCTTTTATGTGCCTTAAATTTTTAAATGCTTTGAGCATATATTGATTGAGCTTAGTTTTTAAACTTGATTGAAGTTATCACACACACACATCATGAGCATACATATTTGCATTCATATAGTGTTTGTGTGAGTTGGTTTTTCACTTTCATATCCACCTATTTTAGAGGCAAATATATTGAGCTTTAATTGTATCTCTTAGAGTGTTTTTGTATAGACACCTTCTTAGAGAAATCTTTCATTTGTAAAGGTTATTGCTTAGCCTAAGAAAAGCATTGTGCAAAGGTTATTGCTTAGCCTAGAAAAGCATCTTGTAAAGGTTGTTGTTTAGCCTAGAAAAACAACATTGTAAAGGTTATTGCTTAGCTTATTGAAAAGCATAGATAGTGGAAATCCGATGGGGTGATTAGATCACAAGCCGGTAGTGGATGTAGGCATTGAGGCCGAACCACTATAAATCTTTGTGTGGTGGTGAATGCGTTGTGGTGATTCTTTTTAGCTTCCGCATTTTGTTTGTTTATAATCACTTGTGACTAGTTTATTTTTAAGAAATTAAAATTGGTTAAAATTGGTCACATATTGTAGCTCACCCTATTCACCCCCCCTCTAGGGTTTGGATCCCAGGACTTTCAGTTGGTATCAGAGCCTCGTGCTCTATCTTTTAGGATCAAGTGTTTTTGAAACTCTTGATTAGGTGTAAAAACCTTGAGTCATAACCCTAGATTTGTGTTTGAATGAATACTATTAACATGGATTCGACTAAGTTAGATTGTTTAGACTTTTGTGTAGATTCTTCTAGACCTCAATTTCTTCTATCTATTGGAGATTCAAACCTTCAAACAAATGAATCTCAATGTGACTTAAAAGAAGAAGAATATGATGAAAATGATCTTCAAGAAGCCTATGAAGAATTATATACTTTATATGTAAAGCTTGATAAGAAAAGTAAAAGTTTAAGAGAAGAATAAAAAAGGCTAAACAAAGAATTAGTCTCTTCTAAAGATGAACTTAGAGAAAAGGAAGAAGTCATACAATGTTTAGACTCTAAGTTTATGATCTTTTTACATAACCTATCCAATATCAAAGATGAACTAAATGAGATTAAGATAAGTTATGATGATCTTAAAAAGGAAAATTCAATTCTAAGAGATCAATTAAAAAGGAAATATGAAGACACTAACAATTTAAAATCCAAGTTGACATTTTCAAAGGAAAACTTGTCTAATGCTCAAAGCAAAGTAAAAAACTTAGAACTTGGATCTAAAGTTGTTAATGATCTAAAAGTTGAATTAAAACTTGCCCATGAAGAACTAAACAACTATAAGGAAATTGAAAATGATTTATTAAAAGTCAAAAATGAAAATTCAATCCTTATAAACAAAGTCACTCAACTTGAAGGTTACAAACAAAAGTATGGGTGCAAATTTACCCAAAGTGAAGAGAAATTTGAAAAATTATTTAGATTGGGTAAATCTCAAGGAGATAGGACGGGTCTTGGTTTTAATAAGTATACTTCACATGACCCTAAATTCACCAACACTTTTGTGAAAGATGAGTCCTCTTTCTCTAGCACTCTTTCTCCTATGCCCAAAACTAAATGTTATTATTGTGGTAAGGAAGGGCAATTCAAATTTGAGTGCAAATTAAGGAAAAGTCATATGTCTAAACCCATCTTTGAACCTAAGAAAATTAAATCTAATTCTATGAAGGGTAAGACTTTGAATTCCAAGGAAGACTCTAAGAAATTCAAACAAGTTAAAACAATTCAAAAAGAGTCATCCAAGATAGATTTTAAAAAGACTAATAATCAAAATAAATCTATCAAAAAGAAACTTCTCACTTTACCTCCTTTAACCTTAGAAATGAAAGAGTTCTAGAAAAAGGTTGAAAAGTTAAAATTAAAGTTCAAAAGGCCAAAAGAGGGAGGAAAAGCTAAAAGAAATGAGAAGAATAAAAAGAAAATGAAAAACCAACTTCCAAAGACTAATCATCAATTTAAAATAGTCAAACCTCAAAGATTAGATGTCAAGTCTAAAAGAATTCAATCCTTATCTCCTTTAGTTGCTGGAAATTCAAAAATAGTCTCCAAACCCCAAGACCTTAGGTGGATTCCTAAAGTTAGATACTTAGACAAACCTTAAGGCCTTGAACCTCATTGACCAACCTATCCTTTATAGTTAAATCTTATTGTTGGTCATGATACATTTGCATTTTTGTTCTTTGATAGTTACATTTATTAAAATGCATTGTTTCTTTATGATCAATTGATTTTGTCTTCATGCACCATTCTAGATACATGTCATGGTTTTCAAAATCATTTGTTTATAATTTCATCATGTTAGATTTGCTTTTTACTCACTTTGAGTCATATCTCTTGCATTGCATTTCTATTGTTGTTCAATTGATTGTGATTACAAAAGCTTTTATAGCTAGATTATTCATGATCAATTGTTGTTATAAGCCATTTGCATCTTTGCTTATTTAGTTATATTCTTTTTATATGCAAATGTCATTTGGTTCCTTGTATGGTTGTGATATTAGTTATATTTGTAGAAACCATACTAGTACCCAAATTCATCCTTTACGCCTTCTAGTCATTTCTTTTTGGATGGTTATGATGTTGATTCATGTGTATTCTCTAAGTGATGTCATCCTTATACATGTTTCAACATCATAGTAGTGATCTTGATCATATGAACTTCTTTGAGATCCATTCCTTGTATTTCATAGTTATATGTTTGATGGATATCTTAGATGTTGAATTCATATGATTTTGTCACTTTGAAAATTGCATGCATTTCCAAGATTATATCCTTTTGCATTGCAATTTCTCTTGTTCATCACAATGCTCATTAGTTATATCATTTAAAGTGATGAATAATCATTTATGATGCTTGATGGAATTTTGTGTTTGTCACATCCTTGCTATTAATCATGTTGTCATATTCAATTGGTTTCATTTGGTATAATTTTCCATTGATTTTATATCCAATTGATGTCTTATCTTGTGAATGTGATAGACCTTGTGTACATTGGATTTAACTTGATAGTTATATGTTTTCATTCCATGTCACATTCCATTAGCATCATAATTTTCATGTTTGTCACCTCTCTTGCTCACATAGGTATATCTCATGACCACCATGTTTATGTAATCATAATCTTGGTTGGTTATTAGTTGAGGTTGGCTTCATGTTTGAATTTCATTTCACTCATCTTGCACATGATAGTCATATTTTTTTATTGAATGAAATGATTTCAAAACTTTCATAGCATATGATTTTCATAGTTAAATTATTTGATTCTATGTTTAGTAAACCCATAATATCATGGATAGCTCTAATTTGGATTTTTCTTAATAGTTATATTCTTTATAACTCCATTTTAGAGTGATTGTTTTAATAGACTTATCTTTAAATCTCAATTGGTATTCTTTGTTTTTCCAATTGGTATCCATGATCGCTTTGACCTTGTTCTTTTAGTAAATTGATCATATTGTGCTCTATAGTTAAACATGTCTAACCCTTTCCTTGAAGTTGACCCTTAATTGGTTAAACCATCTTCTTCTTGCACCAAATAGTTATATATTTGTCAAAAGTTTGACAAAAGGAGAGAATAGATTGAGGGGGAGTGTAAACCTTCATAGGAAGTATTAGTTTTGATCAAATTTACCCTTGGATTGACTTTGAACCCTTAGAGACTACTTCCATATATGATAACCTGTTATGTATTTCATTTTCGATTTCTTTTGTTAACAGGTGCTTCTAAATAGTATTTTCCTTGTTTCATGTGTGTAGGTACCTTTGCAGTTTAATGTTAAAGGGGGAGAGAGCATTCAAGTTCTCTAAAGGGGAAGAGAATGTCCAAGCTTCCTAAGGAGAGATATTGTATGATCTTCTACAGGGGGAGAGAATGCATATCTTGCCAAAGGGAGAGAGAGGCATGGTCAAAGGGGGAGAGGTGAAAGAAGAAAGCTTGGGACCTAAAGAAGATGCTTGGCCATAGAGAGGAAGATGAAAAGAAAGCTTAAAGAATGATGAAGCTCTAAGCATCAAGAAGATTGGAGAAAAAGTCCAAGAGCCCAAGCTAAGAGAAGGAGCATCCAAGAGATTTCAAGACTTGTCCAGCTTAGGGGGAGCTAAAGACTTGGTGTGTTAATTCGGTGTTGTGTAAGTTGCCATCAAATTGCAAAGGGGGAGATTGTTAGGAATTTTGTGTATTAAAATTTGATGGATGCATTTTCACTCTAGCATCATTTGAATTTTCACACATGCATTGATTTAGAAAATCTTGAAATCTTGATTTATACATGCATTGTTTTTAAGACTTGTAAAAATATTGATTTATGCATGTTTCGTTTTTAAACTTGGATGCATTTGTTTTTTAAAAGAAGTTTTAGAAATCAAGCAAGCCTATGAGTTTTAAATCTTTCAAATCATTTTAGGCTTTTTGTGTTTCATGATTTTAACCCTCTTAGTTTGATTTAAATCATGATTCCAAGCTTGATTTTATGGCCTAAAAGTTCCCTCAAGAAAAGACTTTGAAAAATACAATTTTTAGGGAATTTTGGTCCCAGGCTCAGGTCGAGGCCCGGTCGACCGCGCCCACTGTGGGTCGACCGGGTAAAGAGCCGTTGGCCCTTTTTTCAAATGGTCAGTTTTATGACCGTTGTGAAGGCCAGGTCGACCCGGGGGTCATGGGGTCGACCGGGGACTAGCCGTTGGGCAGTTTTTGGCCATAAAATGAAGTTCATTCCTTTGTCAAAGGAGGAGATTTTTAAGACATTATTGAGGTGTATGGAGATAAGACAAAGGGGATGAACTAAAAGAGACCAAGGGGTCATTTTGAGAGCTAAAGCTTGGATTAATGAAGTTAAGTCTCTAAGTAAGCTTTACCTTTCTTAATCATATGTTATATGCTTTGTTTAAATTATTGGTAAATGAATTTTAGCATTATAACTATGATGTGTTGAATCCATTCTTATTTTAATCTTTGATCTAAGTTGGATTGGATTCTTCACTTTGATTTCAAACCAAGTTTTGTTTTAAAATCTTCATTAATTATGCCTAGCCTAAATCTTTGATTTCTTTTATAGCATTATTCATTTACTTGGTTGAAACATTATTTGTTGTTTTCATTCATTTAAACCTTAGTCAAATTTTTTTAGTTTTGAAAACAACATTGTATATGCATCACATGTTTTAAGTTAGTCATTTTCATACAACTTGTGAGTCTTTGATTTTCATATCATTAACAAGTTGATATTCACACATGTGATTTGCATTGCACTTCAATGAAATCTTTTATGTGCGTTAAATTTTTAAATGCTTTGAGCATATATTGATTGAGCTTAGTTTTTAAACTTGATTGAAGATATCACACACACACATCATGAGCATACACATTTGCATTCATATAGTGTTTGTGTGAGTTGGTTTTTCACTTTCATATCCGCCTATTTTAGAGGCAAATATATTGAGCTTTAATTGTATCTCTTAGAGTGTTTGTAAGACCCCGACCCGAGTGAACCCGATGAGTGCTAATTAAGTTGCATGTTAGTACTAAGCTTGATTAGTGATCGTGGCTTAGTTGGGTTTGGTATAGCTTTTGTATTAGTGTTGGAGAGTTTTGATTGCCTTGTGTTAGTAGGACCCTTTGGAGGTTCCTTTTTTTCATGACATTGCATATGTTTGAGGATTTATCGGAAGTTTTTACATTCATGATTTTAATCCCGTTTTATTGGAATTGTTATTTCATTCAACTTTCATGTTGATCCCATGTCCATTTGAGATCCCGAAACCCGAGTTTTTGGCCTTGAGGGCAAAACAGTCATTGCACACAAAATCTGTACCCAAAACTTGATATTCCCAAAACCTGCGAAACCTATACTTTTTGGAAAGTAGATATTTCGACGAACATTTCTTCCTTCTTCGTCGAATTCAACCGAGGTCCCGAGAGAGATGATTTCAGCCTAAGTAGATTGTTAGTGGTGGAGCCCACTCCTCACTTGCTACAATAGGAGACCCTTCCCTTCCATTTTCATTTTCCAGCACAAGAGAGAAAACTAGGATTTTGTGAGCAACTCCTTCTTATTCTTGCTTTCCATCGCTCAATCCACTCCCAAACTTGCACCAAGAGGAGATTAGAGGCCATCACTTTCTTCATCTCCTTGAGAGCTTTCCTTCAATAGTTTTGTGGAGCAAACCATCCATTTCAAGATTTCCTTTGATCTTACCATTGCCATTAGAGGACCTTGCAAGTAAGTATTTCCATTTATCTTCTAGAATTGTTATCTCCTAGCCCTTGAGAAGCTCTACCTTTATTATTGGAAGGTTTCCTTGCTATTTCATTGTTTTGACTCTTTTAGGGTTTGTTTGTTTTGGGGATTTTGTCATAGCTTGGCTTCCTTACTTGGGAGACTTGTTAGAGCTTGATTGCATTGTTAGAAGACTTGAGGCAAGTGGATAATATGATCTTTTAGAGCTTTTAATGTTCTTGTGAGAAATGTGGTTGGTTTCATTAATTCTCTCTCATGCCTATTTATTGTCTTGTTTTGAAATAAATGCTCATGAAGAGCCTTGTTAGTGCATTTATGATTACAAAGATGTGTTTGATCATAGCTTTTAATTCTTTCTTGTTTTGTTTCAAATGCATATATTGTGAAATGGTTTCCTTCTCCCTTTTTCCTTGTTTTGAATGTATTGTTGATGGAGGAGAATGGGATGGATATGGTTAGAGATTTGAAGTAGTTGGAATGGGGTTTTAGACTCCTCATTTGATGTGTAAGAAGGGCAAAAAGAAGGTTGTAAAAAGGAGAAATAGAGAGGAGCTGAACTGGTCCGGAATCTATTTTTGGACAGTTCGCTCGAGCGACCATGACACTTCGCTCGAGCGACCTGTCCAGAAAGGGTTCAGAGCGTTCCGGTAGCTTGGTCGCTCGAATGCACCCTTTTTCGCTCGAGCGGTCATCCCAGAACTCATTCCAGTGAGTTGTTCGCTCGAACGCATTTAAATAACCGCTCGACCCAATGAGTTCGCTCGAGCGAACTCACCCAGACAACCATCCCAGCGAGCGACTCGCTCGAGCGAACCCTACAGTCCGCTCAAGCGATGCGGTTCGTCTGGCCTAGGTTATGTTTGGGACAACGTTCGACTATTTCAACGCATTGGGACTATTCGTTGGGAACCCCTCTATATCAAGGAGATTTATTAGGCATTGTGTGAGGCCATTTGAGGAAGAAACCATATCACAAGGTTTTCATTCATAGTTTTGAAAAGATCGAAGTGTATAAGGAGCCCGGAATGTCCCCAAACTCAAAGAGTACCAAATTGTTATGTGATCGACATACGGGGTCCCTATCCAATTCAAATAGATATTTTCCCGAAATGTCAATTGTTTACAGTACTTTACTGATCCCGAGATTTGCACTACTTGTCTTGTTTTCCCGAAAGCATTGTTATAAACTTGGAATGGCTACTTGACCCGAAGTGCATTGCACCATTTGATATGATAGTGTGCCCTTGAGCACCCCCGTCTTGCCCGCTTGATTATTTATTGTACTTGCTTTAATTGCATATGTCTCGATTGTATTTGACCTATGAGTCGGCACCACTAAGCTTGGATAACCATGTTGGTCTGATCCACCGACTTGGAGATCCCCCTCTTGTCCCGCCAGCTGCCGTTTGGATCCCGCTACACGGTCATTACCGTGGTCTTGTCCCGATGCCGCAGATTGCTACTGTGGTCCCCGATGCCCGGCTCGCTACCGTGGTCATGTATAGTATTGTATATGTATATATATTATATGAGATCCACTGTTTCTCCTCACCTCGAGTGACTGAGATCAGTGCCTAGTACTTGCTCTATCACCTTAGTGATAGAGGACTTAGCTTCGTGTGGTTGCCATCTTGCTTGTTTTCCGTTCCTTGGTCACCTTACATGTTTTACATTGCATACTTGTATTTGGATAAATGTTTTATCACGTTCATAGAAATTGTTATTTAAACAGGTTTGCATGTTTTGAAGGTAAATTCATTTATTTTCATATTATTGTTGTATTTGCCTCCATTTGCCAAACCGTCGTGTTTGACCTACTCTTTGGTACTCAGGTCCCGTTGTTGGTTATCCCGAGGAGGAGCTTGAGGAGGCGGTCGTAGAACCGCAGCAGTTGGTTGAGTGGCGTGCCGATGACGTCGTGTAGACGTTTGATGGTTATGAGAGACCTTATATTTTGGAGAACTGTTTAACCATTCTTTTGATTGGTATTTTGGTCATATTGGCCTTGTGGGCCTCTATTTTTGGGGAAATGTAATTAAATGTTATTTGTATAAACCTTAACTTACTTGGGTAACATGCTATAGATCATTGCTCATTCTGATACAGTATTTTAGACTTGTGTTATTGTCTTGATGACCAAGGATGGCTTGACTATTTGATTTGCTACACGCTTCCGCACTTAAAAGAAATATTCAGTTATGGTTGTGATATCCTCACCGCAGACACCTGTGGGAAATTAAATAAGTTGTATATTGTGGAAGTATATCCCTTTCAATCTTTTTCCATTAGTGTCCCGATCCCGGATTAGGACTCCCGGTCCGGGGTCGCGACAGTGTTTTTGTATAGACACCTTCTTAGAGAAATCTTACATTTGTAAAGGTTATTGCTTAGCTTAAGAAAAGCATTGTGTAAAGGTTATTGCTTAGCCTAGAAAAGCATCTTGTAAAGGTTGTTGTTTAGCCTAGAAAAACAACATTGTAAAGGTTATTGCTTAGCCTATTGAAAAGCATAGATAGTGGAAATCCGGTGGGGGTGATTAGATCACAAGCCGGTAGTGGATGTAGGCATTGAGGCCGAACCACTATAAATCTTTGTGTGGTGGTGAATGCGTTGTGGTGATTCTTTTTAGCTTCCGCATTTTGTTTGTTTATCATCACTTGTGACTAGTTTATTTTTAAGAAATTAAAATTGGTTAAAATTGGTCACATATTGTAGCTCACCCTATTCACCCCCCCTCCCCTCTAGGGTTAGGATCCCAGGACTTTCAATTAGCAACCCTTGAATCTTCTCCCCCTCAATTGGTGAACACCTTGAGGAACACTTGATATTTCTCTCCCCCTTTGACATCTAATTGCAAAGGAGCCTGCCCATCAAAGATAAAACATACAACCTTGTTAGTAGCACCTGTTTATAAGAGATATGATAAAAATAAAGTGTGGTAACAGGTGATTAGCCAACAAAAATTTAGAATTCAGGGCAAGGGCCAATGCCCAATTGATGTCTCAATTTCATGAACCGTTCATTTCCAAGGGGTTTAGTAAATAAGTCAGCCAATTGAGAATCAGTTGGAATGTAAAGTAACTCAATAGAACCTTGATCAGCATGATCACGCAAGAAATGATAGCGGATGTCAATGTGTTTAGTGCGAGAATGCTAAACAAGATTTTTTGAAATGCTAATGGCACTTGAGTTGTCACACATGATAGGCATACAATGTTGTGGAACATTATAATCTAACAAAGTTTGTTTCATCCACAGCAATTGAGCACAACAGCTACCTGCAGCAATGTACTCAGCTTCTGCAGTAGACAAGGATACATAATTTTTCTTTTTGCTATGCCAAGCTACTAAGCAATTTCCTATGAAATAACAGCATCCACTGGTGCTCTTCCTATCATCTATAGATCCTGCCCAATCTGCATCATTGTATCCAATCAATTGTAATGAGGAGTCACAAGGATACCAGATGCCATAATGAGTTGTCCCATTGACATATTTGATGATACGTTTGACAGCTTTAAGATGGGACTCACGAGGATCTGATTGATACCTAGCACAAATTCCAACGCTAAAGGATAGATCCAGTCTACTAGCTGTGAGGTAGAGAAGACTTCCTATCATACTACGGTAGAGTTTTTGGTCTACTTTAACACCACCTGGGTCATTAAAGAGTTTTGAAGTAGAAGGCATGGGGTTGCAACTAGACTTAGATTTTTCTAGACCAAACTTCTTAATGATTTCTAAGGCAAATTTGGGATGGCTGAGAAAAACCACTTTCTCGGTTTGATTAACTTGGAGTCCTAGGAAGAATTGCAGGGGACCGGCCAGACTCATCTCAAAAGTGGAGCTCATCAATTTTGAAAATCCTTGAGCTAGTTTCTCTGAAGTAGAACCAAACACTATATCATCAACATAGATTTGAGCTACAAGGATGTCTTGATCAATTTTCTTGATAAACAGGATCTTATCAACTTTCCCACAGTCAAAATCATTTTCAATCAGATTATTTGTAAGCTTTTCATACCAAGCCCTTGGTGCTTGTTTTAATCCATAGAGAGCTTTCTTGAGTTTGTATACATACTCAGGATGATGAGGGTCTTCAAAGCCTTCTGGTTGAGTAACATAAACATCTTCTTCAATTTCTCCATTCAAGAAGGCACTTTTGACATCCATCTGAAATAGTTTGATTCTCATGCTACTCGCATAACTCAATAGAATTCTTATGGACTCCAAACGGGCTACAGGAGCAAAAGTTTCTTCAAAATCAATTCCTTCTATTTGAGCATATCCTTTTGCTACTAGTCTTGCCTTGTTTCTCACAACATTTCCAGATTCATCTGACTTGTTCTTGAAAATCCACTAAGTGCCAATGGGATTTTTCTCTGTAGGTAATGGAACAAGATCCCAAACATCATTTTTCTTAAATTGATTCAATTCTTCTTGCATAGCTTCCATCCATTCAGATATTGATTCAGCCTCAGAAAAATTCTTGGGCTCGATTTGAGAGACAAAGGAGTAATGAGCACATAGATTTTGAACTTGTTTCCGGGTCATAACCCCACTGTTGATATCTCCAATAATATTATCCAATGTGTGATTTTTCATTAATTTTGTTGGAACAATGGCTTTGGATGGATTGATATCATTACTATCTTTTGGAATAGGTTGTTCAATATCAATTTCAGCTTCATCATCATCTTGTAGAATTCTTCCAATTTGATTTGTGTCATCAATGACAACATGAGCTGACTCCATTATGGTCATGGTTCTATGATTAAATACTCTGTATGCTTTGCTCCTTTCAGAATAGCCTAGGAAAATTCCTTCATCAGATTTAGGCTCAAATTTTTCCAACTGCTCCCTATCTCTTAGAATATAACATTTGCTTCCAAACACTTTCAAATACCCCAAATTAGGTTTTCTTTCAAAATAAAGTTCGTAGGAGGTTTTGTTGGTATTCTTAGTGAGATAGACTCTATTTATGAGATAACAAGCAGTATTCACAGCTTCAGCCCATAGATTACGAGAGAGATTCTTTTCATTTAGCATGGTCCTAGCCATTTCTTGAACAACTCTATTTCTCCTTTCAGCCACTCCATTTTGTTGAGGAGTTTTAGGAGCAGAATACTGAAGATTAATTCCATGACTCTCACACAATTTAGCAAATTTTTCATTTTCAAACTCTCCCCCATGATCACTTCTAATCTTCCGAATTTTATAATCCTTTTCCACTTGTATCTTATTGCAAATTCTTATGATATTGTCTACATCATCCGATTTAGCATGAAGAAAAGCAACCCATCCAAAACAAGAATAATCATCAACCATAACCAGAATAAATTTCTTTCCTCCAATACTTTGCACTGGTGCAGGTCCAATCATGTCCATGTGAATTAATTCAAGAGGACGGGAAGACGATATATCCTTTAAACCTTTGAAGCTCTTCTTGATTTGTTTACCCAGTTTACAAGCCTTACAGAGTTCAGATTTTTCATCACTTAACTTGGGAATTCCTATCACAATTTCATTCTTCGATAAGGTTTTCATCAATTTAAAATTTATGTGACCCATCCTTTGGTGCCATAAGTAATTCTCTTAATCTTTAGTTATCAAGCACCTAGATTCATTGTCATCACATTCTTCTATAATGTAAATGTTTCCTTTTGTCCTTGATCCAGTAAGAATAACTTGATGGGTTTTATCATTTACCACTTTGCATGATTGACTGTTAAAGACTACCTTGTTTCCTTTGTCACATAATTGGCTAATGCTAAGAAGATTATGTTTTAATCCTTCCACAAGAAATACATTATTTAGAGTTGGTATTTGATCTCCTTTCACACTTCCCTTGCCAATGATTTGAGCTTTACTATTATCTCCAAAAGAAACATTTCCTCCATCATATTCCAGTATAGAGCTGAATCTAGATCGGTCTCCTGTTGTCGCGACCTCGGAACGAGTTCCCCGGGCCCGCGACGTTGGTGTTGCATTAATCTGTTTAATAGAGATGTACTTTCTCACAGGTTCCGGCGTGAGGATTCCCAAGGACACGCGGAATCTACCTCACATGATCAAGTATGCGGAAGCGTGTAGCAAAACACATCAAGATGAGCACCAACAAAATATTTAGGTGCCTTAACAAATATTCACAAGGCATAGTATCAAAGAAAGAAGCTAACAAGGCATTCCCATTAATATTCAAGTTATAGGACTAACACGAAAACAAGTTAAGTTTTGTTACAATTCCAAGAGAGGCCAACAGAGGCCAATACACTTCTCCAAAATAAACAAAGTGAACTCCCAGCAAAAAGATGACGAGACTCAAGAACCCGCCCGACGTCTAAATGACATCGTCGGGCTGCCACTCTCTCACAGGGGTTGGCTCACAAGCCTCCTCCTGACGCTCCTCCTCAAAGGTAACGTCTCCTACACCTGGGCACCAACAAACAAGGGTCAAACACAAAGGTTTGGAAGGTAATCAATTTAGGTGCAGCATGAAACAATAACGTTTAAGGAAACATATAAGCAAATCCTTGATTTGAAATACTATAATGGCTGAGATATATTTGTAGAAATATTTAATCGAGCTGAGATAGTAAAACAAACTAGCATGAGTACATAATATATCATGAACAGTTACAATCCACAAGGAGCTCATCCTTTCTCTATCATTTATATAATGAAAATGGCAAGCACGCATGACAAGCACGATATAAATAATATAAGCGCGACACGATTTCCCACAAAGACGGGAATTCCGGCCGCGGAACCGGACACGCACGATGTGTAATAAATACACGACCAGTCTGCAGATAGTCCACATGTTTAAGGACCCCCAGACAATGGATCAAACTGAAAGGGCAATCCAAGCTCAGTGGTGTTACTTAATTCATGAATGCACAAAACACGCGAAACACTATCAAAACATGTCGAGATAAAAAGGGGAAATCACTTATCAAACACGATGAACACAATTAGCAAGGGCATATTTAATATGCATAACACGCTTAGGAAGTGATCCCCTTTTTCTTAAAACACATCTTCAAAACGAGCTTGTACTTAAACTTCAAAATGAGTACACGATGATATTCATTATATCGAAACCAAAGTACGAGTACAAAGCCTATCAAGCTCATGCAAGGACCTTTGGTTGATCATAGTGCAACCGAAGCCCAGATGTTGGAATTAATAAAGAATTGGTGCCCCAGAAGTTCAAGGACATCTCGGGTTTCGAGTGCATAATATCGGGCTAAAGGTCACTTAACATGTTCCAGTTTTCATTCTTGTAAAAACTCTTTAAAACAGGAAATCTGTCAATTTCGGTCACCTTGCGGTCAGGTGTCGGCTAGCCGAACTAAGGTCTGGCGGCTAGCCGCCAGCTGACCGCTAGCCGCCAGCTGACCGCTGGAAATCCAGGTCCAACACAGCCCTCTGGAAAAGGGACCGAACTGACTACGGCTAGCTTACGGTTAGCCGAAATGAGACTTAGTGGTTAGCCGTAAGCTGACCGTTGGGCTGACCGCTGGAAACCCAGTTTGGAATGTAGCTCTCGGGAAAAGGAACCGACAACGCGCGGTTGGCCAGCGGTTAGCCGACATGGGGTATGGCGGCTAGCCGCTTGCTGACCGTCAAGCTGACCGTAAATCACTGTCGAAATGTCAGCTTCTGGAAAGGGAACCACCGAGCTCGGTCAGCTCGCGGTTAACCGAAATGAGGATTTCGGCTAGCCGCCAGCCGACCGACGGCTGACCGAAACTGCACGGGAAATGCAGTTCAGTTCAAATTTTTGCATTTTCTTCTTCCCTTCTTCTTGTTTCTCATTCCACCTGCACTACCCTGAGCCTACATGCTCTCCAAGGGATAAAACACACGTTTCACACATCCAATATCCGATAAAACACAATCATGAAGCTTATAAACAAGTTAAATGCACAATTTCTAAAGTAACAAAGGAATCAAAATACACATGCACATTGAACCTATAAAGATTAATTGCCTTGACCAATGCTAACAATCCTCTCCAAGCACTTCACTCAAAAGCTAAGCCAACACTACAAGAAAACCCAAGAAAACCACACAAACTCACTCAAAATGGAAACAAAGAACCCATTTGAACAAAAAGGGTTTTCCAAATGAAAAACAAGATCTTTAAGAGTTAAAAAGGTTTCATGGAAAGTATGGATTGAAGCTCTTACCTAGAAATGGCCACACAAGAAGGAATGAAGACAATGTAGCGTTTGTTCCACAAGAAACTCCAAGAAATTTGTACCAATAGAAAGCTTGTAAGGAGAGGAAGAAGATGGTATTCTTACAATCTCATTTGGAGATCTCTAGCTAAAGCATGCAAGAGGAAATGAAGAGGAAGAGAAAAAGGGTTTTCCTTGCCCTAGGTTAAGAAAGTTGCAGAGATTTGGTAAAATGAATGAAAAGAGAGGGAGATGGGGCTTAAGTGATGAGAATGGGCCCCAACTAGCTGAACCTTGAAGTGACCAAAACACGATCTTGAGAGTCTCGGATGACTTCGACGAAGAAGGATAAAACGATCCTCGAAATATATAGTTTTAAAAAAGTATATTTTTGACATGGTTTTGAGATCTCGAAAATTGTGTCCAGATTTGTGCATAAAAGACAATTTTACCCTCTTTGGGCCAGAACTTGGGTTTTTGGGCTTCAAACATGAATGAGCTTAAAACGAAAGTTGTAACAAATAGAAAAATCATTCAAATGAAATCAAGATCACAATCACACGGAAACCGATACGTTCCTCCCAAGCTTACACGTGCACTCAGGCCTTCCTGAGTGTGTCTGACTAATATTAAACGTTCTCAAAATTCCCAAAGCTATGTCCAACACTAAAAATCATTACTTCTAACCCAACGCCAACTAAACCCACTTAGGACTAAACACATACTAATCGCACACTAATCGACTTGGTCTGGGTCGGGGTCTAACACCTGTCATGTGTTTTGAACAACCACTATCTAAGAACCAAGTAGGGTTTTCCTTTGCTTTTAAAGCGGTTTGAACTAGGAGACTCTCAAAGTTTGTTCCTTTTACCATCCAACTAGATAAAGGAGATTTATAGGGAATGGCCTTGGGGACAAATTTGAAAGGTATTCTAGAGGGATTTTTTAGAGACAACCTAATTTTGTATGGGCAATTAGGGACCAAATGTCCACTACGATTGCAAAAATGACAAGTCCATCTAGGGGTATAATTTCTCTCAACTATAGGTTTGTGGAGGCTCTTAGTAGATATTTGAGAACTATTCTTCATGTCACTAGGGGAACCTTCAAAACCTATTCCATTCTTATCACCATAAATTTTATGCATGCCCAACATTTGATAAAATTTGTCATTTCCCAAGGTGAATTTATCAACAATGAATTTTCCTTTATTGAGTTTCATTTGTAGAGAGTTTGTTTCAAGTTGACTAGATTCAAGCTTGGATTGTAAATTATGAATTTGTTTTTGAGCATGAACTAAATCTTCATTTAGAGTGGTGATTTTATGTTCCAAGTTGATTTTCTCATTGATAGTTAATTTCAATTCATCTTTTATGATACTTACTTCATTTACAAGCTGTTTGGAATCTTCTTTTAAAATTTCATTTTTCTTAATTAAGATTTCCCAATTTTCATATAGTTCATCATAAGCTTGTTGAATTCCATTTTCTTCATCTTCTTCATTTGTTTCTTCTTGCCCTAATGTGTCATCTATTAATGTATTATGCTCATTGTTATCTTCAATAGATGAAAGTAGAAGCCAATTAGGGAAATTTTCATCTTCATCATTAGAGGATTCATTTTTGTCACAATCTTCATCTTCCTCATCCCAAGTTATGTTTGATGCCTTCTTTCCTTTCTTATCTCCTTTTTCAAATTCTTTAGGGGTGGAGCAATTTTGGGCAATGTGTCCAAACCCCTTGCAATTGTAACATTGCACATCTTTTTTAATAAAAGATCCTTTGGGATTTCTTTGGAATCTAGGACTTTTGCTTTCATCAAAACTTCTGTTGTTATTGTTGTTCCTAAAGAACTTTTTAAATTTCTTAACAAATAAAGCATTATCCTCATCACTATCAACCTCACTTTCATTTTCTTTAGATTGAGAGGAAAAAGCTACTCCTTTCTTTTTGTCTTGAACTTCAAAGTCTAATTCATATGTAAGGAGATTTCCTCTTAGTTCTTCAATTTTAATTTTGTCAACATCTTTGCTTTCTGTTATGGCTACAATTTTAGGTTTGAATCTTTTTGGGAGAGATCTTAAAGTCTTTCTAACAGCTTTAGATTGATCCATCTTTTCTCCTAGACCTATGAGAGAGTTGACATTTTGTCGCGACCCCGGAACGGGACCCTGGGCCCGCGACGTAGATGTTACAACTACTATTGAAGATTTTGCTTTCCCACAGGTTCCCGCGGTGAGGATTCCCAAAGACACGCGGAATCTGACTCACACAATCAAGTATGCGGAAGCGTGTAGCAAAACATACCAAGATAAGCACCAATAAAATATTTAAGTGCTATCACAACAATAAACAAGACATAGTATCAAAGAAAGAAGTTAAAATGGCATTCCCCACACTAGTTCAAGTTATAAGACTAACACGAAAGTAAATTAAGTTTTGTTACAACCCATAAGAGGCCTACAGAGGTCAATACAGTTCTCCAAAATAATTAAAGGAAACCCCAACAAAAGATGACGAGACTCAAGGACCCGCCCGACGTCTAGATGACATCGTCGGGCTGCCACTCTCTCACAGGGGTTGGCTCACAAGCCTCCTCCTCAAAGGTAACGTCTCCTGCACCTGGGCACCAACAAACAAGGGTCAAACACAACGGTTTGGCAGGTAATCAATTTAGGTACAAGCATGAACAAATAACGTTTTAAGAAGACATATAAGCAATTCTCTAATTTGAAATACTACAATGACTGAGATACATAAAACAAACTAGCATGAATACGGAATATATCATGAGTAGTTAACATCCACAAAGAGCCCATCCTTTCTCTATCATTTATATAATGAAAAGAGCAAGCACGCACGAGAAGCACGATATACATAATATAAGCACGACACGATTTCCCACAAAGACGGGAATTCCGGCCGCGGAACCGGACACGCACGATGTGTAATAAATACACGACTAGTCTGCAAACAGTCCACATGTTTAAAGACACCCAGACAATGGATCAAACTGAAAGGGCAGTCTAAGCTCAGTGGTGTTTACTTAATTCATGAATGCACAAAACACGCGAAACACGATCGAAACACGTCGAGGAAAAAAAGGGGGAAGTCACTTATCAAAACACGACGAACACGACTAGCAAAAGGAATAATAAATATGCATAGCACGCTTAGGAAGTGATCCCCTTTTTTCTTGAGACCAAACTTCAAAACAAGCTTATACTTTGAAATCCCAAAACTAGTACACGATGGTATTTATCATACCAAAACGGAATCCAACCACGAAATCTGACCAGCATGTGTTAAGGCTGCTAATTGACCTTTGTGTAATTGAGACTCCAAATGTCAGAATATATAAGAATTGGTGTCCCCGAAGTTGGGTTGCATTTCGATGTCCCATTTACCCAATGTCAAGTCAAAACCCTTAACATAGTCTAGTTTTTCAATCTTCAAGAAAATACACAACGAAATAATTCTTCTGCTGAATCTGGCAGGTTCGCTCGAGCGAACGTTATAAGGTGATGACACTTCGCTCGAGCGAGACAGTTCGTTCGAGTGGACAATAAGTGCGTTCGAACGGACAACTCTCTGTCTTGCTCCAGATTATACAGAGGGCAGTTCACTCGAGCGGACCATAGGGTCGCTCGAGCGGACAGCTCTCTGTCTGCGCTCTGACGAAACAGAGGTTTGGTCGCTCGAGCGGACCCAAGGGTCGCTCGAGCGAATCAGCTTCTGCCTGAACTCGCAGAGTGCAGAAACTGCCTTTCTTTTACACATCTTTCACTACATTCTTCTTGTTCATCAATCACATAAAATCCCTTGAGCCTACATGCTCACCAAGGGTTCATTCCATCATCCCAACCATCCAAATCCAATGAAAACATAATCTTGAAGCTTGTAAACAAATCAAATGCACAATTTCTAAAATACAATGAAATCAAAATACACATGCATCATTTCCTAAAGAGATTACTTACCTTGACCAATGCTACAATACTCCTCTTCAAGCACTTCACTCAAGTTATTCCCACACTACAAGAACCCAAGAGAAAACCACACAAACTCACTCAAAATGGAAACAAAGAACCCATTTGAATAAAAAGGGTTTTCCAAATGAAAAACAAGATCTTAAGGAACCAAAATAACTCCATGAAAGATATGAGTCGAAGCTCTTACCTAGAAATGGACAAACAAGAGAGAGGGGAGAAATGGAGATCTTGTCTCACAAGAAGTTCCAAGAAGTTTACACCAATAGAGAGCTTCCAAGGAGAGGAAGAAGAGGGTATCCTTAGAATTTTCTTTGGAGTCTTCTAGTTAGGTCATGCAAGGTAAAGGAGATGGAAGAGAAGGAGAGTTTCCTTGCCCTAGGTTAAGAGATTGCAGAGATTTGGGGGAAATGAATGGAATGAGAGGGAGAAGAGACTTAAGTGAAGACAATGGGTCCCAACTAGCTGAATCTTGAAGTGGTCCAAACACGATCTTGTGGGCCTCGGATGACTTCGACGAAGAAGGATAAAACGATCGTCGAAATATCTGGTTTCCAAAAAGTATATTTTTGACATTGTTTTGAGATATCGAAAATTGTGTCCAGATTTGTGCATAAAAGACAATTTTACCCTCTTTGGGCCAAAACATGGGTTTTTGGGCTTCAAATATGAATATGTTTAAAACGAAAGTTGCAACACATCGAAACATCATTCAAATGAAATCAAAACCACAATCACACGGAACCCAACACGATCTTCCCAAGCTCACACGTGCACTCAGGCCTTAGCATTTAAATTTGCTCTATCCTTTTCCCCTTGAGTCCAGGCACTTTTGGGTTTGATTTGTATGGATATGACATTCCCCTCAGAGTCCTTTTCTGTGGTAGTGGGAGGATGATAGCCATCTTCTATGATGTTCCACACATCTAAGCTTTGGGATTCTAAGAACACTTGCATTCTAATTTTCCAATACTGATAGTGTGTTCCATTAAACAAAGGAGGTCTATTGGTGGCATTGCCTTCACCCAAATGAGTTTGCATGGTGACAACAAAAGAAAAAACACTCACTATGATTCTAACCCTAAACAAGAGCAACCTTGCTCTTATACCAATTGAAAGACCAAGTGTCGTGACCCCGGAACGGATCCTCGGGCCCGCGACGAGTTGATTGCATTGATCGTTATTTTGTTATGCTTTCCCACAGGTTCCCGCGGTGAGGATTCACGAAGCTCGTGGAATCTGACTCACACGATCAAGTTTGCGGAAGCGTGTAGCAAATCAAGTCATGATTAGCACCAATAAATTTTTAAGTGCTATAACAATAATAGTAACAAGACATAGTATCAAAAGAAAGGAGTCAACATGGCATTCCCACATAATTCCAGTTACGAGACTACACAAAGTAGTTAAGTTTTTGTTACATCCCATAAGAGGCCAACAGAGGCCAATACACTTCTCAAAATAATAAAGGAGACCCCAAGACAAAAATGGCAAAACTCAAGAACCCGCCCGAAGTCTAGTTGACATCGTCGAGCTGCCACTCTCTAACTGGGGTTGGCTCAAAAGCCTCCTCCTGACGCTCCTCCTTAAAGGCAACGTCTCCTGCACCTGGGCACCAACAAACAAGGGTCAAACACAACGGTTTGGCAGGAAATCAATTTAGCATGAGCACGGAAAAACAATGTTTAACGATACATATAAAGACTGGGGTACCTTTCAAAATACTAGCAAAACTAACATGCATACTTATTATATCATGAATAACAACAATCCACAAAGAGCCCATCCTTTCTCTGTCATATATAATGAAAAGAGCAAGCACGCACGACAAGCACGATATACATAATATAATCACGACACGATTCCCACATATATGGGGATTCCGCCCGCGGAACCGGACACGCATGATGTGTAATAAATACACGACCAGTCTGTAGACAGTCCACATGTTTAAGGACCCCCAGACAGTTGATCAAACTGAAAGGGCAGTCCAAGCTCAGTGGTGTTCACTTAGTTCATGAATGCACAAAAGACGCGAAACACTATCAAAACATGTCGAGATAATAAGGGGAAAAATCACTTATCAAAACACGACAAACACGACTAGCAAAAGGCATAATTAATATGCATAACACACTTAGGAAGTGATCCCCTTTTTCTTGAAACAAATCTTCAAAACGAGCTTGTACTTAAACTTTCAAAACGAGTACACAATGATATTCGTCATGTAAAAATCAAAGTACGAACACAAGGCCTATCAAGCACATGTAAGGACCTTTGGTTGATCTTTTGTGTAGACGGAGCCCAAGTGTTGGAATTTCAAAAGAGAAGCGGTGCCCCGGAAGTTTAAATACATCTCAGGCTTCGAGTGCACAATATCAGGCTAAAGGTCACTTAACATGTTCTAGTTTTCATTCTGGCAAATACTCTTCAAAACAAGCATATTGTCAATTTCGGTCAGCTCGCGGTCAGCTGGCGGTTAGCCGAAATGGAACCTCGCGGCTAGCCACAAGCTAACCGTAGGCTGACCGCTAGAACTCAGGTCAGAAAACTTGGCTCTCTGGAAAAGGAGCCGAAATGCTTCCGGTTGGCATACGGTTAGACGCAAGGGAACTGGCGGCGAGCTGTGAGCTGACCGCAGGACCCTGATGCAGAGGCCAGCTACTGGAAAAGGAACCGCTGAGTTCAGTTGGCTCGCGGTTAGCCGAGATGAGGATTTCGGCTAGCCGCCAGCTGACCGAAACTGCACGGGAAGTACAGTTTAGTGTAGATTTTCCACATTTCCTTCTTCCCTTCTTCTTGTTTTTCATTCCACCTACACTCCCTGAGCCTCCATGCTCTCCAAGGATACACATTTCTCACAATTCCAAACATCCAATCCAAGGAAAACATGATCATGAAGCTTATAAACATTTTCATATGCAAAATTTCTAGAATAACAATGAAACCTAAAATACACATGCAACAATGATCCTATAAAGATTACTTGCCTTTGGCCAAATGCTAAATAATCTTCTCCAAGCACTTCACTCAAGCTATTCCAACATTACAAGAATCCCAAGGACAAAACCACTCAAACTCAACAAAAATGAAAACAAAGAACCCATTTTCACCAAAGGGTTTTGTAAGACCCCGACCCGAGTGAACCCGATTAGTGCTAATTAAGTTGCGTATTAGTGCTAAGCTTGATTAGTGTTTTTGGCTAAGTTGGGTTTGAATTAGCCTTGTTATAGTTTTGGGGTATTTTGATTGCCTTGTGTTAGTAGGACCCTTTGGAGGTTCCTTTTTGCATGACATTGCATATGTTTGAGGATTTATCGGAGGTTTCTGCATTCGTGATTTTGATCCCGAGTTCGTTTGAGATCCCGAAACCCGATTTCTTGGCCTTGAGGGCAAAACAGTCATTGCACACCAAATCTGTGCCCAAAGCTTGATATTCCCGAAACCTGCGAAACATATACTTTTTGGAAACTAGATATTTCGACGATCATTTCTTCCTTCTTCGTCGAATCCATTAGAAGCCCCGAAAGCCATGTTTTCAACTTAATTAGGTTGTTAGTGGTAGAGCCCACTCCTCACTTACTACAAGAGGAGACCATCTTCTTCATTCTTCTTTTTCCAGCACAAGAGAGTGAGAGCCTAGGGTTTCATTTTCTTCTTCTTGCTCTTGCTTGCAATCACCCAACTCACCACCACAACCTTACACAACTTGAGTAGTGGAGATTGTTAGAGTTTTTGTTTTGTTGCAATTTTATAGGGTGCATTCACTTTCATAAGCTTGTCCTCTCATTCATTCATGGTTTTTGTCTTAGGATCTTCTTGCATATTTCGCTTTCTTAATCTTTGTTTTTATCTCATGATATGCATGTTTTTTTCAAACTTGGATGCAATTGTTTTAGAAAAAGAATTTCTTAGAAATCAAGCAAGCCATTGGTTTTAAAGTTCGAATCTTTTTTGGTTTTTTATGTTTCATGTTTTAAAACCCTTGGAATTATTTAAAACATGTTTTCAAGCTTGATTTAATGGCCCAAAAATTCCCAACCAAAATTACTTTAAAAAATACATTTTTGGGAAAACATGACTTATACCGGCGGCCAAAACCACTTTTACCGGCGGTCTCTGGCCCCCGCTAAAAGCAGTTTTTCAAACGGTCATTTTTATAGCCGTTGTGTGTACCCGGTCGACCGGGGACTAGCCGTTGGCAATTTTTTCTTTATATAAAGTGGCTTTTTGGATGGAAGAAGTTGTTGATCTTGGAGGGACTTTTGAGGCCAAGTGTTTGCAACTTTTCCAGAGCATCTTTGAAGGGATTATGAAGCCATTCCATTGATTCAACCTTTGATCTACTAATGGGTGTGCTTTCTTTAATCCTAAGTTCTTTAAAATCATGCATGTTTCTTTGTCTTTGATTTTATTCAATGCATGATTAGAATAGATGCCTTTCTATTGAAATGTTGTTCTTCATAACATGCTTAGAACTTTAAACATATCATAGCATTATGAAACCAACATATGGTCCTTGTTTCACATGATTTTGTTTTCTTGTTTCAAAACCAACTTGTTAAGCTTTAGTTTATCTTCTTTGAAAACAAGTTAGTTCACTTTGCTAAATTCATGTGTTAGGCAAACAACTCTTTCTCTATCTTATGTTTATCTTCTTTGCATCAATCAAAGTTTCATCTTTTCAAAGAGAAAGAGTTATTTCTAGTAAATGCATCATACATAGACTTTGTCATTATTATGCATGTTTCTAGGAGTTGAATTTTCACTTTCTAATTAGCCTATTTAGAGGCACTCCATTGCACTTACATTGCTCTCTTAATACATGCATTCTTAGGCATATTTCTTAAGAGAAAAATTCTATGTTGTAAAGGTTTATGCTTAGCCTTGAAAAGCATATGTTGTAAAGGTTTATGCTAAGCCTTGAAAAGCATAGTGTTGATTGTAAGGTTTGAGGTGATCCTAGACCTTAATTGGAGTTAGTGAATACCGGTAGGTGTACCGGGAGTGGATGTAGGCAATTTGGCCGAACCACTATAAATGTGCTTGTCGTGGTGATTGATTTTTTGCTCTCTTTTCATGGATGATTTACTTTTGGTTGTATGAAGATTGTAGTTGGTGTTTCTTTGTGTATGCTTGTCTTAGAGATTCCTATCTATCACAAGATAATTAATCTTAATCAAATCTTAATTGACTTAAAAGTTAAAAGAATTCAAATTGGTATAAGTTCTTAGAGCTAATCCTTTTCACCCCCCCCCCCTCTAGGATTCGATCTTGGACTTTCAATTGGTATCAGAGCATAGGTGCTCTGGTTTAGGTTTAACCACCTAGAGTTAGAATCCTTAGAGTGAGTTTTTGCTTTTGTGATCACAATGCAAGCCCAATTAGGAGAAGGTCATGCCACTAATAGACCACCCTTGTTTGATGGTTCTCATTACCGGTATTGGAAGATTAGGATGCAAGTCTTTCTAGAAACTCAAAATCTAGATGTTTGGAATATCATTGAAGAAGGGTATCTTGAACCCGTTATCACTGAAAAAGATTCAGAAGGACATGTTATATCTATCAAATCTAAGCCTAAGAAAGATTGGACTCAAGGAGAGAAATTTAGGGCAAATCTAAATGCTAAAGCTAAAAATGCCTTGTATAGTGCCTTGTCTCAAGAAGAATTCAACAGGGTAGTGAATTGTAATACTGCAAAGGAAATTTGGGATACTTTAGAGACCACTCATGAAGGGACTAATCAAGTCAAGGTAGCTAAAATCCAAATGTTAAAAACAAAGTATGAAGAACTCAAAATGCAAGAGGAAGAAACCTTTGACGAGTTCTATACAAAATTCATGGAGATTGTTAATTCCCTCATAGGTCTAGGAGAAAAGATGGATGAATCTAAAGCTGTTAGAAAGATTTCAAGATCTCTCCCAAAAAGATTCAAGCCTAAGATTGTAGCCATAACGGAAAGCAAAGATGTTGACAAAATTAAAATTGAAGAACTAAGAGGAAATCTCCTTACATATGAATTAGACTTTGAAGTGCAAAACAAAAAGAAAGGAGTAGCTTTTTCCTCTCAATCTAAAGAAAATGAAAGTGAAGATGATAGTGATGAGGATAATGCTTTATTTGTTAAAAAATTTAAAAGTTTCTTTAAGATCAACAAGAACAATAGAAGGTTTGATGAAAGCAAAAGTCCTAGATTCCAAAGAAATCCCAAAGGATCATTTATTAAAAAGGATGTACAATGTTACAATTGCAAGGGGTTTGGACACATTGCCCAAAATTGCTCCACCCCTAAAGAATTTGAAAAAGGAGATAAGAAAGGAAAGAAGGCTCTAAACATAACTTGGGATGAGGAAGATGAAGATAGTGACAAAAATGAATCCCCTAATGATGAAGATGAAAATTTCCCTAATTGGCTTCTACTTTCATCTATTGAAGATACCAATGAGCATAATACATTAATAGATGACACATTAGGGCAAGAAGAAACAAATGAAGAAGATGAAGATGATGGAATTCAACAAGCTTATAATGAACTATATGAAAATTGGGAAATCTTACTTAAGAAAAATAAAATTTTAAAAGAAGATTCCAAAAAGCTTGTAAATGAAGTGAGTATCATAAAAGATGAATTGAAATTAACAATCAATGAGAAAAACAACTTGGAACATCAAATCATCACTCTTAATGAAGATTTAACTCATGCTCAAAAACAAATTCATAATTTAGAATCCAAGCTTGAATCTAGTCAACTTGAAACAAACTCTCTCCAAATAAAACTTAATAAAGGAAAATTCATTGTTGACAAATTCACCTTGGGAAATGACAAATTTTATCAAATGATGGGCATGCATAAAATTTTTGGGGACAAGAAAGGAATAGGTTTTGAAGGTTCCCCTAGTGTCATGAGGAATAGTTTTCAAGCGTCTACTGAGAGTCTCCACAAACCTATAGTTGAGAGAAATTATACACCTAGATGGACTTATCATTTTTGCAATCGTAGTGGACATTTGGTCCCTAATTGCCCATACAAAATTAGGTTGTCTCTCAAAAAACCTTCTAGAATACCTTTCAAATTTGTCCCCAAGACCATTCCCTATAAATCCCCTTTATCCACTTGGATGGTAAAAGGAACAAACTTTGAGAGTCTCCTAGTTCAAACCGCTTTAAAAGCAAAGGAAAACCCTACTTGGTTCTTAGATAGTGGTTGTTCTAAACACATGACAGGAGACCGATCTAGATTCAGCTCTATAGTGGAATATGATGGAGGAAATGTTTCGTTTGGAGACAATAGTAAAGCTCAAATCATTGGCAAGGGAAGTGTGAAAGGAGATCAAATACCAACTTTAAATGATGTATTCCTTGTGGAAGGATTGAAACATAATCTTCTTAGCATTAGCCAATTATGTGACAAAGGAAACAAGGTAGTATTTGACAGTCAATCTTCCAAAGTGGTAAATGATAAAACCCATCAAGTTATTCTTACTGGATCAAGAACAAAAGGAAACATTTACATTATAGAAGAATGTGATGAGAATGAATCTAGGTGCTTGATAACTAAAGATCAAGAAAATTACTTATGGCACCAAAGGATGGGTCACATAAATTTCAAATTGATGAAAACCTTGTCAAAGAATGAAATTGTGAAAGGGATTCCCAAGTTAAGTGATGAAAAATCTGAACTCTGTAAGGCTTGTCAACTGGGAAAACAAATCAAGAAGAGCTTTAAAGGTTTAAAGGATATATCGTCTTCTCGTCCTCTTGAATTAATCCACATGGACTTAATTGGACCTGCACCAGTGCAAAGTATTGGAGGAAAGAAATTTATCCTGGTTATGGTAGATGATTATTCTCGGTTTGGATGGGTTGCCTTTCTTCATGCTAAATCGGATGCTGTGGATAGTATCATAAGAATTTGCAATAAGATTCAAGTAGAAAGGGACTGTAAAATTCAGAAGATTAGAAGTGATCACGGGGGAGAATTTGAAAATGAAAAATTCGTTAAATTTTGCGAGAGTCATGGAATCAATCATGAATACTCTGCTCCTAAAACTCCTCAACCAAATGGAGTAGCTGAAAGGAGAAATAGAGTTATTCAAGAAATGGCTAGGACCATGCTTAATGAAAAGAATCTCTCTCGTAATCTATGGGCTGAAGCTGTGAACACTGGCTGTTATCTCATCAACATAGTCTATCTCACTAAGAATACCAACAAAACCCCTTACGAACTTTATTTTGAAAGAAAACCTAATTTGGGGTATTTGAAAGTGTTTGGAAGCAAATGTTACATTCTAAGAGATAGGGAGCAGTTAGAAAAATTTGAGCCTAAATCCGATGAAGGAATTTTCCTAGGCTATTCTGAAAGGAGCAAAGCATATAGAGTTTTTAATCATAGAACCATGACTATAATGGAGTCAGCTCATGTTGTCATTGATGACCAAATCAAGTTGGAAGAATTCTTCAAGACAATGATGAAATTGAAATGGATATTGATAAATCTAATCCAAAAGATAGTAATGAGAGCATTCCTTCCAAAGCCATTGTTCCAACAAAATTAATGAAAAATCACACTTTGGATAATGTTATTGGAGATATCAGCAGTGGGGTTATGACCCGGAGACAAGTTCAAAACCTATGTGCTCATTACTCCTTTGTCTCTCAAATCGAGCCTAAGAATTTTTCTGAAGCTGAATCAAAATCTGAATGGATGGAAGCTATGCAAGAAGAATTGAATCAATTTAAGAAAAATGATGTTTGGGATCTTGTCCCATTGCCTGCAGAGAAAAATCCCATAGGCACTAAATGGATTTTCAAGAACAAGTCAGATGAATCTGGAAATGTTGTGAGAAACAAAGCTAGACTAGTAGCAAAAGGATATGCTCAAATAGAAGGAATTGATTTCGAAGAAACTTTTGCTCCTGTAGCCCGTTTGGAGTCCATAAGAATTCTATTGAGTTATGCTAGTAGCATGAGAATCAAACTATTTCAGATGGATGTCAAAAGTGCCTTCTTGAATGGAGAAATTGAAGAAGATGTTTATGTTACTCAACCTGAAGGCTTTGAAGATCCTCATCATCCTGAGTATGTTTATAAGCTCAAGAAAGCTCTCTATGGATTAAAACAAGCACCTCGGGCTTGGTATGAAAAACTTACAAATCATCTGATTGAAAATGATTTTGAATGTGGGAAAGTTGATAAGACTCTGTTTATCAAGAAGATTGATCAAAACATTCTTGTAGCACAAATCTATGTTGATGATATAGTATTTGGATCTACTTCAGAGAAACTAGCTCAAGGATTTTCAGAATTGATGAGCTCCACTTTTGAGATGAGTATGGTCGGTCCCCTGCAATTCTTTCTAGGATTACAAGTTAGTCAGACTGATCATGGTATCTTCCTTAGTCAATCCAAATTTGTTCTAGAAATAGTGAAAAAGTTTGGCTTAGGAGAATCTAAGACTAGTTGCAATCCCATGGGCTCCACTACTAAAATATCTAGTGACCTTAAGGGTAAGAAAGCTGACCAGAAACTTTATAGGAGCATGATAGGAAGCCTTCTCTACCTCACTGCTAGCCGCCCTGATATCTCTTTTAGCGTTGGAATATGTGCTAGGTATCAATCTGACCCCCAAGAGTCTCACATTAAAGCTGTTAAACGTATCATAAAATATATTAATGGGACTTCTCATTATGGTATCTGGTATCCTCATGACTCAACTCTGCAATTAATTGGATATAGTGATGCAGATTGGGCAGGATCTATAGATGATAGGAAGAGCACTAGTGGCTGCTGTTATTTCTTAGGAAACTGCCTAGTAGCCTGGCATAGCAAAAAGCAAAATTCTGTATCCTTGTCTACTGCAGAAGCTGAATATATTGCTGCAGGTAGCTGTTGTGCCCAACTGTTGTGGATGAAACAAACCTTGTTAGATTATAATGTTCCACAACAATGCATGCCTATCATGTGTGATAACTCTAGTGCCATTAGTATCTCTAAAAATCCAGTTCAGCACTCTCGCACTAAGCACTTTGACATTCGCTATCATTTCTTGCGTGATCATGCTGACCAAGGCACCATTGAGTTATTGTTTGTTCCTACAGATACCCAATTGGCAAACTTATTTACTAAACCCCTTGGAAATGATCGTTTCATAAAATTGAGACATCAATTGGGCATTGGCCCTTGCCCTGAATTCTAATTTCTTGTTGGCTAATCACCTGTTACCTCATTTTATTTTAATATCTCTTATAAACAGGTGCTACTAACGAGGTTGTATGTTTTATCTTTGATGGGCAGGCTCCTTTGCAATTAGATGTCAAAGGGGGAGAGAAAATATCAAGTGCTCCTCTAGGTATTCACCAATTGAGGGGGAGAAGATTCAAGGGTTGCTTATGTTGAGGGGGAGTAGCTTTGCCTAGAGTGTTATTTTGTTTAGCTTCTAGGTTGGTCGTCTTGTGTCGTCGCTCCTGCAAGGAAAATCCAAAGCTCCAAAATATCCAAATGCTCCCAAATATCCAAAGCTTCTTAAATATCCAAAGCTCCTTAAATATCCAAAGAAGTTGCTGTTCAAGTTTCAAAGGAGATTGAGAGAGAGTTCAAGCTTCAAGAGTTGCCATCAAATTGCAAAGGGGGAGATTGTTAGAGTTTTTGTTTTGTTGCAATTTGATAGGACGCATTCACTTTCCTAAGCTTGTCCTCTCATTCATTCATGGTCTTTGTCTTAGGATCTTCTTGCATATTTCGCTTTCTTAATCTTTGTTTTTATCTCATGATATGCATGTTTTGTTTTTAAACTTGGATGCAATTGTTTTAGAAAAAGAATTTCTTAGAAATCAAGCAAGCCATTGGTTTTAAAGTTCGAATCTTTTTTGGTTTTTTATGTTTCATGTTTTAAAACCCTTAAAATGATTTAAAACATGTTTTCAAGCTTGATTTAATGGCCCAAAAATTCCCAACCAAAATTACTTTAAAAAATACATTTTGGGGAAAACATGACTTATACCGGCGGTCTCTGGCCCCTGCTAAAAGCAGTTTTTCAAACGGTCATTTTTATAGCCGTTGTGTGTACCCGGTCGACCGGGGACTAGCCGTTGGCAATTTTTTCTTTATATAAAGTGGCTTTTTGGATGGAAGAAGTTGCTGATCTTGGAGGGACTTTTGAGGCCAAGTGTTTGCAACTTTTCCAGAGCATCTTTGAAGGGATTATGAAGCCATTCCATTGATTCAACCTTTGATCTACTAATGGGTGTGCTTTCTTTAATCCTAAGTTCTTTAAAATCATGCATGTTTCTTTGTCTTTGATTTTATTCAATGCATGATTAGAATAGATGCCTTTCTATTGAAATGTTGTTCTTCATAACATGCTTAGAACTTTAAACATATCATAGCATTATGAAACCAACATATGGTCCTTGTTTCACATGATTTTGTTTTCTTGTTTCAAAACCAACTTGTTAAGCTTTAGTTTATCTTCTTTGAAAACAAGTTAGTTCACTTTGCTAAATTCATGTGTTAGGCAAACAACTCTTTCTCTATCTTATGTTTATCTTCTTTGCATCAATCAAAGTTTCATCTTTTCAAAGAGAAAGAGTTATTTCTAGTAAATGCATCATACATAGACTTTGTCATTATTATGCATGTTTCTAGGAGTTGAATTTTTACTTTCTAATTAGCCTATTTAGAGGCACTCCATTGCACTTACATTGCTCTCTTAATACATGCATTCTTAGGCATATTTCTTAAGAGAAAAATTCTATGTTGTAAAGGTTTATGCTTAGCCTTGAAAAGCATATGTTGTAAAGGTTTATGCTTAGCCTTGAAAAGCATATGTTGTAAAGGTTTATGCTAAGCCTTGAAAAGCATAGTGTTGATTGTACGGTTTGAGGTGATCCTAAACCTTAATTGGAGTTAGTGAATACCGGTAGGTGTACCGGGAGTGGATGTAGGCAATTTGGCCGAACCACTATAAATGTGCTTGTCATGGTGATTGATTTTTTGCTCTCTTTTCATGGATATTTACTTTTGGTCGTAATAAGATTGTAGTTGGTGTTTCTTTGTGTATGCTTGTCTTAGAGATTCCTATCTATCACAAGATAATTAATCTTCATCAAATCTTAATTGACTTAAAAGTTAAAAGAATTCAAATTGGTCTAAGTTCTTAGAGCTAATCCTTTTCACCCCCCCCCCCTCTAGGATTCGATCTTGGACTTTCAGAGATCATCACCTTCTTCCTCATCACCATAGCTCTCTTTGGACACCATTGCTAGAGAAAACCATCCATTACAATACTCTCTTTGAGCTCACCATTGCCATTAGAGGACCTGGCAAGTAAGTTTTCCCCCTCATCTTCTAGAATTGTTATCTCCTAGCCCTTGAGAAGCTTCACTATCATCCTTGGAACATTTCCTTGCTATTTCATTGTTTTGACTCTTTTAGGGTTTGTTTGTTTTGGGGATTTTTGTCATAGCTTGGATTCCTTGCTTGAGAGACTTGTTAGAGCTTGATTTCATCGATTTGAAGACCTAAGGCAAGTGAATGATTGGATGTTTTAAGTTTTAAATGGTTTGGTGAAGCATTTATGGATTTTCTTGTTTTCATTAATATGCATATGGTTGAAATAAATGCTCTTGATGGAGAGCCTTATAATGCATTTATGATCATATAGAAGTGTTGGTTCATAGCAATTAATGTTCCATTGTTTTGTCTTGAATATGTACATTGTGTGAAATGGTTTCCTCTTCTCTTTGCTTGTATGGGATGTGATTTGGATGGAGGAGAATGGGATGGATGTAGCTGGAAATTTGAAGTCATTTGGATGGAGATTCATACTCCTTATTTGATGTATGAAAGTGGTTAAAATGAGATTTTAGAAGAGAAGGAGGACAGCTGAACTCGTCCGGAATCAATTTATGGACAGGTCGCTCGAGCGACCATGACAGTTCGCTCGAGCGACCTGTCCAGAAAAGGGTTCGGGCATTCCAGTAGCCTGGTCGCTCGAGCGGACCCCTGGTCGCTCGAGCGGACCCCTGGTCGCTCGAGCGGACACTCCAGAACTCATTCCAGAGAGTTGTTCGTTCGAACGCACTTAAATATTCGCTCGACCCAATGAGTTCGTTCGAGCGACCTCAAATCGATTCGAGCGAACCCACCCAGACCACCGTTCCAGCGAGCGATGCGGTTCGTCTGTCATAGACTATGTTTGGGACAATGTTCAACTGTTGCAATGGTTGGGTCTATTCTTTGGGAAACCCTCTATATCAAGGAGATTTATTAAGCATTGTATGAGGCCATTCGAGGAAGAAACCATATCACCAAGATTTCACTTGAAGTTTTGAAGCTTCAAGGTGCATAAGGAGCCCGGAATGTCTTCTAACTCAAGGAGTACCAAGTCTTCATTATAATCTACATACAGGATCCCTATGTACTAAATAGATCTTGAAACCAGTATTTTACCCGAAATTGCTATAGTTCATTGTTTCACCTCATTGCAAGATTTATCTTTCATGATGTGTTTTCCCGAAGGCATGATAGTTACACTAGTATCAGTGATTTGTCCCGAGATATATTACCCGACTTGGAACGAAAATGTGCCCTTGTGCACCCCGTCTTACTCGTTTATATATTGTACTCGATTTACTTGCATAAGTCTCGATTTGATATTTAACCTATGTGTCGACATCACTAAGCTTGGATACCTTGTCGGTTTGATCCACCGACTTGGAGATCCCTCTCCCGTCCCGCCAGCTGCAGTTTGGATCCCGATACCCGGTCATTACCGTGGTCCCGTCCCGATACCCGATTCGCTACCGTGGTCCCGTCCCGTATATTTATATTGTATATATGATTTGCGTTGGATCTCCTCACCTTGTGTGACTGAGATCAACGTCCCGTGATACTGTTGTCACTTTAGTGATAGAGGACTTAGCGTTATGTGATTGCCATCTCGTGAGTTCCCGATCCCTTGGTTACCTCATATGTTTTATCTTGTTTACATGTTTTCTAGCAAATGATTTATCTATTTTGTGAGAGTTCTTGCTTAAACAGATTTCCTTGCCTTTTGAGATATTTCATCTATTATATGTTGTTGTATATTTTCACTCTCTTGCCAGACCGTCGTGTCTGATCCTTTGCTTTGGTACTCAAGTCCCGTTGCCGGTTTCCTTGAGGAGGAGCCGGAGGAGGCGGTAGGTGAGCCGCAACCTCTAGTCGAGTGGCGTGCTGACGATGTCATGTAGACATTGGGTTGCTACGAGAGGGGTTTCATTTTGAGGAGGACTTATTAACCATTCTTTTGGGTTATTATTTTGTCATATTGGCCTTTGTTGGCTTCTAATTTTGGGGAATGTAACTAAAATATCTTTTGATAAACTTTAACTACTTTTGGGAAACGTGCTATAGATCATTGGTCATTCTGATACAGTACTTTAGATTTGTGTTATAGACCAAGGATGGTTTGACTATTTGACTTGCTACACGCTTCCGCACTTAAAAGAAATATTCATTGATGGTTGTGATATCCTCACCGCGGACACCTGTGGGAAATTAAATAAATTGTATCTTCTTGATGTAGATAATCATCATTAATCATTGTTCACTAATGTCCCGATCTCGGATTCCCGGTCCGGGGTCGCGACAGACTGGTATCAGAGCGAGACGTGTTTCAAGCAATTAAAAGAAACTAGAAATCCTAAGGACGTGGCGAGGATCCGTTAGATCTTTCGTTAGCTAGTATCGTGTGAGCAATGTGTGACCCTTTATGTTATCTTGTGCTAACAATTTGTTTTGCAGCATCATGCCTCCACGAAAGAGAACAGTGAATGGCATTCCTTCTGACAGTAACAGTGATCACACCGGGCCAGTAGAAGAAGATATAGTTGAGAACAACCCACCAAACCAGTTTCAGGAAATGATGCAAGCCATGCTTGACCAGCAACGTCAAGCCAATGAAAACCAAGCTAGATTGCAAGAGCAGATGCTCAAAAGGGAAGAGGACCATGCGAGGGAAATGGCAGAAATGCAAAGGTAATTGCTTGAGGTCCTACAGAGGAGACCCGATCCAGTTCAACCTCAGCCAACAATCGTCATAAACCAAAGGCAACATGATCCCAATGCCTTGTTTGAGCGATTTAGGAAGAGAGCTCCGAAGGAATTCCTTGGAGAAGAGGATCCATTGGCTGCAGATGATTGGTTGGAACATACCGAGAACATCTTCGAGATCTTCCAGTGTATGGGAAGTGATAGAGTGAAGCTAGCATCATCGCTCTTTGTTGGTACAGCAGACAGATGGTGGAAGACAGTAAGAGAAGAATATAGAACCATGGCTGATGCAGAAGTGTGGGCAAACTTCAAGTGGCAGTTTCATGACAAATATGTACCCGCTCATGTCAAGAAGCAAAAGGCCATAGAGTTTCAGCAGTTGGTACAGGGGAGCATGACAGTCTTAGAATATCTCACCAAGTTCGAGAGATTGTCTAGATACGCTCCGGAGTTAGTAGATACGGTGGAGAAGAAAATTGCTAAGTTCTTTGAGGGACTTAATCCCTTCATTGAGAGAGATGCCACCGGAGTAGTACCACCTACTACTTTTGATGAAGCAGTGAAGAGAGCCTACAAGTTCGAGAACTTCCACAACAAGATCCTCAAAGTGCAAGGCAAGAGTCCAGCTCAGCAGCAGAATTTCCAGCATCAGAGGAACCATCAGAATAAGAGGCAGAGGACAGGGCCAAATGTGCAGAACCTAGTGGTTTGCATCCACTGTGGGAAGAACCATGCTAGTGCTGAATGTCTCACCATTACGGAAGCGTGCTTCAGGTGTGGTTCGATGGACCATCGGATGAGGGATTGCCCTAGGCCAAACAGACAGAATCAGCAGCAGCAGCAAGGGCCACAACGTCCACCACCACCACCACCACAGCATGTATTGGTTGTCCAAAACCAGGCAAGGCCACTTCAGCAACAAGCACCACAGCAACAACAATTTAGATAACAGCAGCCACAGCAGCAGGCCCATCATCAGCAGGGACAGCAGCGTCCACCGCAGCAGAACAGGTATGCACCACATGGCAGGCCACAACAAGCTCAGAACAGGCCACGGCTTCGAGGACAAATCTACGAGGTCAATAGAGTGGATGTAGAGGCAGCGGGAAATGTTGTAGAAGGTACACTCCTTGTTTGTGGGATTAAAGCTATGATTTTGTTTGACCATGGCTCTACACATTCTTTCATGTCCCATAAGTTTTCTATGTTGATTGACATGCATGCTAGAGAACTTGAGTTCATTTTGACTGTGGCAACCCCAGTAGGTAAACAAGTTATTTGTAGAACCTTTTATCCTAGTTGCACAGTCCAGATAGGAGAAGTGGTTTTAACCGCATATCTCATTTCTTTGGAGATGTTTGATTATGATGTCATCCTAGGGATGGATTGGCTGGCAGGGTACCATGCCACAATGGATTGTTTCCATAAGACCCTCACTTTCAAGTTGGTTGAGACACCAGCAGGTGTGTCGTTTCAGGGAGAGAGGAGGAATCCTTGTGCAGGGTTTGTTTCAGCGTTGAAGGCTGACAGACTTTTGAGAAGTGGGTGTGAAGCTTATTTAGCGTTTATCACGGAGGATAAACGGTCCCAAGGGGTGGAGGAGATCCCAATTGTTTGGGAATTCCCGGATGTTTTTTCGGAGGAGATTCCAGGTTTGCCACCCATGAGAGAGATTGATTTCACTATTGAGTTGCTACCAGGGACCGCTCCGATATCTATTGCACCATATAGAATGGCACCAGCAGAGTTGGGAGAGTTGAAGACCCAGTTGCAAGAGTTATTGGACAAAGGTTTTGTGAGACCGAGTGTTTCACCATGGGGAGCTCCAGTCTTGTTTGTCAAGAAGAAGGATGGTTCGATGAGAATTTGTATAGATTACAGAAGATTGAATCAAGTGACCATCAAGAACAAATACCCATTGCCAAGAATAGATGAATTGTTTGATCAGTTGCAAGGTGCATCATACTTTTCGAAGATTGACTTGAGATCCGGTTACCATCAGCTGAGAGTTAGAGAAGCAGATGTGTTGAAAACAGCTTTCCGGACAAGATATGGCCACTATGAGTTCCTAGTGATGCCATTTGGGTTGACAAATGCACCGGCAGTGTTCATGGCGTTGATGAACAAGATTTTTGCAGAATATCTAGATCAGTTTGTAGTGGTGTTCATAGATGACATTTTGGTGTACTCCAAGACCAAGGAAGAGCATGAAGAGCATTTAAGGGTAGCATTGCAACTCTTGAGAGAGAATCAGCTGTATGCTAAGCTTAATAAGTGTGAATTTTGGCTAGACCAAGTAGCATTTATGGGGCACATTATCTCAAGAGAAGGATTGTCAGTGGATTCGTCCAAGATTGAAGCGGTAGTGAATTGGGAGAGACCGAAGAATGTGACAGAAATTAGAAGTTTTCTGGGATTGGCAGGTTATTACAGGAGGTTTGTGCAGGGATTTTCGTCGATTGCATCACCTTTGACGAAGTTGACAAGGAAAAATGCACAATATGTGTGGACAGAGCAGTGTGAAGAGAGTTTCCAAGAGCTAAAGAAGAGATTGACTACAGCACCAGTCCTTACTTTGCCATCTGGGAGCGGCGGTTTCACCATTTTTACCGATGCTTCGAATGTTGGACTTGGTTGCGTGTTGATGCAAGAAGGAAAAGTGATTGCTTATGGATCCCGGCAGTTGAAAGAACACGAGAAGAACAATGCCACCCATGATTTGGAGTTAGCAGCGGTTGTGTTCGCGTTGAAAATGTGGAGACATTACCTCTATGGAGAACAGTTCGGAGTCCACTCTGACCACCGCAGCTTACAATATCTATTTTCACAGAAGGATTTGAACATGAGGCAGAGGAGATGGATGGAATATATCAAAGACTATGATTTTCCAATCAAGTATCACCCGCGGAAAGCTAATGTAGTTGCAGATGCCTTGAGCAGAAAGTCAGTAGGCTTGGCTAATCTTAGTGGCACTTGTATTTTCGAACAGTTTGAAGAATTGAGCTTAGACATGCAGCCCCTAAGGAAGGGTGTTTTGTTAGCTAACATGACGGTGTCAGAACCTTCTTTCGTTCAGAAGATCAAGGATAGTCAGTTGCAAGATCCAGAGTTGGCCAAGATTTCAGAACATATAGCAGAACGTCCGGATTTTCGTATTGTTGATGGAGTTTTGTATTACCGTGACCGTCTGTGTGTGCCTAACATTGAAGATTTGAGGAATGACATAATGACTGAGGCTCATAGTACAAAGTACTCTATGCATCCAGGCAGCACAAAGATGTATCAGAATTTGAAAGGTAGATTTTGGTGGAATAACATGAAGAGAGAGATTGCAGCGTTTGTCTCCCGTTGCATGACCTGTCAGTTGATTAAGGCAGAGCATCAGAGGCCTCCAGGGTTGTTACAACCGTTAGAGATCCCGGAATGGAAGTGGGAGCACATTACCATGGACTTTATTTCGGGATTACCGAGGACTAGCAAGGGCAACGATGCGATTTGGGTCATTGTGGACCGTCTCACCAAGTCAGCACATTTCCTGGCTATGAAGACAGGGAAGAAGATGCACATGCTACCTTTGGCAGAGTTGTTTGTCAACGAGATTGTCAGTCGTCATGGGCTGCCAGTTTCTATCACTTCCGACAGAGACAGCAGATTCGTCTCGAGGTTCTGGAAGACATTGCATGAGTCTATGGGTACGAGATTACAGTTCAGCACAGCTTATCACCCGCAGACAAATGGCCAGTCAGAGAGGACGATTCAGACTCTTGAGGATATGCTCCGTGCTTGTGTGTTAGATTTCAAGACTCAATGGGATGAGACTCTACCGTTGTGTGAGTTTGCTTATAACAACAGTTACCACTCGAGCATTGGGATGGCTCCTTTTGAGGCCTTATATGGCAGAAGGTGTAGGACACCTGTTTGTTGGGAAGAAGTCGGCACTCGCAGTTTCCATGGACCGACCATGGTTAGTGAGACCAGCGACAAGATCAAGTTGATTCAAGAACGTCTGAAAGTGTCCCGGAGTAGACAGAAGAGCTATGCAGACTCCCACCGCAGGGATTTGCAGTTCAAGGAAGGAGATATGGTTTTCTTTGAAAGTGTCACCTACAAGGGGAACATTGAGATTTGGACAGAAGGGTAAGCTATCACGGAGATACATTGGACCCTATGACATTGTGAGCAAGATCGGTGACGTGGCTTATAGATTAGCCTTACCACCTGAGCTATCCGGCATACACAACGTCTTCCATGTGTCTATGTTGAAGAAATATGTTCCTGATCCGTCCCATGTACTCCGGCGTGAACCATTAGAGATCAGAGAGGATGCTACCTATGTAGAGAAGCCTGTTGAGATCATCGACACAAAGGAACAAGAGTTGAGGACTCAGACTATTCAGTGGGTGAAAGTATTGTGGGAGAATCATGGACCGGAAGAGGCAACGTGGGAATTACGAGATCAAGTGCAGAAGAAGTACCCACATCTTCTACCAGAGGTGAGTCTTATGTTTCATTTGGAGGACCAAATGCCCTAAGGGGTGGAGGATGTAAGACCCCGACCCGAGTGAACCTGATTTGTGCTAATTAAGTTGCGTATTAATGCTAAGCTTGATTAGTGTTTTTGGCTAAGTTGGGTTTGAATTAGCCTTTGTTATAGTTTTAGGGTATTTTGATTGCCTTGTGTCAGTCGGACCCTTTGGAGGTTCCTTTTTGCATGACATTGCATATGTTTGAGGATTTATCGGAGGTTTCTGCATTCGTGATTTTGATCCCGAGTTCGTTTGAAATCCCGAAACCCGATTTCTTGGCCTTGAGGGCAAAACAATCATTGCACACCAAATCTGTACCCAAAGCTTGATATTCCCAAAACCCGCGAAACAAATACTTTTTGGAAACTAGATATTTCGACGATCATTTCTTCCTTCTTCGTCGAATCCATTAGAAGCCCCGAAAGCCATGTTTTCAGCTTAATTAGGTTGTTAGTGGTAGAGCCCACTCCTCACTTACTACAAGAGGAGACCATCTTCTTCATTCTTCTTTTTCCAGCACAAGAGAGTGAGAGCCTAGGGTTTCATTTTCTTCTTCTTGCTCTTGCTTGCAATCACCCAACTCACCACAACCTTACACAACTTGAGTAGTGGAGATCATCACCTTCTTCCTCATCACCATATCTCTCTTTGGACACCATTGCTAGAGAAAACCATCCATTACAATACTCTCTTTGAGCTCACCATTGCCATCAGAGGACCTTGCAAGTAAGTTTTCCCCCTCATCTTCTAGAATTGTTATCTCCTAGCCCTTGAGAAGCTTCACTATCATCCTTGGAACATTTCCTTGCTATTTCATTGTTTTGACTCTTTTAGGGTTTGTTTGTTTTGGGGATTTTTGTCATAGCTTGGATTCCTTGCTTGAGAGACTTGTTAGAGCTTGATTTCATCGATTTGAAGACCTAAGGCAAGTGAATGATTGGATGTTTTAAGTTTTAAATGGTTTGGTGAAGCATTTATGGATTTTCATGTTTTCATTAATATGCCTATGGTTGAAATAAATGCTCTTGATGGAGAGCCTTATAATGCATTTATGATCATATAGAAGTGTTGGTTCATAGCAATTAATGTTCCATTGTTTTGTCTTGAATATGTACATTGTGTGAAATGGTTTCCTCTTCTCTTTGCTTGTATTGGATGTGATTTGGATGGAGGAGAATGGGATGGATGTAGCTGGAAATTTGAAGTCATTTGGATGGAGATTCATACTCCTTATTTGATGTATGAAAGTGGTTAAAATGAGATTTTAGAAGAGAAGGAGGACAGCTGAACTCGTCCGGAATCAATTTATGGACAGGTCGCTCGAGCGACCATGACAGTTCGCTCGAGCGACCTGTCCAGAAAAGGGTTCGGGCATTCCAGTAGCCTGGTCGCTCGAGCGGACCCCTGGTCGCTCGAGCGGACACTCCAGAACTCATTCCAGAGAGTTGTTCGTTCGAACGCACTTAAATATTCGCTCGACCTAATGAGTTCGTTCGAGCGACCTCAAATCGGCTCGAGCGAACCCACCCAGACCACCGTTCCAGCGAGCGATGCGGTTCGTCTGGCATAGACTATGTTTGGGACAATGTTCAACTGTTGCAATGGTTGGGTCTATTCTTTGGGAAACCCTCTATATCAAGGAGATTTATTAAGCATTGTATGAGGCCATTCGAGGAAGAAACCATATCACCAAGATTTCACTCGAAGTTTTGAAGCTTCAAGGTGCATAAGGAGCCCGGAATGTCTTCTAACTCAAGGAGTACCAAGTCTTCATTATAATCTACATACGGGATCCCTATGTACTAAATAGATCTTGAAACCAGTATTTTACCCGAAATTGCTATAGTTCATTGTTTCACCTCATTGCAAGATTTATCTTTCATGATGTGTTTTCCCGAAGGCATGATAGTTACACTAGTATCAGTGATTTGTCCCGAGATATATTACCCGACTTGGAACGAAAATGTGCCCTTGTGCACCCCGTCTTACTCGTTTATATATTGTACTCGATTTACTTGCATAAGTCTCGATTTGATATTTAACCTATGTGTCGGCATCACAAAGCTTGGATACCTTGTCGGTTTGATCCACCGACTTGGAGATCCCTCTCCCGTCCCGCCAGCTGCAGTTTGGATCCCGATACCCGGTCATTACCGTGGTCCCGTCCCGATACCCGATTCGCTACCGTGGTCCCGTCCCGTATATTTATATTGTATATATGATTTGCGTTGGATCTCCTCACCTTGTGTGACTGAGATCAACGTCCCGTGATACTGTTGTCACTTTAGTGACAGAGGACTTAGCTTTATGTGATTGCCATCTCGTGAGTTCCCGATCCCTTGGTTACCTCATATGTTTTATCTTGTTTACATGTTTTCTAGCAAATGATTTATCTATTTTGTGAGAGTCCTTGCTTAAACAGATTTCCTTGCCTTTTGAGATATTTCATCTATTATATGTTGTTGTATCTTTTCACTCTCTTGCCAGACCGTCGTGTCTGATCCTTTGCTTTGGTACTCAAGTCCCGTTGCCGGTTTCCTTGAGGAGGAGCCGGAGGAGGCGGTAGGTGAGCCGCAACCTCTAGTCGAGTGGCGTGCTGACGATGTCATGTAGACATCGGGTTGCTACGAGAGGGGTTTCATTTTGAGGAGGACTTATTAACCATTCTTTTGGGTTATTATTTTTTCATATTGGCCTTTGTTGGCTTCTAATTTTGGGGAATGTAACTAAAATATCTTTTGATAAACTTTAACTACTTTTGGGAAACGTGCTATATATCATTGGTCATTCTGATACAGTACTTTAGATTTGTGTTATAGACCAAGGATGGTTTGACTATTTGACTTGCTACACGCTTCCGCACTTAAAAGAAATATTCATTGATGGTTGTGATATCCTCACCGCGGACACCTGTGGGAAATTAAATAAATTGTATCTTCTTGATGTAGATAATCATCATTAATCATTGTTCACTAATGTCCCGATCCCGGATTCCCGGTCTGGGGTCGCGACAGGTTTTAAATATGAAAAACAAGATCTTTAATAACCAAAAAGACTTCATGAAAAGTATGGGTTGAAGCTCTTACCTTGAAATGGCCAAACAAGAAGAGATGAAGATAATGAAGAGCTTATTCCACAAGAAACTCCAAGAAATTTGTACCAATAGAAAGCTTGCAAGGAGAGGAAGAAGATGATGGTCTTGGAATTTTATTTGGAGAACTCTAGCTTGATCATGCAAGAGAAATGAAGTGGAAGGGGAAAAAGGGATTTTCAGCCTAGGTTAAGAAAGTTACAGGAATTTGGGGAAAGTGAATGGAAGAGATGAGTATAAAGCTTAAGAAATGACAATGGGGCCCAATGAACTTGGACCTTGTAATTACAAAAACATGATCTTGTGGGCCTGGAATGACTTCGACGAAGAAGGATAAAATGATCATTGAAATATCTAGTTTCCAAAAAGTATATTTTCGGCATGGTTTTGAGATCTCGAAAATTGTGTCCAGATTTGTGCATAAAAGATAATTTTACCCTTCTTGGGCCAGAACTTGGGTTTTTGGGCTTCAAACATGAATGGGCTGAAGACGAAAGTTGTAACACATAGTAAAATCATTCAAATGAAATCAAAATCACAAGTACACAGAAACCGATACTGTCGCGACCCCGGACCGGGAATCCTCAATCCGGGATCGGGACTAATGGTGAAGAATGATGATTGATGATGATTATCTACATCCACCATATAAAACTTATTAAATTTCCCACAGGTGTCCGCGGTGAGGATATCACAACCTTGCATGAATATTTCTCTTTTGGTGCGGAAGCGTGTAGCAAATCAAATAGTAGACTATCTCTAATCATGCAAGCATTAATATCAAATATCAAAATTGTATCAGAATGAGCAATGATCTTTAGCATGTTTCCCAAAAGTTGTTAAAGTTAGACAAAATATCATTTAGTTACAATCCCCAAAATCAGAGGCCAACAAAGGCCAATACTACAAAAGAATAACCCAAAAGAATGGTTAATAAGTTCTCCCCAAAATGTTACGCCTCTTGGCAACCCGATGTCTACATGACATCGTCAGCACGCCACTCTACTAGAGGTTGCAGCTCACCTACTGCCTCCTCCGGCTCCTCCTCAAGGAAACCGGCAACGGGACCTGAGTACCAAAGTAAAGGATCAGACACGACGGTCTAGCAAGAGAGTGAGAAGATACAACAACAGGTAATAGAGGAAAAATCTCGAAAAGCAAAGAAATCTGTTTAAGCAAGAACTCTCATAAAATATATAAATCATTTACTAGAAAACATGTAAACAAGATAAAACATATGAGGTAACCAAGGAAATCGGGAATAACAAGGTGGCAATCACATAAAGCTAAGTCCTCTGTCACTAAAGTGACAACAGTAATACGGGATGTTGTTCTCAGTCACACAAGGTGAGGAGAAACAACGCAAATCATATATACAATATAAATATACGGGAACGGGACCACGGTAGCGAACCGGGTATCGGGACGGGACCACGGTGATGACCGGGTATCGGGATCCAAACTGCAGCTGGCGGGACGGGAGAGGGATTTCCAAGTCGGTGGATCAAACCGACAAGGTATCCAAGCTTAGTGATGCCGACACATAGGTTAAATAACACATCGATACATATGCAAGCAGATCAAGTACAAGTAAAACAATGGACGGGCAAGAATATTCAATGTATAACTTTCATTTCATATCGTGCAATACTCTTCGGGACAAGTCCAGGTTACTAGTGTAACCATCAAGCTTTCGGGAAAACAGATTATGTAAAGTAAATCTTGGAAATGAAGAGATAAAACGAACTATTACAATTCCGGGAAAATATTGATTTCAAGATACATTTAAGTGAATAGGGGTCCCGTATGTCAATTATAGCCATTACTTGGTACTCCTTGAGTTTGAAGACATTCCGGGCTCCTTATGCACTTCTACTATTTTTAAAACTTATCATGAGCTTATGGATAGTACTAGATGCTATGATAGAAAATCAAGACTATAAACGGTCCATCCTAAGTATGATGTCAACCCGGAACCATCGAGCAACCTACTCAGTCACCGAAAGGAATAGAATTCGTGATACCCAAGGAAATAGACTTTGCATTTAGGTATGAAGAGGATATCGTGTCGTTCCATCCCGTTCAAGATTGAATAGATTGAACTTCGATGCATTCCGAACCAACCGTGAAGAGCATCGGCTCAAGACGCTCTCACATATGGTCAAGTGAGTCCAAAGAGGGTAGCCAAGGTCCACAAAAAAAAATCTCAAAACCCACTGGACTCACTTGACCATATGTGAGCGAATCGAAGAGTTCGCTCGAGCGAACCCATCGGTCGAGCGGTTATTAAAATGCGTTCGAGCGACCGGGCTACTGGAACACCCGTATCCTTTTCTGGACAGGTCGCTCGAGCGAACTGTCATGGTCGCTCGAGCGAACTGTCCAGAGACTGAATTCCGGGCAGTTCAGTTCCTCTCTTTCTCTTCCTTTTTACAACCCTCCTTTAGACCTTCTTACACATCAAATGAGGAGCCTATTTCTCCCTCCAAACTACCACAAATCCTCCATTTAATCAATCAAATTCTCCTCCACCAACCATACATTCAACATAAGGAAAAAGGAAAGAGGAAACCATTTCACAATGAGAGTACATGATTATAAACCAAGAGGAAATTGAATGCAAAGAGCTAACATATCTTTATGACCATAAAGGCACTCTTTAATAATCCAACAAGAACATTTATTTCCAAAATGAGAAATCAATAAAACATGAGAAGGTCATTAATGTTCACCAAACCATTTAAAACTCAAAGTACTCCAATCATTCACTTGCCTTAGGCCTTCAAATAATGGAATCAAGCTCTATCAAGTCCTCCAAGACAATGATCCAAGCTACAAGGCAAAAACCCCAAATACAACAAACCCTAAAAGAGTCAAAACAATAAAGTAGCAAGGAAATCCCCCAAGGATGATAGAGAAGCTTCTCAAGAGCTAGGAGGTAACAATATATAGGAGATGAAGGGAAATACTTACTTGCAAGGTTCTCTAATGGCAATGACAAGCTCTAAGGAATTCTTGTAAGGGTTGGTGTGTTCCACAAAAGCTATGGAAAGGAAGCTCTCAAGGAGATGAAGAAGGTGATGACCTCCACTCTCCTAATGGTGCAAGCTTGGAAGTGGATTGAGTGGTGGGGAGCAAGAGCAATAAGAAGAGGAAGAAGAAAGCCCTAGTTTGTTTTCTCTTGTGCTGGAAAAGAAGAATGAAGAAGAAGGGAAATGGCTTCCCTTGTTAACAAATGAGTTGGGTTGGGTTGGGTCCCACAACTAAAGGAGCTACATTGGCTGAAATCATCTCTCTCGGGTCCTCGGATGAATTCGATGAAGAAGGAAGAAATGTTCGTCGAAATATCTAATTTCTAAAAAGTGTATGTTTCGCGGGTTTCGAGGATATTAAGTTTTTGGGTACAGATTTGGTGTGCAATGACTGCTTTGCCCTCAAGGCCATGAAATCGGATTTCGGGATCTCAATTGAACACGGGATCAATATGAAAGTTGAATGAAATAACACTACCAATAAAACGGGATTAAAATCATGAATGTAAAAACCTCCGATAAATCCTCAAACATATGCAATCTCAAGAAAAGGAACCCCCAAAGGGCCCTACTAGCACAAAACAAAACAAAATCCCCAAAACTATATCAAAAGCTATTCCAAACCCAACTTAACCAAAACACTAATCAAGCTTAGCACTAACACGCAACTTAATTAGCACTAATCGGGATCACTCGGGTCGGGGTCTTACAGATACGATCCTTCCAAGCTTACACGTGCACTCAGGCCTTCCTGAGTGTGCCTGACTAATACTAAACGTTCTCAAAATTCCCAAAGCTATGTCCAAGACTAAACTAATTATTCTAACCCAACGATTACTAAACCCACTTAGGACTAAACACACACTAATCGTTTACTAATCGAATTGGTCTGGGTCGGGGTCTAACATCCTCCACCCCTTAGGATATTTGGTCCACCAAATAAATCAAACAATTACCTCTGGTAAAAGCCGTGGATACTTCCTCTGCACTTGCTCTCTCAATCCCCATGTGGCTTCCTCTGGCTCGTGATTTCCCCAAAGTACCTTGACCCAATGAATAGTCCGATTTCTCAATTCTTGCTCTTTGGTATCAACGATCTTGATCGGCTTTTCCACATACGAGGCATCATCCCGAATCTCCAAAGGTTCGTGCTGTAGTATATGTGAAGGACTAGAAACATATTTCTTGAGCATAGAAACATGAAATACATTGTGCACCCCGGAGAGTTCCGGCGGTAACACAAGTCTATAAGCGACATCTCCAATCTTGCTCAAAATTTCATACGGACCAATAAACCTTTTAGACAATTTTCCCTTCTGAACGAATCTCAGAGTCCCTCTAACTGATGAGATCTTCAAGAACACTTTGTCACCCACTTGAAACTGCAATTCTCTTCGGCGAGTATCTTCATAACTCTTCTACCTACTTCGGGCGATCTTCAACCGTTCCTGAATCAGCTTGACCTTGTCACTTGTCTCTCCAACTATCGTCGGTCCATGAAAACTACGCTCACCGACTTCTTCCCAGCAAACCGGAGTTCTGCATCTTCTACCATAAAGTGCCTTGAAATGTGCCATACCGATGCTAGAGTGGTAACTATTGTTATAAGAAAATTCGCAAAGTGGTAAGCACTCGTCCCACTGAACCTTGAAATCCAATACACAAGCACGCAACATGTCTTCGAGAGTCTGTATCGTCCTTTCTGACTGACCATCGGTCTGAGGATGATATGCCGTGCTGAACTGGAGTTTGGTACCCATCGACTCATGAAGAGTTTTCCAAAACTTTGAAACAAACCTAATGTCTCTGTCTGAAGTGATGGAGACGGGTTGACCATGTTTACTAACAATTTCATCAACAAATAACTTCGCAAGTGGTGCCATGTGCATCATATTCCCTGTCTTCATCGGAATGAAATGAGCAGACTTTGTCAGACGATCTACAATAATCCAAATTGCATTATTTCCCTTCTTGGTGTTCGGCAAACCGGAAACGAAATCCATGGTGATGTGTTCCCATTTCCACTCCGGAATCTCCAACGGTTGTAACAAACCTGGGGGCTTCTGATGCTCTACCTTAATCAACTGACAAGTTAGACAACGAGACACAAAAGTTGTTATCTCTCTCTTCATGTTATTCCACCAAAATCTATCCTTCAAATTGTGGTACATCTTCGTGCTACCCGGATGCATAGAATATCTCGTGTTGTGAGCTTCATTCATTATTTCACTCTTCAAGTCATCCACATTTGGCACACACAACCGGTCACGAAACTACAATATTCCATTCACCATCTTGAAAACGGGACGTTCTGTAATATGTTCTGCTATCTTAGCCAAATCTGGCTCTTGCAACTGACTTTCCTTGATCTTCTGGATGAAGGTAGGTTCTGATACTGTCATATTTGCTAACATCGAGCCCAATTTCAGGGTTTGTACCTCTACACCCAACTCTTCAAACTGCTGTAAGACACCCATTCCTCTCAAACTGGCCATGACCACTGATTTTCTGCTCAATGCACCGGCTACAACATTCACTTTGCCTGGATGATACTTGATTGGAAAGTCATAATCCTTGATATACTCCATCCACCGTCTCTGCCTCATATTTAAATCCTTCTGCGAAAACAAATATTGTAAACATCGGTGATCTGAATGAACCTCAAATTTCTCTCCATAGAGATAGTGTCTCCACATCTTCAAAGCAAACACAACTGCCGCCAATCCCAAGTCATGAGTTACATAGTTCTTCTCATGGTCCTTCAACTGTCTCGAGCCATAAGCAATCACTTTGCCATCCTGCATCAATACACAACCCAGTCCCACATTCGAAGCATCTGTAAAAACAATAAATCCGCGGTTGCTTGAGGGTAATGTAAGGATTGAGGCTGTGGTTAACCTTCCTTTCAACTCTTAAAAACTTGTTTCACACTGCTGTTCGGTCCAAACAAATGGGACATTCTTCCTGGTCAATTTTGTCAAGGTGCCGCAATGGACAAAAAACTTGGACAAATCTCCTGTAATAGCCTGCTAACCCCAAAAAGCTTCTTATTTCTGTCACACTGCTTGGCCTCACCCAATTAACAACTGCCTCTATCTTAGCTGGATCAACTGCTAAACCTTCTCTGGAGATGACGTGGCCTAGAAAAGCAACTTGCTCTAACCAGAATTCACACTTACTGAGTTTTGCATAAAGCTGGTTGTCCCTCAAAAGCTGCAACGCTGTCCTCAAATGTTCTTCATGTTCCTTCTTACTCTTGGAATACACAAGGACATCATCGATGAATACTACTGTAGAGTGATCCAAATAGGGTGCAAAGACTTTGTTCATAAGAGCCATAAAGGTTGGGGTGCATTTGTCAAACCAAAGGGCATCACTAGGAACTCATAGTGCCCATATCTTGTCCTAAAAGTTGTTCTCTGAACATCTGAGTCTCTAACTCTCAATTGATGGTACCCTGACCTCAAGTCTATCTTGGAAAAATAGGCTGCTCCTTGCAATTGATCAAATAATTCGTCTATCCTTAGTAATGGATACTTGTTCTTCACGGTCACATGGTTCAACTTCCTGTAGTCGATGCACATTCTCAAACTTTCATCCTTCTTTTTCACAAACAACACCGGTGCTCCCCAAGGTGAAACACTTGGCCTAATAAAGCCTTTGCTCAACAAATCCTGCAATTGGAGTTTTAGCTCACCCATTTCTGTTGGAGCCATTCTGTATGGTGCAATCGAGATCGGAGCTGTCCCTGGTAGGAGCTCAATTGTGAACTCAACTTCTCTAATTGGTGGTAAACCCGGGATTTCTTCTGGAAAAACATCCGGAAATTCACACACAATGGGGATATCCTCCACCCCTTGGGACTGTTTATCCTCCGTGATAAACGAATAAATGCCTTACACCCACTCTGAACTAATCTGCTTGCCTTCAAAACTGAAATTAACCCTGCCTGAGATTTTCTCCTGTTCCCCTAAAATATCAATTCTGCCCGTGGTCCTTGGAATCTGAATGTTATGGTTTTACTAAAATAATCCATGGTGGCATGATATGCTTCTAACCAATCCATGTCTAGTATGACATCAAAATCATGCATGTCCAAAACAATGAGGTTGGCTGGTAAATTAACATCTCCTAACAAAACTGTACAGCTAGGGTAATAGGTTCTACACATAACTTCTTTCCCTACTGGAGTGGTCACTACTAGAATGTAATCTAATTCACTACATGGTGCATCAATCATCTTAGCAAAACTAGGGGATGAAAAGGAATGCGTGGATCCAGGGTCAAATAAAATCTAGGCTTCTACCCCACAAACAAGAAGTTTGCCTTCTACCACGTCTCCTGCAGCTTCAGCATCCGCACGGTTGAGATAATATAAACGTCCATGCATCTGTAGTCTATTCGGTACTTGGTTCTGCCTTCCTTGGCCATGTCTGTTCTGTTGTGGAGGACGAGCATTCCGATTCTGTGCTGGTAGCCTAGCCTGCTGCTGCTGCTGAGGTGGTCTAACCTGATTTTGAACCGGTGCTTGATTCTGAGGAGCTGCTTGTCTCTGCTGTTGGTTTTTGTTCCTTGATTCTGAAGTAGTGGGCAATCCTTGATTGCATGATTCATAGCCCCACATTTGAAACAGGCACCCATGGCCTTACGACATTCATGAGTTTCGTGATTCTTGCCACAATGTCCACAACCCTGTCTCATATGACCTTGTGCTTGCCTTGGTTTCTTGTTCTGCTATTGTCTCTGATTCTGCTGCTGATAGTGCTGCTTCTTGTCCTGAATGATCATGTTGTTAATATCTTCAAACGTATATGCCCGCTTGACTGCCTCATCATTTGTAGCTGGTGGAACTACTCCAATGACATCTCTCATGATGATCGGATTCAACCCTTCCAAAAACTTCGTTATCTTTTTCCGTTCAGTGTCAATGAACTCGGTAGCATATCTAGCCAATCTCTCAAACTTGGTGACATAGTCTAGCACCGTCATGCTGCCTTGCTTGAGCTGCTGAAATTCAATAGCCTTCTGCCTCTTGAATGAGAGGGAATGTACTTATCCTGAAACTATGTCTTGAATGCTGCCCACGCCTCTTCGTCAGCCATTGCAGTATATAGGCCCTTAACTGTTTGCCACCAACGATCTGCAAGCCCGTAGAATAGTGAAGCTGTGAGGTTGACCTTTTGTATTCCCGTGCACGTAAAGACATTGAAGATTTTCTCAGTATTAACTAACCAGTCATCTGCCACTAACGGGTCCTCATTGCCGGAAAATTCCTTCAGTGCTCTTTTCCTAAACTTCTCAAATGGTGCATTAGGGTCAGGATACCTATTTTGAATAACAATTTGCGGACCCACAGGTGGTGGAGCTAGATTCCTGTTCTGAAGTACTTCCAAGAGTTGCCTCTGGACTTGAGCCATTTCGTCATCCTTCTTTGCTAACTGTTCTTGAAATCTTGCTTGGTTTTCATTAGCCCGCCTTTGTTGCGCTATCATAGCTTGCATTAGTTCTTGAAACTGTGTAGCTATTGGGGTAATAGATGTGTCTGACTCATTCTGCTGACTGCCTGAAGCATGATGGTTTGGAGCTTTTCTTGGAGGCATAGTGCTAAAAACAAAGAGTTAGTACACAAAAATCATGGTATAAGGGTTTCTAAGGTCCTATACCGACGAATCTATCGAACTCACGAATCCTCGCCATGTGCCTAAGACCTTTCTAGTTTCTTTTAAGTCCCTGAAACATGTCCCGCTCTGATACCAGTCCTGTCGCTACCCCGGAACGGATCCCCGGGCCCACGACGAGTTGATTGCATTGATCGTTATTTTGTTATGCTTTCCCACAGGTTCCCGCGGTGAGGATTCACGAAGCTCGCAGAATCTGACTCTCACGATCAAGTTTGCGGAAGCGTATAGCAAATCACGTCATGATTAGCACCAATAAATTTTTAAGTGCTATAACAATAATAGTAACAAGACATAGTATCAAAAGAAAGGAGTCAACATGGCATTCCCACATAATTCCAGTTACGAGACTACACAAAGTAGTTAAGTTTTTGTTACATCCCATAAGAGGCCAACAGTGGCCAATACACTTCTCAAAATAACAAAAGGAGACCCCAAGACAAAAATGGCGAAACTCAAGAACCCGCCCGAAGTCTAGTTGACATCGTCGGGCTGCCACTCTCTAACTGGGGTTGGCTCAAAAGCCTCTTCCTGACGCTCCTCCTCAAAGGCAACGTCTCCTGCACCTGGGCACCAACAAACAAGGGTCAAACACAACGGTTTGGCAGGAAATCAATTTAGGCATGAGCACAGAAAAACAATGTTTAACGATACAAATAAAGACTGGAGTACCTTTCAAAATACTAGCGAAACTAACATGCATACTTATTATATCATGAATAGCAACAATCCACAAAGAGCCCATCCTTTCTCTATCATATATAATGAAAAGAGCAAGCACGCACGACAAGCACGATATACATAATATAATCACGACACGATTCCCACATATATGGGGATTCCGGCCGCGGAACCGGACACGCACGATGTGTAATAAATACACGACCAGTCTGCAGACAGTCTACATGTTTAAGGACCCCCCAGACAGTGGATCAAACTGAAAGGGCAGTCCAAGCTCAGTGGTGTTCACTTAGTTCATGAATGCACAAAAGAAGCGAAACACTATCAAAACATGTCGAGATAATAAGGGGAAAAATTACTTATCAAAACACGACAAACACGACTAGCAAAAGGCATAATTAATATGCATAACACGCTTAGGAAGTCATCCCCTTTTTCTTGAAACAAATCTTCAAAACGAGCTTGTACTTAAACTTTCAAAACGAGTACACAATGATATTCGTCATGTAAAAATCAAAGTACGAACACAAGGCCTATCAAGCACATGTAAGGACCTTTGGTTGATCTTTTGTGTAGACGGAGCCCAAGTGTTGGAATTTCAAAAGAGAAGCGGTGCCCCGGAAGTTTAAATACTGAAAGTCCACCTGGATCCGAACCCTAGAGGGGGGGTGAATAGGGTGAGCTTCTTTTATGACCAATTTTAACAATTTTAACTTCTTTAAAACAAACTAGTCACAAGTGATGATTATCAAACAATATGCGGAAGCTAATATAAACAATCACCACAAAGCAAGCACCATCACACAAGGATTTATAGTGGTTCGGCCTCAATGCCTACATCCACTACCGGCTTGTGATCCAACACCCCACCGGATTTCCACTATTTATGCTTTTCAATAGGCTAAGCAATAACCTTTACAATATGCTTTCCAAGGCTAAGCAATAACCTTACAATGATGTTTTTCAAGGCTTAACATCAACCTATCCATTATGCTTTTATAGGCTAAGCAATAACCTCTTCAACCACATGGTTGGTTATCTCACTAAGTTGTGTCTTTAATACACTTGATGGAGATTCAATTAAGCTCATTACATTGCCTCTTAAATAGGCGGATATGGAAATGAAATACAAATACACACTCACACTATGAATGCAAAGATGAAAACAAATGAAGTGTGTGTGTGTGTGATCCTCAATCATTTAGAAAATGAAAGCTCATAAATGTATGCCTAAGGCTTTTGAAAGTTTTAGCTCAAAAACATTTATGATTGAGGATGTAATGCAATCACATGTTAAAAGTAACAACTTGTTAATGATATCAAAGTTACACAAGTTGTATGAAATGGATTAGCTCTAAACATGTGATGCATAGGGATGTCAATCAAATCATCAATGAAGTTCAAAACATAAAAATAGATTTGATTGAAAAGAGGGGACAAATCATATGTAATTATAAGGACAACTTGAAAAAGATTTACCAATCAAAGAAGGCAACTTGTGAAGCATTAAAACAATAATACACATATGATTTGTAATGATGTTGGATCCAAAACATAAGATACATTTGAGAGAGATTTTCTTATGATGGAAAAACAACACCCAAAGATTCAACAAAGTATATGAATCATGTTACATCTTTCATTAACATGATCTACTTAGATTTACCAATAAAGTACTACTTTGATGAATCAATGGTGATGTATCCAAAACAATAGATCTATTCAAAATATAGAACATGCTAAGGATACAACACATCATAGGTTAACATGTTACTAAGATTTACCAATGATAAAACAAAACATGAAAACATATGATTTGTAAAGAAGTTGAGTCCAAAACATAAGATACTTTTGAAAGTGATTTTCTTATGATGGAAAACAACAACCAAAGATTCAACCAAGTATAGGAATCATGTTACATATGATTTACCAAGTTTCTTTCATTAACATGATCTACTTTGATTTACCAATTCAAGTACTACTTGGATTGAATCATATGATGTTGTATCCAAAACAATAAATCAACTCAAAACATAAAATATGTTAAGGACACAACACAAACATAGTTTAACATGCTAGAAATGATTTACCAAAAATAAAACAAAAGCATGAAAACATATGATTAAGGAAGGAAGAGCCTACTTGGTGGTTTAACTTCATTAATCCAAGCTTTAGCTTTCCTAATCATCCCCTTCATCCCTTGGTTCTTTTCCCTTTTGATATGCCTCAAATCCTCTCAAGGAGGGGCTAAAAATTCCCAACTTTTGGTAAGGGAAAGAACTCATTTTATAGCCAAAAAGGTCCAACGGCTATATCCTCGGTCGACCGGCACACAGGCCTCGGTCGACCGGGAAGGCACAACGGTCAGATTTCTGACCGTTGGAGGTTTCAGTGCAAAAATGCAGTTTTTACCTCCAGTTGTCTCGGTCGACCGAGACCTGTGTCTCGGTCGACCGGCGACACTGCCGGGACTCCCCCCTATTTGCAAAAAATGCAACTTTTGCATATTTGAAGGTTTTTCTTTGGGGGACCTTTTGGCCACTAAATCAAGCTTGGAAAACATGTTTTAAGGATTCTAAAGGTTTTTAAAACATGCCATAAAAAGCCTAAAAAGTTTCAAAACTTTTTAAAACAAGGCTTGCTTGATTTCTTTGAAAACTCTTTTCTAAATCAAATGCATCCAAGATTGAAACCAAAACATGCATAAATCAATACTTTTACAAAACTAAAAAGTAATGCATGAATAAAACAAGATTTCAAGTTTATTTAAAACCAATGCAAGTGTGTAAATCAAATGATGCTAGAATGATAATGCAACCATCAAATTGCAATCTACAAAATTCCTAACAATCTCCCCCTTTGCAATTTGATGGCAAACACACTCACCACTGAATAAACACACTTAGTCTTCAGCTCCCCCTCAGCTGGACAAGGCTTGAAATCTTCTTGGATGCTTCTTCTCATAGCTTGGGCTCTTGGGCTTCAATCTTCATGATGCTTGGAGCTTGATCAACCTTCAAGCTTTCTTTCTTCTTTCTTTCTTTATCCAAGCATCTTCTTTAGCTTCCAAGCTTTCTTTCTTCTATTTGCTCTCCCCCTTTGACCATGCCTCTTTCTCCCTTTGGCAAGGTATGCATTCTCTCCCTTTTGTAGAAGATCATACACAACTCTCCCCTTAGGAAGCTTGGACATTCTCTTCACCCTTTTGAGAACTTGCATAATTTCTCCCCCTTTGCCATTAAATTGCAAAGGTACCTACACACATGAAACAAAGAAAATACCTTTAGTAGCACCTGTTAACAAATGAAATCAAAAATGAAATACATAACAGGCTATCATGTGAGGTAGTAGTCTCTAAGGGCTCAAAGGCAATCCTAGGGTCAATTTGATCAAAAATAATACTTCCTATGAAGTTTTACACTCCCCCTCAATCCATTCTCTCCTTTTGTCAAACTCTTGACAAAGATTTAACTATTAGATGCAAGAAGAAGATGGTTTTACCAATGAGGGTCAACTTCAAGGAAAGGATTAGATTCATTTAACTATCAAGCTCATATGATCAAATTGCCAAAAGAAAGCAAGGTCTATGGGAAAAGCCATCATGGATATCAATTGGAAAGACAAAGAATACCAATTGAGATTTAGGATATGACTATTTAAATCAATCACTCTAAAATGGATTTAAAAATATACCTATTAGGAAAAATCCAAATTAGAGCTATCCATGATATGGGGTTTACTCAAACATAGCATCAATCAATATTACTTAAGAAAATCATATGCTATGTAAGATTTTGAAAATCATTTCATTCAATCAATAAATATGACTTATTAAGGTGCATGAAAGAGTGAAATGAAATTCAAACATGAAGCCAACCTCAACTAATAACCAACCAATATTATGAACACATAAACATGGTGGTCATGAGATATACCTATATGAGCAAATAAAGGAGGTGGCAACATGAACATTATGATGCTAATGGTGTGTGATATGGAACAATCATATTACTTATCAAGTCCAATCCAATGCACACAAGATTTATCACATTCACAAGAAATCAAATCAATCAAACATTATACCAATTGAATCCAATTGAATTTGATAACATGATAAAGAGCAAGAATGTGAAAAAATTCCATCAAGCATCATAAATGCATATTCATCACTTTTAAAGATATAACTATTGAGCATAGTGATGAACAAGATAAATTGCAATGCACAAGGATATGACTTTGAAATGCATGCAATTTAAAAAGTGACTAAATCATATGAATTCAACATCTAAGTTATCCATCAAACACATAGAAATATGAGGAATGGATTTCAAAGAGTTTCATATGATCAAGATCACTAAAATGAAGTTGAAACATGTATAAGAATGAAAACACTTAGAAAATATACATGAATCAACATCATAACCATCCAATAAAAATATGACTAGAAAGCATAGAGGATGGATTTTAGTTCTAGTATGGTTTCTACAAATGTAATAGATAACACAACCATACATAGAACACTATGACATTTGCATAGAGAGGATTAATCAACATTCAAGATCTAACTCATACCAATCATCCAAAAAGGAATATAACTATTTAAGCACAAGAAGGTATGAAGTTAAAGGAATCAATCTATCATGTAACATCTCCACTCTTAGCAAATGTACTAATGCTTACAATGCAATGGAAAAGGATATGAGGTTTAAACCAAATGAACTTAGCACATAAAATCACATATGTACTTAAAAAGCTCAAATACAAGATTTTACTATAAAGCACATAAACAATCATCAAAATGCATTAATGAGAATATATACCAAGATAATCACAAAAATGCAAATCAATGAAACCATATCCAACCAAGCAATGTAAGTCAACAAAATCAATTTGCATAAAGAATGTAACTAATAGAGCAAAGATGCAAATAGATTGTAAAAACTATTTCCTTCCAAATGATATAATCATAAATAGGCACAAGGAAATAGATTCAAGGAAAATGTTTCTATAAATATAACTAATAAAGCTTAGAACATTTTCCAAAGTTTTTCAAATCACTTCAAAGTATGAAATTCCAACAAAGAATCATTTATAGAATTAAGAGCAAGTGATTTTGAAAAACAAGAAGTGTACTATTGTAAAGTTTTCAATTTGTAAAAACAATAGACACTTACAAATTTTCCATATCAAAAGATATAACTTGTAAATCAATGGAAAACTAAAGTTGCTTCAAATCATTTGATTTCCAAAAAGGATATAACTATGACAATCATCAAATGATTTTCCAACATCAATTGATCATGAAAAACTAGCTATGAAAGCATTTGTAATCACAATCAATTGATCATGAATAGATATGCACAACAAGAGATATTACTAAATGAACAACATGCAAATCCATCATGAAAAAATTGCAATCAAGGGATTTTGAAAACCATGAGATATAACTATAAAAGTTCATGAAGACAAAATCAAATGATCACAAAGAAACATTGCATTTTAAAAGATGTGACTATAAAGAAACAAAATGCAAATGTATCAAGACCAACAAATAGATATAACTAAAAAGAATAGGTTGGTCTAGTGGGATCAAGGCCTAAGGTTACTCAAATGGTCTACCTTTGAAAATTCACCTAAAGCCTTGAAAAGGTTGTCCATGAGAGAACACTTTGAGGACTCACCAACTCTAGAAGATATAACTTGAGAAAGTCTTAGAGTGGTGCAATGAGGCTAGGGAAATTATCATTTTCAATCATAGTGGAAATCTTTAAAAAGATATGCAATTAAAATCACAACACTAGGGTTCTAATCTAGCAAGGATCAACTCCGGGTTGTTAAGCCCTAAAATGGAGTAACCCGCTCTGATACCACTTGAAAGTCCACCTGGATCCGAACCCTAGAGGGGGGGTGAATAGGGTGAGCTTCTTTTATGACCAATTTTAACAATTTTAACTTCTTTAAAACAAACTAGTCACAAGTGATGATTATCAAACAATATGCGGAAGCTAATATAAACAATCACCACAAAGCAAGCACCATCACACAAGGATTTATAGTGGTTCGGCCTCAATGCCTACATCCACTACCGGCTTGTGATCCAACACCCCACCGGATTTCCACTATTTATGCTTTTCAATAGGCTAAGCAATAACCTTTACAATATGCTTTCCAAGGCTAAGCAATAACCTTACAATGATGTTTTTCAAGGCTTAACATCAACCTATCCATTATGCTTTTATAGGCTAAGCAATAACCTCTTCAACCACATGGTTGGTTATCTCACTAAGTTGTGTCTTTAATACACTTGATGGAGATTCAATTAAGCTCATTACATTGCCTCTTAAATAGGCGGATATGGAAATGAAATACAAATACACACTCACACTATGAATGCAAAGATGAAAACAAATGAAGTGTGTGTGTGTGTGATCCTCAATCATTTAGAAAATGAAAGCTCATAAATGTATGCCTAAGGCTTTTGAAAGTTTTAGCTCAAAAACATTTATGATTGAGGATGTAATGCAATCACATGTTAAAAGTAACAACTTGTTAATGATATCAAAGTTACACAAGTTGTATGAAATGGATTAGCTCTAAACATGTGATGCATAGGGATGTCAATCAAATCATCAATGAAGTTCAAAACATAAAAATAGATTTGATTGAAAAGAGGGGACAAATCATATGTAATTATAAGGACAACTTGAAAAAGATTTACCAATCAAAGAAGGCAACTTGTGAAGCATTAAAACAATAATACACATATGATTTGTAATGATGTTGGATCCAAAACATAAGATACATTTGAGAGAGATTTTCTTATGATGGAAAAACAACACCCAAAGATTCAACAAAGTATATGAATCATGTTACATCTTTCATTAACATGATCTACTTAGATTTACCAATAAAGTACTACTTTGATGAATCAATGGTGATGTATCCAAAACAATAGATCTATTCAAAATATAGAACATGCTAAGGATACAACACATCATAGGTTAACATGTTACTAAGATTTACCAATGATAAAACAAAACATGAAAACATATGATTTGTAAAGAAGTTGAGTCCAAAACATAAGATACTTTTGAAAGTGATTTTCTTATGATGGAAAACAACAACCAAAGATTCAACCAAGTATAGGAATCATGTTACATATGATTTACCAAGTTTCTTTCATTAACATGATCTACTTTGATTTACCAATTCAAGTACTACTTGGATTGAATCATATGATGTTGTATCCAAAACAATAAATCAACTCAAAACATAAAATATGTTAAGGACACAACACAAACATAGTTTAACATGCTAGAAATGATTTACCAAAAATAAAACAAAAGCATGAAAACATATGATTAAGGAAGGAAGAGCCTACTTGGTGGTTTAACTTCATTAATCCAAGCTTTAGCTTTCCTAATCATCCCCTTCATCCCTTGGTTCTTTTCCCTTTTGATATGCCTCAAATCCTCTCAAGGAGGGGCTAAAAATTCCCAACTTTTGGTAAGGGAAAGAACTCATTTTATAGCCAAAAAGGTCCAACGGCTATATCCTCGGTCGACCGGCACACAGGCCTCGGTCGACCGGGAAGGCACAACGGTCAGATTTCTGACCGTTGGAGGTTTCAGTGCAAAAATGCAGTTTTTACCTCCAGTTGTCTCGGTCGACCGAGACCTGTGTCTCGGTCGACCGGCGACACTGCCGGGACTCCCCCCTATTTGCAAAAAATGCAACTTTTGCATATTTGAAGGTTTTTCTTTGGGGGACCTTTTGGCCACTAAATCAAGCTTGGAAAACATGTTTTAAGGATTCTAAAGGTTTTTAAAACATGCCATAAAAAGCCTAAAAAGTTTCAAAACTTTTTAAAACAAGGCTTGCTTGATTTCTTTGAAAACTCTTTTCTAAATCAAATGCATCCAAGATTGAAACCAAAACATGCATAAATCAATACTTTTACAAAACTAAAAAGTAATGCATGAATAAAACAAGATTTCAAGTTTATTTAAAACCAATGCAAGTGTGTAAATCAAATGATGCTAGAATGATAATGCAACCATCAAATTGCAATCTACAAAATTCCTAACAAATACATCTCAGGCTTCGAGTGCACAATATCAGGCTAAAGGTCGCTTAACATGTTCTAGTTTTCATTCTGGCAAGTACTCTTCAAAACAAACATATTGTCAATTTCGGTCAGCTGGCGGTTAGCCGAAATGGAACCTAGCCGCAAGCTGACCGTAGGCTGACCGCTGGAACTTAGGTCAGAAAACTTGGCTCTCTGGAAAAGGAGCCGATATGCTTCCGGTTGGCTTATGGTCAACCGCAAGGGAACTGGCGGCTAGCCGTGAGCTGACTGCAGGGCTGACCGTAGGACCCTGATGCAGAGGCCAGCTACTGGAAAAGGAACCGCTGTGTTCGGTTGGCTCGCGGTTAGCCGAGATGTGGATTTCGGCTAGCCGCCAACTGACCGAAACTACATGGGAAGTACAGTTCAGTGCAGATTTTCCACATTTCCTTTTTCCCTTCTTCTTGTTTTTCATTCCACCTGCACTCCCTGAGCCTCCATGCTCTCCAAGGGATAACATCCACATTTCTCACAATTCCAAACATCCAATCCAAGGAAAACATGATCATGAAGCTTATAAACATTTTCATATGCAAAATTTCTAGAATAACAATGAAACCTAAAATACACATGCAACAATGATCCTATAGAGAATACTTGCCTTTGGCCAAATGCTAAACAATCTTCTCCAAGCACTGCACTCAACCTATTCCAACACTACAAGAATCCCAAGGATAAAACCACTCAAACTCAACAAAAATGAAAACAAAGAACCCATTTTCACCAAAGGGTTTTCAATATGAAAAACAAGATCTTTAAGAACCAAAAAGACTTCATGAAAAGTATGGGTTGAAGCTCTTACCTAGAAATGGCCAAACAAGAAGAGATGAAGATAATGAAGAGCTTATCCCACAAGAAACTCCAATAAATTTGTACCAATAGAAAGCTTGCAAGGAGAGGAAGAAGATGATGGTCTTGGAATTTTATTTGGAGAACTCTAGCTTGATCATGCAAGAGAAATGAAGTGGAAGGGGAAAAAGGGATTTTCAGCCTAGGTTAAGAAAGTTGCAGGAACTTGGGGAAAGTGAATGAAAGAGATGAGTATAAAGCTTAAGAAATGACAATGGGGCCCAATGAACTTGGACCTTGTAATGACAAAAACATGATCTTGTGGGCCTGGAATGACTTCGACGAAGAAGGATAAAATGATCATTGAAATATCTAGTTTCCAAAAAGTATATTTTCGGCATGGTTTTGAGATCTCAAAAATTGTGTCCAGATTTGTGCATAAAAGACAATTTTACCCTTCTTGGGCCAGAACTTGGGTTTTTGGGCTTCAAACATGAATGGGCTGAAGATGAAAGTTGTAACACATAGTAAAATCATTCAAATGAAATCAAAATCACAAGTACATAGAAACCGATACGATCCTTCCAAGCTTACACGTGCACTCAGGCCTTCATGAGTGTGCCTGACTAATACTAAACGTTCTCAAAATTCCCAAAGCTATGTCCAAGACTAAACTAATTATTCTAAGCCAACGATTACTAAACCCACTTAGGACTAAACACACACTAATCGTATACTAATCGAATTGGTCTGGGTCGGGGTCTAACACCAAGAACGAATCCTAGAGGGGGGGGGGGTGAATAGGGTGAGCTCTAAGAACCTAGACCAATTTGAATTCTTTAAACTTTTAAGTCAATTAAGCTTTGATGAAGATTAATTATCTTGTGATAGAGAGGAGTCTCTAAGGTAAGCATACACAATGAATAACCAACTACAATCTTCATTCATGCATAAGAACATCATTCATATAAAGAAGGTAAAAGATCAATCACCATAACACACATGCTTATAGTGGTTCGGCCAAATTGCCTACATCCACCCCCGGTAAACCTACCGGATTTCACTAACTCAAATTAAGGTTTAGGATCACCTTAAACCTTACAAATTCATCACTATGCTTTTCAAGGCTAAGCATAAACCTTTACAACATTAACTATGTTTTTCAAGGCTAAGCAGCAACCTTAACAACAAGAGGTTTTTCTCTTAAGAAAAATGCCTAAGAATGCATGGATTAAGAGAACAATGTAAATGCAATGGAGTGCCTCTAAATAGGCTAAATAGAAAATGGAAACTTAACTTCTAGACATATGCATATGGATGACAAAGTTTATGAATAATGCATATACTAGAAATCACTCTAACTCTTTTTAGAAAGATGTAACTTTAAATGATGCAAAGATGATAATCATATGTATGAGAAAGAGTTGTTTGACAAACACATGGTTTTCCAAAAAGATCAAACTTGAATTGCAAAGTTATAATCTTAAGATTAACAAGTTAGATTTGAAAACAAAGATTCATAACTCATGTGAATGACCAATCATATGTTGATTTCATAAAGCTAAGATATTTCAAAATTCAAATCATGTTATGAAAGACAACACTTCAATAGATAAGCATCTAATTAATCTTGCATTGAAGAAAAACAAAGATAAAGAAACAAAGCATGATTTTAAAAGACTAAGGATAAAGGAAGCACACCCATTTAGAAGATCAAAGGTTGAATCAATGGAATGGCTTCATAATCCTTTCAATAATGCTCTAGAAAAGTTGTAAGACTTTGGCCTCAAAAGTTCTTGAAAGTTCAGCAACATTCTCCAAACAAAAAGCCACTTTTTATAAAGAAAAAGTTCCCAACGGCTAGTGCCCGGTCGACCGGGTACACACAACGGCTATAAAAATGGCCGTTGGAGAAGCTACCAGCTCAAAATCCCTGTCGACCCGTAGTGTGCCGGGTCGACCGGGTCCCTTGGCCCGGTCGACCGGCCACACAGGCAGGTCGACCTGAAGACTGCCCAGAATTTCTGAAATTTTAGAAACTTGTAACTTAGAGGGCATCTTTCCAGGGGACTTTGAGGCACATTTCTCAAGCATAGATTCATGACTTAAAAAGGATGAAAACTGATTTTTTAAAGGCATGAAACTCCAAATCAAAATATGGATTTAAAGAAGGAAACTTTGGAAAGATTGAATGATTTTTTAACTTAAAGATTAAAACACTTAGAGGCTTGAAAATCTGAACTCAGAACTCCATGAACTTAAGAGACAAAACAGATTTGAAAACCATGCATAACATATGATAAAAACAAAGATTATGAAAGAGAAATATGCATGAAGATCCAAAGAATAAGAACATGAAAGAATGAGAGGTCAAGCTATGAAAATGAAAGCATCCTATCAAATTACAACAAAACAAAAACTCTAATAGTATATGGCTGTGAAGCCGTTCTACCACTCGAAACTCAAATCCCTTCACTCTGAATTGCGTTAGCTAGCGGCATGAATGAAGAAGGGAATAAGAAATTACGGCTACAAGAATCGGAATCTCTTGACGAAGAAAGGCTCATCGCTCGTCAAAACATATGGATCTATCAATCTAGAATGGCAAATGCGTTTAATAAAAAAGTACATCAAAGGGTCTTTAAAAGGGGCGATTTGGTCCTCGCTGTTAAAAGACCGATGATCATCACTCATAAATCAAAGGGAAAGTTTACAGAAAAATGGGAGGGACCATTTGTTATCGATTTTGTCTACTCTAACGGCTCTTACAGTTTAATTAATCAAGATGGTGATCGATGCCTTATGCCCATCAACTGCAAATTTCTTAAGAAGTATTATCCATGAAAACATGTCCTCTTATCATCTTCGATTTTCGATATGATGCCTCGAGTCATAGATGTCTCGATATAATGCCTCAAAAACCAAAAAGTTTTGGACCTCGACACCAAGCCTCGGAATATTTAAAAGTTCTGATATCATGCCTCGAAGTTCATGATATGTCAAACTTTGATATCAAGCCTAAGAACATTTAATGTTTTGATACCAAGCCTCAAAGTTTGCAACATGTTGTTAAGTCTCAGAACCTCAAAAGTTTTGATACTATGCCTCGGAGATCGAAACTCCAAATTTAACATTTCAATATGTCATGTGAGCCTTGACTGTGGCTTGTGAAGATATGCTGCCAAACCAAAAAAAAAGAGGACACACTTTAGGCTGAATCTAGCTTGTCTCAATCTGTCTAATTGGTATGAAAAGAAATTCCCCAGCATGAGTTACTCAGTCAACATTTTACAATAATAACTCAGACCAGGTCAGGAAGTCAATCCCACTGCCAAGTTCAAACTTGTGTGGATAAATTCTGAGTAAAACTGAGATGACATGTATACTTTTTTTTTGGCATATGCAAAGGGGGATTTTAAATGGACGAGCCCAATGAGAGAGCCCATATGGAAAAATTGTGACGCGATGGGTTCGAGGCACGCCTACTCCGGAAAACTCCTCATCAGCGATCCTCGAAGGGGGCATTTGTTGGAAGATAAAATATATATATTCATCACCATCAATACTTGGACCGTATCCAACGTGACCTTGATCAAGTGGGACTAAATCAATCGGACCCATCCCCAACACAATGATTTGTGACCACTACATGGCATGGAATTGTACCCTGATGAATTTGGTGGCTCCTATCAAAATCTCTTAAATTTACGAGGGAGATTAACATGATTAATATAGGTTCAAGCCAGCCATATCATGTGCAATGAAGCCCAAGTTAAATTTTCGGGCCTAAACAGCATGACCAATTTTGGTTGATTCAGGCACAAGTCAATTTCTGACCTAGGCCATGTGACCAATCATTGTTGATGATGGTCCAGGCCTGAGCCATATGAATTAATCCATGCCAATTTGTGGCCAATCCGTGCCAATTTCTGGCCTGAGCCATATGAATTAATTCATGCCAATTTGTGGCCAATCCATGCCAATTTCTGGCCTGAGCCATATGAATTAGTCCATACAGCCAATTTTGATTGAATAGAGGAGGGTCATTTCTGGCCTAAGTATGTGACCAATCTTGGTCTAAGCCAAAGCTAAATTCTGGCCTAGGCCTTGTAAGACCCCGACCCGAGTGAACTCGATTAGTGCTGATTAAGTTGTGTGTTAGTGCTAAGCTTGATTAGTGATTTTGGTTAAGTTGGGTTTAGAATAACCTTGATTCTAGTTTTGTGCTACTTTGAGTGTTTCGATAGCTAGTGGGGCCCTTTGGAGGTTCCCTTTTCGGCTTTGCATTTACTTGTGAGATTTTCCGGAATTGTTTCGTATTGTGTTTTTGGCCCGTTGCATTCATCTTGAGGAATCCTTCAACTTTCATGTTGACCCCGATTCCGTTGAGGTCCCAAAATCCGATTTCCTAGCCTTGAGGGCAAAACAGTCATTGCACACCAAATCTGTACCCAAAACTTGATATTCCTGAAACCCACGAAACATATACTTTTTAGAAACTAGATATTTCGACGATCATTTCTTCCTTCTTCGTCGAATCCATCCGAGGTCCCGAAAGAGATGATTTCAACCACCTAAGTTTCTTTAGTTGTGGGACCCAATCCCATTTGTTAACAAAGGGAAACCCCCTTCTTCATTTCCCTTTCCAATCCCTTGTTCCAGTACAAACTATTAAACCTAGGGTTTTTCTTGCTTTTCTCTTCTTCTTCTTGCTTCTCCATCTCTAATCCTCACCAATCTTGCACCAAACTCGAAATGGAGATCACCAACCTCTTCCTCATCTTGCAAGCTTTATCTTGATACCATTTTTGGAGAAATCTTCCAACCTAGAGACCTTCCTTGAGCTAGCCCTCTTCATTTGAAGGTCATCCAAGTAAGTAATCCCCTTCATCTTCTAGATTTGTAGTCTTCTAGCCTTAGGGAAGCTACATTTGCATTATTGTTAGTTCATTCATTTTCATTCCTTGTGTAACCTATTTTAGGGTTGTTTTGGGGGTTTTTTTATTGTAGCTTGGCTTTGAGCTATAGAAGTGAATAGAGGCTTGATTTCAGCTAGCTTGGACTTGAGGCAAGTGAATGATTGGGTGTTTTAAGTTTTAAATGGTTTGGTGAAGCATTTTTAGATTTTCATGCTTTCATTAATTGCTTTTATGGGTGAAATAAATGATCTTATTGCATCTTGATAGCCTCATTTAATGTCTTGGAAACATGTTTTTAAGTCATCTTGTTCATAGTTCTATGTGGTGGTCTATGTGTTGGAAGGAAAGGAAAAAGGGGAGAAAAAATCAAGTTTCCCGAACCTGCTACACGCCCAGGTCCGATCGATCGGACATGCAGGCCGATCGATCGGACTGTCGTTAACTAAGAGGCTTTTCGAGCCGATCGATCGGACCTGCCCGTAACTGGGACAGAAATTTCGGATCAGTTTGAGTCCAGTGAAATTTGATATTGTTTTTTTTTGGACCTTGGCTACCCTCCTTGGACTCATTTGACCATTTGTGAGGATGTCTTGAGCCAATGCTCTTCACGGTCGGTTCGGATGCATCAAAGTTCAATATATTTCAATCTTGAACGGAATGGAACGACACGGTATTTTCTTCATATCTAAACGCAAGGTCTATTCCCTTGGGTATCATGAATTCTATTCCTTTCGATGACTGAGTAGGTTACTCGATGGTTCCGGGTTAACATCATACTTAGGATGGACCGTTTATAGTCTTGATTTTTCCATGGTAATACCTAGTTCTTCCCATAAGCTCATGTTAAGTTTTAAAAATCGTAAAAGTGCATAAGGAGCCCGGAATGTCTTCAAACTCAAGGAGTACCAAATCATTTCAATAATCGACATACAGGACCCCTATTCACTTAAATAGATCTTGAAATTGATATTTTTCCCGGGATTGTAATAGTTCATTATATTTCTTCATTTCCAAGATTTACACTACATGAGTTGTGTTCCCGAAAGCATGATAGTAACATTGACTTGTCCCGAAGAGTATTGCCCGACACGAAATGTAAGTTATGTACTTGAGTATACTAGCCCCGCATGTTTATTGCATTTGCATTTGATTTACTCGTTCCGGTCTCGATTTGCTATTTAACCTAAGAGTCGGCATCACTAAGCTTGGATACCTTGTCGGTTTGTGTAAGACCCCGACCCGAGTGATCCCGATTAGTGCTAATTAAGTTGCGTGTTAGTGCTAAGCTTGATTAGTGATTCTTGGTTAAGTTGGGTTTAGATTTAACCTTGATTTTAGTTTTGGGCTACTTTGTGTGTTTTGGATTTCTTGTGGGGCCCTTTGGGGGTTCCCTTTTCGGCTTGGTATTTTCTCAAGAAATTTCCCGATTTGTTGTGAATTGTGTTTTTGGCCCGTTGCATTCATCTTGTGGATTCCAACAACTTTCATGTTGATCCCGTTCTCGTTTGAGATCACGAAACCCGAATTCTTGGCCTTGAGGGCAAAACAGTCTTTACACACCAAATCTGTACCAAAACTCATTATTCCCGAAACCCGCGAAACATAGACTTTTTGGAAAGTAGATATTTCGACGAACATTTCTTCCTTCTTCGTCGAATTCATCCGAGGTCCCGAATTAGATGATTTCAGTCCATTTAGCTTCTTAAGTTGTGGGACCCAAGCTCCTCATTGTTAACAAAAGAGAACCCACCTCTTCTTTCTCATTCACTCTCCATTGCTCCAGCACAACTGAACCTAGGGTTCTTGTGGTTTTCTTCTTCTCCTTGCTTCTTCATCTCCAAGCCTCACCAATAGTCCACCAACCAAGCAATGAAGGTCATCTTCTCCTTCCTCATCTTGCAAGCATTCCATTGATACCGTTTTTGGAGGAACCCATCAATCTAGAGATCTTCTTTGAACTAGTCCTCTTCATTTGAAGACCATCCAAGTAAGTGATTCTCCCCATCTCCTAGATTAGTGTTCCTCTAGTTCTTGTTAAGCTACATTTCCATTTTTGAAAGGTTTCCTAGTCATTATATTGTTTGACCCATGTTAGGGCTTTATTTGGGGATTTTGCATTGTAGCTTGGACCATTTTCTTGGAGGACTTGATAGAGCTTAATATCATTAATTGAAGACTTGAGGCAAGTGAATGCTTGAATGTTTTTTAAGTTGAAATGGTTTGGCTTAGTATTTATGGATTTTCCATATTATCATTAATGTATTTTGTTTTGGAATAAATGCTCATAAGATATCTTAATAGCCTCATTCATTGTTTTATAAGCATGTTGGTAAAGCATTTATTGTCCTTGTGATAGCTTAGATGAATGTTTGTGGAATGGTTTGTTTTCCTTCCTATTCTTGCATTGGATTTGGCATGGAAGAGGTGATAGAGAGAACTCTTAATGAGGATTTGGAGAAGTATAAAGAGATGCATTGGAGGAACTATTAGCCCAATGTTATTGTAAGGACCTTGTGGATGTGAGGAAGATGGTTTTGAGGAGGAAAATGACTCAAAACTGAACTCAGTGAGCATTTTCGTAACTGGCGGTCAGCTCACGGTTAGCCAGCGGCTAACCGCCGAATGCATCGGCGGCTAACCGCCAGCTAACCGCGCACCGCGGTGACTTTTCCAGAGAGCATCATTTTCCACCTGAAAACGCGGTCAGCCTCACGGTTAGCCAGCGGCTAACCGCCGAACCCATCGGCGGCTAACCGCCAGCCAACCGCACAATCACGGTTCCTTTTCCCGAGAGCATCAGAATTCTCACCTGAAATTCGGTCAGCTCCACGATTACCCAGCGGCTAACCGCCGAATGCATCGGCGGCTAACCGCCAGCTAACCGCCAGGTAACCGAAATTTCCCAGATTTCGAAAAGCTCCCCGCTCGAACGAACTCTCCGGTTCGTTCGAGCGTTGAGCTTTGTCAATCGAAGTAAGGACTACAATAGACATACGGGACCCCTATTCACTTAAATAGATTTTGAAATTGGTATTTTACCCGAAATGTGTTATAACTCGTTATTTCACCTCGTTTCCAAGACTTGTATTACATGACTTGTTTTCCCGAAAGCATTGGAGTTACATTAGTAACAGTTAATTGTCCCGAAATGCATTGCCCGACATGAAATGATAGTGTGCCCTTGAGCACCCCGTTTTACCCGTTTATCTACTGTACTTGGTTTACTTGCATATGTCTCGATTGGTTTTATCCTATGAGTCGGCATCACTAAGCTTGGATACCATGTCAGTCTGATCCACTGACTTGGAAATCCCTCTCCCGTCCCGCCAGCTGCAGTTTGGATCCCGATGCCCGGTTTACCACCGTGGCCCCGTCCCGATACCCGGTTCGCTACCGTGGTCCCGTTCCCGTATAGTTATATTGTATATATGTACACGTTGTTTCTCCTCACCTTGTGTGACTGAGATCAACGTCCCGTGATACTGTTGTCACTTTAGTGACAGAGGACTTAGCTTTATGTGATTGCCACCTTGTTATTCCCGATTCCTTGGTTACCTCATATGTTTTATCTTGTTTACTTGTTTTATAGCAAATGATTTACCTGCTTTATGAGAGTTCTTGCTTAAACAGATTTATATGCTTTTCAAGAGATTTCCTCTATTATTGTTGTTGTATCTTGTCATTCTCTTGCCAGACCGTCGTGTCTGATCCTTTGCTTTGGTACTCAGGTCCCGTTGCCGGTTTCCTTGAGGAGGAGCCGGAGGAGGCGGTAGGTGAGCTGCAGCCTCTAGTTGAGTGGCGTGCTGACGATGTCATGTAGACATCGGGTTGCCAAGAGGCGTAACATTTTGGGAAGGATTTGTTAACTATTCTTTGGGTTATTATTTTGTAATATTGGCCTTTGTTGGCCTCTAATTTTGGGGATTGTAACTAAATGATAACTTGTCTAACTTTAACAACTTTTGGGAAACATTGCTATATATCATTGCTCTTTCTGATACAGTTTGATATTGATGTAAATGCTTGCATGACTAGAGATAGTCTAACTATTTGATTTGCTACACGCTTCCGCATTAAAAAGAAATATCCATGCAAGGTTTTGATATCCTCACCGCGGACACCTGTGGGAAATTAAATAAGATTATTTTGAGGATGTAGGTAATCCTCTTGAATAATCATCACACACTAATGGTCCCGATCCCGGATTGGGACTTCCGGTCCGGGGTCGCGACAGTTTGATCCACCGACTTGGAGATCCCTCTCCCGTCCCGCCAGCTGCAGTTTGGATCCCGATACCCGGTTTATCACCGTGGTCCCGTCCTGATACCCAGTTCGCTACCGTGGTCCCGTCCCGTATATTTATATTGTATATATGATTTACGTTGAATCTCCTCACCTTGTGTGACTGAGATTAACGTCTCGTTGTACTGTTGTCACTTTAGTGACAGAGGACTTAGCTTTATGTGATTGCCATCTTGTTAGTTCCCGTTTTCCTTGGATACCTTATATGTTTTATCTTGTTTACTTGTTTTCTAGCAAATGATTCATTTATTTTATGAGAGTTCTTGCTTAAACAGATTTCTATGCTTTTCAAGATATTTCCTTTATTATTGTATGTTGTTGTATCTTTTCACTCTCTTGCCAGACCGTCGTGTCTGACCCATTTGCTTTGGTACTCAGGTCCCGTTGCCGGTTTCCTTGAGGAGGAGCCGGAGGAGGTGGTAGGTGAGCCGCAACCTCTAGTCGAGTGGCGTGCTGATGATGTCATGTAGACATCGGGTTGCTAAGAGAGGCGTAACATTTTGAGGAGGACTAATTAACCAATCTTTTGGGTTATTATCTTGTTATATTGGCCTCTAATTTTGGGAATTGTAATTAAATGTCACTTGTTAAACTTTAACTTACTTTTGGAAAACATGCTATAGATCATTGCTCATTCTGATACAGTACTCTATACTTGATGCTATTGCTTTCATGACTAGAGATAGTCTAACTATTTGATTTGCTACACGCTTCCGCACTTAATAGAAATGTTCATTTATGGTTGTGATATCCTCACTGCGGACACCTGTGGGAAATTAAATAAACGTATGTTATTATTAAACATATGTAATGTCCCGATCCCGGATCCGTCCTTCGGATTCCCGGTCCGGGGTCGTTACAGGCCTAACCCAAGATAAAAATGACAATCTATGAGACATGAAATCCACTGTCCCAAGACCTGTTTAGATGGGCCTAAACCCAGCGATGCATTAGGCTAACTTATGTATTGACATGCCTAAATCTATTTAGCCATTGGGCTCATTCCCAAATTAATAACTGGCCACCTGTTAATGGGAGTCACACCCCATGTTATACCCAATGACTAGGAGTGGATCTCTAGCCAATTAATTTTCCATGACCCATCAGACTCTCTCAGATTTATGTGGTAGTGTGTTGGGACCAATTAATACAAGGCTAAGCTGATTTTTTTTATGACCATGTCGTCCAGGTTTAGCCCAATTTTTGGTGACCATGTCATCAAATCCATGTGACCAAATTTGATAGACTATGGGCAGGATATTATTTTAGTCACGTTACCAAAAATTGTATGAACATCAATCATGTGATGGGAGCCAGATCTTTTGCAAACATGTGGAGTCTAAGAGGAATACCCATTCTTTAGATGAAAATGCCACCACCTCATGTTGAAAATGTCACCCACTCATGAGATGAAGGCAAACGATCATAAGAAATGGCAAGGTAGTTAGTTAGAGGAGGACAGGTGGTGTTCATCCACTCTAAGCTAGAGAAAATGGGTAGGAAATGGAGAACGTGGGGCAGTAACTGCCTTGGAGATGGCTCCAAGAAGCCTATAAAAGGCCACTACCTGATGCAAGAAAAGTGAGGAAAAAAAAAACAAAAGACAAGGAAGAACTCTGCAAAATTTGATATATAAAAAAAGAGAGAGAACTACGCTGTCATTTTCCGACGACGCGCTGCCAGAATTATCAAGCGAAGAGATCATTCCTGAAGAGAAGATTTGAAGCAGGTTAAGGACTAGGATCATGCCTCCATCAAGTGATGGAGCATGATTTCCTAGTTTTGAGCCAAATCCCTACATTTTTTTTAATGTTTATTTGCATTCCATGTAGAGTGAGAAAACGGGATTGCATGTGTAGAACCTCTCTTTGAGTCTACATTTCCTGATTTTTTTTCTCTGAATTTTATTGCTTGTAGATAATGCGTCATTGTAAATTCCTATTCATGAATACAAAAAAAAAAAGAATGAATTGATATCTTTATCAATGAATATTCATCTCAAGTTTTTTATTTATTTATTTTTTTGGTTCTTTTTTTTATAGTAATCCATAAGTCATTCAGGTAAGGGCCGTCATCATCCAATATAAGAAAATGAGTGTGCACATCATACTTAGCTTCTTGAGGATGTGACTTCTGTTTGACTCCCACCTATTGAAAATATGCTTTGAATCAGTACAAATTATTTTATCCTCAAAAACCCATTTAGACAAGTATCTCTATATGTTCCAAAATATGATTGGTGGAATAGTTTGTCAGATTTACCGAATTAAAATTTGATGAGCATTTTATTAAGTAACTGTTTTTGTTTATAATTAATTCACATACCATCCTTACAGGCAGAAATTTTTATGAAAGTTCAATGGATTTGTAGAACCCAATATGCTCATTAGATGCAGGATGGTATGTGAATTAATTATAAACAGAAACTGTTACTTAATAAAATGCTCGTGAAATTTTAAATCAGTAAATCTGACAAAATATTCCACCAATCATATTTTGGAACATATAGAGATACTTGTCTGAATGGGTTTTTGAGGATGAAATAATTTGTGCTGATTCAAAGCATATTTTCAACAGGTGGGAGTCAAACAGAAGTCACATCCTCAAGAAGCTAAGTATGTTGTGCACACTCATTTTCTTATAATGGATGAAGACGGCCCTTACCTAAATGACTTATGGATCACTAAAAAAAACAAAAAATAAATAAATAAATAAATAACTTGAGATGAATATTCACTGATAAAGATATCAAATCATTTTTTTTTTCTATTAAGGAAAAGGAATTTATAATGCCACATTATCTACAAGCAATAAAATTCAGAGAAAAAAAAATTAGGAAATGTAGACTCAAAGAGAGGTTCTACACATGCAATCCCATTTTCTCACTCTACATGAAATGCAAATAAACATTAAAAAAGACGTAGGGATTTGGCTCAAAACTAGGAAATCATGCTCCATCACTTGATGGAGGCATGATCCTAGTCCTTAACCTGCTTCAAATCTTCTCTTCAGGAATGATCTCTTCGCTTGATAATTCTGGCAGCGCGTCGTCGGAAAATGGCAGCGTAGTTCTCTTTTTTTTTTTATATCAAATTCTGCAGAGTTCTTCCTTGTCTTTGTTTTTTCCTTTTTTCCTCCCTTTTCTTGCATCAGGTAGTGGCCTTTTATGGGCTTCCTGGAGCCATCTCCAAGGCAGTTGCTGCCCCACGTTCTCCATTTCCTACCCATTTTCTCTAGCTTAGAGTGCATGAACACCATCTGTCCTCCTCTAACTAACTACCTTGCCAATTCTTATGATCGTTTGCCTTCATCTCATGAATGGGTGACATTTTCAACATGAGGTGGTGGCATTTTCATCTAAAGAATGGGTATTCCTCTTAGACTCCACATGTCATTTAACCACATGTTTGCAAACGATCTGGCTCCCTGTTAGACCCCGACCCAGACCATTTCGATTAGTGTGCGATTATTATGTGTTTAGTCCTAAGTGGGTTTAGTTGTTGTTGAGTTAGAAATGATTAGTTTAGTCTTGGAGATAGCTTTGGGAATTTCGAGAACGTTTAGTACTAGTCAGACATACTCAGGAAGGCCTGAGAGCGTGTGTGAACTTGGGAGGATCGTATCGGTTTCCGTGTGATTGTGATCTTGATTTCATTTGAATGATTTTTCTATGTGTTACAACTTTCGTTTTAAGCTCATTCATGTTTGAAGCCCAAAAACCCATGTTTTGGCCCAAAGAGGGTAAAATTGTCTTTCTTGCACAAATCTGGACACAATTCTTGAGATCTCAAAACCATGTCAAAAATATACTTTTTGGAAACTAGATTTTTCGACGATCGTTTTATCCTTCTTCGTCGAAGTCATCCGAGGCCCACAAGTTCGTGTTTTGGCCATTTCAAAGTTCAAGTCATTTGGGGCCCATTAACCTCACTAAAGCCCCATCTCCCTCTCTTTTCATTCATTTCCCCCATTCTCTGCAATTTTCTGAACCTAGGGCAAGGAAAACCCTTTCCCTTCCATCTTCTTCACCTTGCATGAGCTAGCTAGAAGACTCCAAAGAAGATTCCAAGGCTACCATTTTCTTCCCCTCATCTCGAGCTTCCTATTGATATCTTCTTCTTGAAAGCTAAGGTTGAGAAAGCCCTCCATTCGTCTTCATTTCTCTTGTTTGACCTTCTCTAGGTAAGAGCTTCCACTCATATCTTTCGTGGAGTTATTTTGGTTCCTCAAGATCATGTTTTTGATGTTTGCAAACCCCTTTGTTAAAATGGGTTCCTTGGTTCCATTTTTTTGAGTAAGTTGTGTGGTTTTCTCTTGGGTTTTCTTGTAGTGTTGGATTAGCTTGAGAGAAGTGCTTGAGAAGGATTGTTTAGCATTTGGGCAAGGCAAGTAATCTCTATAGGACCATTGTGCATGTGTATTTTAAGCTACATTGTTGTTTTGGGAATTTTGCATATGAATGTGTTTACAAGCTTCATGATCATGTTCTCTTCGGATTGAATGTTTAAGATTTGGAAAAATATGTGTTTTGCCCCTTGGAGAGCATGTAGGCTCAGGGAGTGCAAGTGGAATGAGAAACAAGAAGAAGGGAAGAAGAAATGTGCAAAAATCTGCACTGGACTGCAATTCCCGTGCAGCTCGGTCAGCCGTCGGTCGGCTGGCGGCTAACCGAAATCCCCATTTCGGTTAACCGTGAGCTGACCGAGCTCGACGGTTCCCTTTCCAGAAGCTAGCATTTCGTCAGGGAGTTGCGGTCAGCTTGACGGTCAGCGAGCGGCTAACCGCCATACCCCATCTCGGCTAACCGCTGGCCAACCGTGCATTGTCGGTTCCTTTTCCTGAGAGCTCCATTTCGGACTGGGTTCCAGCGGTCAGCCCTACGGTCAGCTTGAGCGCTCACCGCCAAGTCTCAGTTCGGCTAACCGCAAGCTAACCGCAGTTAGTTCGGTTCCTTTTCCAGAGGGCTGTGTTGGACCTGGATTTCCAGCGGTCAGCTGGCGGCTAGCCGCCAGACCTTAGTTCGGCTAGCCGACACCTGACCGCGAGGTGACCGAATTTGGCAGATTTCCTGTTTTGAAGAGTTTTTGCAAGAATGAAAACTAGAACATGTTAAGTGGCCTTTAGCCTGATATTACGCACTCGAAACCCTAGATGTCCTTGAACTTCTGGGGCACCAATTCTGTTTTAATTCCAACATCTGGGCTTCGGCTGCACAACGATCAACCAAAGGTCCTTGCATGAGCTTGATAGGCTTTGTATTCGTACTTTGGTTTTTGATATGATGAATATCATCATGTACTCGTTTTGAAGTTAAGTACAAGCTAGTTGTGAAGATGTGTTTCAAGAAAAAGGGGATCACTTCCTAAGCGTGTTATGCATATTAATTATGCCCTTGCTAGTCGTGTTCATCGTGTTTTGATAAGTGATTTCCTCTTTTATCTCGACGTGTTTAGACCGTGTTTCGCGTGTTTTGTGCATTCATGAATTAAGTAAACACCACTGAGCTTAGACTGCCCTTTCAGTTTGATCCACTGTCTGGGGGTCTTTAAACATGTGGACTGTCTGCAGACTGGTCGTGTATTTATTACACATCGTGCGTGTCCGGTTCCGCGGCCGGAATTCCCGTCTTTGTGGGAAATCGTGTCATGCTTATATTATGTATATCGTGCTTGTCGTGCGTGCTTGCTCTTTTCATTATATAAATGATAGAGAAAAGATGAGCTCTTTGTGGTTGATAACTATTCATGATATATTATGTACTCATGCTAGTTTGTTTTAGTACCTCAGCTCAATTATTTAGTTCTACAATTGTACCTCAGTCATGATAGTATTTCAAACCAAGTATTGCTTATATGTCTTCTTAAAACGTTATTGTTCATGCTTATGCCTAAATTGATTACCTGCCAAACCGTTGTGTTTGACCCTTGTTTGTTGGTGCCCAGGTGCAGGAGACGTTACCTTTGAGGAGGAGCGTCAGGAGGAGGCTTATGAGCCAACCCCTGTGAGAGAGTGGCAGCCCGATGATGTCATCTAGACGTCGGGCGGGTTCTTGAGTCTCGTCACCTTTTGACATGGGGTTTCTTTTGGTTATATTTTGGAGAAGTGTATTGGCCTCTGTTGGCCTCTTATGGAATTGTAACTAAACTTAAATTACTTTCTTGTTCGTCTTGTAACTTGAATTAAAAGGGGAATGCCTTGTTAGCTTCTTTCTTTAATACTAGGCCTTGGGATTATATGTCGTGGCACTTAAATATTTTATTGGTGCTCACCTTGTTGTGTTTTGCTACACGCTTCCGCATACTTGATCGAGTGAGTCAGATTCCGCGTGTCTTTGGGAATCCTCACCGCGGGAACCTGTGGGAAAACAGTAGACAAAGCAAATCTTCAATAGTAGTGCAAATCACCAACGTCGCGGGCCCAGGGTCCCGTTCCGGGGTTGCGACACTCCCATCACAAGATTGATGTTCATACAATTTTTGGTAACGTGACTAAAATAATAGCCTGCCCATAGTCTACCAAATTTGGTCACATGGATTTGATGACATGGTCACCAAAAAATGGGCTAAACCTGGACGACATGGTCATAAAAAAAAATCAGCTTAGCCTTGTATTAATTGGTCCCAACACACTACCACATAAATCTGAGAGAGTCTGATGAGTCAAGGAAAATTAACTGGCTAGAGATCCACTCCTAGTCATATGGTATAACATGGGGTGTGACTCGCATAAACAGGTGGCCAGTTATTAATTTGGGAATGAGCCCAATGGCTAAATAGATTTAGGCATGTCAATACATAAGTGAGCCCAATGCATCGCTGGGTTTAGCCCCATCTAAACAGGTCCTGGGACAGTGGATTTCATGTCTCATAGATTGTCATTTTTATCTTGGGTCAGGCCTAGGACAGAATTTAGCTTTGGCTTAGACCAAGATTGGTCACATACTTAGGCCAGAAATGACCCTCCTCTATTCAATCAAAATTGGTTGTATGGACTAATTCATATGGCTCAGGCCAGAAATTGGCATGGATTGGTCACAAATTGGCATGAATTAATTTATATGGCTTAGGCCAGAAATTGGCATGGATTGGCCACAAATTAATTCATATGGCTCAGGCCTGGACCATCATCAACAAAGATTGGTCACATGGCCTGGGTAAGAAATTGATTTCAGCCTGATTCAACCAAAATTGGTCATGTATTTTTAGGCCCAAAAAATTAGCTTGGACTTTAATCAACCAAGGTCAATTATATGGCTTGGGTCAGAAATTGACTTGTGCTTGAATCAACCAAAATTGGTCAAGTTGTTTAGGCCCAAAAATTTAACTTGGGCTTCATTGGACATGATATGGCTGGCTTGAACCTATATTAATCATGTTAATCTCCCTCGTAAATTTAAGAGATTTTGATAGGAGCCACCAAATTCATCAGGGTACAATTCCATGCCATGTAGTAGTCACAAATCATTGGGTTGGGGATGGGTCCGATTGATTTAGTCCCACTTGATTAAGATCACGCTGGATACGGTCCAAGTATTGATGGTGATGAATATATATATTTTATCTTCCAACAAATGCCCCATTCGAGGATCGCTGACGAGGAGTTTTCCGGAGTAGGTGTGCCTCGAACCCATCGCGTCACAATTTTTCCATATGGGCTCTCTCATTGGGCTCGTCCATTTAAAATGCCCCTTTGCATATGCCAAAAACAAAGTATACATGTCATCTCAGTTTTACTCAGAATTTATCCACACAAGTTTGAGCTTGGCAGTGGGATTGACTTCCTGACCTTGTCTGAGTGATTATTGTAAAATGTTGACTGAGTAACTCATGCTGGGGAATTTCTTTTCATACCAATTAGACAGATTGAGACAAGCTAGATTCAGCCAAAAGTGTGTGCCCGCTTCTTTTTTTTTTTGGTTTGGCAGCATATCTTCAAAAGCCACAGTCAAGGCTCACATGACATATTGAAATGTTAAATTTGGAGTTTCGATCTCCGAGGCATAGTATCAAAACTTTTGAGGTTCTGAGACTTAACAACATGCTGCAAACTTTGAGGCTTGGTATCAAAACATTAAATGTTCTGAGGCTTGATATCAAAGTTTGACATATCATGAACTTCGAGGCATGATATCGGAACTTTGAAATATTCCGAGGCTTGGTGTCGAGGTTCAAAACTTTTCGGTTTTCGAGGCATTATATCGAGACTTCTATGACTCGAGGCATCATATCGAAAATCGAAGATGATAAGAGGACATGTTTTCATGGATAATACTTCTTAAGAAATTTGCCATTGACGGGCATACGGCATCGATCACCATCTTGATTATTTAAACTGTAAGAGTCGTTAGAGTAGACAGAATCGATAACAAATGGTCCCTCCCATTTTTCTGTAAACTTCCCTTTTGATTTATGAGTGATGATCATTGGTATTTTAACAGCGAGGACCAAATCGCCCCTTTTAAAGAACCTTTCATGTACTTTTTTATTAAACGCATTTGCCATTCTAGGTTTGTAGATCCCTATGTTTTGACGAGCGATGAGCCTTTCTTCGTCAAGAGATTCCAATTCTTGTAGCCGTAATTTCGCATTCCCTTCTTCATTCATGCCGCTAGCGAACACAATTCGAAGTGAAGGGATTTGATTTTCGAGTGGTAGAACGGCTTCACAGCCATATACAAGTGAGAAAGGTGTAAATTGAGTCGCTCCTCAAACCGTGGTACGTTAGGCCATAGCGCTTCTGGCAATCGTTCTTGCCAATCTCTTTTGTTTTTAGAGACCATTTTCTTTAACAGTTTGCATATTGTCTTATTGAACGCTTCAGCTAAACCATTGGCTGGTGGGTAATAAGTTGTAAAAGAAATACTTTTGATGTGATATTTCTCGCAGAATTTATAAAAACGATGGTCTCGAAACTGCGGTCCATTATCATGGACAAACCTATTCGGGACCCCAAACCTACATATAATGTTGGTTTTGAGAAAGTTAAGAACAACAGCGGTCTTAACTTCATTCAAGGCTACTGCTTCAGCCCATTTAGAAAAGTAGTCTGTCACAGCAAATATGAATCGATGCCCCTTTGATGACGGAGGATTAATCGGCCCAACTATATCCATTCCCCATGCTTCAAATGGCCAAGATGTCACTGAAGGGTGTAAAGGTTCAGGGGCTCTATGTATGTAATCAGCATGAAGTTGACAAGCCTTACATTGCTTGGCTAATTCATGTGTATCTTTAATCATGGTTGGCCAATAATAACCCATCCTTATAATTCGATCACATAATTTTGGACTCGGTTGATGTGCTCCACATGTTCCACTATGAGTTTCAGTCATGATTTGATAAACAACAAAGTAAAATACCTTCATATGACTTTCTATATAGAGTTTTGGTATTGACGTCATAGTAAAATTTAGGAGCCCTCCTTCTTATGCTTGTTCGTTCTTTTGGGTAATCTGGTAAAATTCCGAACTGCACATAAACAATAAATGGGTCACGCCAATCTCCAATCGCCATTTCACATACAAAAAGTCTACTTGATTTGACTAATTGGCATTCGGCAATGGCTTCATGTGTATCTAATGGCGGCAAGATCCTTCATTCACAAACCAATACTTTAAGGACTTCTCCTTCATGAAGGGCCATCGAGGCTGCTAGACTTGCTAATGCATCTGCCCTTGCATTCTGGCTTCGCGAGATATGTTCAATATTACAATAAATGAACTTGTTCATCAATCGTTGAGCTATCTTATGATAGGGGCAAATGTCGGGTTTCTTAACTTTATATTGATCATTCACTTGATTTATAATGAGTTTTGAATCTCCACGTATTTCCAAATGTCGAATTTGTGCCTCATGAGCTATTTCCATTCCCATAATAAGGGCCTGATATTCTGCATTATTATTAGAACATGATTTGATTAGTGAGAAGGAATAAGGGATCATATATCCATCAGGGGTTAAGAAGATACTCCTACCCCAGAAATCTTTTCTCCGCTTCCATCCGTCCTACTAGAACCATCAAAATACATTTCCCAAGCTTCTTGTTTTGAGGTCTGAAAGGTCTCAATGTAAAAGACTGGTTCATCTGGAAAAGCATCCCTTAGCTCGGAATCAGGTGGTGACGGATGCGCGGCCAAGAAATCTGCTAATGCTTGACCTTTTACTGCTTTTTGTGGGACATATATGATATCATATTGGGAAAGGAAAATGGACCATTTTGTTAATCTTGCACTCAAAGATCCTGCCTTTGTTACTAAGGTCTTTAATGTGTTTACACGAGAGACAAGATAAATTGTTTGTGATAGCAGGTAGTGCCTTAATTTCTGTATTGCAAACATTATCGTGGGGCATTATTTCTCTATCGGTGGATATCGATGTTCTGCTCCTACCATCACCCTACTTAAGAAGTAAAGTGCCACCTCATGCCCTTGGTTATTCTTTTGTGCCAGCATTGCCCCCAAGGAGTGATCAAGGGCTCGCGTATACAAAATGAATGGTCTCCCTTGCACTGGAGCAGCTAAAATAGGAGGCTTAATAAGATATTTCTTGATATCTTCAAAGGCTTCATCACATGCCTGATCCCATACAAAATTCACTCCTTTCTTCATTAGACGTGAGGATGGCCGACATCTTCCAGATAAATTAGAAATGAACCTTCGAATATAGGCCAATTGACCTTGGAGTCCTTTCAGCTCTTTTAGATTTCTTGGAGGTTTCATTGATGAAATGGCTTTTATCTTGATTGGATCAAGCTCGATTCCATCTTTGCAAACAATAAACCCTAAGAATTTTCCCGAAGAAACACCAAAAAAGAATTTCAATGGGTTTATGCGGAGTTTATACCGTCAAAGTCTTTCAAACATTTCCCTGAGGTCTTTGAGGTGATCTTCCTTTCTTTTGCTTTTAACAGCAAGATCATCTACATAACACTCCACCTTTTTATGTTGCATATCTTTAAAGATTTTCATCATTTCCCTTTGATAAGTAGCCCCTGCATTTTTTAAACCAAAAGGCTGTTAGGGATTTTGTAGATTGCAATTTGATAGATGCATTATCATTCTAGCATCATTTGATTTACACACATATGCATTGATTTAGAAAATCTTGAAATCTTGATTTATACAGGCATTGGTTTTTAGACTTGAAGAAATATTGATTTATGCATGATTTGTTTTTAATCTTTGGATGCATTTGTTTTTGAAAAAGAAGTTTTAGAAATCAAACAAGCCTATGTTTTAAATCTTTTAAATCTTTTTAGGCTTTTTGTGTTTCATGTTTTAAAACCCTTAGAATGATTTAAAACATGTTTTCAAGCTTGATTTAATGGCCCAAGAGTTCCCACATAAATATAGTTTGAAATATGCAAGAAAACTGCATTTTAGGGAATTTTTTGTCCCAAGCCAGGTCGACCTGCATGGGCTCGGTCGACCGGCCCAACAGGGGACCCGGTCGACCGAGCCCTCTGCGGGTCGACCGGGAATGTCCCGTTGGCTCTTCCAACGGTCATATTTCTCACCGTTTGAAGGCCAGGTCGACCGAGCACAGGGGCAGGTCGACCAGGCACTCGCAGAAACCCACTTTTTGGGTATAAATAGTGGTTCATTCCTTTGAAAAGAAGTGAGGATTTTTAGACCTTCCTTGAGAGGTTTTGAGGCAAATCAAAGGGAAATGAACTAAGGGATGAAGGGGGTCATTAGGAAAGCTAAAGCTTGGATTAAGGAAGTTAAATCTCTAAGTAAGCTTTACTTTTCTTAATCATATGTTTTCATGCTTTGTTTTATTTTTGGTAAATCTTTTGTAGCGTGATAAACTATGATTTGTTGTGTCCTTAACATGTTTATGTTTTGAATTGATCTATTGTTTTGGATGCATCACCTTGATTCAATCCAAGTAGTACTTGAATTGGTAAATCTAAGTAGATCATGTTAGTGAAAGAATCTTTGAAATTATATGTAACATGATTCCTATACTTGGTTGAATCTATGGTTGTTGGCTTTCATCATAAGAAAATCACTTTCAAATATATCTTATGTTTTGGATTCAACATCTTTACAAATCATATGTAACTTTGTTTTAAAAGTTTCACAACTTGCATTGCTTTGATAGGTATATCATTTTCAAGTTGATTTTATAATTACATATGATTTGTCCCCTTATTTCAATCAAATCTATTTTTATGTTTTGAGCTACATTGTTGATTTGATTGACATCCCTATGCTTCACATGTTTTGTTCTTAGATTTTCACAACTTGTTTTGAATACATATGTATATCTTTTACAAGTTACTTTTAACATGTGATTAGCATTCTTTCCTCAATCATAAATGTTTTTATGGGCTAAAACTTTCAAAAGCCCTAGGCATACATTTATGAGCTTTCATTTTAAAAATGATTGAGGACATCATACATACACATTGAGCATTCATCTTTGCATTGATAGTGTGTGTGTGTGTATGAATTAGTTTTACACTTTCATATCCGCCTATTTAAGAGGCATTGTAATGAGCTATAAATTGAATCTCCATCAAGTGTATTCTAGACACTAATTAGAGAGATAACCAACCTTTTGGTTGAAGAGGTTATTGCTTAGCCTAAGAAAAGCATAATTTATAGGTTGATGTTAAGCCTTGAAAAACATCATTGTAGAGGTTATTGCTTAGCCTTGAAAAGCATATTGTAAAGGTTATTGCTTGGCCTATTGAAAAGCATAAATAGTGGAAACCCGGTGGGGTGTTGAATCACAAGCCAGTAGTGGATGTAGGCATTGAGGCCGAACCACTACACTACAAAAAAAATGCCTTAATGAGTCACTTTTAAAGTGTCTTAAAAAGTGGTTTGTGTCGCTTTTCTGATTACAATGCAAGCGTCTTATCTGCCGGCGTCACTAAAAGTTCGTAAAAGCGTCTCAAGAAATACATTTGTTGTGTCAGTTTCTGTTATCAAAGTAACACAAAAAAATGGTTACTTGTGTCACTTTAAACCCAAAAGTGACACTAAAATAACTTAAAAGCGTCACAAGAAAGATGTCTCCCTTTTCAAAAGCAGTGATCTATATGTTGTTTTCGGACCAAAAGTGACACAAGTAGTCATCAGTTGTGACAGTTTCCATAGAAGCGAGATACCATCCATTTTTTTTTAAAAAAAATGCAATATATACATTACTAATAACATACTGCAGTATGGATACACTTTCAAATCACTAAACCTGCCTTACAAAAGATGCAAAAAAATATAGATAGCAACATTCAATAAGAACCATTTCATTAATTGGAAATTAATCACCATTCACATTATGGAAAATTTTGTCCACGCACTAAATCAAACAAACTATTCAAAACATAGTCAATTTGAATCCATCCATAATCCAAACTATTTACGTTAACCCTCGAATTCGTAACCAAAGCGTCACGACATAATCCAAAACCTTCACAAAAGCATCGAAAAAAAGGCAAGCTACTTTGTAAACAATTTCCAGAAATCCCTAACTAACCAAAATTAACTTAACCTAATTAGTAGATCCACTTAGCAAAAGGCATTCCATCTCTGTTTAATTTAGTTCTTCATTCACCTACAAAATAATAACAATTTGACTATGGCCCAGCAGTGTCCTGAGAAGTGCACAACTTGTAGTTATCCTCTAAACCCAACAATGTCTTGGCTTTGACAAGTCCAGCAGACGATACACCTACCATTCTTCCACAACTTGTCTGGAAAACGGAATTTGAGAAACTACATATCTGATCTGTGGCATGCTGATCCATTCGGTCTGCAAAAGACAGCATTGAAATCAAGTTGTGTGCATAATGAAACCAACAAAAAAACCAAAATCAAGAACGCACAACAAATGCAGATTAGAGCTTAAACCTCCTAAACTCCAAATAAGCTACTGCAAGTTAAGATATACAGAATGAATGAACAATGCAAGGTAACAGTTTAAAGATATACATACTGTATACGAGCATAGTCCATGCGGATACAGATCCAATCAGTGGACGCATGCATCACAAACTGAGTCATAGTCATGATGTAAGCTTATCAGCCAATATGCTGTATATTGGCCACAATGAACCAAAGTATCAACGGCGGTATATTGGTCCAAAAAGGAAGAGACAGGGAACTTGATTTGCCCCTTCACTCTTCATCTCTTTAATACTCTTATTATAAATCTCCTTTACTGTGAATTCCTAGGAATTCAAATTACCAAATACAAGTTGGTAAAGATGTTCTTAATGTTTAGAGCATTGTTTTCTTTGTGGAGTTTACCTTGTAAAACCTACTTGAGACTATCACCAATTATAGTACAACATGAAATGGGAAAGATTCATCATGAATGAAAAGGAAAGGCGGGAGCAGGGATTTTGCTTATATGGCTGTCATTTCAAATAAAATAGGCAAGCTTAAAATGACATTAAATTCCCTGAAACACATTTGATTCATTTATTAAACATCAGAAGATTCAACAATTTAATATGAAATAGCAATACATGAGCTATAGGGATTATCAAATAAATACATGCCCAATAAGACTTTGGAGATTCCTATGTATCCTTGTACTATGGGAAGAAAAAAATGATTCTGGCATTTTTTTAAATTCTAAACTTTGTGAACACCTCTTTTAGATTTTTTTTGGGATAAATTAAAACTAATGATGAGGGAATACAATAAACAGTAACATCTGAGTATCGTCATAGCATATCGCTTTTCTAGGTTGACAACAATGCTCTCCGCAACTGATATTTTGAACCATGTTTATGGGCCATGGCTATATTTTCACTTCCACACCTACAGTTGTGACACACTTTACAAATCAATGCATGCAGTTAATATTTTTTTGGTTAGTATACACAAGTGACTACATGATGATAAATATAAATAAGTCAAAACACAGTAAACTACATTTTTTTAAAGAGTCTTCTGCATCAAACATGCTGAATATCCATCACTTACCCTGATTTCTAATTCATACAGGATCTGGCAATACAGACCGCCTTTGTAGCAGGCCACATGACAAAACTGCAAAATACCAAAGCAACACTAACTGCAAAATCCTGACCATCCAACTTTGGCCACTAAATAGATGGACATAAAATAGGGAAAAAAAAGAAAGATAACAGAGGCCCCATTCCACCTGTCCACAGACCAGAAAGCTTTCACCGCAACAGCTTTCCCTGATCCAGTCCATAGATCCATCAAGAACAATGAGAAGCCACCATCCAAGGAACAGATTCAAGCACTTCAAGATTATCTTGACTCTGTGAAACCATCTCCTTGATGTTTATTTGATATTAGCCTTCTTTCCACACCCATGTAATTCTATTAACTTCTTTCACCTTTCAGTTTTTCTATTTTATTTCCTTATGGTTACTGAATCATTTGGTTTTCAATTTCCAGAAAGAAAAAGAAGAAATTGAATTGAATTGTGTGTTGATTTGATTTTAAGTAGGAACTGAACACTAGGGCTTCAACTGGGCCAGGATGGTAACTGTCCAGCTCCTGCCTATGGGTTTAAGGACTACGTCACAGGCCCACCCTTCTAAGAATTTTCATCAACTTCAATGTTTACAACAAGCAACATGACAAATTCAAAAGAATTGTTTTTTATTCAGTTGGCTGATTGAAGATTAGAAGATATTTATTATATAAGAATAATAAATAATTTATATCAGAAATAAGAAAACTTCTAACAAGCTATTTGTCACCCAAATTTACCTTGTACCCCAATTCATGTTGTCATATGTAATAAATTGGGTTTTTCAAGCATGAAGAATGCATAATTGGCAGATATTGTTTTTGCCTGGGGTAGAGGCAGCAGAAAGCATGAACATTCCTTGGTATACCTTTATAAAGGAAGAAATCCTTGGATGAAGTCGATAAACTCGAGTCGGATCTTATCTATTTCTTTGGTGGTGTATGTCTTTATGCTGGCCAACTCCTTAACCTGTTTCGAGAAAAAGCAAGTCAGTGTAGTCATTAGTGTAAGAAAACTAGCTAAGGAACTTTTACTCATTCTTTTGTGTAAGAAAACTAGCTATTGTAATTAAACTTTCATCCCATTCTTTTGTTTTTCTCTTTCTTTTTAATCGAACTTTTAATGATTGAGCAAAAAAAATATATTTATTTATTTGTGTATAACTATTTATTTCACCTTGCGTTTGAGCGATTGACCGGCATCAATAAAAAAGTGTCGCATAAAACTCATCACGTAATAACCACATACAATTCCGTCTCCTTGTTGTGGGCACTGTGGACAAATGTCATATAAACAAATGGTAAGAGTAACAAACCTTGCATCTTCATTGCATAAATAGGCATGCTTACCGTCACATACTCCCAATCTGGGTTCGGATTTAACCTTCTCGGCTTTCCAGAAGACAAGTTTGATATTTGAATTGCTCTAAAAATCCTAAGAAATTATCGTCAAGGAAAATAAAATATATACACTAAGGGGAAAAAAATAAGAGATAGAGATACTTTACGTGTTCACTTCAAGTTTAAAAGTTAGATCTGGCTGCTTTCCTAACGAATCCAACCAATAGACTTGCATTTCCGTTAAGACAATGACGATCAAAACCCAATGCCCTCTACAGCCAATCAAGTGAAAAAACAAATTACGTTAATATATTTTATTATTGTACTAAAGTAAAATGATGTCTAACAAATAAATACTGAAAAGCACTTACCCTGGGTTGTAAGGAATTACAAGAGCTCTATCACCATTATCCTGTGCCAAGGACTGCATGTATCGACTCTTATCATCTTTCTTTGTATGACGATTAAAACCTGCTGGAGATCCGAACGTGTACTTTGTTCGACCAATGCAATCGGTTGCATACAAGTATCTCATGTATGTGATGATGCAACTGGCATTTAATTCTCTCCTGTAGCAAACATCTAACAACTCATCCCTTGAGACTCTTATAGCATCAATCTCGTCCAAAAATAGAGTTCCAATCATTGGAATAGTTATAACATCATTCTTTCCCATCCGGTTTTTCACAGATTTAGCAAAACTTGAACACCGACTATTATTACCGACATCATCAAGTGAATCATCCTCTTCCTATAAAGATGAAGTTAATAAAATAAAGTAAAAGAATGCTCATTATATTGCAAGACTGTATGAATGTAAAACTATTATTGTTTCTACAAGGTACCTCATCATCCTCGAGTATAACAAATTCCTTAGGCCAAGCTACAAATGAATTGATAGCATCTTTAACATAAATCATCCCAGCGTTGTCATTTGGAATGGGAAGAGAAGCATCATGACATATAGCTGTATTGATAGAGACACACACATTTGACTCCCCTAAAGGCATGTTGTGAACATATTCTTTTGTCCCATTCCTTGGACGAATATTACCTTCAGCAACAATGTTATCTATAGACTGCAACGCTAACTTACAACGTTGGGTCTGTAACACACAAGAAAATGAAAGCTTATAAGGGATTTGTTAGTTACATAGGTTATTTACCACTTAAGTTGGATTATTGACAAACATATACCTTTCCATCTTTAGATTTAAGTGTTGAAGATGTGAGAATGCCTTTCCCTTTATCAACTATCTTTGCCTTTTGGTTTCGAGCTGCCACAATCCGTTTCTTTGCCTTTGGCTTTGAAGATACCACAATCTATTTTAAAGTCAATGACAAAAGAGTGTTATCAAAGAACGTATAAAATTGGGAACACAAAATATGGAAATGAAAATTGCTACCTGTTTTCCACATGATCTATGTGCTTTAGAAGTCATTATTACGTGCTCTTTGTTATCACTCTTAGCACTCTTAGCACTATTAGATGCCACATTTTCTGATAGTCGTGGCGTGTCCATTCCTTGTTGCCTAAGAAGCTCAATTATGGTTTCATTCAGTGCTGATGAGCCACTTGATGTTGTTTGTTTAAGCAACTCTATTACTGCTACTTTCAGTGTTTGATTCTCTGCTTCCAACTTCTCAGTATGTTTCCTTGATCCACGTCTAGGGAGATTGAAGTATGTAGTTGGAGTGTAGTACATACTAGCCCCCCTAACGCGTCCACTTTGCTCCGGGGTTCCCAAGGCCATTGTAAGTATATCATTGCTTCCTTCTGTAATCAAAGATCCTTCTTCTTTCTTTTTTTTCAGTTGATCCTGTGAGACAATTGAAAAATAAAAAGTTATAAAAAAAACATTACTCCAAGAGAGGTAGCCCCCACTGTTGGGTGGTTATTTTGTGAATCTTACTCGATCATGTTAATGAGTACTTACAATATAAGCAAAGAAAATGACATAGAACCTTGATATATGCTGGTATGAAGAACTATTGACTTAAACGTTAAATCCAAACTTACTATCTTTCCAGACATCTCCATAAAAGAATCATCTGCATATTCTGCGTTTTTATCTTGTCGAGCTAACAGCCATAACTGAGATCTGTCAAGTTCTTCAATGGGCATCCCTGCATCTTTCTATGTTCAATTAAAACCAAATAATCAGATAATAATAAACTAGTTAATGTATACGTATATATTAATAAAAATGATATAAGAAACTTAAGAAAGTTTACTACCAGCTTATCTTCAAGGCCAGCATAACCTGACTTTCCTAGTCGATGGTTGTATACGTTCACCATCCTTCTTGCTAGTTGAACCTTACTAAATTCCTAATAGTTCCATAAGTAAAAGTACTAGTTAGTCATATATTATTATATTGGCCAACAAATCCTAATGAAAGCAGGTACAACAGATGATGCCTGGTTGGGAAAAAAAAGGAAGCATGTAGAACACATATACCTGGAATTCTGCTGATAACCTCATCTGGACAAACTTTTCCCAATCTGGCTGCTTGATATCGGGATACATTTCAGGTGCTTGTACTAGCGCTTCAGGTTCGTCTATGAAAGGTCTAATAAACTCCCTTGTCAGATAATTCTTAAACTTCCTCCATATTTTACCACATTGTTTTAGAGCTGCCTTCCTAAATTTTGGATCTATAATGAACCTTCCCTACAAATAAAATGTCGTCGAACTTTGACTTACAAGTAAGAGAACACAAAGCATTTTAAACTATAAAGAGAAGAAAGTTTAAGGATTACCAGTAAGCCCTCCCATACATCAGCTTTTATTCTCTTATCCACTTTTGGCCAACTTGGCCATTCAGCAAGCGGAACATTAGCTTTCACTTGAGTGCCTGCCCAACTAGCAAAGTCTTTTCGCACCTTTTTATTTATTGGCACACCGTGTTCATCTAACGCAACTTCAACTTTCACACCATTCCAACCCTTATTTAAATCATGTTTAACTGTTTGGCCTCTAACGTTAGGCTCAACGTCATTGGCAGATTTCTTCATTTTATGTCTCCTCTTTCTTTTCTTAGGTGCTTGCATATCCCGTTCTGGATCCATAGAAAACTGTTACAAAGGCAGACACATAAGTACATAAGGCTAGAAAGAATGATATTTCCAACAAATAATAAAAAGAAATGCATGATTTAAACTTACCTATCATCAGCAAACCAAACCAAAATAATATCGGCAAAGCAAGCAACACTAATCGAGTATGCAAAAATGAGAATGTAGAGCTATCAGATATATGAAAATTATAACATAAGTAATTAATTAGTCAAGCGAAAGTCATAGCTTTTGTTATAATGGATTACCAGTAAACAATGAAACTCAAGATTTATTGTTGTCAACCCAAATCCCCTCTTCACAATCTACTCGCATGTAAGCTGACTGAGATTCATCAGTTCCATCAAAAGATTCGATATTTGGCAATTCTTCGACACAAATGTTTTCTTCTATGTTGCCCTCAATAAGGTTGTCGTCGCCATGATACATCTTTACAGGAGATTCTTCAACAACTGACCAATCGGGATCTAGTTGATCAGCTACATAGAAAATTGGATTTGCTTGAGATGCTAAAATAAAGGAATCAGACTTATGGCCAACTCTATTAAGATCAACCAAGGTGAAGCCCATATCATCTGTCTTGATGCCATTCTTAATGTCAACCCAATCACACTTGAACACTGAAACCTTGAAATTAGTATAGTCTAGCAGCCATATTTCATCAATTACACCATAAAACCCCATGCTGGAAAATACAGGGTTTTGATCCTTTGAACTTGAAACTTGGGGGGTTGTCGCCATCAAACTGACTCCACTGTTTTGATTAACTCACGAAGCATCACGTTTTCTTGTGCAAAAATGATGACCTTTAATTACATACGTAGAGTATTTCAAAACACGTGGCAATGGTCCCTTTGAAATCCACCTCAAAACTTCTGACACATTGTTATTAGCCATGCCCCGCTCGTGTAAAACCTATATTGTTTAAGAAGCTTAGTCAAATTTGTTTGAGGCATACAATACATAAAAGACATTCAGGTAATCATATACCCTTCTTTTGAGCCAATCATTAAAAGAACGGTTATGCTCTTCCTGTAACCATGTCGGTTTTCTAGCCTTGCGGGGATTGTGTTCCTTTAAGTAGCTCATGTGCTCCCTATCATATATCAGTACGAAATCACATTGTTAGCTATCAAAACCCATCAATATATTATGTAATTTGTTTAATTAAATAACTAAAAATCCTTACTCAATATAAGGTTGAACAACTCCTGTGTTTTGCAAGACATAATGATGTGCCTGCTCCAAGGCTTTGCTATCAGGTGCAATGAGTTCACCACCTGACGGATGCCTCCCATTTTCTACCAGATCAGTGGTAATAATTTCCAAGGAGGTATGAACTCCTACTGCAGCTAACCCAGGTAAGAATTCACTCATAAATTCAATTGCTTCTTCAGCGATATAGTTTTCAGCTATACAAGCTTCCGATTGAGCTGGGTTTCGGACATAACTCTTTAACACTCTCATGTACCTAAAGAGTTACTAAAGAAAACAGTGATAAATTGTGCGTAAGTTTCATGCATAATAGAAATGACCAGATAAGTAATCAATGTACCTCTCAAATGTGTACATCCATCGGAAGAAAACAGGACCACCAACTTCAACCTCTCTAACAAGATGAAGTGGTAAGTGAACCATGATATCGAAAAAAGATGGCGGGAAATACTTTTCCAGCAAACATAATGTGATCACGATATCATTCTGAATTTCAGGCAATCTTTTCACATCTACTACTCTCGCGCAAAGATCTTTGAAGAATCGACACAACCTAATAATTGCATTTCTCACATGACTTGGCAGGACAGATCGTATTGCCATAGGAAGTAATTGCTGCATCAACATGTGACAGTCATGTGACTTCAAGCCATGCAATTTCAGATCTTGCATTGAAACAAGGGGCTTGAAATTTGAAGAGTATCCTTCGGGGACTTTCAACTCGTGCAAGGTTTTGCATACTCTAGTTTTTTCAACTTTAGATAATGTGTAACATGCCGGGGGTAAGTATGTTCGCTTCTCACCAACCTTTGGGGCCAACTCCATCCTTAAACCCATCTCCTGCAGGTCAAGACGACTCTTAAGGTGGTCCTTTGTCTTATTTGGAATGTTGAGTAGAGTACCAATCACACTATCGCATACATTCTTCTCGATGTGCATGACGTCTAAGTTATGTGGGAGCGGTGAGTACTCCCAATACGGAAGATAAAAAAAGATGGATTTCTTGTTCCAGCATTTCATAACACCATTATCTCCTTTATTAACTTCTTGTGTTGACTTCTCTTTCCCCCACGAGAGTTTGATCCCTTCAACTTTGCTTTGTACTTGCTGCCCATTCAATCGTTCAGGTGCCTCCCTCAACTCCTTCTCACCGTTAAAGGCCTTTTGTTGCTTCCGATATGGATGATGCCGGTATAGAAATCTTCTAGTGGATGTGTATACATTTTTTCCACAATGTTTCAACCTATACGAAGATGTCTCTTCAGCACAAACTGGACAAGCAAAGTAGCCTTTAACAGTACACCCAGAAAGATTACCATAGGCTGGAAGATCGTTGATCGTCCATAGCAATACGACTCTCAGTAGAAATGACTCCTGCTTGTAGGCATCAAAAACCTCTACCCCTGAATTCCATAAAGTAATTAAATCATCAATTAAGGGACCTAAATAAACGTCAATGCCTTTTCCAGGTTGTTTTGGACATGATATCAGCATTGTCAACATCATGAACTTTCTCTTCATGTAGAGCCAAGGTGGGAGGTTGTAAGTTACCAACATCACAGGCCATAAACTGTACTTACTGCTAAGATTATTATATGGGTTGACTCCGTCTGCTGAAAGTGCAAGGCGGAGATTTCTCGATTCAGCACCAAACTCAGGCCACCTCTTGTCTACCAACTTCCAAGCTTGAGCGTCTGCTGGATGACGTAGTTTTTCATCCACCAATCGCTCATTGGCATGCCATGTCAATGACTTCGCTGTTTCCGCAGACTGAAACATCTTTTTAAATCTTGCAATAGGTGGAAAGTACCACAAAACTTTAGCCGGAACACCTTTAGTTTGGTCGGTCCCATTTTTAGTTTCCTTGTATCTTGATACTCCACAAGTTGGGCAAGTAGTTCTATTCTTATTTTCATCACCCCTGTAAAGTATACAGTCATTGGGACAAGCATGGATTTTTTCATATTTCATCCCATAAATTGACAATGTCTTCCTAACTGCATGCATGCTAGAAGGCATCAAATTACCTTCTGGAAGCATCTCTCCTAAGGCTTTCAACAAATTCGTAAAACTTGTGTCAGTCCAACCACCTTTCGCTTTCAAATTAAACAACGTTACAATAGCTGATTTCGTAATCTTTGTACAACCTTCATACAATGGAGTCTCAGCATCTTCAAGAAGTTCTTGAAATTTCTTAGGATTAGCCTTATATTGTTTATCTACAGCCTCTTCCATTTCCTTCATTTTTGTAGCATCGAGGGGGCTCTCCGTATTGTAGGGCTGATTGGTGTTCTCATGTGTAGGAACACTTGAAAAATCAGAAGCCAGATGCCTTTCCCCATGATATCTCCACAGAACATAAGTTATGTCGATACCATGTCTAAAAAGATGATTTCTGACTTCCTTCTTAGTTAACTCATGGAGATTCTCACAGTCTTTGCATGGGCAGCGTATATAACTTTCTTCATCCTTTGCAAAACTAAGAAGATTGTTAACCCCTTCAATGTATTCCTTCGAATTTCTCAGCTTGGACATCCAAGACTTGTCCATTCCAAATTAACAAAAATCCTGAAATTCTAAAACACCAAAATTTTCAAGAAAATTACAGACATGTAATTCTTCGTAGCCATGACATGTAAGCACCCACCTAACATCTGTACTATTTAAAATGGAAAAAGAAAAAACTGAATGTGTCTCTTGGAAAGATGTTCTTGTTGTCACATACACCAAATGCAATGGCAAAGAGTGGATTCAGATTGGATGGTTAAGTTGTAAACAATCTCAGAAAAAGACTTAAAGCAGTTCCCTCTTTATTCATCTTGCTTTTATACAAACTGGTGCAAATTTATTGTATTCTAAGCAATTATTCAGAGCTGTTGGAGGTATGGACCACAAGGCTAAATGGCGCCACATTGTAGGTCGAAAGGCAGTATTGACTGGTTCAGTCATTGGATTGGATTGACTCAAAGAACTTGATGCATCTAGTGAGTAGGACAAAATTAAAGTATTTACAACTTTATCTTTAATTATAGAGTAACTTAGACAAGTGGTTCTTCTTGGCCTACGTCTCAAACTGGATTGGACTATAAATGCAAACCTAGTCAAATCATTAGTGGTTTTAACAAAAACCATATACGCCCTAAAAAAAACATGTTTAGTTAAGAAAACCATCAATTTAAAAGAAAATGAAGCTCCCTGTTCTTCGATACTGTTGGAAGATCGTTTGATGAAGTTTTACAACAACCAATCAAGATCAATGAAAATTTACCCAATGATCTATCAAATTAATCTTTGAAAACAATCTTTTTATTATTGGTTTGATTAGAATTTAATGATAGAATTGGTTTTCATGACTAAAAAAAAAATGGTATTTTTAGACCGAGTTGACCCGTTGAGTTTTGAACTCTGTCACATGTAGCTTCAATTTGGTAAAATAAAGCATCCTACTAACAAAACAAGTATTAAAGTAGGGTCACATGAATCATGATATCCCAATAAGGTGACATTAGAAGCAGCTTTCCCAGCCTTTCACCACACCATCAACATGAAATTATAATGAAATGCCATTGGGGAAAGATAGTCAGTACATAAAAGGGAATTAAGAAACTCAAAGGTTGTAGGACTTGGTCCCATTTTATAAAGAAGTACCCACTAGAAAAAAGAGATGATGCAGTTTAATATGATGAATTGCATTCCTTTCTATGTCATAAGAGCAATGTGGCATGTTAGTGGGATTGAATCCCTTATCCCTTAGTAGGAGATTGGTTGTGAATGGAGTGAGCATAAAGAGCCACCAGACAATGAAGTACTACTCTAAGACAACAAGAACCAAGTCATTAATGAGATACACTTAATGAGATCCGACATCAAACTAAGGTCTAAGCAATATAAAAAAAATGAAACAATTTCGAGGGAGATTGAAAATGAAATTTAGTTGTAGAACCCAAAGTCTTCTTCTTACACACTCTTTGCCATTAGTGCACTCCACATGATTCTAATCACCCACTCTTCTCTTCCAAGGAAAACAACTCTCTTTCCCTACTTGTCATGGTCATAGTGTCATGTAAACTAAGTTATTTATCTTATAGACCCCTCATAAAAAATTTAGGGTCACATCTTAGTGTTGTAAATTTTCCAAGTGTAGCACCTCTGTGGAAGACGAAAACTTATGACCCAAAGTTTATATCCAAAGAACTTGCTCCAAAAATCAAAGGCACAGCAGGTTGTCTATCATTTCATTTCCAGATTGATTACATTTTATTTGGGATTGTTTTTTCTTCCAACTGTTATGTGGGTTCTTTCAAAACATTTTCTAATGTTTTCAAGTTTCTATAGGTTGGCACGGGGGAACATTTTCTGCAATCAAAATGTGATTTTTGTGCCTGTATTCTTATTGCTACAATGGGAATTGGGAACTCCAAAATTAAGCAGTCGCTCAGGCACAGGCACACACCTGTGTCTCTAACGACCTGCACGCAACAATGTATATTGTAAAGACTGCAAAAGATGATTTTTTTACTACCTTTTGGATCTGAATCTAGGGGTTGAGAGAGAGAGAGAGAGAGGCGTGCCTTGGAATGGGGAAGGGTTTGGGAATAGAAGCAAGGAAGACCACCGCGTGACTGATTCACTGAAAAAGCAGACAAGCTTCGAAGCCTTGTCCTTGTACAGATTTTCTGGGTGTGCAGAAGAAGAAGAAGCTTTGAGAGTGGGAAGCCAAAGTCAAGCCTGTTAGATATTAGGCTCTGCATTCTATTTCTTTCTCTTCCTAACGAACCAATTCCACCTCTTATGCTGCTGCAATAGGAGGGGAATGGAAAAGGGAAAATGGGTTGAGCCTGTGATGATTTAGGACTTGGAAGGAGTTCAGGACTCAGGAGTGGAAAACGAGAATTGTTCAAGAGGGGTAGGGGTAACCCACTCCCACAATCCACCATCGTCTACATCCCCCCTACCAAGGAACCCACTCCCACAATCCACCCCCAAAATCTCCCAGCACCATGGAACCCACTCCCACAATCCAGCAGAAACCCTAAATCTCCATACCAAGACAGTAGAAATATATATAGCCGAAAGAAGAAGAAGTAGAGAGAAGAGCAGAGAGGGACAGAACAGAGAGATGGGGAAAGAGAGAGAAAGCAGAGAGGGAGCAGAGAGATGGGGAGCGAGGGAGAGAGAGAGAACATGGAAGAAGGAGAGAGGAGAGGGGGAATGGTGCATGCGCAGTGTGTGTGGAGTGCATAAAGAGGGAGGGGTGTACCTGGTGCAGGGGCGGCTCGAGGAGGCGGAAGAAGGTGCTGCATGTGGGCTGGGGCTGCTGCTGTTTGTGTCTGGCGGAGGAAGATAATGGAGCAGAGGGTGGCGGGTTTGGTGAGGAGAGAAGAGAGAAGGAGGTCGGATGGCTGCGATGGAGATAGAGATGGGAGGCTGGCTGATGATGCGCAGGGCTGAAGGTGATCGTTCGCCTGGGTTGTGTGAATGGAGACGATGCAGGGGAGGATTGGAGGGATGAGCTGCTGATGTGCGTGAGGATTGGAGGGATGGGGTGGGGGGGGGGGGTTGCAGAGATGATGTCTGTCGATCGTCTCAGACACTCCTCAAGGGGATCGCTCTGATCGCTGGGGTATTTGGACGCCAAGGGAATGAGGGTATGGAGGGAACGAAGGCAAGGGATATACGATGGAGGGAACCCAAATTATCACTTGCCCAAATTCATGTGTCGCTTTTCTTTCCTATTTCATGAAAGAAAATAACAATCAAACTTCTTGTGTCACTTTTGTTTAGTGGGGGAAAACCATATATTAGTTTTGTGTGTCACGTTATAGAAAAGTGACCCAACAAACCTCCTCCTCGTTTACTCCTCCTCTAAAGTGACACATCAGACCATACTGTGTCACTTTATTGTAAAAGCGACACAAAAAGCTCATTTCAAAAGCGAGACTAAAAGTCATTTTTTTTGTAGTGCTATAAATCCTTGTGTGATGGTGCTTGCTTTGTGGTGATTGTTTTTATTAAGCTTCCGCATTTTATTTGATAATAATCACTTGTGACTAGTTTAATTTAAAGAAGTTAAAATTGGTCATAATTGAAGCTCACCCTATTCACCCCCCTCTAGGTTTCGGATCCCCGGACTTTCAAAGGCATCACGGTGTAACAATAGATTCCAAATGGTGTTTGAAATGCAGTGTGCTTCTGGTCATTAGGATGCATTTTGATTTGGTTATATCCTGAGAAACCGTCCATGAAAGACATCCTTTCGTAACCAAAAGTATTATCAATCATGATTTCTGCGATGGATAAAGGGAATTCATCCTTAGGACAAGCCTCATTTAAATTTCTAAAATCAATACAGATTCTAATCTGGCCATTTTTCTTTGTAACTGGAACGATGTTGGCTAACCAATCAGGATGTTGTTCCTCCCTAACGAAGCCAACATCTTTGATCTTTTGAACCTCTTTTTCGATTTTATCTATTATGTATGGTCGGAATCTTCTTTGAGCTAGCTTGTTTAATGGGTTTAACATCTTTTCTTGAACTTAACCTATGCATTGCAATTCCAGGCATTTCAGAATAAGACCATGCAAAAACATCTTTAAATTCATTCAAAAGACAAGTATACTCTAAAATTTCGTCTTTATTCAATTCTGCATTTACAAAGATTGGACGGGGATCACTTTCTGTTCCCAGATTAATTTGTTTAACCTTATCCTCCGTGGGGGACTTGGTTTTACATCTTCCGTTTCTTTTTCCAGTTCAAAGTACATTTCTTCATTTTCATCTACGTCCTCACCTGAAATGGAAATGCAATTAATTGAAAATACAGCCCAACTTGATGAACTAATTTTGAAGTTCTAGTCTTTTTCTTCTTGTTCATGGGAGGGTGTTAAGAGCTTGTTGCAGTAACGATGATTGGTTGTTGTTGTTGATACCGGACAATATCCTAGACTATATGGGATGAATCTAACATGTCCATGATTTTTCCACGATCTTACGTGCATCTCCTATGGAACTGGAATGCCACGACCCTGCTTCAGTCCTTGCCGACTGGTAACATCATAACCCATCTTTCACATTATCAGTTTAGCCTTATAGCTATACATAGAGAAATCTAGGGTCCCTTCCATAGGAAACTCTCTGACAATCATCTGTGAAGGGTACGATACTCTATAAAACACGATAGGTGGCCAATTGTAAGACCCCGACCCGAGTGAACCCGATTAGTGCTAATTAAGTTGCGAGTTAGTACTAAGTTTGATTAGTGATTTTGGCTAAGTTAGATTTGGAATAGCGTTGATTCTAGTTTTGGGCTTCTGTGAATGCTTTGATAACTAGTGGGGCCCTTTGGGGGTTCCTTTTCATGACATTGCACATGTTTGGGGATTTATCGAAGATTTTTGCATTCATGGTTCTAATCCCATTTTATTGCTATTGTTATTTCATTCAACTTTCATGTTGATCCCGTGTTCGTTTGGGATCCCGAAACCCGATTTCATAGCCTTGAGGGCAAAATAGTCATTGCACACAAAATCTGTACCCAAAATTTGATATTCCCGAAACCTGCGAAATATATACTTTTTGAAAACTAGATATTTCGACGATCATTTCTTCCTTCTTCGTCGAATTCATTAGAAGCCCCAAAAGAGATGATTTCAGCCAAACAAGTTCCTTTAGTAGTGGGACCCAACTCATTTGTTAACAAAGGGAAGTCATTCTTCATTCATTTCATTCTTCATGTTCGAGCACAAGAGCAGAGCCTAGGGTTTCCTTGCAACTCTTCTTCTTCTTGCTTCTCCATCTCCAATCCTCACCAATCTTGCACCAACATCTAAATGGAACTCACCATCCTCTTCCTCAACTTGCAAGCTTCATCTTAATACCATTTTTGGAGAAATCTCCTAACCTTGAGATCTTCCTTGAACTAGTTCTCTTCTTTTGAAGGTCATCCAAGTAAGTAATCTTCCCCATCTCCTAGATTAGTGTTCCTCTAACCCTTGAGAAGCTACATTTGCATTATTGAAAGTTCTATCATTTTCATTCTTTGTGTAACCCATTTTAGGGTTGTTTTGGGGGTTTTTGATTGTAGCTTGGATTTGAGCTATAGAGGTGACTTGAGGCTTGGTATAGCTAGCTTGGACTTGAGGCAAGTGAATGATGAAGTGTTTTTGAGTTTCAAATGGTTTCGTGAAGCATTTATGGATTTTCATGCTTTCATTAATGTGTTTATGATTGAAATAAATGCCCTTTTTGCATCTTGATAGCCTCATTTAATGTTTTCTAAACATGTCGGTTCAGCATTTATTATCTTTTGGGTATATCCTATATGAATGTTTGTGAAATGGTTTCCTTCCTTTTTCCTTTGTATTGGACTTGATATGGAAGAAGTGATGGAGTGAACACATGATGGGGTTTTGAAGAAGTGTAGATAGAGGCATTGGAGTAGCTCTTAGCTCAGTCATATTGCAGGGACCAAGTGGAAGTGGGGAGAATGATTTTGAGGAGGAGAAAGGGCTCAAATCTGAACACAGTGGGTGTTTCCCGCACCTGGCGGTCAGCCTGCGGTCACCCGGCGGCTAGCCGCCTGGTGACTGGCGGCTCACCGCCAGCTAGCCGAAATGTCACGGTTGCTTTTCCAGAGAGCACACTTCTCCACCTGAAAACTCGGTCAGCTCCACGGTTGGCTAGCAGCTAACCGCCGGACCCATCGTCGGCTAACCGCCAGCTAACCGCACTTGGCGGTTAGCTTTCTAGTAAGCTGCATTTCTGCAGCCCAACCGCGGTCAGCCAGTGGCTAGCCGCCCATCCCAGCGGCGGCTAACCGCCAGGTAACCAAAATTCCCCAGGTTTCGAAAAGCTCCTCGCTCGAACGAACTCTCCGGTTCGTTCGAGCGCTGAGCTTTGTCGATCAAAGGAGATTCACTAGGCATTGTATGAGGCCATTCGAGAAAGAAACCATATCACAAGGATGTCATTCGAAGTTTTGAAAATCCAAAGTGTATAAGGAGCCCGGGATGTCTTCAAACTCAAGGAGTACCAAGTCATTTCAATAATCGACATACGGGACCCCTATGATCTCGAAGTCAACAGTTTTCCCGAAATGGTATAGTTCATTATATTTCATCATTTTCCCAGGTCTACTTCTATGATTTGTTTTCCCGAAAGCATGATAGTTACACTAGTAACAGTTAATTGTCCCGAAATGTATTGCCCGACATGAAATGACAGTGTGCCCTTGAGCACCCCCGTCTTGCTCGTTTATTTATTGTACTTGTTTTACTTGCATATGTCTCGATTTGTTATTTGACCTATGAGTCGGCATCACTAAGCTTGGATACCTTGTCAGTTTGATCCACCGACTTGGAGATCCCTCTCCCATCCCGCCAGCTGCAGTTTGGATCCTGATACCCGGTCTAATACCGTGGTCCCATCCCGTATATTTATATTGTATATATGATTTGCGTTGATTCTCCTCACCTTGAGTGACTGAGATCAACATCTCGTGATACTGTTGTCACTTTAGTGACAGAGGACTTAGCGCTATGTGATTTCCATCTTGTTAGTTCCCGATTCCTTGGTTACCTTATATGGTTTTACATTATTTACTTGTTTTCTAACAAGTGATTTATCTACTCTATGAAAGTTCTCGTTTAAACAGATTTCCTTGCTTTTTGAGATATTTCATCTATTATATGTTGTTGTATCTTTTCACTCTCTTGCCAGACCGTCGTGTCTGAAACATTTGCTTTGGAACTCAGGTCCCGTTGCCGGTTTCCTTGAGGAGGAGCCAGAGGAGGTGGTAGGTGAGCCGCAACCTCTAGTTGAGTGGCACGCTGACGATGTCATGTAGACATCAGACTGCTATGAGAAGCGTAACATTTTGAGGGGAACTATTTAACCATTCATTGGGTTATTGTTTTGTTTATATTGGCCTTTGTTGGCCTCTAATTTTGGGAAATGTAATTAAATGATAAGTGTATAACCTTAACCTACTTTGGGTAACATGCTAATATTCATTGCTCATTCTGATACAGTTTTGATATTTGATGTTAATGCTTGCATGACTAGAGATAGTTGTCTATTTGATTTGCTACATGCTTCCGCACTTAAAAAGAAATATTCATTTGTGGTCGTGATATCCTCACCGCGGACACCTGTGGGAAATTAAATAAATTGTATCTTCTTGATGTAGATAATCATCATTAATCATTGGTCACTAATGTCCCGATCCCGGATTCCCGGTCTGGGGTCGCGACACCAATGTTTCATGGGCACAACAAATATTGCTCCTTTTAGTTCTTCTGGAGGCCTCGGAAGATATATCATCGGGATAGGGAGTTTAACAGACTCGATAAGTGAGTTTTTCCCTCTACCTTCATCTTCTCCCACAAATGATATTACGCCGACTGAGACTCTTTTTGATCTGGAACTTGGAACCTCTACTAGGCTTTTCTTAATGAAAGTTATCTTTTCTTAATCTTGGAGCATTCAGGTGCTTTTGTGGCAACGTTAGTAGAGGATTCACCATTTATTATCTCAACACCTTCGAGTAGTTTTGCGGGTAGAGGTATAGATAACTTGAAATTATTCTTTTTGTTTTTAGATTTTTTTTTACAAAAAATGCTTCCGATGTGCTTTCATTTGCATCACCGTTAGGTTCTGACGAGTAAAATCTAGGATCCACACATTATGCTTCCATTCCTTTGAAGGGTTTCTTATCAGCAAAGACTCGAGGTCCTTCTGAATTTTTATCAATGTATTTGATACACTGATGTAACGTCGAAGGGACTACATAGTTTTCATGAATCCATGGCCTTCCAAGGAGCAAATTGTAGGTAGTTTTGGCATCAATGGCGTAGACCACGACCTGAGATTTCATGTCTCCAATCTGACATGGAATAACTATCCTACCAATAGCCTTTTGTGTTTCTCCATTGTATGCCAATATGCTGAATTTTGTATAGATGAGCTTGCTAGTTGGGATTCCCAAATATTTTAAGGCCCGTAGTGGCACGAGGTTAATTGCTGATCCAGGGTCAATTTGCATTCTTGGTAATTCAACTTCAACGATATATCCTGTGAAGTATAATGGCCGATTGTGCTTTACATCCCCAAGTAACATGTCATCCTTCGTGAAACTGATTGTAGCAGCCATAGCTGCTCTTAAATTGAAGCATTCTTTACATTTCGCTTTTTACTTTACTTGTACTTGGTGGACATGAGATGCATATTGGTCTGGGTTCATGAGAGCTGCTGCAGCAGCTTTTCGAATGTCTGGAGACAGTCTCAACATGTCATGCATGCTTATACGTGCGGGGATGCGCGCTAGATGTTCAAGCAAATCAAATCTAAAGGGCTCCTGAAGACTAGGCAAACCACCATTCTTGACATTTCTTTCTGTAGGCTTTGTAGCCTTTGTCTTGGTTAACATTTGCATCATAATTTTTATGGTAATCTAGCCCAGAGCGAGTCCCTTTGCCTACCTCCTGTACCTCAGGAAAACATAAGGAAATCTCTTCGCTATTTGTTGTTGCAGTTTCCAAAGATTCAGAGGATGTCAAATTGGATGTTGATGAAAATTAATTGGCTAGAGATCCACTCCCAATCATAGGGTATAACATGGGGTGTGACTCACATAAATAGGTGGCCAGTTATTAATTTGGGAATGAGCCCAATGCATCGCTGGGTTTAGGCCCATCTAAACAGGTCCTGGGACAGTGGATTTCATGTCTCATAGATTGCCATTTTTATCTTGGGTCAGGCCTAGGCCAGAATTTAGCTTTGGCTTAGACCAAGATTGGTCACATACTTAGGCCAGAAATGACCCTCCTCTATTCAATCAAAATTGGCTGTATGGACTAATTCATAGGGCTCAGGCCAGAAATTGGCATGGATTGGCCATAAATTGGCATGAATTAATTCATATGGCTCAGGCCAGAAATTGGCATGGATTGGCCACAAATTGGCATGGATTAATTCATATGGCTCAGGCCTGGACCATCATCAACAAAGATTGGTCACATGGCCTGTGTCGCGACCCCGGAACGGATCCCGGGCCCGCGACGAGTGTTGCATTGCATTCGGTGTTGTTAATTGCTTTCCCACAGGTTCCCGCGGTGAGGATTCCCAAAGACACGCGGAATCTGACTCACACGTACAAGTATGCGGAAGCGTGTAGCAAAACACATCAAGATGAGCCCAACAAAACATTTGGGTGCCATAACAAATGATCACAAGGCATGGTATCATAGAAAGAAGCTAACAAGCATTCCCATTAATATTCAAGTTATAGAACTAATACAAAAACAAGTTAAGTTTAGTACAACCCATAAGAGACCAATAAAGGTCAATACAATCTCAAAATAGTCAAAAGAAACCCCAAGACTAAGGGTGACGAAACTCGAGAACCAGACCGACATCTAAATGACATCGTCGGGCTGCCACTCTCTCACGGGAGTTGGCTCACAAGCCTCCTCCTGACGCTCCTCCTCAAAGGCAACGTCTCCTGCACCTGGGCACCAATAAACAAGGGTCAAACACGACGGTTTGGCAAGTAATCAATTTAGGCATGAACATGAACAATAACATTTAGAGAAAACATGTGAGCAAATCTTTGGTATGAAGTACTATCAAAGTTGAGATACTTTTTCAAGAGTACGAACAAAGCTGAGATACAAAATAATCTAGCATGAGTACATAATATATATCATGAATAGTTACAATCCACAAAGAGCCCATCCTTTCTCTATCATTTATATAATGAAAAGAGCAAGCACGCACGACAAGCACGATATACATAATATAAGCACGACACGATTTCCCACAAAGACGGAAATTCCGGCCGCGGAACCGGACACGCACGATGTGTAATAAATACACGACTAGTCTGCAGACAGTCCACATGTTTAAAGACCCCCAGACAGTGGATCAAACCGAAAGGGCAATCTAAGTTCAGTGGTGTTCACTTAGTTCATGAATGCATAAAACACGATCTAAACATGTCGAGACAAAAAGGGGGAAATCACTTATCAAAACACGACGAGCACGACTAGCAAAAGGCATAATTATTATGCATAACACGCTTAGGAAGTGATCCCCTTTTTCTTGAACAAAACTTCAAAACAAACTTATACTTGAAATACAAAACAAGTGCACGTTTGTACTTATAGTACCAAGACGGAAATTCAAATACGAAATCTGACAAGCATGTGCTAAGGCTACAAATTGACCTTTGTGTAATTGAAACTCCAAATGTCAGAATATACAAGAATTGGTGTCCTTAGAGGTTGGGTGGCATTTCGAGGTTTCATTTACACAATGTCAAGTCAAAACCCTTAACATAGTCTAGTTTTCGGACCTCAAGAAAAATACACAAAATGGAAAGAAACTCATCTTCCTGCAACTGGCAGGTTCGCTCGAGCGGACCTGCCACGTTGATGACACTTCGCTCGAGCGAGACACTTCGCTCGAGCGGACCTTACAAAGCGTAGACAGTTCGCTCGAGCGAATGTTGGCTCGAGCGAATAATAAAATGCGTTCGAACGAACGACTCGCTGCCTCGCTCAGTAGGAGACAGTGGCATGTTCGCTCGAGCGGACCCAGGGGTCGCTCGAGCGAACAGGCTGCTGCCTGAGCTCGCTGAGTGCGGAAATCCCCTTTCCTTGCACATCTTTCACTACATTCTTCTCCTTCTTCTCATCCACCAACCACATATCATCCCTTGAGCCTTCATGCTCACCAAGGGTTTATTTATCATCATCCACACATCCAAATCAAGTAAGATAAAATCATAAACTTGTAGACAAATCACATGCACAATTCCTAAAACGAAATAGAATCAAAATACAATGCACATGAAGCCTATAAAGATCACTTGCCTTGACCAATGCTAAAAATCTTCTCAAGCACTTCTCCCAAGCTAATCAAGAACTACAAAACCTAAAGAAAACACACAAAACTCACTCAAAATGGAGCAAAGAACCCATTTTAACAAAAAGGGTTTGAACACTTGAAAAACACAATCTTAAGGAGTTAAAAAGACTTTATGGAAACCATGGCTTGAAGCTCTTACCTAGAGAAGGTCAAACAAGAGAGATGGAAGAGAAGGGAGAGCTTTCCAAACTTGAAACCTTAAGAAAATTGTATCAATGGAGAGCTTGCAAGGAGATGAAGAAGATGATGACTTTGAAGTTCTTTTTGGAGCTCACTAGCTAGCTCATGCAAGAGGAAATGAAGAGAAAGGGAAAAAGGGGTTTTCCTTGCCCTAGCTTCAGAAATTGCAGAGATTTGGGGGAATGAATGGAAGAGAGGAAGAAAGGGTTTAAGTGAAGGAAAATGGGTCCCAACTAACTTGAACTTGAAATGGCTAAAACATGATCTTGTGGGCCTCGGATGACTTCGACGAAGAAGGATAAAACGATCGTCGAAATATCTAGTTTCTAAAAAGTATATTTTTGACATAGTTTTGAAGTCTCGAAAATTGTGTCCAGATTTGTGCAAGAAAGACAATTTTACCCTCTTTGGGCCAAAACTTGGGTTTTTGGGCTTCAAACATGAATGGGCTTAATACGAAAGTTGTAACACGTCGAAATATCAATCAAATGAAATCAAAATCACAATCACACGGAAATCGATACGATCTTCCCAAGCTCACACGTGCACTCAGGCCATCCTGAGTGTGTCTAACTAATATTAAACGTTCTCAAAATTACCAAAGCTATATCCAAGACTAAAACTAATCACTTCTAACCCAACAATAACTAAACCCACTTAGGACTAAACACATACTAATCACACACTAATCGGATTGGTCTGGGTCGGGGTCTAACATCCTCCACCCCTTAGGATATTTGGTCCACCAAATAAATCAAACAATTACCTCTGGTAAAAGCTGTGGATACTTCCTTTGCACTTGCTCTCTCAATTCCCAGGTGGCTTCCTCTGGCTCGTGATTTTCCCAAAGTACCTTGACCCAATGAATAGTCCGGTTTCTCAATTCTTGCTCTTTGGTGTCAATGATCTTGATCGGTCTTTCCACATACGAGGCATCTTCTCGAATCTCTAAAGGCCCATGTTGTAGAATGTGTGCAGGACTAGAGACATACTTCTTGAGCATCGAAACGTGAAAAACATTGTGTACCCCGGAGAATTCCGGCGGTAACGCAAGTCTATAAGCTACATCTCCAATCTTGCTCAAAATCTCATACGGACCAACAAACCTTCTAGACAATTTGCCCTTCTGTCCAAATCTCAATGTCCCCCTAGTTGGTGAGACTTTCAAAAACACCTTGTCACCCACTTGAAACTGCAATTCTCTTCTGCGAGTGTCTGCATAACTCTTCTGCCTACTTCGGGCAATCTTCAACCTTTCCTGAATCAACTTGACCTTTTCACTTGTCTCTCCAACTATCGTCGGTCCATGGAAACTACGTTCACCGACTTCTTCCCAGCAAACCGGAGTTCTGCATCTTCTACCATAAAGTGCCTCGAAAGGTGCCATACCGATGCTAGAGTGGTAACTATTGTTATAGGCAAATTCACAAAGAGGTAAGCACTCATCCCACTGAATCTTGAAATCCAATACACATGCACGCAACATGTCTTCGAGAGTCTGTATCGTCCTTTCTGACTGACCATCGGTCTGAGGATGATAAGCTGTGCTGAACTGGAGTTTGGTACCCATCGACTCTTGAAGAGTCTTCCAAAACTTTGAAACAAATCTACTGTCTCTGTCTGAAGTAATGGAGACAGGCTGACCATGCTTACTAACAATCTCATCAACAAACAACTTCGCAAGCGGTGCCATGTGCATCATATTCCCTGTCTTCATCGGAATGAAGTGAGCAGACTTTGTCAGACGATCTACAATGATCCAAATTGCATTATTCCCCTTCTTGGTATTAGGCAAACCGGAGACGAAATCCATGGTAATGTGCTCCCATTTCCACTCCGGAATCTCCAAAGGCTGTAACAAACCCGGAGGCTTCTGATGCTCTGCCTTGATCAACTGACACGTTAGGCAACGAGACACAAAAGCTGCTATCTCTCTCTTCATGTTGTTCCACCAAAACCTATTCTTCAAATTATGGTACATTTTCGTGCTACCCGGATGCATAAAATATCTCGTATTGTGAGCTTCGTTTATTATCTCATTCTTCAAATCATCCACATTTGGCACACACAACCGGTCGCGAAAATACAATATTCCATTCACCATTTTGAAATCTGGGCGTTCTGCAATAACTTCTACTATCTTGGCCAAGTCTGGGTCTTGCAACTGATTTTCCTTAATCTTCTGGATGAAGGTAGGTTCTGAAACTGTCATGTTCGCTAACATCGCACCCAATCTCAGGGTTTGTACCTCTACACCCAACTCTTCGAACTGTTGTAAGACACCCATTCCTCTCAAATTAGCCATGACTACTGATTTTCTGCTTAACGCATCTGCTACCACATTCACTTTGCCTGGATGATACTTGATCGGAAAGTCATAATCTTTGATATATTCCATCCACCTCCTCTGCCTCATGTTCAAATCCTTCTGCGAGAACAAATATTGCAAACTTCGATGATCTGAGTGGACCTCAAATTTCTCTCCGTAGAGGTAGTGTCTCCACATCTTCAATGCGAAAACAACTGCTGCCAACTCCAAGTCGCGAGTCGCATAATTCTTCTCGTGGTCCTTCAGCTGTCTCGAGCCATAAGCAATCACCTTGCCATCTTGCATCAATACACAACCCAGTCCCACATTCGAAGCATCTGTATAAACAATAAATCCACCGTTGCCCGATGGTAATGTAAGGATTGGGGCTGTGGTTAACCTTCCTTTCAACTCTTGAAAACTGGTTTCACACTGATCAGTCCAAACAAATGGGACATTCTTCCTAGTCAACTTTGTCAACGGGGCTGCAATGGACGAAAAACCTTGGACAAATCTTCTGTAATAGCCTGCTAAACCCAAAAAGCTTCTAATTTCTATCACACTGCTTGGCCTTGCCCAACTAACAATTGCCTCTATCTTGGCTGGATCAACTGCTAAACCTTCTCTGGATATGATGTGGCCTAGAAAAGCAACTTGCTCTAACCAGAATTCACACTTACTGAGTTTTGCATATAACTGGTTGTCCCTCAAGAGCTGCAACGTTGTCCTCAAATGTTCTTCATGCTCCTTCTTACTCTTGGAATATACAAGGACATCATCAATAAATACTACTGTGGAATGATCCAAATAAGGTGCAAAGACCTTGTTCATCAAAGCCATAAAGACTGCTGGTGCATTTGTCAAACCAAAGGGCATCACTAAGAACTCATAGTGCCCATATCTTGTTCTAAAGGCTGTCTTCTGGACATCTGAGTCTCTAACTCTCAACTGATGGTACCCTGACCTCAAGTCTATCTTGGAAAAATAGGCTGCTCCTTGCAATTGGTCAAACAATTCATCTATCCTTGGCAAAGGATACTTGTTCTTCACTGTCACATGGTTCAACTTCCTGTAGTCTATGCACATTCTCAAGCTTCCATCCTTCTTCTTCACAAATAACACCGGTGCTCCCCACGGTGAAACACTTGGCCTAATGAAACCTTTGCTCAACAAATCCTGCAATTGGAGCTTTAGCTCACCCATTTCTGCTGGAGCCATCCTATATGGTGCAATCGAGATCGGAGCTGTCCTTGGAAGGAGCTCAATCGTGAACTCAACCTCTCTAATTGGTGGTAAACCCGGGATTTCTTCTGGAAAAACATCCGGAAATTCACACACAATGGGGATATCCTCCACCCTTGGGACTGTTTATCCTCCGTGATAAACGCAATAAATGCCTGACATCCACTCTGCACTAATCTGCTTGCCTTCAACACTGAAATAAATCCTGCCTGAGACTTTCTCCTGTTCCCCTGAAATATCAATTCTGCCTGTGGTCCTTGGAATCTGAATGTGATGGTCTTACTAAAACAGTCCATGGTGGCATGATATGCTTCTAACCAATCCATGCCTAAAATAACATCAAAATCATGCATGTCTAAAACTATGAGGTTGGCCGGTAAATTCACATCTCCTAACAACACTGTACAACTAGGGTAATGGTTTCTACACACAACTTGTTTCCCTACTGGAGTGGTCACTACTAAGATGTAATCCAATTCACTACATGGTGCATCAATCAACTTAGCAAAACTAGGAGATGAAAATGAATGTGTGGATCCAGGGTCAAACAAAATCTGGGCTTCTACCCCACAAACAAGAAGTTTACCTTCTACCACGTCTCCTGCAGCTTCAGCATCTGCACGGTTGAGATAGTATAACCGTCCATGCATCTGTAGTCTGTTCGGTACTTGGTTCTGCCTTCCTTGGCCTTGTCTGTTCTGCTGTGGAGGACGAGCATTCTGATTCTGTGCTGGTGGCCTAGCCTGTTGCTGCTGCTGAGGTGGTCTCATCTGATTCTGAACTGGTGCTTGATTCTGAGGAGCTACTTGTCTCTGTTGCTGGTTTCTGTTCCCTTGATTCTGAAGTAGTGGGCAATCCTTGATTGAATGGTTCATAGCCCCACACTTGAAACAGGCACCCATGGCCTTACGACATTCGTGTGTCTCATGATTCTTGCCACAATGTCCACAACCTTGCCTCACATGGCCTTGCTCTTGCCTCGGCTTCTTGCCCTGTTGCTGCCTCTGATTCTGCTGCTGATACTGCTGCTTCATGTCCTGAACAATCATATTATTAATATCTTCAAAGGTGTATGCCCGCTTGACTGCCTCATCATATGTAGCTGGAGGTACTACACCTATGACATCTCTCATGATGATCGGATTCAGCCCTTCCAAAAACTTAGTTATCTTCTTCCTTTCCGTATCAATTAGCTCGGTAGCATATCTAGCCAATCTCTCAAATTTGGTGACATAGTCTAACACGGTCATGCTACCTTGCTTGAGTTGCTGAAACTCAATAGCCTTCTGCCTCTTGACATGAGAGGGAATGTATTTGTCTTGAAACTGTATCTTGAAAGCTGCCCATGCCTCATCATCAGCCATCACTGCATATGGGTCCTTGACTGTTTGCCACCACCGGTCTGCAAGCCCATAAAATAAAGAAGCAGTGAGGTTGACTTTCTGTATACCCGTGCACATGAAAACATCAAAGATCTTCTCCGTATTGACTAGCCAGTCATCTGCCACTAGCGGGTCCTCATTGCCCGAAAACTCCTTTGGTGTTCTTTTCCTAAACTTCTCAAATAGAGCATTAGGGTCTGGATCCCTATTCTGAATAACAATCTGTGGACCTGCGGGTGGTGATACATTCCTGTTCTGAAGCACTTCCAACAACTGCCTTTGGACTTGTGCCATCTCATCATCCTTCTTAGTTAGTTGCTCTTGAAATCTTGCTTGATTCTCATTAGCCTGTCTTTGCTCTGCTATCATGGCTTGCATAAGTTCCTGAAACTGTGTGGCTGTAGGTGTATCAGATGCATCTGACTCATTATGATTACTGCCTGAAGCATGATGATTTGGAGCTTTTCTTGGAGGCATATTGCTGTAAAACAAAGAGTTAGAACACAATAATGATGGTACAAGGGTTTCTAAGATCCTATACGAACGAATCTATCGAACTCACGAATCCTCGCCACGTTCCTAAGACCTTTCTAGTTTCTTTTAAGTGCCTGAAACATGTCTCGCTCTGATACCAGTCCTGTCGCGACCCCGGAACGGATCCCGGGCCCGCGACGAGTGTTGCATTGCATTCGGTGTTGTTAATTGCTTTCCCACAGGTTCCCGCGGTGAGGATTCCCAAAGACACTCGGAATCTGGCTCACACGTACAAGTATGCGGAAGCGTGTAGCAAAACACATCAAGATGAGCCCAACAAAACATTTGGGTGCCATAACAAATGATCACAAGGCATGGTATCATAGAAAGAAGCTAACAAGCATTCCCATTAATATTCAAGTTATAGAACTAATACAAAAACAAGTTAAGTTTAGTACAACCCATAAGAGACCAATAAAGGTCAATACAATCTCAAAATAGTCAAAAGAAACCCCAAGACTAAGGGTGACGAAACTCGAGAACCAGACCGACATCTAAATGACATCGTCGGGCTGCCACTCTCTCACGGGAGTTGGCTCACAAGCCTCCTCCTGACGCTCCTCCTCAAAGGCAACGTCTCCTGCACCTGGGCACCAATAAACAAGGGTCAAACACGATGGTTTGGCAGGTAATCAATTTAGGCATGAACATGAACAATAACATTTAGAGAAAACATGTGAGCAAATCTTTGGTATGAAGTACTATCAAAGTTGAGATACTTTTTCAAGAGTACGAACAAAGCTGAGATACAAAATAATCTAGCATGAGTACTGTTAAACCCCGACCCAGACCAATCCGATTAGTGTGTGATTAGTATGTGTTTAGTCCTAAGTGGGTTTAGTTATTGTTGGGTTAGAAGTGATTAGTTTTAGTCTTGGATATAGCTTTGGTAATTTTGAGAACGTTTAATATTAGTTAGACACACTCAGGATGGCCTGAGTGCACGTGTGAGCTTGGGAAGATCGTATCGATTTCCGTGTGATTGTGATTTTGATTTCATTTGATTGATATTTCGACGTGTTACAACTTTCGTATTAAGCCCATTCATGTTTGAAGCCCAAAAACCCAAGTTTTGGCCCAAAGAGGGTAAAATTGTCTTTCTTGCACAAATCTGGACACAATTTTCGAGACTTCAAAACTATGTCAAAAATATACTTTTTGGAAACTAGATATTTCGACGATCGTTTTATCCTTCTTCGTCGAAGTCATCCGAGGCCCACAAGGTCATGTTTTAGCCATTTCAAGTTCAAGCCCAATGGGCCCATGAGTCATCACTTAAGTCTCCTTTCTTCCTCTCTTTCATTCACTTTCCCCAATCTCTGCAATTTCTGAAGCTAGGGCAAGGAAAACCCCTCTTTCCCTTTCTCTTCATTTCCTCTTGCATGATCTAGTTAGAGAGCTCCAAATAAAGTTTCAAGTTCATCATCTTCTCCATCTCATTGCAAGCTCTCTATTGGTACAAGTTTCTTGGAGTTTCTTTTGGGACAAGATCTACATTTCCTCTCTTCTCTCTTGTGTGACCATTTCTAGGTAAGAGCTTCAACCCACATCTTTCATGGAGTCTTTTTAGTCCTTTAAGATCATGATTTTCCTAGTTTCAACCCTTTTTCTAAATGGGTTTCTTGTTTTCAAGATTTAGTGAGTTGTGTGGTTTTCTCTTGGATTTTCTTGTAGTGTTGATTAGCTTGAGGAAGTACTTGAGGAGGAGTGTTTAGCTTTGGTCAAGGCAAGTGATCTTTTTAGGCTTCATGTGCATTGTATTTTGGATTCTATTTCGTTTTAGGAATTGTGCATGTGATTTGTCTACAAGTTTATGATTTTATCTTACTTGATTTGGATGTGTGGATGATGATAAATAAACCCTTGGTGAGCATGTAGGCTCAAGGGTTTTTGTGTGATTGATGGATGAGAAGAAGGGGAAGAATGTAGTGAAAGATGTGCAAGGAAAGGGGATTTCCGCACTCAGCGAGCTCAGGCAGCAGCCTGTTCGCTCGAGCGACCCCTGGGTCCGCTCGAGCGAACATGCCACTGTCTCCTACGGAGCGCGGCAGTGAGTCGTTCGTTCGAACGCATTTTATTATTCGCTCGAGCCAACATTCGCTCGAGCGAACTGTCTACGCTTTGTAAGGTCCGCTCGAGCGAAGTGTCTCGCTCGAGCGAAGTGTCATCAACGTGACAGGTTCGCTCGAGCGAACCTGTCAGACTCAGGAAGATGAGTTTCTTTCCATTTTGTGTATTTTTCTTGAGGTCCGAAAACTAGACTATGTTAAGGGTTTTGACTTGACATTGTGTAAATGAAACCTCGAAATGCCACCCAACCTCTAAGGACACCAATTCTTATATATTCTGACATTTGGAGTTTCAATTACACAAAGGTCAATTTGTAGCCTTAGCACATGCTTGTCAGATTTCGTATTTGAATTTCCGTCTTGGTACTATAAGTACAAACGTGCACTTGTTTTGTATTTCAAGTATAAGTTTGTTTTGAAGTTTTGTTTCAAGAAAAAAAGGGGATCACTTCCTAAGCGTGTTTTGCATAAATATTATGCCTCGTGCTAGTCGTGCTCGTCGTGTTGTGATAAGTGATTTCCCCCTTTTTATCTCGACGTGTTTGATCGTGCTTCGCGTGTTTTGTGCATTCATGAATTAAGTAAACACCACTGAGCTTAGACTGCCCTTTCGGTTTGATCCACTGTCTGGGGGTCTTTAAACATGTGGACTGTCTGCAGACTGGTCGTGTATTTATTACACATCGTGCGTGTCCGGTTCCGCGGCCGGAATTCCCGTCTTTGTGGGAAATCGTGTCGTGCTTATATTATGTATATCGTGCTTGTCGTGCGTGCTTGCTCTTTTCATTATATAAATGATAGAGAAAGGATGGGCTCTTTGAGGATTGTAACTATTCATGATATATATTATGTACTCATGTTAGTTTGTTTTGTATCTCAGCTTTGTTCGTATTCTTGAAAATGTATCTCAACTTTGATAGTACTTCATACCAAAGATTTGCTCACATGTTTTCTCTAAATGTTATTGTTCATGTTCATGCCTAAATTGATTACCTGCCAAACCGTCGTGTTTGACCCTTGTTTATTGGTGCCCAGGTGCAGGAGACGTTGCCTTTGAGGAGGAGCGTCAGGAGGAGGCTTGTGAGCCAACTCCCGTGAGAGAGTGGCAGCCCGACGATGTCATTTAGATGTCGGTCTGGTTCTCGAGTTTCGTCACCCTTAGTCTTGGGGTTTCTTTTGACTATTTTGAGATTGTATTGACCTTTATTGGTCTCTTATGGGTTGTACTAAACTTAACTTGTTTTTGTATTAGTTCTATAACTTGAATATTAATGGGAATGCTTGTTAGCTTCTTTCTATGATACCATGCCTTGTGATCATTTGTTATGGCACCCAAATGTTTTGTTGGGCTCATCTTGATGTGTTTTGCTACACGCTTCCGCATACTTGTACGTGTGAGCCAGATTCCGCGTGTCTTTGGGAATCCTCACCGCGGGAACCTGTGGGAAAGCAATTAACAACACCGAATGCAATGCAACACTCGTCGCGGGCCCGGGATCCGTTCCGGGGTCGCGACAGGACTGGTATCAGAGCGAGACATGTTTCAGGCACTTAAAAGAAATTAGAAAGGTCTTAGGAACGTGGCGAGGATTCGTGAGTTCGATAGATTCATTCGTATAGGATCCTAGAAACCCTTGTACCATCATTATTGTGTTCTAACTCTTTGTTTTACAGCAATATGCCTCCAAGAAAAGCTCCAAATCATCATGCTTCAGGCAGTAATCATAATGAGTCAGATGCATCTGATACACCTACAGCCACACAGTTTCAGGAACTTATGCAAGCCATGATAGCACAGCAAAGACAGGCTAATGAGAATCAAGCAAGATTTCAAGAGCAACTAACTAAGAAGGATGATGAGATGGCACAAGTTCAGAGGCAACTGTTAGAAGTACTTCAGAACAGGAATGTAGCACCACCTGCAGGTCCTCAGATTATGATACAGAATAGGGATCCAGACCCTAATGCTCTATTTGAGAAGTTTAGGAAAAGAGCACCGAAGGAGTTTTCGGGCAATGAGGACCCGCTAGTGGCAGATGACTGGCTAGTCAATACGGAGAAGATCTTTGATGTTTTCATGTGCACGGGTATACAGAAAGTCAACCTCACTGCTTCTTTATTTTATGGGCTTGCAGACCGGTGGTGGCAAACAGTCAAGGACCCATATGCAGTGATGGCTGATGATGAGGCATGGGCATCTTTCAAGATACAGTTTCAAGACAAATACATTCCCTCTCATGTCAAGAGGCAGAAGGCTATTGAGTTTCAGCAACTCAAGCAAGGTAGCATGACCGTGTTAGACTATGTCACCAAATTTGAGAGATTGGCTAGATATGCTACCGAGCTAATTGATACGGAAAGGAAGAAGATAACTAAGTTTTTGGAAGGGCTGAATCCGATCATCATGAGAGATGTCATAGGTGTAGTACCTCCAGCTACATATGATGAGGCAGTCAAGCGGGCATACACCTTTGAAGATAGTAATAATATGATTGTTCAGGACAGGAATCAGCAGTATCAGCAGCAAAATCAGAGGCAGCAACAGGGCAAGAAGCCGAGGCAAGAGCAAGGCCATGTGAGGCAAGGTTGTGGACATTGTGGCAAGAATCATGAGACACACGAATGTCGTAAGGCCATGGGTGCCTGTTTCAAGTGTGGGGCTATGAACCATTCAATCAAGGATTGCCCACTACTTCAGAATCAAGGGAACAGGAACCAGCAGCAGAGACAAGTAGCTCCTCAGAACCAAGCACCAGCACAGAATCAGATTAGACCACCTCAGCAGCAGCAACAGGCTAGGCCACCAGCACAGAATCAGAATGCTCGTCCTCCACAGCAGAACAGACAAGGCCAAGGAAGGCAGAACCAAGTACCGAACAGACTACAGATGCATGGACGGTTATACTATCTCAACCGTGCAGATGCTGAAGCTGCAGGAGACGTGGTAGAAGGTGAACTTCTTGTTTGTGGGGTAGAAGCCCAGATTTTGTTTGATCCCGGATCCACTCACTCTTTTTCATCCCCTAGTTTTGCTAAGTTGATTGATGCACCATGTAGTGAATTGGATTACATCTTAGTAGTGACCACTCCAGTAGGGAAACAAGTTGTGTGTAGAAACCATTACCCTAGTTGTACAGTGTTGTTAGGAGATGTGAATTTACCGGCCAACCTCATAGTTTTAGACATGCATGATTTTGATGTTATTTTAGGCATGGATTGGTTAGAAGCATATCATGCCACCATGGACTGTTTTAGTAAGACCATCACATTCAGATTCCAAGGACCACAGGCAGAATTGATATTTCAGGGGAACAGGAGAAAGTCTCAGGCAGGATTTATTTCAGTGTTGAAGGCAAGCAGATTAGTGCAGAGTGGATGTCAGGCATTTATTGCGTTTATCACGGAGGATAAACAGTCCCAAGGGGTGGAGGATATCCCCATTGTGTGTGAATTTCCGGATGTTTTTCCAGAAGAAATCCCGGGTTTACCACCAATTAGAGAAGTTGAGTTCACAATTGAACTTCTTCCAGGGACAGCTCCGATCTCGATTGCACCATATAGGATGGCTCCAGCAGAAATGGGTGAGCTAAAGCTCCAATTGCAAGATTTGTTGAGCAAAGGTTTTATTAGGCCAAGTGTTTCACCGTGGGGAGCACCGGTGTTGTTTGTGAAGAAGAAGGATGGAAGCTTGAGAATGTGCATAGACTACAGGAAGTTGAACCATGTGACAGTGAAGAACAAGTATCCTTTGCCAAGGATAGATGAATTGTTTGACCAATTGCAAGGAGCAGCCTATTTTTCCAAGATAGACTTGAGGTCAGGGTACCATCAGTTGAGAGTTAGAGACTCAGATGTCCAGAAGACAGCCTTTAGAACAAGATATGGGCACTATGACTTCTTAGTGATGCCCTTTGGTTTGACAAATGCACCAGCAGTCTTTATGGCTTTGATGAACAAGGTCTTTGCACCATATTTGGATCATTCCACAGTAGTATTTATTGATGATGTCCTTGTGTATTCTAAGAGTAAGAAGGAACATGAGGAACATTTGAGGACAGCGTTGCAGCTCTTGAGGGACAACCAGCTATATGCAAAACTCAGTAAGTGAGAATTCTGGTTAGAGCAAGTTGCTTTTCTAGGCCACATCATATCCAGAGAAGGTTTAGCAGTTGATCCAGCGAAGATAGAGGCAGTTGTTAGTTGGGTGAGGCCAAGCAGTGTGACAGAAATTAGAAGCTTCTTGGGGTTAGCAGGCTATCACAGAAGATTTGTCCAAGGTTTTTCGTCCATTGCAGTCCCGTTGACAAAGTTGACTAGGAAGAATGTCCCATTTGTTTGGACTGATCAGTGTGAAACCAGTTTCCAAGAGTTGAAAGGAAGGTTAACCACAGCCCCAATCCTTACATTACCATCGGGCAACGGCGGATTTATTGTTTACACAGATGCTTCGAATGTGGGACTAGGTTGTGTATTGATGCAAGATGGCAAGGTGATTGCTTATGGCTCGAGGCAGTTGAAGGACCACGAGAAGAATTATGCGACTCACGACTTGGAGTTGGCAGCAGTTGTTTTCGCATTGAAGATGTGGAGACACTATCTCTACGGAGAGAAGTTTGAGGTCCATTCAGATCACAGAAGTTTGCAATATTTGTTCTCTCAGAAGGATTTGAACATGAGGCAGAGGAGGTGGATGGAATATATCAAAGATTATGACTTTCCGATCAAGTATCATCCAGGCAAAGTGAATGTGGTAGCAGATGCGTTAAGCAGAAAATCAGTAGTCATGGCTAATTTGAGAGGAATGGGTGTCTTACAGCAGTTCGAAGAGTTGGGTGTAGAAGTACAAACCCTTAGATTGGGTGCGATGTTAGCGAACATGACAGTTTCAGAACCTACCTTCATCCAGAAGATTAAGGAAAATCAGTTACAAGATCCAGACTTGGCTAAGATAGTGGAAGTCATTGCAGAACGCCCCGATTTCAAGATGGTGAATGGGATATTGTATTTCCGTGACCGGTTGTGTGTGCCAAATGTGGATGATTTGAAGAATGAGATAATGAACGAAGCTCACAGTACGAGATATTCTATGCATCCGGGTAGCACGAAAATGTACCATAATTTGAAGAATAGGTTTTGGTGGAACAATATGAAGAGAGAGATAGCAGCTTTGGTGTCTCGTTGTCTAACTTGTCAGTTGATCAAGGCAGAACATCAGAAGCCTCCAGGTTTGTTACAGCCTTTGGAGATTCCGGAGTGGAAATGGGAGCACATTACCATGGATTTCGTCTCCTGTTTGCCTAATACTAAGAAGGGAAATAATGCAATTTGGATTATTGTAGATCGTCTGACAAAGTCTGCTCACTTCATTCCGATGAAGACAGGGAATATGATGCACATGGCACCACTTGCGAAGTTATTTGTTGATGAGATTGTTAGTAAACATGGTCAGCCCGTCTCCATTACTTCAGATAGAGACAGCAGATTTGTTTCAAAGTTTTGGAAGACTCTTCATGAGTCGATGGGTACCAAGCTCCAATTCAGCACAGCTTATCATCCTCAGACCGATGGTCAGTCAGAAAGGACGATACAGACTCTCGAAGACATGTTGCGTGCTTGTGTATTGGATTTCAAGATTCAGTGGGATGAATGCCTACCGCTTTGCGAATTTGCTTATAACAATAGTTACCACTCTAGCATCGGTATGGCACCTTTCGAGGCACTTTATGGTAGAAGATGCAGAACTCCGGTTTGCTGGGAAGAAGTCGGTGAACGTAGTTTCCATGGACCGACGATAGTTGGAGAGACAAGTGAAAAGGTCAAGTTGATTCAGGAAAGGTTGAAGATTGCCCGAAGTAGGCAGAAGAGTTATGCAGACACTCGCAGAAGAGAATTGCAGTTTCAGGTGGGTGACAAGGTGTTTTTGAAAGTCTCACCAACTAGGGGGACATTGAGATTTGGACAGAAGGGCAAATTGTCTAGAAGGTTTATTGGTCCGTATGAGATTTTGAGCAAGATTGGAGATGTAGCTTATAGACTTGCGTTACTGCCGGAATTCTCCGGGGTACACAATGTTTTTCACGTTTCGATGCTCAAGAAGTATGTCTCTAGTCCTGCACACATTCTACAACATGAGCCTTTAGAGATTCGAGAAGATGCCTCGTATGTGGAAAGACCGATCAAGATCATTGACACCAAAGAGCAAGAATTGAGAAACCGGACTATTCATTGGGTCAAGGTACTTTGGGAAAATCACGAGCCAGAGGAAGCCACCTGGGAATTGAGAGAGCAAGTGCAAAGGAAGTATCCACAGCTTTTGCCAGAGGTAATTGTTTGATTTATTTGGTGGACCAAATATCCTAAGGGGTGGAGGATGTTAGACCCCGACCCAGACCAATCCGATTAGTGTGTGATTAGTATGTGTTTAGTCCTAAGTGAGTTTAGTTATTGTTGGGTTAGAAGTGATTAGTTTTAGTCTTGGATATAGCTTTGGTAATTTTGAGAACGTTTAATATTAGTTAGACACACTCAGGATGGCCTGAGTGCACGTGTGAGCTTGGGAAGATCGTATCGATTTCCGTGTGATTGTGATTTTGATTTCATTTGATTGATATTTCGACGTGTTACAACTTTCGTATTAAGCCCATTCATGTTTGAAGCCCAAAAACCCAAGTTTTGGCCCAAAGAGGGTAAAATTGTCTTTCTTGCACAAATCTGGACACAATTTTCGAGACTTCAAAACTATGTCAAAAATATACTTTTTGGAAACTAGATATTTCGACGATCGTTTTATCCTTCTTCGTCGAAGTCATCCGAGGCCCACAAGGTCATGTTTTAGCCATTTCAAGTTCAAGTTAGTTGGGACCCATTTTCCTTCACTTAAACCCTTTCTTCCTCTCTTCCATTCATTCCCCCAAATCTCTGCAATTTCTGAAGCTAGGGCAAGGAAAACCCCTTTTTCCCTTTCTCTTCATTTCCTCTTGCATGAGCTAGATAGTGAGCTCCAAAAAGAACTTCAAAGTCATCATCTTCTTCATCTCCTTGCAAGCTCTCCATTGATACAATTTTCTTAAGGTTTCAAGTTTGGAAAGCTCTCCATTCTCTTCCATCTCTCTTGTTTGACCTTCTCTAGGTAAGAGCTTCAAGCCATGGTTTCCATAAAGTCTTTTTAACTCCTTAAGATTGTGTTTTTCAAGTGTTCAAACCCTTTTTGTTAAAATGGGTTCTTTGCTCCATTTTGAGTGAGTTTTGTGTGTTTTCTTTGGGTTTTGTAGTTCTTGATTAGCTTGGGAGAAGTGTTTGAGAAGATTTTTAGCATTGGTCAAGGCAAGTGATCTATATAGGCTTCATGTGCATTGTATTTTGATTCTATTTCGTTTTAGGAATTGTGCATGTGATTTGTCTACAAGTTTTTGATTTTATCTTACTTGATTTGGGTGTGTGGATGATGATAAATAAACCCTTGGTGAGCATGAAGGCTCAAGGGATGATATGTGGTTGGTGGATGAGAAGAAGGAGAAGAATGTAGTGAAAGATGTGCAAGGAAAGGGGATTTCCGCACTCAGCGAGCTCAGGCAGCAGCCTGTTCGCTCGAGCGACCCCTGGGTCCGCTCGAGCGAACATGCCACTGTCTCCTACGGAGCGAGGCAGCGAGTCGTTCGTTCGAACGCATTTTATTATTCGCTCGAGCCAACATTCGCTCGAGTGAACTGTCTACGCTTTGTAAGGTCCGCTCGAGCCAACATTCGCTCGAGTGAACTGTCTACGCTTTGTAAGGTCCGCTCGAGCGAAGTGTCTCGCTCGAGCGAAGTGTCTCGCTCGAGCGAAGTGTCTCGCTCGAGCGAAGTGTCATCAACGTGGCAGGTTCGCTCGAGCGAACCTGCCAGTTGCAGGAAGATGAGTTTCTTTCCATTTTGTGTATTTTTCTTGAGGTCCGAAAACTAGACTATGTTAAGGGTTTTGACTTGACATTGTGTAAATGAAACCTCGAAATGCCACCCAACCTCTAAGGACACCAATTCTTATATATTCTGACATTTGGAGTTTCAATTACACAAAGGTCAATTTGTAGCCTTAGCACATGCTTGTCAGATTTCGTATTTGAATTTCCGTCTTGGTACTATAAGTACAAACGTGCACTTGTTTTGTATTTCAAGTATAAGTTTGTTTTGAAGTTTTGTTTCAAGAAAAAAAGGGGATCACTTCCTAAGCGTGTTTTGCATAAATATTATGCCTCGTGCTAGTCGTGCTCGTCGTGTTGTGATAAGTGATTTCCCCCTTTTTATCTCGACGTGTTTGATCGTGCTTCGCGTGTTTTGTGCATTCATGAATTAAGTAAACACCACTGAGCTTAGACTGCCCTTTCGGTTTGATCCACTGTCTGGGGGTCTTTAAACATGTGGACTGTCTGCAAACTGGTCGTGTATTTATTACACATCGTGCGTGTCCGGTTCCGCGGCCGGAATTCCCGTCTTTGTGGGAAATCGTGTCGTGCTTATATTATGTATATCGTGCTTGTCGTGCGTGCTTGCTCTTTTCATTATATAAATGATAGAGAAAGGATGGGCTCTTTGAGGATTGTAACTATTCATGATATATATTATGTACTCATGTTAGTTTGTTTTGTATCTCAGCTTTGTTCGTATTCTTGAAAATGTATCTCAACTTTGATAGTACTTCATACCAAAGATTTGCTCACATGTTTTCTCTAAATGTTATTGTTCATGTTCATGCCTAAATTGATTACCTGCCAAACCGTCGTGTTTGACCCTTGTTTATTGGTGCCCAGGTGCAGGAGACGTTGCCTTTGAGGAGGAGCGTCAGGAGGAGGCTTGTGAGCCAACTCCCGTGAGAGAGTGGCAGCCCGACGATGTCATTTAGATGTCGGTCTGGTTCTCGAGTTTCGTCACCCTTAGTCTTGGGGTTTCTTTTGACTATTTTGAGATTGTATTGACCTTTATTGGTCTCTTATGGGTTGTACTAAACTTAACTTGTTTTTGTATTAGTTCTATAACTTGAATATTAATGGGAATGCTTGTTAGCTTCTTTCTATGATACCATGCCTTGTGATCATTTGTTATGGCACCCAAATGTTTTGTTGGGCTCATCTTGATGTGTTTTGCTACACGCTTCCGCATACTTGTACGTGTGAGCCAGATTCCGCGTGTCTTTGGGAATCCTCACTGCGGGAACCTGTGGGAAAGCAATTAACAACACCGAATGCAATGCAACACTCGTCGCGGGCCCGGGATCCGTTCCGGGGTCGCGACAAGTACATAATATATATCATGAATAGTTACAATCCACAAAGAGCCCATCCTTTCTCTATCATTTATATAATGAAAAGAGCAAGCACGCACGACAAGCACGATATACATAATATAAGCACGACACGATTTCCCACAAAGACGGAAATTCCGGCCGCGGAACCGGACACGCACGATGTGTAATAAATACACGACTAGTCTGCAGACAGTCCACATGTTTAAAGACCCCCAGACAGTGGATCAAACCGAAAGGGCAGTCTAAGCTCAGTGGTGTTCACTTAGTTCATGAATGCATAAAACACGATCTAAACATGTCGAGACAAAAAGGGGGAAATCACTTATCAAAACACGACGAGCACGACTAGCAAAAGGCATAATTATTATGCATAACACGCTTAGGAAGTGATCCCCTTTTTCTTGAACAAAACTTCAAAACAAACTTATACTTGAAATACAAAACAAGTGCACGTTTGTACTTATAGTACCAAGACGGAAATTCAAATACGAAATCTGACAAGCATGTGCTAAGGCTACAAATTGACCTTTGTGTAATTGAAACTCCAAATGTCAGAATATACAAGAATTGGTGTCCTTAGAGGTTGGGTGGCATTTCGAGGTTTCATTTACACAATGTCAAGTCAAAACCCTTAACATAGTCTAGTTTTCGGACCTCAAGAAAAATACACAAAATGGAAAGAAACTCATCTTCCTGCAACTGGCAGGTTCGCTCGAGCGAACCTGCCACGTTGATGACACTTCGCTCGAGCGAGACACTTCGCTCGAGCGGACCTTACAAAGCGTAGACAGTTCACTCGAGCGAATGTTGGCTCGAGCGAATAATAAAATGCGTTCGAACGAACGACTCGCTGCCTCGCTCCGTAGGAGACAGTGGCATGTTCGCTCGAGCGGACCCAGGGGTCGCTCGAGCGAACAGGCTGCTGCCTGAGCTCGCTGAGTGCGGAAATCCCCTTTCCTTGCACATCTTTCACTACATTCTTCTCCTTCTTCTCATCCACCAACCACATATCATCCCTTGAGCCTTCATGCTCACCAAGGGTTTATTTATCATCATCCACACACCCAAATCAAGTAAGATAAAATCAAAAACTTGTAGACAAATCACATGCACAATTCCTAAAACGAAATAGAATCAAAATACAATGCACATGAAGCCTATATAGATCACTTGCCTTGACCAATGCTAAAAATCTTCTCAAACACTTCTCCCAAGCTAATCAAGAACTACAAAACCCAAAGAAAACACACAAAACTCACTCAAAATGGAGCAAAGAACCCATTTTAACAAAAAGGGTTTGAACACTTGAAAAACACAATCTTAAGGAGTTAAAAAGACTTTATGGAAACCATGGCTTGAAGCTCTTACCTAGAGAAGGTCAAACAAGAGAGATGGAAGAGAATGGAGAGCTTTCCAAACTTGAAACCTTAAGAAAATTGTATCAATGGAGAGCTTGCAAGGAGATGAAGAAGATGATGACTTTGAAGTTCTTTTTGGAGCTCACTAGCTAGCTCATGCAAGAGGAAATGAAGAGAAAGGGAAAAAGGGGTTTTCCTTGCCCTAGCTTCAGAAATTGCAGAGATTTGGGGGAATGAATGGAAGAGAGGAAGAAAGGGTTTAAGTGAAGGAAAATGGGTCCCAACTAACTTGAACTTGAAATGGCTAAAACATGATCTTGTGGGCCTCGGATGACTTCGACGAAGAAGGATAAAACGATCGTCGAAATATCTAGTTTCCAAAAAGTATATTTTTGACATAGTTTTGAAGTCTCGAAAATTGTGTCCAGATTTGTGCAAGAAAGACAATTTTACCCTCTTTGGGCCAAAACTTGGGTTTTTGGGCTTCAAACATGAATGGGCTTAATACGAAAGTTGTAACACGTCGAAATATCAATCAAATGAAATCAAAATCACAATCACACAGAAATCGATACGATCTTCCCAAGCTCACACGTGCACTCAGGCCATCCTGAGTGTGTCTAACTAATATTAAACGTTCTCAAAATTACCAAAGCTATATCCAAGACTAAAACTAATCACTTCTAACCCAACAATAACTAAACCCACTTAGGACTAAACACATACTAATCACACACTAATCGGATTGGTCTGGGTCGGGGTCTAACAGCCTGGGTAAGAAATTGATTTGAGCCTGATTCAACCAAAATTGGTCATGTATTTTTAGGCCCAAAAAATTAGCTTGGACTTGAATCAACCAAGGTCGGTTATATGGCCTGGGTCAGAAATTGACTTGTGCCTGAATCAACCAAAATTGGTCTCGCTGTTTAGGCCCGAAAATTTAACTTGGGCTTCATTGGACACGATATGGCTGGCTTGAACCTATATTAATCATGTTAATCTCCCTCGTAAATTTAAAAGATTTTGATAGGAGCCACCAAATTCATTAGGGTTCAATTCCATGCCCTGTAGTGGTCACAAATCATCGGGTTGGGGATGGGTCCGATTGATTTAGTCCCACTTGATCAAGATCACGCTGGATATGGTCCAAGTATTGATGGTGATGAATATATATATTTTATCTTCAAACAAATTATATATATATGATTCCTACGAATAATATGATACCAAAGTCCACTTACCGTGAGATCCAGTGCTGTCAGGATGAACATCGTCATGAGAAGATAGATCAGGGCAAGGCGAGTCTTCTAAAAAAAATGGAGAAGAAAAAGATAAGGATCATAAGATCAAGGCGTTATTGGAGAAGACAACTTGAAAGCCAAGGGTTAGTCATATATACCATAATCGACCCTATCATTATATTTGTCTGAAACTTCATGCTCTGGAGGCTCAGAAATTACCACGGCAACATTTGATGTTAAGATATTAGTGCCAATAGATACTTTCCCCTTTTGTGATACTGCTCCTGCACTTAAACTTCCTGACGATGATTTGTTGGCACTAGTCTTTGAACAAGTTCTCTTTGCTGGCCCATGCTCATCAATAGATACCACTTGTTCTGGTTTCTTCCCTGATCGAGAAGCTTTAATCCCACCTCCATGTGGAGGTTTTGCAGCTGTCGACACATTGGGTTCTGAGACATGCTTCGACGGTATAAACTCCGCAGGAACGCATTGAAATGGTTTTTTGGTGTTTCTTCGAAAAAGTTCTTAGGGTTTATTGTTCGCAAAGATGGAATCGAGCTTGATCCAATCAAAACAAAAGCCATTTTAGAAATGGAACCTCCAAGAAATCTAAAAGAGCTCAAAGGACTCCAAGGTTGATTGGCTTATATTTGAAGGTTCATTTCTGATTTATCTAGAAGATGCCGGCCATTCTCATGTCCAATGAAGAAAGGAGTGAATTTTGTATGGGATCAGGCATGTGATGAAGCCTTTGAAGATATCAAAAAATATCTTACTAGGCCTCCTGTTTAAGCTGCTCCAGTGCAAGGGAGACCATTCATTTTGTATACGCGAGCTCTTGATCACTCCTTGGGGGCAATGCTGGCACAAAAGAATAACCAAGGGCATGAGGTGGCACTTTACTACTTAAGTAGGATGATGGTAGGAGCAGAACATCGATATCCACCGATAGAGAAAGAATGCCTCGCGCTAATGTTTCCAATACAAAATCTAAGGCACTACCTACAGTCACAAACAGTTTATCTTGTCTCTCATGTAAACCCATTAAAGACCTTAGTAACAAAGGCGGGATCTTTGAGTGCAAGATTAGCAAAATGGTCCATTCTCCTTTCCCAATATGATATCATATATGTCCCACAAAAAGCAGTAAAAGGTCAAGCATTAGCAGATTTCTTGGCCGCGCATCCGTTACCACTTGATTCCGAGCTAAGGGATGCTTTTCCAGATGAACCAGTCTTTTACATTGAGACCTTTCAGACCTCAAAACAACAAGCTTGGGAAATGTATTTTGATGGTGCTAGTAGGACGGATGGAAACGGAGAAAGGATATCTGGGGTAGGAGTTGTCTTCGTAACCCCTGATGGATATATGATCCCTTATTCCTTCTCACTAATCAAATCATGTTATAATAATATTGCAGAATATCAGGCCCTTATTATGGGAATGGAAATAGCTCATGAGGCACAAATTCGGCATTTGGAAATACGTGGAGATTCAGAACTCATTGTAAATCAAGTGAATGATCATTATGAAGTTAAGAAACCCGACATTCGCCCCTACCATAAGATAGCTCAACGATTGATGAACAAGTTCATTTATTATAATATTGAACATATCCCGCGAAGCCAGAATGCAAGGACAGATGCACTAGCAAGTCTAGCAACCTCGATGGCGCTTCCTGAAGGAGAAGTCCTTAAAGTATTGGTTTGTGAAAGAAGGATCTTGCTGCCATTAGAGACACATGAAGCCGTTGCCGAATGCCAATTAGTCAAATCAAGTAGACTTTCTGTATGCGAAATGGTAATCGGAGACTGGCGTGACCCATTTATTGATTATGTGCAGTTTGGAATTTTACCAGATCACCCAAAAGAACGAACAAGCATAAGAGGAGGGCTCCTAAATTTTACTATGACGTCAATACCAAAACTCTATATAGAAAGTCATATGACGGTATTTTACTTCATTGTTTATCAAATCAAGAGGCAGATCAAGTCATGACCGAAACTCATAGTGGAACATGTGGAGCACATCATTCGGGTCCAAAATTATGTGATCGAATTAGAAGGATGGGTTATTATTGGCCAACCATGATTAAGGATACACATGAATTAGCCAAACGATGTAAGGCTTGTCAACTTCATGCTGATTACATACACAGGGCCCCTAAACCTTTGCACCCTTCAGTGACATCTTGGCCATTTGAAGCATGGTGAATGGATATAGTTTGGCCGATTAATCCTCCGTCCTCAAAGGTGCATCGGTTCATATTTGCCGTGACGGACTACTTTTCTAAATGGGCTGAAGCAGTAGCCTTGAATGAAGTTAAGACCGCTGTTGTTCTGAACTTTCTCAAAACCAACATTATATGTAGGTTCGGGGTCCCGAATAGGTTTGTCCATGATAATGGGCCGCAGTTTCGAGACCATCATTTTTATAAATTCTGCAAGAAATATCACATCAAAAGTATTTCTTCTACACCTTATTACCCGCCAGCCAATGGTTTAGCCGAAGCATTCAATAAGACGATATGCAAACTGTTAAATGGTCTCTAAAAACAAAAGAGATTGGCACGAACGATTGCCAAAAGCGCTATGGGCCTATCGTACCACGGTTCAAGGAGCGACTCAATTTACACCTTTCTCACTCGTATATGGCTGTGAAGCCGTTCTACCGCTCGAAATTCAAACCCCTACACTCCGAATTGCGTTAGCTAGCGGCATGAATGAAGAAGGGAATGCGAAATTATGGCTACAAGAATTGGAATCTCTTGACGAAGAAAGACTCATCGCTCGTCAAAACATAGGGATCTACCAATCTATAATGGCAAATGCATTTAATAAAAAAGTACATCAAACGGTCTTTAAAAGGGACGATTTGGTCCTCGCTGTTAAAAGACCAATGATCATCACTCATAAATCAAAAGGGAAGTTTATAGAAAAATGGGAGGGACCATTTGTTATCGATTCTGTCCACTCTAACGGCTGTTACAGTTAATTAATCAAGATGGTGATCGATGCCTTATGCCCATCAATGGCAAATTTCTTAAGAACTATTATCCATGAAAACATGTCCTCTTATCATCTTTGATTTTCGATATGATGCCTCGAGTCATAGAAGTCTCGATATAATGCCTCGATAATCGAAAAGTTTTGGACCTCGACACCAAGCCTCGGAATATTTCAAAGTTCCGATATCATGCCTCGAAGTTCATGATATGTCAAACTTTGATATCATGCCTCAGAACATTTAATGTTTTGATACCAAGCCTCAAAGTTTGCAACATGTTGTTAAGTCTCAGAACCTCAAAAGTTTTGATACTATGCCTCGGAGATCTAAACTCCAAATTTAACATTTCAATATGTCATGTGAGCCTTGACTATGGCTTTTGAAGATATGCTGCCAAACCAAAAAAAAAGAGGACACACTTTAGGCGGAATCCGGCTTGTCTCAATCGGTCTAATTGGTATGAAAAGAAATTCGCCAGCATGAGTTACTCAGTCAACATTTTACAATAATCACTCAGACCAGGTAAGGAAGTCAATCCCACTGCCAAGCTCAAACTTGTGTGGATAAATTCTGAGTAAAACTGAGATGACATGTATACTTTGTTTTTGGCAAATGCAAAGGGGGATTTTAAATGGACGAGCCCAATGAGAGAGCCCATATGGAAAAATTGTGATGCGATGGGTTCGAGGCACGCCTACTCCGAAAAACTCCTCATCCGCGATCCTCGAAGGGGGCATTTGTTATTGGAGAAGAAATGGAGAAGAAAAAGATATGGATCATAAGATCAAGACGTTATTGGAGAAGACAACTTGAAAGCCAAGGGTTAGTCATATATACCATAATCGACCCTATCATTATATTTGTCTGAAACTTCATGCTCTGGAGGCTCAGAAATTACCACGGTAACATTTGATGTTAAGATATTAGTGCCAATAGATACTTTCCCCTTTTGTGATACTGCTCCTGCACTTAAACTTCCTGACGATGTTTTGCTGGCACTAGTCTTTGAACGAGTTCTCCTTGCTGGCCCATGCTCATCAATAGATACCACTTCTTCTGGTTTCTTCCTTGATCGAGAAGCTTTAATCCCACCTCCATGTGGAGGTTTTGCAGCTGTCGACACATTGGGTTCTGAGACATGCTTCGACAGAATAAACTCCGCACGAACCCGTTGAAATGCTTTTTTGGTGTTTCTTCGAGAAAGTTCTTAGGGTTTATTGTTCGCAAAGATGGAATCGAGTTTGATCCAATCAAAACAAAAGCCATTTTAGAAATGAAACCTCCAAGAAATCTAAAAGAGCTAAAAGGACTTCAAGGTTGATTGGCCTATATTCGAAGGTTCATTTCTAATTTATCTAGAAGATGCCGGCCATTCTCACGTCTGATGAAGAAAGGAGTGAATTTTGTATGGGATCAGGCATGTGATGAAGCCTTTGAAGATATCAAAAAATATCTTACTAGGCCTCCTGTTTTAGTTGCTCCAGTGCAAGGGAGACCATTCATTTTGTATACGCGAGCTCTTGATCACTCCTTGGGGGCAATGCTGGCACAAAAGAATAACCAAGGGCATGAGGTGGCACTTTACTACTTAAGTAGGATGATGGTAGGAGCAGAACATCGATATCCACCGATAGAGAAAGAATGCCTCGCGCTAATGTTTGCAATACAAAAATTAAGGCACTACCTGCTCTCACAAACAGTTTATCTTGTCTCTCATGTAAATGTTAGGAATTTTGTAGATTGCAATTTGATGGATGCATTATCATTCAAGCATCATTTGATTTACACACTTGCATTGGTTTTAAATAAACTTGAAATCTTGTTTTATTCATGCATTGCTTTTAAGATTTGTAAAAGTATTGATTTATGCATGATTTGTCTTTTTATCTTGGATGCATTTGTTTTAGAAAAGAGTTTTCAAGAAATCAAGCAAGCCTTTGTTTTAAAAGTTTTGAATCTTTTTAGGCTTTTTATGTCATGTTTTAAAAACCATTAGAATCTTTAAAACATGTTTTCCAAGCTTGATTTAGTGGCCAAAAGGTCCCCCAAAGAAAAACCTTCAAATATGCAAAAGTTGCATTTTTTGCAAAAAGGGGGGAGTCCCGGCAGTGTCGCCGGTCGACCGAGACACAGGTCTCGGTCGACCGAGACAACTGGAGGTGAAATTAACAGTTTCTGAACTGAACCTCCAACGGTCAGAAATCTGACCGTTGTGCCTTCCCGGTCGACCGAGACCTCTTTGCCGGTCGACCGAGAACTAGCCGTTGGCAACTTTTTGGCTATAAAATGAGTTCTTTCCTTTGCCAAATGTTGGGAATTTTAAGCCCCTCCTTGAGAGGTATTGAGGCATATCAAAAGGGAAAAGAACCAAGGGATGAAGGGGATGATTAGGAAAGCTAAAGCTTGGATTAATGAAGTTAAACCACCAAGTAGGCTCTTCCTTCCTTAATCATATGTTTTCATGCTTTTGTTTTATTTTTGGTAAATCATTTCTAGCATGTTAAACTATGTTTGTGTTGTGTCCTTAACATGTTTTATGTTTTGAATTGATTTATTGTTTTGGATACAACACCATATGATTCAATCCAAGTAGTACTTAACTTTGGTAAATCTAAGTAGATCATGTTAATGGAAAAATCTTTGAAATCATATGTAACATGATCCATATACTTGGTTGAATCTTTGGTTGTTGCTTTCCATCATAAGAACATCTCTTTCAAAACTAACTTATGTTTTGGATTCAACTTCTTTACAAATCATATGTTTTCATGTTTTGTTTTATCTTTGATAAATCTTTTGTAGCATGTTAATCTATGATTTGTTGTATCCTTAGCATGTCTTATATTTTGAATAGATCTATTGTTTTGGATACATCACCATTGATTCATCAAAGTAGTACTTTATCTTTGGTAAATCTAAGTAGATCATGTTAATGAAATATGTAACATGATTCATATACTTTGTTGAATCTTTGGTTGTTGTTTTTCCATCATAAGAAAATCTCTTTCAAATGTATCTTATGTTTTGGATTCAACATCTTTGCAAATCATATGTGTATTATTGTTTTAATGTTTCACAACTTGCCTTACTTTGATAGGTATATCATTCTCAAGTTGTATTTATAATTACATATGATTTGTCCCCTCTTTTCAATCAAATCTATTTTTATGTTTTGAGCTTCATTGGTGATTTGATTGACATCCCTATGCATCACATGTTTAGAGCTAATCCATTTCAAACAACTTGTGTAACTTTGATATCATTAACAAGTTGTTACCTTTAACATGTGATTGCATTACTTCCTCAATCATAAATGTTTTTGAGCTAAAACTTTCAAAAGCCTTAGGCATACATTTATGAGCTTTCATTTTCAAAATGATTGAGGACCACACACACACACTTCATGTACTTTCATCTTTGCATTCATAGTGTGAGTGTGTATTAGTTTTACACTTCCATATCCGCCTATTTAAGAGGCATTGTAATGAGCTTAATAGAATCTCCATCAAGTGTATGTTAGACACTAATTTAGTGAGATAACCAACCTATGGTTGAAGAGGTTATTGCTTAGCCTATAAAAGCATAATGTATAGGTTGATGTTAAGCCTTGAAAAACATCAATGTAAGGTTATTGCTTAGCCTTGGAAAGCATATTGTAAAGGTTATTGCTTAGCCTATTGAAAAGCATAAATAGTGGAAATCCGGTGGGGTGTTGGATCACAAGCCGGTAGTGGATGTAGGCATTGAGGCCGAACCACTATAAATACTTGTGTGATGGTGCTTGCTTTGTGGTGATTGTTTTCTTTAAGCTTCCGCATTTTGTTTGATAATCATCACTTGTGACTAGTTTGTTTTAAAGAAGTTAAAATTGTTAAAATTGGTCATAAAAGAAGCTCACCCTATTCACCCCCCCTCTAGGGTTCGGATCCCCATGGACTTACAAGTGGTATCAGAGCGGGTTACTCCATTTTAGGGCTTAACAACCCGGAGTTGATCCTTGCTAGATTTGAACCCTAGTGTTGTGATTTATTGCATATCTTTTTAAAGATTTCCACTATGATTGAAATTGAAATTTTCCCTAGCCTCATTGCACCACTCTTAGTCTTTTTCAAGTTATATCTTTAAGAGTTGGTGAGTCCTCAAAGTGTTCTCTCATGGACAACCTTTTCAAGACCTTAGGTGTATTTTCAAAGGTAGACTATTTGAGTAACCTTAAGGCCTTGATACCCCTAGACCAACCTATGTTTTTTAGTTATATCTTTTTGTTGGTCATGATACATTTGCATTTTGTTTCTTTTTAGTCACATCTTTTAAAATGCAATGTTTCTTTGTGATCATTTGATTTTGTATTCATGAACTTTTAAAGTTATATCTCATGGTTTTCAAAATCCTTTGATTGCAATACTTTCATGATGGATTTGCATTTTGATCATATAGTTATATCTCTTGTAGTGCATATCTATTCATGATCAATTGATTGTGATTACAAATGCTTTCATAGCTAGTTTTTTCATGATCAATTGATGTTGGAAAATCATTTGATGTTTGTTATAGTTAGATCTTTTTTGTAAATCAAATGATTTGAATCTATTTAAGTTTTCCATTGATTTTCAAGTTATATCTCTTGGTATGGAAACTTTGTGAGTGTCTATTTTTTTACAAATTGAAATTTTACAATAGTACACTTCTTGTTTTTCAAATTCACTTGCTCATAATTCTATAAATGATTCTTTGTTGGAATTTCATATATTGAAGTGATTTGAGAAACTTTGGAAAATGTTCTATGCTTTATTGGTTGTATTTTTAGAAGCATTTTCCTTGAATTTATTTCCTTGTGCCTAATTATGATTATATCATTTGGAAGGAAATATTTTTTACAAACAATTTGCATCTTTGCTCATTTAGTTATATTTCTTTATGCAAATTGATTTTGATGTCGTACATTGCATGGTTGGATTTGGTTTCATTAATTTGCATGTTTGTGCCTATTTTGGTATATAGTTTCATTAATGCAAATTAATGAGTGTTTATGTGCTTTATAGTAAAATCTTGTATTTGAGCTTTATAAGTACATATGTGATTTTATGTGCTAAGTTCATTTGGTTTAAGCCTCATATCTTTTTCCATTGCTTTGTAAGCTTAGTACATTTGCTAAGAGTGGAAATGTTACATGATAGATTGATACCTTTAACTTCATACCTTCTTGTGCTTAAATAGTTATATTCTTTTTGATGATTGGTATGAGTTAGATCTTGAGTGTTGATTAATCCTCTCTATGCAAATGTCAAAGTGTTCTATGTATGGTTGTGGTATTTATTATATTTGTTGAAACCATACAAGAACTCAAATCCATCCTCTATGCCATTCTAGTCATATGTTTTTGGATGGTTATGATGTTGATTCATGTGTATTTTCTAAGTGATTTCATTCTTATACATGTTTCAACTTCATAGTAGTGATCTTGATCATATGAAACTCTTTGAAATCCATTCCTCATATTTCTATATGTTTGATGGACATCTTAGATGTTGAATTCATATGATTTAGTCACTTTATAAATTGCATGCATTTCAAAGTCATATCCTTTAGCATTGCAATTTATCTTGTTCATCACTATGCTCTATAGTTATATCTTTAAAAGTGATGAATATGCACTTATGATGCTTGATGGAAGTTTGCCACATTCTTGCTCTTTATCTTGTTATCAAATTCAATTGGTTTCAATTGGTATAATTTTTGATTGATTTGATTTCTTGTGAATGTGATAAACCTTGTGTGCATTGGATTGAACTTGATAGTAATATGATTGTTCCATGTCACACACCATTAGCATCATAATGTTCATGTTGCCACCTCTTTTGCTCATATAGGTATATCTCATGACCACCATGTTTATGTGTTCATAATATTGGTTGGTTATAGTTGAGGTTGGCTTCATGTTTGAATTTCATTTCACTCATTCTTGCACATTAATAGTCATATTTATTGTTTGAATGAAATGATTTTCAAAACTTTACATAGCATATGCTTTCCATAGTTAAATTATTTAATGCTATGTTTAGTAAACCCCATTGCATCATGGATAGCTCCAATTTGGATTTTTTTTTTCTAATAGTTATACTTTTAAATCCATTTTAGAGTGATTGTGTTTAATAGTCATATCCTTAGATCTCAATTGGTATTCTTTGTTTTTCCAATTGATATCCATGATTGCTTTTCTCTTTGACCTTGCTTTCTTTTGGCAATTTGATCATATGAGCTTTATAGTTAAATGAATCTAATCCTTTCCTTGAAGTTGACCCTCATTGGTAAAACCATCTTCTTCTTGCATCTAATAGTTAAATCTTTGTCAAATGTTTGACAAAAGGAGAGAATGGATTGAGGGGGAGTGTAAACCTTCATAGGAAGAATTAGTTTTGATCAAATTCACCATTGGATTGTCTTTGAACCCTTAGAGTCTAACTTCCATGCATGATAGCCTGTTATGTAATTCACTTTCGATTTCTTTTGTTAACAGGTGCTACTAAAGGTTTTTTTCCTTGTTTCATGTGTGTAGGTACCTTTGCAATTTAATGGCAAAGGGGGAGAAAATATTCAAGTTCTCAAAGGGTGAAGAGAATGTCCAAAGCTTCCAAAGGGGAGGTTGTTGTATGATCTTCTACAAGGGGAGATAATACATACCTTGCCAAAGGGAGAAAGAGGCATGGTCAAAGGGGGAGAGCAAATAGAAGAAAGAAATCTTGGAGCTAAAGAAGATGCTTGACCATATAGAAAGAAAGATTGAAGAATGATCAAGCACCAAGCATCATGAACAATGAAGAAAAGAGCTCAAGCTAAGAGAAGGAGCATCCAAGAATATTTCAAGACTTGTCCAGCTAAGGGGGAGCTGAAGACTAAGTGTGTATTGTCAGTGGTGAGTGTGTTGCCATCAAATTGCAAAGGGGGAGATTGTTAGGAATTTTGTAGATTGCAATTTGATGGATGCATTATCATTCAAGCATCATTTGATTTACACACTTGCATTGGTTTTAAATAAACTTGAAATCTTGTTTTATTCATGCATTGCTTTTAAGATTTGTAAAAGTATTGATTTATGCATGATTTGTCTTTTTATCTTGGATGCATTTGTTTTAGAAAAGAGTTTTCAAGAAATCAAGCAAGCCTTTGTTTTAAAAGTTTTGAATCTTTTTAGGCTTTTTATGTCATGTTTTAAAAACCATTAGAATCTTTAAAACATGTTTTCCAAGCTTGATTTAGTGGCCAAAAGGTCCCCCAAAGAAAAACCTTCAAATATGCAAAAGTTGCATTTTTTGCAAAAAGGGGGGAGTCCCGGCAGTGTCGCCGGTCGACCGAGACACAGGTCTCGGTCGACCGAGACAACTGGAGGTGAAATTAACAGTTTCTGAACTGAACCTCCAACGGTCAGAAATCTGACCGTTGTGCCTTCCCGGTCGACCGAGACCTCTTTGCCGGTCGACCGAGAACTAGCCGTTGGCAACTTTTTGGCTATAAAATGAGTTCTTTCCTTTGCCAAATGTTGGGAATTTTAAGCCCCTCCTTGAGAGGTATTGAGGCATATCAAAAGGGAAAAGAACCAAGGGATGAAGGGGATGATTAGGAAAGCTAAAGCTTGGATTAATGAAGTTAAACCACCAAGTAGGCTCTTCCTTCCTTAATCATATGTTTTCATGCTTTTGTTTTATTTTTGGTAAATCATTTCTAGCATGTTAAACTATGTTTGTGTTGTGTCCTTAACATGTTTTATGTTTTGAATTGATTTATTGTTTTGGATACAACACCATATGATTCAATCCAAGTAGTACTTAACTTTGGTAAATCTAAGTAGATCATGTTAATGGAAAAAACTTTGAAATCATATGTAACATGATCCATATACTTGGTTGAATCTTTGGTTGTTGCTTTCCATCATAAGAACATCTCTTTCAAAACTAACTTATGTTTTGGATTCAACTTCTTTACAAATCATATGTTTTCATGTTTTGTTTTATCTTTGATAAATCTTTTGTAGCATGTTAATCTATGATTTGTTGTATCCTTAGCATGTCTTATATTTTGAATAGATCTATTGTTTTGGATACATCACCATTGATTCATCAAAGTAGTACTTTATCTTTGGTAAATCTAAGTAGATCATGTTAATGAAATATGTAACATGATTCATATACTTTGTTGAATCTTTGGTTGTTGTTTTTCCATCATAAGAAAATCTCTTTCAAATGTATCTTATGTTTTGGATTCAACATCTTTGCAAATCATATGTGTATTATTGTTTTAATGTTTCACAACTTGCCTTACTTTGATAGGTATATCATTCTCAAGTTGTATTTATAATTACATATGATTTGTCCCCTCTTTTCAATCAAATCTATTTTTATGTTTTGAGCTTCATTGGTGATTTGATTGACATCCCTATGCATCACATGTTTAGAGCTAATCCATTTCAAACAACTTGTGTAACTTTGATATCATTAACAAGTTGTTACCTTTAACATGTGATTGCATTACTTCCTCAATCATAAATGTTTTTGAGCTAAAACTTTCAAAAGCCTTAGGCATACATTTATGAGCTTTCATTTTCAAAATGATTGAGGACCACACACACACACTTCATGTACTTTCATCTTTGCATTCATAGTGTGAGTGTGTATTAGTTTTACACTTCCATATCCGCCTATTTAAGAGGCATTGTAATGAGCTTAATAGAATCTCCATCAAGTGTATGTTAGACACTAATTTAGTGAGATAACCAACCTATGGTTGAAGAGGTTATTGCTTAGCCTATAAAAGCATAATGTATAGGTTGATGTTAAGCCTTGAAAAACATCAATGTAAGGTTATTGCTTAGCCTTGGAAAGCATATTGTAAAGGTTATTGCTTAGCCTATTGAAAAGCATAAATAGTGGAAATCCGGTGGGGTGTTGGATCACAAGCCGGTAGTGGATGTAGGCATTGAGGCCGAACCACTATAAATACTTGTGTGATGGTGCTTGCTTTGTGGTGATTGTTTTCTTTAAGCTTCCGCATTTTGTTTGATAATCATCACTTGTGACTAGTTTGTTTTAAAGAAGTTAAAATTGTTAAAATTGGTCATAAAAGAAGCTCACCCTATTCACCCCCCGTCTAGGGTTCGGATCCCCATGGACTTACAGTAAACCCATTAAAGACCTTAGTAACAAAGGCGGGATCTTTGAGTGCAAGATTTTCCCCTATCATAAGATAGCTCAACGATTGATGAACAAGTTCATTTATTGTAATATTGAACATATCTCGTGAAGCCAGAATGCAAGGGCTGGATGCAACGGCCTAGGAAGACTTCAGTATGAGACCGATTGTAGGTACCCATTGAAAATGCTTTCGAGCCTCTCACCTTACCTAAGGGAAAGAATGTGATAATGGATGAAAAAGCCCCGCAACGCCCCGCTAAGAAAATGAGAGGTCCTTTAGTTGTCAAATTTTCACCGAGCTCAAATGATGATCGAATGGTGACAAGAAAAAACATGCCAGCAGAATTTAGACCTCGAAGCAAAAAGGATGATTATGACTTTGTTGCAAAGAAGCAGATGGTCTGACCTCGAGTTTTATCCAAGAGCTATAAAAAAAGAATTAACAAATGAGTCAACTCAAGTGGGAATCCACCTATGCAGACTCAATCCCTTCACCAAGTCAAGCAAGACAAAGCTCATCATTATGCCAAAAGGGCTAAGGCAAAGAGGAGAATTGATCCAACCCAAGTCGAAATTATGGAGCGACCTTCAAATGATGTCGCACCTCAACCGATTGTAAAGCTTAAAGAAAAGACACCATCTGATGAGACAAGCGTACAAATAGCATGCCAACGGGCATCTAAAAAGAAAAGAAGAGCGGCCCACAAGGCCCATGAATTTAAGATCACACCCATGTGGATCCCCAAAGAGCCCGAAGAATCAGTTATGTCGGTCAATATGGTTGGCATAGGTAAGAAAAAGAAAGAATCATCAGCCTATGTTAACGAAATGGTGGATTTATTTGACACCCAGCGGCCGCAAACAAGGAGTTTTACGACTGCCAAAGGAAGGAAGGTAACAAAAAAATATCACATTTGTGATGCAAGTAGTTCACAAGGATCATCTAATGAACAGGCACCAAGAACATTGGGAGTATTAGGCGAGCTCACATGTCTTCTCTCGTCAGAATCAAGTGTCGCTCCTGTCTATGTGACAGGCCAAGAGGGTAATCCAGAGTTCTCAGAGTCAAATCCCACGCCAAGTTTCATGCAATATGTCCAGGATACAAACAAACGATTTGAAGAGATGATGACAATGATGGTCACTCTTCAAGCGCAGATTAACAAAAAGGAGTTCGGACGACAATCTCGCAATGATCACAACAGGCATGATCGAAGAGATAATCATGATCATGATACGGACCGTAATAATGACGAAGAAGAGTTGAGCAAAACCCGAGTCACGGTTGAAGCAGTCCAAAAGAAGATTGAAAATGCCACTGAGTGGGTAACATCATCCAAAAAAGGATCAAACCCACCTTATCCAGCCTGGATGGATGATGAGCCATTTCCACCTAAATTTAAGCAGCCTCATTTGCAATCATATGATGGAAGTACTTCATCTTATCAACATCTATGCCACTTCAAGGTTTTGACTGGAGAGATATCTAATAATGATGCATTAAAAATCCGATTGTTCACCAGTACATTGAAAGGAACAACCTTCGATTGGAATAAAAGGCTACCAAGCGGTTCCATAAAGTCATGGAAGGATATAGAACAAAAGTTTACTGATCATTTTTTCGATGCCGACAATTCAGTGACTACAACTCGCCTATGTACAGAAAAACAAGGCAAAGAAGAATCAGTGACTGCCTTTATCAAAAGAAGGCAAGCTTTGTCATTTAAATGTCCGGAAAACCTTTCACATGAGTCCTTGACGGACATGTGTAGGACAAACTTGCATTCAAAATTAAGGGCTAAGTTGGTCGGAAATAAAGCAAAAGACCATGGTGAGTTGTTAGAAGCAGCAATAGAAGCTGAAACAATCATTAAAGATCGAGAAATAGAAAAGAAATCTACCAAGAAGATTGAACCACCAAAAAGTGGGGGCAAAAAGAAAGAAGCTATGGCAGTTCAAGTTGCTTCACCCCTTGACTCAGGGAAACTCGAAAATAATCAGAAGAGAGATAATGAGGACCAAAACAAGATGAAGAGAAATCAAACTTTAAAAGAAAGAATGTCTCGAGAATATGATTTTGCTATTGAAGATTCTGAGTCAATTTTTCATACTCTCCTAAAAAATGATAAAATCAAGCTTCCGCCATGCAAAAGACCAAAAGAAGAAGGCAAAACAAATGACCCAAAGTATTGCATATACCATAGGGTCATAAGTCATGGTATAAAAGACTGTTGAGTCTTTAAGAATAAGGTCCAGGAGTTACTTGACAATGGGATCATCACCTTGGCTAAAGAAGACACGAAGGTGACAACTAACACGGTGTCTGTTCACTTTGGAAGTTTCAAACAACCAGTTAGAATTCCCACTGTGCAAGAAGAAGAGGGAGATGTCGAGTTTCGCTTGGTAAACCCATTGGAAAGTAGGGATGGATTAGTTCCAGTAGAAATGCCAAATGGTGTGTGAAAGTCCGGGGATCTGAACCCTAGAGGGGGGGGGGTGAATAGGGTGAGCTTCAAATATGACCAATTTTAATCAATTTTAACTTCTTTAAAACAAACTAGTCACAAGTGATGATTATCAAACAAAATGCGGAAGCTTAATAAAACAATCACCACAAAGCATGCACCATCACACAAGGATTTATAGTGGTTCGGCCTCAATGCCCACGTCTACTACCGGCTTGTGATCCAACACCCCACCGGATTTCCACTATTTATGATTTTCAATAGGCTAAGCAATAAACTTTACAATATGCTTTTCAACGCTAAGCAATAACCTCTACAATGATGTTTTTCAAGGCTTAACATCAACCTATACATTATGATTTTCTTAGGCTAAGCAATAACCTCTTCAACCAAAAGGTTGGTTATCTCTCTAATTAGTGTCTAGAATACACTTGATGGAGATTCAATTTATAGCACATTATAATGCCTCTTAAATAGGCGGATATGAAAGTGTAAAACTAATTCATACACACACACTATGAATGCAAAGATGAATGCTCAATGTGTATGTATGATGTCCTCAATCATTTTTAAAATGAAAGCTCATAAATGTATGCCTAAGGCATTTGAAAGTTTTAGCTCATAAAAACATTTATGATTGAGGAAAGAATGCTAATCACATGTTAAAAGTAACTTGTAAAAGATATACATATGCATTCAAAACAAGTTGTGAAAATCTAATAACAAAACATGTGAAGCATAGGGATGTCAATCAAATCAAGAATGTAGCTCAAAACATAAAAATAGATTTGATTGAAATAAAGGGACAAATTATATGTAATTATAAAATCAACTTGAAAATGATATACCTATCAAAGCAATGCAAGTTGTGAAACTTTTAAAACAAAGTTACATATGATTTGTAAAGATGTTGAATCCAAAACATATGATATATTTGAAAGTGATTTTCTTATGATGAAAAACAACAACCATAGATTCAACCAAGTATAGGAATCATGTTACATATAATTTCAAAGATTCTTTCATTAACATGATCTACTTAGATTTACCAATTAAAGTACTACTTGAATTGAATCATGGTGATGCATCCAAAATAATAAATCAATTCAAAACATAAAACATGTTGAGGACACAACAACTCATAGTTTATGATGCAACAAAAGATTTACCAATATTTAAGCAAAGCATGAAAACATATGATGAAGGAAAGTAAAGCTTACTTGGTGATTTAACTTAACGAAACCAAGCTTTAGCTTTCCAAATGACCCCCTTCATCCCTTAGTTCATTCCCCTTTGATTTGCCTCAAAACCTCTCAAGGAAGGCCTAAAAATCCTCAACTTTTGGCAAAGGAATGAACTATTATTTATAGCCAAAACAGCCCAACGGCTAGTCCCCGGTCAACCTGGCCCTTCCCCGGTCGACCTGGCCTTCACAACGGCTATAAACTGCCATTTTACAGGAGCCCCAACGGCTCTTTCCCGGTCGACCTGTTGGGCCGGTCGACCGAGCCCATGCAGGTCGACCTGGGCCTGGGGACCAAAATCCCAAAAAAGTATATTTTCAAAGTATTTTTAAGAGGGGACTTTTGGGCCATTAAATCAAGCTTAAAAACATGTTTTAAATCATTCTAAGGGTTTTAAAACATGAAACATAAAAAGCCAAAAAAGATTCAATACTATAAAACCAATGGCTTGCTTTATTAAAATAAATCTTTTCAAATATAAATTGCATCCAAGTTTAAAACCAAAACATGCATAACTCAAAGATTCTCCAAGTCTAAAAACCAATGCATGTATAAAAACAAGATTTCAAGATTTTCTAAATCAATGCATATGTGTAAATTCAAATGATGCTAGAATGATAATGCATCCATAAAATTGCAATACACAAAATTCCTAACAGTGTGATGATGTGGGTCTATCGAGATATCTTGTCAGAAGAAGGGTGGGAGACAGTAAGAAGCAAATCACGCTCTGTTGCAACGTCAAATCCCTTCTGGAATGATAACTATCCTATGAGAAATGCTATGGGGGCAAGAAAACAAAAGAAAAGACGTAGGCCAAATAACAAGAAAAAACCTAGTAAATCAAAAGAGGTTGTCACCCCAGTAGATTTGTTAACACAAGAGCCTCGAGTTCTATTTACTCTCAAGGACTTCTTGCCACTTGATCTCTTTTTGTCTTTAGAAAATCAAAAGCAGAAAGATGAATTAAGTGAGTTAAAAGATGATATACTCTCATCCAACTGTCTCTCACTGGTAGAGTTGAAAAAAAAACTGGATCAAGGTGATGGTAATTATGGCCTTAGATGGGGTTATAGAGATGGCGTGATTTCTTCCGAAAGTTCAGATGAATTAAGTCAAGATTCAACCAGACGACATATTTTTACTCAAGGAAACCATGATGAGCTATACTTTATCCCCGACCTCACATCGACAAAGAATGATAGTGACCCTTCAGAACCCTCGAGTTTGTCAACCGACCCAAATGATGATAATGAATTGCTTGATGATGATGATATTAGGAGATGGATTGAATGCATAGTGAAAATTGTCATTTATACTGCATCCATATGGAATTTGACTCTAGAATGGCAAAGAAAAGATCTTCGTACAATTATCATGGGGGAAGTAGCTGATGAAAATCCAGATATTGATAGGATTGACGAAGTGGACAAGTCCTCAGATGTATGTGATGATTCTCTCGCACTTGATGGATATGATGCTGATGGTTCAGATTCAGACTCTGATGTTTGGATCTCTTACTCATCTAATAGAGAATACATAAGATCATTCAAATATGTGTTAGAGGAAGATGAAATCTGGGCACATGATGATGTGGCTAGAAGAGAAATCAAAGCAAAAAGGATCATTCATTCAATGAGCCACATGCCTAGACTAGTTGGGCCCCTCAATCCTCTAGACCCAATTCCATGGTGTTTTGCAGGAGGACCCAGGACCCCCCAAGAAATTGAAGCCTTAACATGGGATAATGATACCCCATGGGATACGGATGAGGATGTCGAAGGATTATATTGGCTGTGTAATATGGTTGGGATCGACCACGAAATTTCTGATGAAGAGAAAAATGATGATGAAGACAAAGCAGAGAGTTCATCAACATCCAATTTGACATCCTCGGAATCCTCGGAAACTGCAACAACAGATAGTGAATAGATTTCCTTATGTTTTCCTGAGGTACGGGAGGTAGGCAAAGAGACTCGCTCTGGGCTAGATTATCGTAAAAATTATGATGCAAATGTTAACCAAGACAAGGCTACAAAGTCTACAGAAAGAAATGTCAAGAATGGTGGTTTGCCTAGTCTTCAGGAGCCCTTTAGATTTGATTTGCTTGAACATCTAGCGCGCATCCCCGCACGTATAAGCATGCATGACATGTTGAGACTATCTCCAGACATTCGAAAAGCTGCTGCAACAGCTCTCATGAACCCAGACCAATATGCATCTCATGTCCACCAAGTACAAGTAAAGTAAAAAGCGAAATGTAAAGAATGCTTCAATTTAAGAGTAGCTATGGCTGCTACAATCAGTTTCACGAAGGATGACATGTTACTCGGGGATGTAAAGCACAATCGGCCATTATACTTCACAGGATATATCGGTGAAGTTGAATTACCTAGAATGTAAATTGACCCTGGATCAGCAATTAACCTCGTGCCACTGCGGGCCTTAAAATATTTGGGAATCCCAACTAGCAAGCTCATCTATACAAAACTCAGCATATCAGCATACAATGGAGAAACACAAAAGGCTATTGGTAGGATAGTTATTCCATGTCAGATTGGAGACATGAAATCTCACGTCGTGGTCTACGCCATTGAGGCCGAAACTTCCTACAATTTGCTCCTCGGAAGGCCATGGATTCATGAAAACTATGTAGTCCCTTCGACGTTACATCAATGTATCAAATACATTGATAAAAATTCAGAAGTACGTCGAGTCTTTGTTGATAAGAAACCCTTCAAAGGGATGGAAGCATATTGTGTGGATTCTAGATTTTACACGTCAGAGCCTGACGGTGATGCAAATGAAAGCACATTGGAAGCATTGATTGTCAAAAAATCTAAAAACAAAAAGAAAATTTTCAAGGTATCTATACCTCCACCCGCGAAACTGCTCGAAAGTGTTGAGATAATAAATGGTAAATCCTCAACTAACGTTACCACAAAGGCACCGGAATGCTCCAAGATCAGCATTCGTCCAAAGCTTGAAGAGACAACATTCATTAAGAAAAGCGTAGTGGAGGTTCCAAGTGCCAGATCAAAAAAAGTCTCAGTCGGCATAATATCATTGGTGGGAGAAGATGAAGGTAGAGGGAAAAAGTCACTTATCGACTCTGTTAAACTCCTTATCCCGATGATATATCTTCCGAGGCCTCCAGAAGAACTAAAAGGAGCAATATTTATTGTGCCCATGAAACATCGGTCACCAATCGTGTTTTATAGAAAATCGTACCCTTCACAGATGATTGTTGGAGAGATTCCTATGGAAGGGACCCCGGATTTCTCTATGTAAAGCTATAAGGCTAAATTGATAATGCGAAGGATGGGTTATGATGTTACCTGCCGACAAGGACTAAAGCAGGGTCGTGGCATTCCAGTTCCACTGGAGATGCACTTAAGATCGTGGGAAAATCATGGACATGTTAGATTCATCCCATATGGTAAAGCATTAGCAGATTTCTTGGCCGTGCATCCGTTACCACCTGATTCCGAGCTAAGGGATGCTTTTCCAGATGAACCAGTCTTTTACATTGAGACCTTTCAGACCTCAAAACAAGAAGCTTGGGAAATATATTTTGATGGTGCTAGTAGGACGGATGGGAATGGAGAAAGGATATATGGGGTAGGAGTTGTCTTCGTAACCCCTGATGGATATATGATCGAATTAGAAGGATGGGTTATTATTGGCCAACCATGATTAAAGATACACATGAATTAGCCAAACGATGTATGACTTGTCAACTTCGTGCTGATTACATACAGAGGACCCCTGAACCTTTGCGCCCAACAGTGACATCCTGGCCATTTGAAGCATGGGGAATGGATATAGTTGGGCTGATTAATCCTCCGTCATCAAAGGGGCATCGGTTCATATTTTCCGTGACGAACTACTTTTCTAAATGGGCTGAAGCAGTAGCCTTGAATGAAGTTAAGACCGATATTGTTCTTAACTTTCTCAAAACCAACATTATATGTAGGTTCGGGGTCCCGAATGGGTTTGTCCTTGATAATGGATAGCAGTTTCGAGACCATCATTTTTATAAATTCTGCGAGAAATATCACATCAAAAGTATTTCTTCTACAACTTATTACCCACCAGCGAATGGTTTAGCCGAAGCATTCAATAAGACGATATGCAAACTGTTAAAGAAAATGGTCTCTAAAAACAAAAGAGATTGGCACGAACGATTGCCAGAAGCGCTATGGGCCTATCGTACCACGGTTCGAGGAGCGACTCAATTTACACCTTTCTCACTCATATATGGCCGTGAAGCCGTTCTACCGCTCGAAATTCAAATCCCTTCACTCCGAATTGCGTTAGCTAGCGGCATGAATGAAGAAGGGAATGCAAAATTATGGCTACAAGAATTGGAATCTCTTGACAAAGAAAGGCTCATCGCTCGTCAAAACATAGGGATCTACCAATCTATAATGGCAAATGCGTTTAATAAAAAAGTACATCAAAAGGTCTTTAAAGGGGACGATTTGGTCCTCGCTGTTAAAAGACCAATGATCATCACTCATAAATCAAAAGGGAAGTTTACAGAAAAATGGGAGGGACCATTTGTTATCGATTTTGTCTACACTAACGGCTCTTACAGTTTAATTAATCAAGATGGTGATCGATGCCTTATGCCCGTCAATGGCAATTTTCTTAAGAAGTATTATCCATGAAAACATGTCCTCTTATCATCTTCGATTTTCGATATGATGCCTCGAGTCATAGAAGTCTCGATATAATGCCTCGAAAATTGAAAAGTTTTGGACCTCGACACCAAGCCTCGAAATATTTAAAAGTTCCGATATCATGCCTCGAAGTTCATGATATGTCAAACTTTGATATCAAGCCTCAGAACATTTAATGTTTTGATACCAAGCCTCAAAGTTTGCAACATGTTGTTAAGTCTCAGGACCTCAAAAGTCTTGATACTATGCCTCGGAGATCGAAACTCCAAATTTAACATTTCAATATGTCATGTGAGCCTTGATTGTGGCTTTTGAAGATATGCTGCCAAACCCAAAAAAAAAAAAAAAGGAAGAGGACACACTTTAGGCTGAATCTAGCTTGTCTCAATCTGTCTAATTGGTATGAAAAGAAATTCCCCAGCATGAGTTACTCAGTCAACATTTTACAATAATCACTCAGACCAGGTAAGGAAGTCAATCCCACTGCTAAGCTCAAACTTGTGTGGATAAATTGTGAGTAAAACTGAGATGATATGTATACTTTGTTTTTGGCAAATGCAAAGGGGGATTTTAAATGGACGAGCCCAATGAGAGAGCCCATAAGGAAAAATCGTGACGCGATGGGTTCGAGGCACGCCTACTCCGGAAAACTCCTCGTCAGCGATCCTCGAAGGGGGCATTTGTTGGAAGATAAAATATATATATTCATCACCATCAATACTTGGACCGTTTCCAGCGTGATCTTGATCAAGTGGGACTAAATCAATCGGACCCATCCCCAACCCAATGATTTGTGACCAGTACATGGCATGGAATTGTACCCTGATGAATTTGGTGGCTCCTATCAAAATCTCTTAAATTTACGAGGGAGATTAACATGATTAATATAGGTTCAAGCCAGCCATATCATGTCCAATGAAGCCCAAGTTAAATTTTCTGGCCTAAACAGCATGACCAATTTTGTTGATTCAGGCACAAGTCAATTTCTGACCCAGGCCATATAAACGACCTTGGTTGATTCAAGTCCAAGCTAATTTTTTGGGCCTAAAAATACATGACCAATTTTGGTTGAATCAGGCTCAAATCAATTTCTGACCCAGGCCATGTGACCAATCTTTGTTGATGATGGTCCAGGCCTGAGCCATATGAATCAATCCATGCCAATTTGTGGCCAATCCATGCCAATTTCTAGCCTGAGCCATATGAATTAATTCATGCCAATTTGTGTCCAATCCATGCCAATTTCCGGCCTGAGCCATATGAATTAGTCCATACAACCAATTTTGATTGAATAGAGGAGGGTCATTTCTGGCCTAAGTATGTGACCAATCTTGGTCTAAGCCAAAGCTAAATTTTGGCCTAGGCCTGACCCAAGATAAAAATGACAATCAATGAGACATGAAATCCACTGTCCCAGGATCTGTTTAGATGGGCCTAAACCCAGCGATGCATTGGGCTCACTTATGTATTGACATGCCTAAATCTATTTAGCCATTGGGCTCATTCCCAAATTAATAACTGGCCACCTGTTTATGTGAGTCACACCCCATGTTATACCCTATGACTGGGAGTGGATCTCTAGCCAATTAATTTTCCATGACCCATCAGACTCTCTCAGATTTATGTGGTAGTGTGTTGGGACCAATTAATACAAGGCTAAGCTGATTTTTTTTTACCATGTCGTCCAGGTTTAACCCAAATTTTTTTGTGACCAAGTCATCAAATCCATGTGACCAAATTTGATAGACTATGGGCAGGCTATTATTTTAGTCACGTTACCAAAAATTGTATGAACATCAATCATGTGATGGGAGCCAGATCTTTTGCAAACATATGGTTAAATGACATGTGGAGTCTAAGAGGAATACCCATTCTTTAGATGAAAATGCCACCACCTCATGTTGAAAATGTCACCCACTCATGAGATGAAGGCAAACGATCATAAGAAATGGCAAGGTAGTTAGTTAGAGGAGGACATGTGATGTTCATCTACTGTAAGCTAGAGAAAATGGGTAGGAAATGGAGAGCGTGGGGCAGCAACTACCTTGGAGATGGCTCCAAGAAGCCTATAAAAGGCCACTACCTGATGTAAGAAAAGGGAGGAAAAAAAAAAGACAAGGAAGAACTCTGCAGAATTTGATATAAAAAGAGAGAGAGAGAGAGAGAAATACGCTGCCATTTTCCGACGACGCACTGCCGGAATTATCAAGCGAAGAGATCATTCCTTAAGAGAAGATTTGAAGCGGGTTAAGGACTAGGATCATGCCTCCATCAAGTGATGGAGCATGATTTCCTAGTTTTGAGCCAAATCCCTACATTTTTTTATTGTCGATTTGCATTTCATGTAGAGTGAGAAAACGAGATTGCATGTGTAGAACCTCTTTTTGAGTCTACAATTCCTGATTTTTTTTTCTCTGAATTTTATTGCTTGTAGATAATGTGGCATTGTAAATTCCTTTTCATGAATACAAAAAAAAAAAAAAAAAAGAATGAATTGATATCTTTATCAGTGAATATTCATCTCAAGTTATTTATTTATTTATTTATTTATTGTTTTTTTATAGTAATCCATAAGTCATTCAGGTAAGGGCCGTCATCATCCATTATAAGAAAATGAGTGTGCACAACATACTTAGCTTCTTGAGGATGTGACTTCTGTTTGACTCCCACCTGTTGAAAATATGCTTTGAATCAGCACAAATTATTTCATCCTCAAAAACCCATTCAGACAAGTATCTCTATATGTTCCAAAATATGATTGGTGGAATAGTTTGTCAGATTTACTGATTTAAAATTTCATGATCATTTTATTAAGTAACAGTTTCTGTTTATAATTTATTCACATACCATCCTACAACTAATGAGCATATTGGGTTCTACAAATCCATTGAACTTTCATAAAAATTTAAACTTGGGCTAAATGTACGGGCATAAATTTTGGAAAGTCCTCCCAAGTATAAACAGTGATGTTCAAACTGAAGGGTCACTATCATTCACTGTTTATTTCTTCTTTTCAGGTTGCATAACATAAAGTATCTCAAGTTTGTCATCAAGTTTCATCAATGGCAACCAAGCTTGTCGTCACCTTTGATGATACCAAGTACAAGGCCTACCTAGAGGCCAATGACCAAGCAAGAAACTCCGTGCAAATGATCAATGCCCATGTAAGGACTGCAAAGAGAAGGTTTGAAGAGTTGCAAGGAGAAAATGCCGTTAGGAATTTTGTATTTGCAATTTGATGGATGCATTTGCACTTTAGCATCATTTGAATTCTCACACTTGCATTGTTTTAGAAAATCTTGAAATCCGATTTTATACATGCATTGCTTTTAAGATTGGTAAAAGTTTTGTTTTATGCATGTTTTGGTTTTTAACTTGGATGCATTGATTTTAGATTCCAAACTCTTTTGAAAACCTAATTCTTTGTGCATTACTATTTGGAAAATCATTTTGAGAATTTAGGTTTGAGCTTTGCATACATTCATCATTTTCAGAATCAGTTTTGTATGCATTCTCATTTGAAAAGAGTTTTATCAAATCAAGCTAGCCTTTGGTTTTAAACGTTTGAATCATTTTAGGCTCTTTGTGTTTCATGTTTTTAAACATCTTAGATTGATCTAAAACATGTTACCAAGCTTGATTTAGTGGCCCAAAAATCCTCCCAAAGAAATACCTTCAAATGTGCAAAAGTTGGAATTTTTGCAAAAGGGGAGTGGCCTGGCAGTGTCGCCGGTCGACCGGCGCAGAGGTCCCGGTCGACCGGGAACACTGCAGGCCGTCGGGGCCAAAGTGCTCCAACGGTCAGAAATTTGACCGTTGTGTGTTCATGGTCGACCGAGGCCTCTTTGCAGGTCGACTGAGGACTAGCCGTTGGGCACTTTTTGGCTATAAAGTACATTCATTTCCAACCTTTTTCAAGGCTTGATACATGAACTTTTGAGACCATTTTGGAGCCAAGGAAAGGGGAAGAAGTTGGAAAGGCTAGAGGGCTATTTGGAAATCAAATGCTTGAGTTTTAAAAAGGTACATCTTACTTATCATTTTGATTTCCATTAAAAGTAGAATCAATGCATGTTTAAATCTTTGTGTTTTCATTTATGCATGATTTCTAGCTTTTAAAGAGTTGTTTTGCAAACTCATTATCTTCATTGGTATATTAGAATGGTTTGCAATCACTCTTATCCTAATCACATGTGTTCTTAGACTTTAACATTCGTGCAACTTGTTTGTTTCATTTCTTCAAAGTTGTTTGAATCTTTTATGTGATTAGTTTTATCTTCAATCATCATTTTATAAGCTTTGATTTTAAAATGCATCATGCATTCATTTAAGAGCTTCATTGTTGAATTTGATTGAAGAAAAGCATTCATACACTTGTGCACACACTTTAGCTTGTTTTAGTGTATGTTTGTAAGTTGAATTAAACTTTCATATTAGCCTATGTAGAGGCAATTCAATTGAGCTTAAATTGTATCTCTTAGAGTGATCTTTTGTAAAGACACCTTCTTAGAGAAATCTTGATTTGTAAAGGTTATTGCTTAGCCTAAGAAAAGCATCTTGTAAAGGTTATTGCTTAGCCTAAGAAAAGCATTTTGTAAAGGTTATTGCTTAGCCTAAGAAAAGCATTTTGTAAAGGTTATTGCTTAGCCTAAGAAAAGCATTTTGTAAAGGTTATTGCTTAGCCTAGAAAAGCACATTGAGAGGTTGTTGTTTAGCCTGGAAAAACAACATTGTAAGGGTTATTGCTTAGCCTAGTAAAAAGCATAAATAGTGGAAATCCGGTGGGGTGATTAGATCACAAGCCGGTAGTGGATGTAGGCATTGAGGCCGAACCACTATAAACCTTGGTGTTGTGGTGCTTGCTTTTGTGGTGATTGTGTTTATTAGCTTCCGCATATTGTTTGATTAATCATCACTTGTGACTAGTTTTTGTTAAGAAGTTAAAATTGTTTAAATTGGTCACAATTGTAGCTCACCCTATTCAACCCCCCCCCCCCTCTAGGGTTCGGATCCCCATGGACTTTCAATTGGTATCAGAGCCAAGTGCTCTATCTTATAGGATCAAGTGTTTGGAACTCTTGATTAGGTATAAAAACCTAGAGTCAAAAACCCTAGAGTTGTCATTGCATGAAAATCATTAGAATGGACTCCACTATGCTAGACTTTGTAGATTCTTCTAGATCCCTCATTCCTCCTTCTATTGGAGATTCAAACCCTCAATCTAATGAATCTCAATGTGACATAAAAGAAGAAGATTTTAATGAATATGAAGGAGATCTTCAACAAGCCTTTGAGGAATTATATGAATTATCCTTAAAGACTGAAAAGAGAAACAAAAAGTTAAGAGAAGAATCTAAAAGACTAAACAAAGAATTAGTCTCTTCTAAAGATGAACTTAGAGAGAAAGAAGAAGAAATAAATTGTGTAGAATCTAAGTTCATGATCTCTTTAAATAATCTATCTAACATTCAAGATGAACTAAAAGAATTAAAGATGGATTATGAAAATGTCAATATGGAAAATTTAAAACTAAGAGATCAAATAAAAAGGCAAGACAAAGACTTTATCAATTTAGAAGCCATGTTGATTAAAAGTAAGTTAAAAACCCAAGAACTTGGATCTAATGTCATCAATGAACTTAAATTTGAATTAAAACTTGCCAATGAAGAGCTAAGCAAATATAAGGAAATTGAAAATGAACTTTCAAAAGTCAAACATGAAAATTCAATCCTTATAACCAAAGTCACTCAACTTGAAGGATATAAACAAAAGTGTGAGTGCAAGTTTACCCAAAGTGAAGAAAGACTTGAAAAATTATTTAAATTGGGTAAACCTCATGGAGATAGGACGGGTCTTGGATTTAATAGGAATATGTCTCATGACCCTAAATTCACCAACACTTTTGTGAAAGGTGAGTCCTCCTTCTCTAGCACTCTTTCTCCCATGCCCAAAACAAAATGTATTTATTGTGGCATTGAAGGGCATTTTAGGTTTGAGTGCAAACTAAGAAGAAGCCATGTGTCTAAACCTATATTTGAACCCAAAAAAGTAGAATCAAAATCTATGAAGGGTAAGACACTAAAAACCAAAGAAGACTCCAAAAAGATTAAACAAGTTAAATCGTTTAAAATGGAGTCTCCTAAAATAGATTCTAAAAAGTTTAAACAAGTTAAACCAAGCTTGAAAGAATCTATTAACAAAAAGCTTCTCAACCTATCTCCCTTATACAAACCCATGAAAGAACTTTTGAATAAAGTAACAAAGTTAAATTTAAAATTCAAAAGTCAAGTAAAGAGAGAAAATAAGAAGAAAAGAAAAGTGAATCAATCCCCTAAAAAACAAACCCACCAACCTCAAAAGACTAATCACCATTCTAAGCTAAATTTAGTCAAATCTACATATCATGGTGATAAGTTTAAATTGAAAATTTATCAAGTCAAATCTCCTATAGTTGGTGGGACTCCAAAACAAGACCTCAAAGATCAACCTTCTCAAGACCTTAGGTGGATTCCTAAAGTTATTCACTTAGACAAACCTTAAGGCCTTGAACCTTCTTGACCAACTTATTCTTTTTAAGTTAAATCACTTTGTTGGTCATGTTGCTTTGCATTTTGTTCTTTCTTAGTTACATTTATTATAATGCATTGTTTCTTTATGATCAATTGATTTTGTTTTCATACACCATTCTAAGTTACACTTCATGGTTTTCAAAATCATTTGATTATAATTTCATCATGTTTGATTTGCTTTTTGCACTCATTTAGTTTTATGTTTTGCATTGCATTTCTACATGATCAATTGATTGTGATTTTAAAAGCTTTCATAGCTAATTTATTCATGATCAATTGTTGTTGAATCATTTGTGTAGATGTCATAGTAAGATTATTTGAACAAATGATTTGAATCAATTCAAGTTTTTCCATGAATTTCTAAGTTATACTTTTATATGGAAAATCATTGTTTTGAAAAATCAACTTGTATGTGTTTCATTTAAGTTATATCTTTTCAAATACAATGTTGAAAATTGATCTTCAAATTCATTCTTTTTATGCTTATTGTTGGATTTTGTTTATTGAAATGATTTGAAGATTGTTTGAATGGAAATGCTCAATAACATCATTAGTTATATTCATCTAAGCATGTTCCATGTTTTCATTTCCTTTTGGTTTCATTATCTTAGAAATGGAGATGTATGTTGTTTGCATCATTGCTTATTTGTTTACATTCTTTTGATATGCAAATGACTTTTGGTTCCATGTATGGTTGTGACCTTAGTTTTATTTGTAGAAACCATACTAGAACCCAAATCCATCCTCTATGCCTTATAGTCATATCTTTTTGGATGGTTATGATGTTGACTCATGTAGATTCTCTTGGTATCATCCTTATACATGTTTCAACTTCATAAGTAGTGTTCTTAATCATATGAAACTCTTTGAAACCCATTTCTCATATTTCTATATGTTTGATGGATATCTTAGATGTTGAATTCATATGATTTTGACACTTTGGAAATTGCATGCTTTACCAAGTCATATTCTTTTGCATTGCAATTTGCCTTGTTCATCACTATGCTCAATAGTCATATCTTTAAAAGTGATGAATATCCATTTATGATGCTTGATGGAATTTTGTGTTTGTCACATCCTTGCTTTTAATCATGTTGTCAAATTCAATTGGTTTCATTTGGTATAATTTATGATTGATTTGATTTCTTGTGATTGTGATAAACCTTGTGTACATTGGATTGATCTTGATAGTTATATGTTTACATTCCATGTCACATTCCATTAGCATCATAATGTTCATGTTTGCCACCTCTCTTGCTCTTATAGGTAAATCTCTTGACCACCATGTTTATGTGTTAATAATATTGGTTGGTTATTAGTTGAGGTTGGCTTCATGATTGAATTTCATTTCACTCATTCTTGCACTTTAATAGTCATATTTATTATTTGAATGAAATGATTTTCAAAACTTACATAGCATATGATTTTCATAGTTATATTAATTGATGCTATGTTTAGTAAACCCCATTTCATCATGGATAGCTCTAATTTGGATGTTTCCTAATAGTTATATTTTTAAATCCATTTTAGAGTGATTGTGTTTAATAGTCTTATCCTTAAATCTCAATTAGTATTCTTTGTTTTTCCAATTGATATCCATGATTGCTTTTCCCATTAGACCTTGCTTTCTTTTGGTAATTTGATCATAATGTGCTCTATAGTTAAATGAATCTAATCCTTTCCTTGAAGTTGACCCTCATTTGGTTAAACCAACTACTTCTTGAACCAAATAGTTATATCTTGTCAAAAGTTTGACAAAAGAAGAGAATGGATTGAGGGGGAGTGTAAACCTTCATAGGAAGTATTAGTTTTGATCAAATTGACCCCTGGATTGCCTTTGAGCCCTTAGAGATAACTTCCATACATGATAGCCTGTTATGTAATTCACTTTCGTTTTCTTTTGTTAACAGGTGCTACTAAAGGTATTTTCCTTGTTTCATGTGTGTAGGTACCTTTGCAATTTAATGGCAAAGGGGGAGAAAGTATTCAAGTTCTCAAAAGGGTGAAGAGAATGTCCAAGCTTCCTAAGGAGAGTTGTGTATGATCTTCTAAAGGGGAGAGAATGCATACCTTGCCAAAGGGAGAGAGAGGCATGGTCAAAGGGGGAGAGCAAATAGAAGAAAGAAAGCTTGGAGCTAAAGAAGATGCTTAGCCAAAGAGAGGAAGATGAATAGAAAGTTTGAAGATTGATCAAGCACCAAGCATCAAGAAGATTGAAGAAGAGAGCCCAAGAGCCCAAGCTAAGAGGAGGAGCATCCAAGAAGATTTCAAGACTTGTCCAGCTTAGGGGGAGCTGAAGACTTAGTGTGTAATTTCAATGATGAGTAAGTTGCCATCAAATTGCAAAGGGGGAGATTGTTAGGAATTTTGTATTTGCAATTTGATGGATGCATTTGCACTTTAGCATCATTTGAATTCTCACACTTGCATTGTTTTACAAAAACCTTGAAATCCGGTTTTATACCTGCATTGCTTTTAAGATTGGTAAAAGTTTTGTTTTATACATGTTTTGGTTTTTAACTTGGATGCATTGATTTTAGATTCCAAACTCTTTTGAAAACCTAATTCTTTGTGCATTACTATTTGGAAAATCATTTTGAGAATTTAGGTTTGAGCTTTGCATACATTCATCATTTTCAGAATCAGTTTTGTATGCATTCTCATTTGAAAAGAGTTTTATCAAATCAAGCTAGCCTTTGGTTTTAAACGTTTGAATCATTTTAGGCTCTTTGTGTTTCATGTTTTTAAACATCTTAGATTGATCTAAAACATGTTACCAAGCTTGATTTAGTGGCCCAAAAATCCTCCCAAAGAAATACCTTCAAATGTGCAAAAGTTGGAATTTTTGCAAAAGGGGAGTGGCCTGGCAGTGTCGCCGGTCGACCGGCGCAGAGGTCCCGGTCGACCGGGAACACTGCAGGCCGTCGGGGCCAAAGTGCTCCAACGGTCAGAAATTTGACCGTTGTGTGTTCATGGTCGACCGAGGCCTCTTTGCAGGTCGACCGAGGACTAGCCGTTGGGCACTTTTTGGCTATAAAGTCCATTCATTTCCAACCTTTTTCAAGGCTTGATACATGAACTTTTGAGACCATTTTGGAGCCAAGGAAAGGGGAAGAAGTTGGAAAGGCTAGAGGGCTATTTGGAAATCAAATGCTTGAGTTTTAAAAAGGTACATCTTACTTATCATTTTGATTTCCATTAAAAGTAGAATCAATGCATGTTTAAATCTTTGTCTTTTCATTTATGCATGATTTCTAGCTTTTAAAGAGTTGTTTTGCAAACTCATTATCTTCATTGGTATATTAGAATGGTTTGCAATCACTCTTATCCTAATCACATGTGTTCTTAGACTTTAACATTCATACAACTTGTTTGTTTCATTTCTTCAAAGTTGTTTGAATCTTTTATGTGATTAGTTTTATCTTCAATCATCATTTTATAAGCTTTGATTTTAAAATGCATCATGCATTCATTTAAGAGCTTCATTGTTGAATTTGATTGAAGAAAAGCATTCATACACTTGTGCACACACTTTAGCTTGTTTTAGTGTATGTTTGTAAGTTGAATTAAACTTTCATATTAGCCTATGTAGAGGCAATTCAATTGAGCTTAAATTGTATCTCTTAGAGTGATCTTTTGTAAAGACACCTTCTTAGAGAAATCTTGATTTGTAAAGGTTATTGCTTAGCCTAAGAAAAGCATCTTGTAAAGGTTATTGCTTAGCCTAAGAAAAGCATTTTGTAAAGGTTATTGCTTAGCCTAAGAAAAGCATTTTGTAAAGGTTATTGCTTAGCCTAGAAAAGCACATTGAGAGGTTGTTGTTTAGCCTGGAAAAACAACATTGTAAGGGTTATTGCTTAGCCTAGTAAAAAGCATAAATAGTGGAAATCCGGTGGGGTGATTAGATCACAAGCCGGTAGTGGATGTAGGCATTGAGGCCGAACCACTATAAACCTTGGTGTTGTGGTGCTTGCTTTTGTGGTGATTGTGTTTATTAGCTTCCGCATATTGTTTGATTAATCATCACTTGTGACTAGTTTTTGTTAAGAAGTTAAAATTGTTTAAATTGGTCACAATTGTAGCTCACACTATTCACCCCCCCCCCCTCTAGGGTTCGGATCCCCATGGACTTTCAAATGCAGTTTTGGAAATTCAAAAGTTTGCTTTCTCCAAAACTCATGTTTGAATGGATCCAAGTTTAATCAATCCATTAAATTCCATTCAAATATAAAATGTCTAATGAAAAATGGCGAAGATAATTTTGTGGTCCCATGCACCCACACCTGCCCCACCAGAGCGGTACGGTTTACGGGTCATGGACGCTCAAAAATGAAACAAAAGACCCTTGTATCTAGCACTTACCCCCACTAGAGTGGTAAGAAAGACTAGAACTGGGATGATGTTACCAGGTCCCGTCCTAGTGCTTACCCCACCAAAGTGGCTAAGCCTGGCTGGACGCAACGGCCTAGGAAGACTTCATTGTGGGACCGATTGTCTGTACCCATTGAAAATGCTTTCGAGCCTCTCACGTTGGTTAAGGGAAAGAATGTGATAATGGGTCAAAAGGCCCCGCAGCGCCCCCCTAAGAAAATGAGAGGTCCTTTAGTTGTCAAATTTTCAACGGGCTCAAATGATCTCGGAATGGTGACAAGAAAAAACATGCCAGCAAAATTTAGACCTCGAAGCAAAAAGGATGATTATGACTTTGTTGCAAAGAAGCAGATGGTCCGACCTCGAGTTTTATCCAAGAGCTATAAAAAAGAATTAACAAACGAGTCAACTCAAGTGGGAATCCACCTATGCAGACTCAATCCCTTCACCAAGTCAAGAAAGATAAAGCTCATCATTATGCCAAAAGGGCTAAGGCAAAAAGGAGAATTGATCCAACCCAAGTCAAAATTATGGAGCGACCGTCAAATGATGTCGCACCTCAACTGATTGTAAAGTTTAAAGAAAAGACACCATCTGATGAGACAAGCGTAGAAATAGCATGCCAACGGGCATCTAAAAAGAAAAGAAGAGCGGCCCACAAGGCCCATGAATTTAAGATCGCACCCATGTGGATCCCCAAAGAGCCCGAAGAATCAGTTATATCGGTCAATATGGTTGGCAAAGGTAAGAAAAAGAAAGAATCATCGGCCTATGTTAAGGAAATGGTGGATTTATTCGACACCCAGCGGCCGCAAACAAGGAGTGTCACAACTGCCAAAGGAAGGAAGGTAACAAAAAAATATCACATTTGTGATTCAAGTAGTTCACAAGGATCATCTAATGAACAGGCACCAAGAACATTGGGAGTATTAGGCGATCTCACAGGTCTTCTCTCATCAGAATCAAGTGTAGCTCCTGTCTATGTGACAGGCCAAGAGGGTAATCTAGAGTTCTCAGAGTCAAATCCCACGCCAAGTTTCATGCAATATGTCCAGGATACAAACAAACGATTTGAAGAGATGATGACAATGATGGTCACTCTTCAAACGCAGGTTAACAAAAAGGACTCCGGACGGCAATCTCGCAATGATCACAACAGACGTGATCAAAGAGATAATCATGATCATGATACGGACCATAATAATGATGAAGAAGAGTTGAGCAAAACCCGAGTCACGGTTGAAGCAGTCCAAAAGATAATTGAAAATGCCACTGAGGGGGTAACATCATCCAAAAAAGGATCAAACGCACCTTATCCAGCCTGGATGGATGATAAGCCATTTCCACCTAAATTCAAGCTGCCTCATTTGCAATCATATGATGGAAGTACTTCATCTTATCAGCATCTATGCCACTTCAAGGTTTTGACTAGAGAGATATCTAATAACGATGCATTAAAAATCCTATTGTTCACCAGTACATTGACAGAACAACCTTCGATTGGTATAAAAGGCTACCAAGCGGTTCCATAAAGTCATGGAAGGATATAGAACAAAAGTTTACTGATCATTTTTTCGTTGCCGACAGTTCAGTGACTACAGCTTGCTTATGTACAGAAAAACAAGGCAAAAAAGAATCAGCGGCTGCCTTTATCAAAAGATGGCAAGTTATGTCATTTAAATGTCCGGAAAACCTTTCACATGAGTCCATGATGGACATGTGTAGGACAAACTTGCATTAAAAAATAAGGGCTAAGTTGGTCGGAAATAAAGCAAAAGACCTTGGTGAGTTGTTAGAAGCAGCTGAAACAATCACTAAAGATCGAGAAATAGAAAAGAAATCTACCAGGAAGATTGAACCACCAGAAAGTGGGGGTAAAAGGAAAGAAGCTATGGCAGTTCAAGTAGCTTCACCCCTTGACTCAAGGAAACTCGAAAATAATCAGAAGAGAGATAATGAGGACTAAAACAAGATGAAGAGAAGTTAAACTTTAAAAGAACGAATGTCTCGAGAATATGATTTTGCTATTGAAGATTCTGAGTCAATTTTTCATACTCTCCTAAAAAATGATAAAATCAAGCTTCCGCCATGCAAAAGACCAGAAGAAGAAGGCAAAATAAATGACCCAAAGTATTGCATATACCACAGGGTCGTAAGTCATGGTATAAAAGACTGCTGGGTCTTTAAGAATAAGGTCCAGGAGTTACTTAACAATGGGATCATCACCTTGGCCAAAGAAGACAAGAAGGTGACAACTAACTTGGTGTCTGTTCACTTTGGAAGTTTCAAAGAACCAGTTATAATTCCCACTGTGCAAGAAGAAGAGCGAGATGTCGAGTTTCGCTTGGTAAACCCATTGGAAAGTAGGGATGGATTAGTTCCAGTAGAAATGTCAAATGGTATGATGATGTGGGCCCATCCAGATATCTTGTCAGAAGAAGGGTGGGAGACAGTAAGAAGCAAATCACGCTCTGTTGCAACGTCAAATCCCTTCTGGAATGACAACTATCCTATGAGAAATGCTATGGGGGAAAGAAAACAAAAGAAAAGACGTAGGCCAAATAACAAGAAAAAGACTACTAAATCAAAAGAGGTTGTCACCCCTGAAAGTCCTGGAACGGAACCCTAGAGGGGGGGTGAATAGGGTGAGCTTCAATTATGACCAATTTTAGCCAATTTTAACTTCTTTAAATTAAACTAGTCACAAGTGGTGATTAAGTAAATAAATGTGGAAGCTTACAAAAACAATCACCACAAAGCATGCACCATCACACAAGGATTTATAGTGGTTCGGCATCAATGCCTACATCCACTACCGGCTTGTGATCCAACACCCCACAGGATTTGCACTATTTATGATTTTCAATAGGCTAAGCAATAACCTTTACAATGATGTTTTTTAAGGCTTAACATCAACTTATTACACTATGCTTTTCTTAGGCTAAGCAATAACTGTCACGTCCCCCGAACCCGATTAGAGAATAAACCGGATCCGGGGAGTGAAATTTAGGGCTAATTAAAAATTTTGCCCTTTAGGCCCAAGGATCGTAAGTCCGCTGTGAGGATATAATATTTCAAGCCTCAAATATAATAAGAATATACGGAACTCATACAATTCTAGGCATATTTGGATATCAACAATGAATAATGAATCTCAATATATATTAAAGTTGAACATGGAATAAAATAAAATTTAAATAATGAAGTTAATTTATTACAATGGCCTTCCCACTAATCAAGGCCATTTAAAATAAATAAGAAGTCAATGATATGAAAGTTTCAACGAGAGATAAATAAAGAATAAAGAATCTAATGAAGTCCCCATGAATCTCTCTCGTGCCAGGTATGATGATGCTACTCTACGTCATCTGCACGCCACTCCCGTTCCTCCTCAACCGGTTGGAGATCCTCTGGGATCTCCTCACCTGATTGCTCCTCGTAATAGTACTCACCTGAGGAGTCTGCACACCAAGGAATAGGGTCAACGACATGTTGAGCAATAGATAAGCAATATATAAATAATCATGACATGCTTCAAATATAAGAGTAATGACAAGTATAAGATCGTAAGAATACAAGGAACAATACTAGGCATAAAGCATGGGTAAATAAACATCAGGATCATAAATAGAAATCCTAGCAATACTAACAATCACCACTACCAATATAATGCAATGCACAAGAGGGAGACTCCGTGGATGTCCTAGCCACCTCACGGGGTACCAGTAACAATCCTATCCAGACTACTGATACCAAAGTCCGGCTCCAGGGGGATCCCAGCTCCCGATCTTGGGAATAGTAGCACGGTCCCAGCCCGCTCCCAACTATTCAACTCCATGGACGCCGTCCAAAGCCGACTACCCACCCCGATGTCCGAGTAACCGGCCCATCAATAATACCCCAAACTGCAGCTGGCCATGATATGCAAATAATAATAATAATAATAATGTGGTGTTGACACGAGAATAGACCAAGACAAGCAGGTCTGGCTAGCTCAATATACAAGACACGTTCATAGGGATTATCTCATTCAAGTCAATACAAGACAAATCCAATCACATGATAATCCCTTCCGTCTAGCCAGTCATGTTCATCAATTACATAACACGGGGTCCTAAGGTACACTCTAAGTCAGGTCCAAGTCCTAATTCTACAAGGGATTATGTTTCATAATTAATTAGGTGTTTTATGCCAAGAGAGTGTACAAGGATACAAAATCAACGGATACGATTAACAAATCAATGAGAGATTACAATCCAATCCTAGGCAAGTGTTGTCATCCATGTACCATGTGTTTTAACGGAGTACGTGGGGAATTCGAATAATCAATGCTTATAAAGAATTTCCTTGGTGTACAATCATGTTGAGCATCGATTGATTCAATTCCATACGCATTCGGTTAACCATACACAATACACGAATACCTAGACAACCCATCGAAGCACACCAAGCCACGTGCTATGATTTCAAAACTCCATTAATGGTCACGTGAGAGTGGTTTCATGGTTTCCATTGTCTAAGGCCCAAACCTAGGCTAACAATCTCGTTACTAACAAGAAAGTGGTCTAATAATTAATCTCCTAACTACTTCCCTATCTGATCCCCAATCATCACGAGACATGTATCATTGGATTCTACGCTCAAAGAGCTTTCCAACGGTATATGGCTCGCGAAATTCCGACGTATGGTTCAAAAGTTATGGCCCATAGAAGTTTAACCCTTTATATGTATATATATATATATATATAAAAAGTGCGACGGACCATCCATCTGTCCGATTCATCGGATGGATAAACCAACATACTCATATGCATGTCAGTAGTCAACACATTCAACGTCCTTTTGTTTTATTTATTTATTCTTTTTCACTCATATGCTAAGTGATCCTGACAGTCAACGTTTCTGTCTCTTTATTTATTTCTCATTCCTAATGTTGAACCATCAGACACGTTGAACCATCAGTCACAGTTTACAAAAAAAAGCCATCCGATCGATCGGAGAAAAGGTCAGATTGATCGGTCTGAGATTTGTCTCAGTTAACTGAGAGCAATTTCAGTCCGATCGATCGGACTAAAGGCCCGATCGATCGGCACTGTACCCTGAGCCCGAAAATGGGTTTTTTATTCCTTTTTCCTGCATAAAACGAGCCTCCATGCTCCCCAACCATTTTAATCATCCTTTCCATCCATTCTATCAAATTAAAAACTTCCAAAGCTACAATTTAACAATTTATCCAATCCAAACCACAAATCTAACCTAACTTGTCAATCCCAATGAAATACCCACAATAAGCTTGGAATTTGGGTAATCTAACAAGAGTATCATTGCAATCAAAAGAAGACAATACAGACATGATTAAAGATAATTGCATATCTACTTGCCTCAACCAAGAAGATTAGAAATTGAAAAAGCTTGAGGAGAAGCTTTCTACCACGAAGATCACAATCTACCCCGCTCAAAAGTAATCTGTAACACCGAGAAGAAGAAAGAAAGGAAAAAGATCATGATCCAACCTATTCTAAACAAAATAGAAAACGAATGGAAAAGTTGATGATGGGAAAATGCTTACCAACTAGTATCAATGGAGAGAGGAGAGCGAAAGGAAGAAGATGTGTGGTCCGGATCGCGAAGATGATCTCTTCCGGAGGGAGATCTGGGCTTGAGAAGAGAAGGGGAAGAATGAGGGCTGCTAAAACTCTTGTTCGCTGCAGAGATGAATAAAGATTAGGGCTAATCCCTGTTTAAGAAGAAGAGAGGAAGGAAAAGACCGAATTGCCCTTTAAGTGGGTCCGGTGAAAGAATGGACCATTTGAAGGGTTTCTGATCGTCGGATCGCGACAAGCCAGAAGACAAAAATGATCAGTACGACGAAACCTTTCCAACGAACCCAAAATCACGGTGATAGGAATTTTCCGGAAAAACACTCAATTTCCCCTTATTTGCAAACTACCCCCCTACTAGGATCAAACGAACTCGAAATCAAATGAAACTTCGCAGACACTATTCTAACACTAAAAGAAACTGACTCAAGGTCTAAGCCCACTTAAATATCTAACAAAAAAATAATTATAATAATCATCAAAATAAATGGGTCAACGGGCCGGTTATTGGGCCCAACTGACCCAGTAAGGTCGCAGACCTTACAATAACCTCTTCAACCAAAAGGTTGGTTATCTCTCTAAGTAGTGTCTAAAATACACTTGATGGAGATACAATTTTTAGCTCATTACAATGCCTCTTAATTAGGCTGATATGAAAGTGAAAATCTATTTCACATACACACACACACTATGGATGCAAAGATGAATGCACAATGTGTATGTTTGATGTCCTCAATCAATTTGAAACTGAAAGCTCATAAATGTATGCCAGAGGCTTTTGAAAGTTTTAGCTCATAAAAACATTTATGATTGAGGAAAGAATACTAATCACATGTTAAAAAATAACTTGTAAAAGATATACATATGTATTCCAAACAAGTTGTGAAATTCTAAGAACAAAACATGTGAAGCATAGGGATGCCAATCAAATTAATAATGTAGCTCAATATGTATATGCTATAAGCATAAAACATAAAAATAGATTTGATTGAAATTAGGGGACAAATCATATGTAATTATAAAATCAACTTGAAAATGATATACCTATCAAAGCAAGGCAAGTTGTGAAACTTTAAAAACAAAAGTACATATGATTTGTGAAGTTGTTGAATCCAAAACATAAGATAGATTTGAAAGAGATTTTCTTATGATGAAAAACAACAACCATAGATTCAACCAAGTATAGGAATCATGTTACATATAATTTCAAAGATGTTTTCAGTAACATGATTTACTTAGATATATTAATTTAAGTACTACTTGTATTGAATCAAGGTGATGCATCCAAAACAATAGATCAATTCAAAAACATATACATGTTAAGGATACAACAAATCATAGTTTAACATGCTACAAAAGATTTACCAAAAATAAAGCAAAGCATGAAAACATATGATTAAGAAAGATAAAGCTTACTTAGATATTTAACTTCATTAATCCAAGGTTTAGCTTTCCAAATGACCCCCTTCATCCCTTAGTTCATTCCCCTTTGATTGGCCTCAAAACATCTCAAGGATGACCTAAAAATCTCTAACTTTTGGCAAAGGAATGAACTAGTATTTATAGCCAAAAAGTGCCCAACGGCTCTTCCCCGGTCGACCTGGCCTTCAACGGTGATAAAACTGACCGTTTGAAAAAAGGCACAACGGCTCTTTTTCGATCGACCGTGCAGTGTGGCCGGTCGACCGGGTCCCCTCGACCGGCCACACTGCGGGTCGACCCGGGCTTGGGACCAAAATCCCTACAATTGCATTTTTCAAAGTATTTTCTTGAGGGAACTTTTGGGCCACTAAATCAAGCTTGGAAACATGTTTAAATCAAACTAAGATGTTTAAAAACATGAAACACAAAAAGCCTAAAATGATTTGAAAGATATAAAGCATAGGCTTGCTTGATTTCTAAAACTTCTTTTCAAATAAGAATGTATCCAAGTTTAAAAAACAAAACATGCATAAATCAATATTTTTACAAGTCTAAAAACCAATGCATGTGTAAATCAAGATTTCAAGTTTTATTAAAACAATGCATATGTGAAAATTCAAAAGATGCTAGAGTGATAATGCAACCATCAAATTGCAATACACAAAATTCCTAACAATCTCCCCCTTTGCAATTTAATGGAAACTTACACAACACCGAAGTAACACACCAAGTCTTCAGCTCCCCCTATGCTGGACAAGTCTTGAAATCTCTTGGATGCTCTTTTTCTTAGCTTGGGCTCTTGGACTTTTTCTTTATTCTTCTTGATGCTTGGAGCTTGATCATTCTTCAAGCTTTCTCTTCTTCTTTCTTTCTTTAGCCAAGCATCTTCTTTAGCTCCCAAGCTTTCTCTTCTTTCAGCTCTCCCCCTTTGGCCATGCCTCTCTCTCCCTTTGGCAAGATATGCATTCTTTCCGCCTGGAGAAGATCATACAATATCTCCCCTTAGAAGGCTTGGACATTCTCTTTCCCTTTAGATAACTTGAATGTTCTCTCCCCCTTTGACATTAAATCGCAAAGGTACCTACACACATGAAATAAGGAAAATACCTTTTAGTAGCACCTGTTAACAAAAGAAATCGAAAATGAAATACATAACAGGCTATCATGTATGGAAGTAGTCTCTAAGGGTTCAAAGTCAATCCAAGGGTCAATTTGATCAAAACTAATACTTCCTATAAAGGTTTACACTCCCCCTCAATCCATTCTCTCCTTTTGTCAAACATTTGACAAAGATTTAACTATTTGGTGCAAGAAGAAGATGGTTTAACCAATTGAGGGTAAACTTCAATGAAAGAATTGTTAGGTCTTTTGTTTTTGCAATTTGATGGATGCATTGCATATTGGCATCATTTGTATTCACACACTAGCATTGGTTTAGAAAACCCTTGAAATCTAGTTTTATACATGCATAGCTTTTAAGATTTGGAAAAGCTTTGGTTTTATGCATGTTTTGGTTTTATACTTGGATGCATTGGTTTTAGAACCCAAACTCTTTTTGAAAACCTAATTCATTGTGCATTGCATTTGGAAAATCATGTTAGAATTTAGGTTTAAGCTTTGCATACATTCATCTCTTTAAGAATCACTTTTGTATGCATTGTTTTTGGAAAAAGGAGTTTTTCAAATCAAGCTAGCCTTTGGTTTAAAGTTTCAAATCATTTTAGGCTTTGTGTTTCCCTTGTTTTTAAACATCTTAGAATATCTCTAAAACATGTATTTAAGCTTGATTTAATGGCCCAAAAGGTCCCCCATAGATATACCTTCAAATAGGCAAAAATTGAATTTTTGCAAAATGGGGTGTCCCGGCAGTGTTGCCGGTCGACCGAGACACAGGTCTCGGTCGACCGAGACAACTGGAGGTAATTTTTACAGTTTCTGAACTGAAACCTCCAACGGTCAAAAATCCGACCGTTATGCCTTCCCGGTCGACCGAGACCTCTAGGTCGACCGAGACAACTAGCCCGTGGACTGTTTTTTGCCTATAAAGTCCATTCATTTCCAACTTCTCAATGAGTTGAAAAAATGAGCCTTTGAGAGCATTTTGGAGCAAAACAAAGGGGAAGAAGTTGGAAAGGCTAGAAGGTCATTAGGAGAGCTAAAGCTTGGATCAATGAGTTAAACAACCAAGTAAGCTCTACCTTTTGTTAATCATAGTTTTCATGTTTTGCTTAAGCTATTGGTAAATGGTTTTGTACATGATAACTATGATGTGTAGAATCCTTTCTTCTTCTAATCTTTGGTCTAATTAAGATTGGATTCTTCACATTAGGTTTCAATCCAAGTTGTTTTTAAAACTTTCTTAATCATGCTTAGCCTAAAATCTTTGATTTCCTTTAATGCATGATTCTTTGTCTTGGTTGAAACTTCCCTTGTTGTTTTCATTCATTTAATCTTTAGTCAAATTAGTTTTTGAAAACAACATTGCACATGCATCACTTGATTAGGCTTAAACACTTTCATACAACTTGTGATCTTTAGATTTTCATATCATTCACAAGTGTGTAATTGTTCAAGTGATTTGCATAGAACTTCAATCATATCTTTTTGTGCCTTAAACTTTCAAAGTGCATTAAGCACAAATTGATTGAGCTTACTTTTAAACTTGATTGAAGTTTTCACACACACACTTCATAAGCATACATCTTTGCATTTCTTTGAGTGTTTGTGTGAGTTAGTTTTAATTTTCATATCCGCCTATTTAGAGGCAAATTAAATTGAGCTTAAATTGTATCTCTTGGAGTGTTCTTTTGTGAAGACACTTTCTTTGAGAAATCTTGATTTGTAAAGGTTATTGCTAAGCCTAAGAAAAGCAACTTGTAAGGTTATTGCTTAGCCTTTGAAAAGCATCTTGTAAGGTTATTGCTTAGCCTTTGAAAAGCATCTTGTAAGGTTATTGCTTAGCCTTTGAAAAGCATCTTGTAAGGTTATTGCTTAGCCTAGAAAAGCACATTGTAAGGGTTATTGCTTAGCCTAGTAAAAAGCATACTTAGTGGAATCCGGTGGGGTGTTGGATACACAAGCCGGTAGTGGATGTAGGCACGTTGGCCGAACCACTATAAATATTGTGTTGTGGTGATTGCTATGTGGTGATTGATTTGTTTAGCTTCCGCATATTGATTGATTATTCATCACATGTGACTAGTTTTGTTTAAGAAATTAAAATTGGTCATAATTAGTCATAGTTGTAGCTCACCCTATTCACCCCCCCCCTCTAGGGTTAGGATCCTCGTGGACTTTCAAGAATTAGACACATATAACTATAGAGCTCAATATGATCAAATTACCAAAAGAGAGCAAGGTAAAAGAGAAAAGCAATCATGGATACATATTGAAAAAACAAAGAATACCAATTGAGATTCAAAGATAAGTCTATTAAAACAATCACTCTAAAATGGAGTTATAAAGAATATAACTATTAAGATAAATCCAAAATAGAGCTATCCATGAAGAAATGGGGTTTTCTAAACATAGCATCAATTAGTTTAACTATGAAAAACATATGCTATGAAAGTTTTGAAATCATTTCATTCAATCAAACAATATGACTATCATGTGCAAGATGAGTGAAATGAAATTCAAACATGAAGCCTACCTCAACTATTAACCAACCAAAATTATATGAATACATAAACATGGTGGTCATGAGATTTACCTACAAGAACAAGAGAGGAGACAAACATGAAAATTATGATGCTAATGGAATGTGACATGGAGTGAAAACATATTACTATCAAGTTCAATCCAATGTACACAAGGTCTATCACATACACAAGATATGACATCAATTGGATATGACAACAATTGTAAATAATACGAATTGAAACCAATTGAATTATGACAACATGAATAAAAGCAAGGATGTGACAAACATAAAATTCCATCAAGCATCATAAATGGATATTCATCACTTTTAAAGAGATAACTATTGAGCATAGTGATGAACAAGAGAAATTGCAATGCAAAAGGATATAACTTGGTAATGCATGCAATTTTCAAAGTGTCAAAATCATATGAATTCAACATCTAAGATATTCATCAAACATATAGATATACGAGGAATGAATTTCAAAGAGTTTCATATGATCAAGATCACTACTATGATGTTGAAACATGTATAAAGATGACATCACTTAGAGAATATACATGAATCAACATCATAACCATCCAAAAAGAAAAGACTAGAAGGCATAGAGGATGGATTTGAGTTCTAGTATGGTTTCTACAAATATAACTAAGATCACAACCATACATAGAACAATTTGACATTTGCATAGAGATGATCAATCAACACTCAAGATCTAACTCATACCATATCATCAATAAAGAATATAACTATGCAAGCACAAGAAGGTATGGAGTTAGAGGGACATCATGGATCGTATATAGATGAAGATGGATCTCATATATGGATATACCTATTAAGAACAATGATTAATTCCAATTCATCTAAAATGATCCATTAACCTATCATGCAACATCTCCACTCTAGCAAATGTACTAAGCTTACAATGCAATGGAAAATGGATATGAGGATTATACCAAATGTGTCACGCCCCCGAACCGAAACCTCGGGGGCGGGAGAGGGGATTAAAGCATAAATGTATTTTACTTCTCCCAAGATCCGCGTGTGTGAAGACAACACATTCTGAATATTTTGCGGAAGCATTTGTGGCGTTGCGACCCGAAGTCCGTGGCCATCGGATTCCGTGTCGCACTCAACCTTTAGCCCATAGCTATTATATCAAGAATCATACCAGACTGGAGTAACCATCACAATAATTTACAGAGCTGACAGTAACAGGATATTACATTCGCAAATATGTTCAAGTTACAATTATCAATGTACATTAATTAAGAATCCCAAGGAAAAGGCTAACAAAAGCCATACAACAAGAAGCTATAAACTACTACCCAAATGTGACGTAGCTCCGATGTCGAGCTCAATGTCTACACGACATAGCCGACAAACCAACCTGCAAGGCATGGCTCCACAACCAACAAAACACTCAACTCGGGGCGAAGAAATCTGAACCTGAGTACCAAAAGTAGTGGGTCAGACACGACGGTCTGGCAGGTGGATGAAAAGATAACAAATATACTGAAGAGTAAACATAAGATAACTCATGCTATTCAATCGAATGCTGCATATAATTAAACGGGTGCAAAGTCGGGAATCTCGGGGAAAACCTGTATTCATTTCATGCATGAGTAAAACATGAATATCTAATAAAACATGTGTTCATTTACATCATCTATAAACATAGATATTTGACAATCGGGTGTTCGTCTAAAACGCGTATAAATATGGCGGTATGGCAAAACAACGTTCATTTGAAACTTAAGTACAAACATAAGTATACAACAAACTAGGTATTCATAACAGTCTAGCAAAACCAATGCCCTTTTGAAACATATGTGAAAATACGGATATTTAACAAACCGGGTGTTCATTTAAAACATGGGCAATCGTACAAATCAAGTAAAATCATTGATCGTGTGAAACATGTGTAAGAGCATGGGTATTCGCCCAACCGGCATTTATTTAAAACATGTGCGGGTACAAAGAACAGAAGGCAACATAATAATAACTGAATTTACATTGGAGAATATTAACACTTGTTTAAATAACAACTTTCATAAAGGAAACGAATCATTTATCAGAAACATAAAAGCAATATAAAACATGTCGGGTATCCAAGGAATCGGAAACTGGCAAGATGGCAACCACAAGAAGCTAAATCCTCTATCACTAAAGCGATAGAGCAATAACTAGGCCCTGATCTCAGTCACTCGAGGTGAGGAGAAACAGGGGATCTCATATCAATACATATACATATACTAGGCCTTGATCTCAGTCACTCGAGGTGAGGAGAAACAGGGGATCTCATATCAATACATATACATATACTAGGCCCTGATCTCAGTCACTCGAGGTGAGGAGAAACAGGGGATCTCATGAATGCATATACATATACTATACGGGACCACGGTAGCGAGCCGGGCATCGGGGACCACAGTAGCAATCTGCGGTATCGGGACAAGACCACGGTAATAACCGGGTATCGGGACGGGACCACGGTAATAACCGGGTAGCGGGATCCAAGCTGCAGCTGGCGGGACGGGAGGGGGATCTCCAAGTCGGTTGATCAGACCAACAGGGTTATCCAAGCTTAGTGGTGCCGACTCATAGGTCAAATCCAATCGAGACAATGCAAGTAAATCAAGTATAAATACATAATCAAACGGGCAAGACGGGGGTGCTCAAGGGCACACTAACATTTCATATCGGGCAATACATGTCGGGACAAATAACTGTTACTAATGTAACTTCAATGCTTTCGGGAAAACAAGTCATGTAATGCCAATCTCGAAAAATGAGGTGAAACAATGAACTATAACAATTTCGGGTAAAATATTACTTTCAAGATCTATTTAAGTGAATAGGGGTCCCGTATGTCGATTATGGTCATTACTTGGTACTCCTTGAGTTTGAAGACATTCCGGCCTCCTTATGCACTTTTACGATTTTCAAAGATTTCGAATGACATCTTCGTGATATGGTTTCTTTCTCGAATGATCTCATACAATGCCTAGTGAATCTCATTTGATCGACAAAGCTCAACGCTCTAACGAACCGGAGAGTTCGTTCGAGCGGGGAGCTTTTCGAAATCTGGGGAATTTCGGTTACCTGGCGGTCAGCTGGCGGTTAGCCGCCGCTGGGGCAGGCGGCTAGCCGCTGGCTGACCGCGAAGCTGACCGCGGCTGGGCTGCAGAAAATATAGCTTACTGGAAAGCTGACCGCCAAGTGCGGTTACCTGGCGGTTAGCCGCCGATGGGGTCCGCGGTTAGCCGCTGGCTAACCGTGAGGCTGACCGCGTTTTCAGGGGGAAAATGATGCTCTCTGGAAAAGGAACCGTGACATTTCGGTTACCTGGCGGTTAGCCGCCAGTCACCAGACGGCTAGCCGCCGGGTAACCGCAGGCTGACCGCCAGTGCGGGAATCACCCACTGTGCACATATTTGAGTCACTTTCCTCCTCAAAACCATCCTCCTCACTTTCACTTAATCCTTGCCACATAACTGAGCTAAAAGCTCCTCCAATGCAACTATTTACACTTCTCCACAACTCCAATATGGGTTCATCTCCTCACCTCTTCCATCAACATCAATTCCAATACAAGGGAAGAAGGAAACCATTTCACAAACATTCATTTACGATATAACCAAAGGACAATACATGCCAAACCAACATGTTTACAAAACATTAAATGACTTAGCCAATCACATTCCTCATGAAAACTCCAATGAAAAAGTAAAACTAAACATCTCCTTTCTTCTCACTTAAAACCAAACCAAAGGGAAGAATCTCCATTGTATACAAGGGTCCATTTGCCATAATCAAGGGGGAATTAAAAACCATTGATCCCATTTCCAAAACAATAGATGATTTAGCAAAAACTCATTAAATGAGCATCTATTTCAAATCAATGCAAGCTAGTAAACATAAACATGAATGGGAAACCAACCCCATTCATTTTAAAATCATATGAGCAGACCTTGACCAAATGAAAGCACATTTTTCCAAGAGATTAACAAGAGATAAACCACCATTAATATGCAATTTCGAAATCAATAGAAATATGACAAGAAGCATGTGTAGAAACATATGTCACATTATCAAGAACAAGTAATAAAACTTAGGATTTTCTCATAAAACTTTGATAACATTAAAACCATCCATTCATCCACTTGCCTTGGGTCCCAAGCTAGCAAATCAAGCTTCTAATCACCTCTCAAGCTCAAGATCCACAATCTCTACAAAAACCCCCAAAACAAACCCTAAAATGGGTTAAACAAAGGAAGACAATGAATGGGCTCAAATCAAACTAAGAAATAGAGCCTAAGGGAAAGCCATAGCACATACAAGGAAAATGGGAAGGATTCTTTACCTCTAAGGCCATGAATGAACAAGAAGAAGCTTGCAATAGGGGCTGCCCACCTTGGTTTCCCACAAAAATGGTGTCAAACAAGAGAGGAGATGAAGGAGAAGAAGTTGCCGGAGTTCCCTCGTCGGATTGGTGGCTCGGAGGCTCCATTAGAGCAAGAGAAATGGAAGAAATGGAGAAGAGGGCTGCTGGCACTGTAGCTGGGAAGTTTCAGTCGATGGAATGGAGAAATGAGGGAGAAAGGGAGTGGAGAGACCTCTTATAACATGGGTGGGTGTGGGTCCTACTTCACTTAACACTTGCCAAGGGTAAAACATCTCTTTGTGGGCCTCTAATGGATTCGACGAAGAAGGAAGAAATGATCGTCGAAATATCTAGTTTCCAAAAAGTATGAGTTTCACGGATTTCGGGAATATGGAGTTTTGGGTACAGATTTGGCGTGAAAAGACTATTTTGCCCTCAAGGCCAAGAAATCGGTTTTTTGGGTTCTCAAATGGATACGAGATCAACATGAAAGTTGTAGGATTCCTCAAGATGAATGCAACGGGCCAAAAACACACAACGAAACAAATCGGGGAAATCTCACAAGTAAATGCAAAGGCGAAAAGGGAACCCCCAAAGGGTCCCACAAGCTACCAAAGCACTCAAAAGTCTAAAACTAGAAGAAAAACCATTCTAGCTCGCAAACTCAACCCAACAAATACTAATCCCACTAAAAGAAACTAATCCTCAAATAAAACAACACTAATTCAAGAGATTAGGGGTCGGGTTCTCACAAAATGAGCTTAGCACACTAAATTACATATGTACTTATTAGGCTCAAATGATAAAAAAAGAAAAAAATTTTCCTATAAAGCACATGAACAATCATCAATTAGCATTAATGAAAATATATACCAAGTTAGGCACAAACATGCAAATCAATGACACCATATCCAACCAAGCAAAGTAAGACATCAAAATCAATTTGCATAAAAATAATGTAACTAAATCAGCAAAGATGCAAATTGTTTGTAAAAATTATTTCCTTCCAAATGATATAATCATAATTAAGCACAAGGAAATAAATTCAAGGAAAATGCATCTATAAATACAACCAATAAAGCTTAGAACATTTTCCAAAGTTTTTCAAATCACTTCAATATTTAAAATTCCAACAATGAATCATTTATAGAATTATGAGGAAGCGATTTTGAAAAACAAGAAGTGTACTAAATTTTTTTTTCAATTTGTATTCTAAATATGACAATAGACACTCATACAAATTGAACACATATTTTCCATACCAAGAGATATAACTTGAAAAATCATTGGAAAACTTAAATTGCTTCAAATCATTCGATTTACAAAAAAAAATCTAATTAAGACATTCATCAAATGATTTTCCATCATGAAAAATCTAGCTATGAAAGCTTTTGTAATCACAATCAATTGATCACGAATAGATATGCACTACAAATATATAACTATATGAACAAAATGCAAATCCATCATGAAAATATTGCAATCAAGGGATTTTGAAAACCATGAGATATAACTTAAAGGTTCATGAAGAAAAAATCAAAGGATGACAAAGAAACATTGCATTTTAAGAGATGTGACTATAAAGAAACAAAATGCAAATGTAACAAAGACCAACAAAAAGATTTAACTATAAAGGATAGGTTGGTCTAGGGAGGTTCAAGGCCTTAAGGTTAGTCTAATAGTTTACCTTTGAAGATTCACCTAAGGACTTGATAAGGTTGTCCTTGAGAGTTCACTTTGAGGACTCACCAACTCTTGGAGATATAACTTGAAAAAGTCTTGGAGTGGTGAAATGATACTTGGGGAAATTTCATTTTCGATCATAGTGGAAATCATTAAAAACATATGCAATAAAACACAACACTAGGGTTCTAATCTAGAAAGGATCAACTCCGGGTTGTTAAGCCCTAAAATGGAGTAACCTCGCTCTGATACCAATTGAAAGTCCTGGATCGGAACCCTAGAGGGGGGGGGGGGGTGAATAGGGTGAGCTTCAATTATGACCAATTTTAACTTCTTTAAATTAAACTAGTCACAAGTGGTGATTAAGTAAATAAATGCGGAAGCTTACAAAAACAATCACCACAAAGCATGCACCATCACACAAGGATTTATAGTGGTTCGGCCTCAATGCCTACATCCACTACCGGCTTGTGATCCTGTTGGAAAATAGGTGGGCCTTCTCGATAGGTTTCAAAAACTTTTGACCCACTTGATGCAGGGATCAATTTTCTAGAAGGCAACAAACCCAATCCAGGTTGCAATCCCTTAAGCTCATAAACCATGTACAACAATATATACTATCTAGAAGATAGAAAACAACACCTAAACAAACAACCAGGAAATCTACAACATACAAGGATGTAGATATACCTTTGGAGCTTTGTAGTGATCTAATGGAGAATTTGAGTTCTTTCTTTGATGATGAACACCTTCACTAACCAAATTAAGATCTCCAACACCTTTTGATCTTCCACGCTATGACCCGTATTAGATTCTCTTTTCTTAAGAAGATGGTGGGGTCTCCAAGAGAAAACCTAACTAGTAACTCCAAGGAACTAGAGGAGGAAGAGAAGAGAACTTGTGCAACACTTGCACAAAGTGGTTGGAATTGCCCTCCTTTGTTATGGATGTCCAAGAGGGGATATATCCCCTATTTGTAGTCCTCCATTCCACCTCTTTACCTATTTGAAATAAAAGTTTAACTCCCATTACAAAATAGTAACATTCTCCCTTACTAGTTGTCATAGAAGTCTTACTTCCACAATAATTAGTAGCTTTCTCCTTTATAATTAAAATAGAAGTCCTACTTCCATTAGTAACTTACTAAATCACAATTAGAAGTTTTACTTCAACTATGATTAGTAACTTCCTCTTTTACTAATTAAAATAGAAGTCTCACTTCCATTAATAATTAGTAACTTACTATTACCACTATTAGAAGTCTCACTTCAAATAGAAATAGTAACCTTCCTATTAGAGTTCAAGTAGAATTAGTATCTTTCTAATAACTTGGGCTAGCGTGGGGACCACTAGGGATTACTTAGAAAGCTGACTCCAACTGGGACACGCGACCCCACATCTCATGTGTAATCCGGGCCCACAGTTAATTGCAAATAACTCTACTATATAAATGCAATTGCGCTCCAGTCTTGGTGTCGCGACCCCGGACCGGGAATCCGGAATCGGGACATTAGTGAACAATGATTAATGATGATTATCTGCATCAAGAATATACAATTTATTTAATTTCCCACAGGTGTCCGCGGTGAGGATATCACAACCATCAAGGAATATTTCTTTTTAAGTGCGGAAGCATGTAGCAAATCAAATAGACAACTATCTCTAGTCATGCAAGGATTAACATCAAATATCAAAACTGTATCAGAATGAGCAATGATCTATAGCATGTTTCCCAAAAGTAGTTAAAGTTTATCAAAAGATATTTTAGTTACATTCCCCAAAATTAGAAGCCAACAAAGGCCAATATGACAAAATAATAACCCAAAAGAATGGTTAATAAGTCCTCCTCAAAATGAAACGCCTCTCGTAGCAACCCGATGTCTACATGACATCGTCAGCACGCCACTCGACTAGAGGTTGCGGCTCACCTACCGCCTCCTCCGGCTCCTCCTCAAGGAAACCGGCAACGGGACCTGAGTACTAAAGCAAATGTATCAGACGCGACGGTCTGGCAAGAGAGTGAAAAGATACAACAACATATAATAGATGAAATATCTCGAAAAGCAAGGAAATATGTTTAAGCAAGAACTCTCACAAAATAGATAAATCATTTGCTAGAAAATATGTAAACAAGATAAAACATATGAGGTAACCAAGGGGTCGGGAACTCACGAGATAGCAATCACATAAAGCTAAGTCCTCTGTCACAAAAGTGACAACAGTATCACGGGACGTTGATTTCAGTCACACAAGGTGAGGAGATTTAACACAAATCATATATACAATATAAATATACGGGACGGGACCACGGTAGCGAACCGGGTATCGGGACGGGACCACGGTAATGACCGTGTATCGGGATCCAAACTGCAGCTAGTGGGACGGGAGAGGGATTTCCAAGTCGGTGGATCAAACCGACAAGGTATCCAAGCTTATTGATGCCGACTCATAGGTTAAACAACAAATCGGGACATATGCAAAATACATCAAGTCCAAGTAAATAAATGAACGGGGCAAGAATACTCAAATGTGTAACCTTCATTTCATATCGGGCAATGCACTTCGGGACAAGTCAATGTTACTAGTGTAACTCTCATGCTTTCGGGAAAACAAATCATTTAAGTAGACCTGGGAAAATGAAGAAATATAATGAATTATACCATTTAGGGAAAACTGTTGATTTCGAGATCTATTTAAGTGGATAGGGGTCCCGTATGTCGATTATTGAAATGACTTGGTACTCCTTGAGTTTGAACATCTCGGGCTCCTTATACACTTTGGATTTTCAAAACTTCGAATGACATCCTTGTGATATGGTTTCTTTCTCGGATGGCCTCATGCAATGCCTAGTGAATCTCCTTCGATTGACAAAGCTCAGCGCTCGAACGAACCGGAGAGTTCGTTCGAACGAGGAGCTCTGCAAAACCTGGGAAATTTCGGTCAGTTGGCGGTTAGCCGCCGCTGGGACGGGCGGCTAGCCGCTGGCTGACCGCGGCTGGGCTGCAGAAATGCAACTTACTGGAAAGCTGACCGCCAAGTGCGGTTAGCTGGCGGTTAGCCGCCGATGTGTTCGGCGGTTAGTCGCTGGCTAACCACGGAGCTGACCGAGTTTTCAGGTGGAGAAGTGTGCTCTCTGGAAAAGCAACCGTGACATTTCGGCTACCTGGCGGTTAGCCGCCAGTCACCAGGCGGCTAGCCGCCGGGTGACCGCAGGATGACCGTCAGGTGCGGGAATCACCCACTGTGTTCAGATTTGAGCCATTCTCCTCCTCAAAACCATTCTCCCTACTTCCACTTAATCCCTGTAATAACATTGAGCCAAGAGCTCCTCCAATGCCTCTATCTACACTTCTCCAAAGCCCGATCATATGTTCACTCCATCACTTCTTCCATATCAAGTCTAATACAAAGTAAAGAGGAAGGAAACCATTTCACAAACATTCATTTAGGATATACCCAAAAGACAATAAATGCTAAACCAACATGTTTACAAAACATTAAATGAGGCTATCAAGATGCAAAAAGGGCATTTATTTCAACCATAAACACATTAATGAAAGCATGAAAATCCATAAATGCTTCACCAAACCATTTGAAACTTAAAACTTCATCATTCACTTGCCTCAAGTCCAAGCTAGGTATACCAAGCCTCAAGTCACCTCTATAGCTCAAATCCAAGCTACAATCAAAAACCCCCAAAACAACCCTAAAATGGGTTACACAAAGAATGAAAATGATAGAACTTTCAATAATGCAAATGTAGCTTCCCAAGGGTTAGAGGAACACAAATCTAGGAGATGGGGAAGATTACTTACTTGGATGACCTTCAAAAGAAGAGAACTAGTTCAAGGAAGATCTCAAGGTTGGGAGATTTCTCCAAAAATGGTATCAAGATGCAGCTTGCAAGGTGGGGAAGAGGTTGATGATCTCCATTTCGAGTTTGGTGCAAGATTGGTGAGGATTGGAGAAGGAGAAGCAAGAAGAAGAAAGGAAAGTTGCTAGAAAACCCTAGGTCTCTCTCTTGTGCTGGAAAATGAAAATGGAAAAAGAAGGGGAAGGGTCTCCTTTGTTAACAATGAGAGGTTGGGTCCCACAACTTAAGGAACTAGTTTGGCTGAAATCATCTATTTCGGTACCTCGGACGAAGTCGACGAAGAAGGAAGAAATGATCGTCGAAATATCTAGTTTCCAAAAAGTATATGTTTCGCGGGTTTCGGGAATATCAAGTTTTGGGTACAGATTTGGTGTGCAATGATTGTTTTACCCTCAAGGCTATGAAATCGGGTTTCGGGATCTCAAACGGGGACAGGATCAACATGAAAGTTGTAGGGATCATCAAAACAAGTAAAACGGGATTAAAATCATGAATGTAAAAACCTCCAATAAATCCTCAAACATATGCAATGTCATGAAAAGGAACCCCCAAAGGGCCCTACTAACACAAGGCAAATCAAAATCCCCAAAACTATATCAAAAGCTATTCCAAACCCAACTTAGCCAAAAACACTAATCAAGCTTAGCACTAACACGCAACTTAATTAGCACTAATCGGGTTCACTCGGGTTGGGGTCTTACACTTAGGAATAAATTACAATGAAGACCCTAAACTTCCTCAGTACTACAAGTAGGCCCCTCTATCAATATCCATGGATCAATTGGACCTGTCCACCAAAATAGATCCATATCTTATTATCCTTGAGCCCCGATTAATTATAGTGATCATTTGGTACCAATCCAATTAACTCTTAATTGGAATGGGTGCGCACTTACCAATGATAAATCTATTAATTGACACAAGGGGATATTAAAGATAGATTCCATCTTGACCATTAAATGTTCCCACAACTCTACTACCACGTACCCAAATCACCGAGGTGTTGACCTACAATTGGCCTCACTCATTGGTGACTCAAAGCAAATGCATAGATAGAAACTTGAGTTCATTAATGTCTCAGGATTATGAGCCTATTGCTAGAGAATTATGAGAGCAGACCTTAAAGTAAAGATAGTGTATATAAGGTGCTTCTCATGGTCCTTCAATACATTCAATGTACCAGCACCATGATCCATAATCTTACATTCTGATGATCGAGACAAATCACACTATCTCATAGTGATCAAAGTACTGCAACCTTGTCAGATGAGATGCCCAATCTCATCACTGGTTGTGAAGATATTTTAAGTATAAGATTTGTGACACATATCTCCCGTATGTGGATCTCATCCATATACATATATCACATCTAATATACTAATGGGACCCGGTTCATCTCATGAACCATTATGTTATATGTATTAGTTATGTGCAAACAAGTAATAAAACACCATTCATCTCATGAAAGGAAAGCAATAATATATATATTGATAAATAAAGAAATTATTAATCAATTTATTCATCATATAATGGTATTGAGACCATAAAACTAACAATCTCCCACTGGGCTCAATGCCAGTCAGGGTTGCATCTCATGCCCATCCCATCTACATGTTGCTCAAAGACTTTGGTAGTCAAAGGCTTAGTAAAGGGATCTCTCAGATTGTCTGCAGAGTCTATCTAGGTGATAACAGTATCACCTCTCTGCACAATCTCTCTGACCATGTGTAACTACCTCTGTACATGTTTTTGGCTCCTGGGTTCCTTGGACTTATCGACCGCCCTGCTGTTATCACAGTACTGTGCGTGGCTGTCCTGCCAAAAATACCACTACAAGTTCCATAAGGAATCTTTTGAGTCAATCTGCTTCTTTAGTTGCTTCTCAAGCAGCTATAGCATAAACACATACCCAGAAGTTGATATCTTGGAATCCTTATCTGACATGAAGTCAGAATCTGTGTAACCGACTGGAATCAACTCTTTATTGCCATAAATCAACATGTAATCTCTAGTCCTTCTCAAGTATTTGAGAATACACTTTACAGCAGTCCAATGTTCAGGTCCTGGGTTAGACTGATATCTGCTGACAAGGCCCACTGCGTGATAGATATCCGATCTAGTACTAAGCATAGCTAACCATACCAGCACCTCATCTATGTACACATATTGGGATAAGCCTATCATCCTATTTGTTCGGTCTCAATGGAGTTTGATCCGTAGGATGTAGCTGGCTTCTCCCAAGTCCTTCATATCAAAAATCTTAGCCAACTTAACTTTTACTGCTGACAACATCCCTATATCACTCTCTAGGAGAAGGATGTCGTCGATCAGAAAAATTACCCTTCCTCCTTCACTTTTAATATACACTCATGACTCATCTGTTTTTGACAAAAACCAAATGACTTGATTGCCTGGTCAAAATGGATGTTCCAGCTTCGGGATGCCTGCTTCAGTCCATAAATGGACTTCTGCAACTTGCAAACTCTTTGCTTTTGGTTACTTGCTATAAAACTGTCTGGCTGCATCATATAGATGTCTTCCTCAAGATGGCCGTTGAGAAACGCCGTCTTGACATCCATTTGTCAAATCTCATAATCGAGATGATCCGCAATGGATAAGAGTATCCAGATGGACTTGAGCATGGCTACCGGCGAGAAGGTTTCCTCATAATCGATACCCTCTTTCTGAGTATACCCTTTCGCAACAAGCATGGCCTTAAAGGTATCAACTTTTCCATCTGGTCCTCTCTTTATCTTGTAGACCCACTTGCACCCAATAGGTTTGATATTGGCAGGCAAGTCCACAAGTGTCCAGACCTGATTAGAGTACATAGACTCCATCTCAGCTTTCATAGCATCTTGCCAACGTCCCGAATCTATGTCATTAATTGCTTCACCAAAGTTATAGGGATCTTGTTCCGGTTCTTCCGGGACTGCCTCGTAAGACTCTCCCAAGAACGAGAACCTGTCAGGGGGTTTACAATCCTCCCACTACGACGAGGCACTGGTGTAACTACTGGGTCCGGTCAATATCCATGGATCAATTGGACCTGTCCACCAAAATAGATCCATATCTTATTATCCTTGAGCCCCAATTAATTATAGTGATTATTTGGTACCGATCCAATTAACTCTTAATTGGAATGGGTGCGCACTTACCAATGATAAATCCATTAATTGGCACAAGGGGATATTAAAGATAGATTCCATCTTGACCATTGAATGTTCCCACAACTTTACTACCACGTACCCAAATCACCGAGGTGTTGACCTACAATTGGCCTCACTCATTAGTGACTCAAAGCAAATGCATAGATAGAAACGTGAGTTCATTAATGTCTCAGGATTATGAGCCTATTGCTAGGGAATTATGAGAGCAGACCTTAAAGTAAAGACAGTGTATATAAGTTGCTTCTCATGGTCCTTCAATACATCCAATGTACCAGCACCATGATCCAGAATCTTACATTCCGATGATCGAGACAAATCACACTATCTCATAGTGATCAAAGTACTGCAACCTTGTCAGATGAGATGCCCAATCTCATCTCCCGTATGTGGATCTCATCCATATACATATATCGCATCTAATATACTAATGGGACCCAGTTCATCTCATGAACCATTATGTCATATGTATTAGTTATGTGCAAACAAGTAATAAAACATCATTCATCTCATGAAAGGAAAGCAATAATATATATTGATAAATAAAGAAATTAATCAATTTATTCATCATATACTGGTATTGAGACCACAAAACTAACAGATCCAACTCCCCACCGGATTTCCACTATTTATGCTTTTCAATAGGCTAAGCAATAACCTTTACAATGATGTTTTTCAAGGCTTTACATCAACCTATTACACTATGCTTTTCTTAGGCTAAGTAATAACCTCTTCAACCAAAAGGTTGGTTGTCTCTCTAAGTAGTGTCTAAAATACACTTGATGGAGATACAATTTATAGCTCATTACGATGCCTCTTAATTAGGCGGATATGAAAGTGAAAATCTATTTCACACACACACACACACACACACACACTATGGATGTGAAGATGAATGCACAATGCGTATGTATGATGTCCCCAATCAATTTGAAAATGAAAGCTCATAAATGTATGCTAGAGGCTTTTGAAAGTTTTAGCTCATAAAAACATTTATGATTGAGGAAAGAATGCTAATCACATGTTAAAAAATAACTAGTAAAAGATATACATATGTCTTCCAAACAAGTTGTGAAAATCTAAGAACAAAACATGTGAAGCATAGGGATGTCAATCAAATTAATAATGTAGCTCAATATGTATATGTTGTAAGCATAAAACATAAAAATAGATTTGATTGAAATTAGGGGACAAATCATATGTAATTATAAAATCAACTTGAAAATGATATACCTATCAAAGCAAGGCAAGTTGTGAAACTTTAAAAACAAAAGTACATATGATTTGTGAAGTTGTTGAATCCAAAACATAAGATAGATTTGAAAGAGATTTTCTTATGATGAAAAACAACAACCATAGATTCAACCAAGTATAGGAATCATGTTACATATAATTTCAAAGATGTTTTCAGTAACATGATTTACTTATATATACCAATTTAAGTACTACTTGTATTGAATCAAGGTGATGCATCCAAAACAATAGATCAATTCAAAAACATATACATGTTAAGGATACAACAAATCATAGTTTATCATGCTACAAAAGATTTACCAAAAATAAAGCAAAGCATGAAAACATATGATTAAGAAAGATAAAGCTTACTTAGAGATTTAACTTCATTAATCCAAGCTTTAGCTTTCCAAATGACCCCCTTCATCCCTTAGTTCATTCTCCTTTGATTGGCCTCAAAACATCTGAAGGATGGCCTAAAAATCTCTAACTTTTGGCAAAGGAATGAACTAGTATTTATAGCCAAAAAGTGCCCAACAACTCTTCTCCGGTAGACTTGGCCTTCAACGGTCATAAAACTGACCGTTTGAAAAAAGGCACAACAGCTCTTTTCCTGTCGACCGCGCAGTGTGGCCAGTCGACCGGGCCTGGGACCAAAATTCCCTACAATTGCATTTTTCAAAGTATTTTCTTGAGGGAACTTTTGGGCCACTAAATCAAGCTTGCAAACATGTTTTAAATCAAACTAAGATGTTTAAAAACATGAAACACAAAAAGCCTAAAATGATTTGAAAGATATAAAGGAAAGGCTTGCTAGATTTCTAAAACTTCTTTTCAAATAAGAATGCATCCAAGTTTAAAAACAAAACATGCATAAATCAATATTTTTACAAGTCTAAAAACCAATGCATGTGTAAATCAAGATTTCAAGTTTTATTAAAACAATGCATGTGTGAAAATTCAAATGATGCTAGAGTGATAATGCATCCATCAAATTGCAATACACAAAATTCCTAACAACCTGAGTAGATTTGTTAACACAAGAGCCTCGAGTTCCATTTACTCTCAAGGACTTCTTGCCACTTGATCTCTTTTTGTCTTTAGAAAATTAAAAGCAGAAAGATGAATTAAGTGAGTTAAAAGATGATATACTCTCATGCAACTGTCTCTCACTGGTAGAGTTGAAAAAAGAACTGGATCAAGGTGATGGTAATTATGGCCTTAGATGGGGATATAGAGATGGCGTGATTTCTTCCGAAAGTTCAGATGAATTAAGTCAAGATTCAACCAGACGACATATTTTTACTCAAGGAAACCATGATGAGCTATACTTTATCCTCGACCTCACATCGACAGAGAATGATAGTGACCCTTCAGAACCCTCGAGTTTGTCAACCGACCCAAATGATGACAATGAATTGCTTGATGATGATGATATTAGGAGATGGATTGAAGGCATAGTGAAAATTGTCATTTATACTGCATCCATATGGAATTTGACTCCAGAATGGCAAAGAAAAGATCTTCTTACAATTATCATGGGGGAAGTAGCCGATGAAAATCCAGATATTGATAGGATTGACGAAGTGGACAAGTCCTCAGATGTATGTGATGATTCTCTCGCACTTGATGGATATGATGCTGAAGGTTCAGATTCCGACTCTGATGTGTGAATCTTTTACTCATCCAATAGAGAAAACATAAGATCATACGAATATGTGTCGGAGGAAGATGAAATCTGGGCATATGATGATGTTGCTAGAAGAGAAATAAAAGAAAAAAGGATCATTCATGCAATGAGCCACATGCCTAGACCGGTTAGAGCCTAACGGTGATGCAAATGAAAGCACATCGGAAGCATTGATTGTCAAAAAATCTAAAAAGAAAAAGAAAAATTTCAAGGTATCTATACCTGCACCCGGGAAACTACCCGAGGGTGTTGAGATAATAAATGGTAAATCCTCTACTAACGTTGCCACAAAAGCACCTGAATGCTCCAAGATCAGCATTTGTCCAAAGCTTGAAGAGACAACTTTCATTAAGATAAGCCTAGTGGAGGTTCCAAGTGCCAGATCAAAAAAAGTCTCAGTCGGCATAATATCATTGGTGGGAGAAGATGAAGGTAGAGGGAAAAAGTCACTTATCGACACTGTTGAACTCCCTATCCTGATGATATATCTTCCGAGGCCTCCAGAATAACTAAAAGGAGCAATATTAGTTGTGCCCATGAAACATCGGCCACCTATCGTGTTTTATAGAGTATCGTACCCTTCACCAATGATTGTTCGAGAGATTCCTATGGAAGGGACTCTGGATTTCTCTATGTATAGCTATAACGCTAAATTGATAATGCGAAGGATGGGTGATGATGTTACCAGCCGACAAGGACTAAAGCAGGGTCGTGGCATTCCAGTTCCATTGGAGACACACGTAAGATCGTGGGAAAATCATGGACATGTTAGATTCATCCCATATGGTCTAGGATATTGTCCGGCATCAACAACAACAGCCAATCGCCGTTACTGCCACAAGCTCTTAACACCCTCCCATGAAGAAGAAGAAAAAGACTTGAACTGTTCATCAAGTTGGGCTGTATTTTCAATTAATTGCATTTCCATTTCAGGTGAGGACGTAGATGAAAATGAAGAAATGTACTTCGAACCGGAAAAAGAAACGGAAGATGTAAAACCAAGTCCCCCCACGGAGGATAAGGTTAAACAAATTAACCTAGGAACAGAAAGTGACCCCCGTCCAATCTTTGTAAATGCAGAATTGAATAAAGATGAAATTTCAGAGTATACTTGTCTTTTTAATAAATTTAAACATGTTTTTGCATGGTCTTTTTCTGAAATGCCAGGCCTTGATCCAAGAATTGCAATGCACAGATTAAATTTAAGAAAAGATGTTTTACCCATTAAACAAGCTCAAAGAAGATTCCGACCAGACATAATGGATAAAAACGAAAAAGAGGTTCAAAAGCTGAAAGATGTTGGCTTCATTAGGGAGGAACAACATCCTGATTGGTTAGCCAACATCGTTCCAGTTACAAAGAAAAATGGCCAGATTAGAATCTGTATTGATTTTAGAAATTTAAATGAGGCTTGTCCTAAGGATGAATTCCCTTTACCCATTGCAGAAATCATGATTGATAATACTTTTGGTTACGAAAGAATGTCTTTTATGGACGGTTTCTCAGGATATAACCAAATCAAAATGCATCCTAATGACCAGAAGCACACTGCATTTCGAACACCATTTGGAATCTATTGTTACACCGTGATGCCTTTTGGTTTAAAAAATGCAGGGGCCACTTATCAAAGGGCAATGATGGAAATCTTTAAAGATATGCAACATAAAAAGGTGGAGTGTTATGTAGATGATCTTGCTGTTAAAGGTAAAAGAAAGGAAGATCACCTCAAAGACCTCAGGGAAGTGTTTGAAAGACTTCGACGGTATAAACTCCGCATGAACCCATTGAAATGCTTTTTTGGTGTTTCTTCGGGAAAGTTCTTAGGGTTTATTGTTCGCAAAGATGGAATCGAGCTTGATCCAATCAAAACAAAAGCCATTTTAGAAATGAAACCTCCAAGAAATCTAAAAGAGCTAAAAGGACTCCAAAGTCGATTGGCCTATATTCGAAGGTTCATTTCTAATTTATCTGGAAGATACGGGCTATTCTCACGTCTGATGAAGAAATGATTGAATTTTGTATGGGATCAGGCATGTGATGAAGCCTTTGAAGATATCAAAAAATATCTTACTAGGCCTCCTGTTTTAGCTGCTCCAGTGCAAGGGAGACCATTCATTTTGTATACGCGAGCTCTTGATCACTCCTTGGGGGCAATGCTGGCACAAAAGAATAACCAAGGGCATGAGGTGGCACTTTACTACTTAAGTAGGATGATGGTAGGAGCAGAACATCGATATCCACCGATAGAGAAAGAATGCCTCGCGCTAATGTTTGCAATACAAAAATTAAGGCACTACCTGCTCTCACAAACAGTTTATCTTGTCTCTCATGTAAACCCATTAAAGACCTTAGTAACAAAGGCGGGATCTTTGAGTGCAAGATTAACAAAATGGTCCATTCTCCTTTCCCAATATGATATCATATATGTCCCACAAAAAGCAGTAAAAGGTCAAGCATTAGCAGATTTCTTGGCCGCGCATCCGTTACCACCTGATTCCGAGCTAAGGGATGCTTTTCCAGATGAACCAGTCCTTTACATTGAGACCTTTCAGACCTCAAAACAAGAAGCTTGGGAAATGTATTTTGATGGTGCTAGTAGGACGGATGGAAACGGAGAAAGGATATCTGGGGTAGGAGTTGTCTTCGTAACCCCTGATGGATATATGATCCCTTATTCCTTCTCACTAATCAAATCATGTTCTAATAATATTGCAGAATATCAGGCCCTTATTATGGGAATGGAAATAGCTCATGAGGCATAAATTCGACATTTGGAAATACGTGGAGATTCAAAACTCATTGTAAATCAAGTGAATGATCAATTTGAAGTTAAGAAACCCGACATTCACCCCTACCATAAGATAGCTCAACGATTGATGAACAAGTTCATTTATTGTAATATTGAACATATCCCGCAAAGCCAGAATGCAAGGGCAGATGCACTAGCAAGTCTAGCAGCCTCGATGGCGCTTCCTGAAGGAGAAGTCCTTAAAGTATTGGTTTGTGAAAGAAGGATCTTGCCGCCATTAGATACACATGAAGCCGTTGCAGAATGTCAATTACTCAAATCAAGTAGACTTTTTGTATGCAAGACGGCAATCGGAGACTAGTGTGACCCATTTATTGGTTATGTGCAGTTTGGAATTTTACCAGATGACCCAAAAGAACGAACAAGCATAAGAAGGAGGGCTCCGAAATTTTACTATGACGTCAATACCAAAACTCTATATAGAAAGTCGTATGATGGTATTTTACTTCGTTGTTTATCAAATCAGGAGGCAGATCAAGTCATGACCGAAACTCATAGTGGAACATATGGAGCACATCAACCGGGTCCAAAATTATGTGATCGAATTAGAAGGATGGGTTATTATTGGCCACCCATGATTAAAGATACAAATGAATTAGCCAAACGATGTAAGGCTCGTCAACTTCATGCTGATTACATACACAGGGCCCCTGAACCTTTGCACCCTTCAGTGACATCCTGGCCATTTGAAGCATGGGGAATGGATATAGTTGGGCCGATTAATCCTCCATCATCAAAGGGGCATCGGTTCATATTTGCCGTGACGGACTACTTTTCTAAATGGGTTGAAGCAGTAGCCTTGAATGAAGTTAAGACCGCTGTTGTTTTTAACTTTCTCAAAACCAACATTATATGTAGGTTCGGGGTCCCGAATAGGTTTGTCCATGATAATGGACCGCAGTTTCGAGACCATCGTTTTTATAAATTCTGCGAGAAATATCACATCAAAAGTATTTCTTCTATAGCTTATTACCCACCAACCAATGGTTTAGCCGAAGCATTCAATAAGACGATATGCAAACTGTTAAAGAAAATGGTCTCTAAAAACAAAAGAGATTGGCACGAACAATTTCCAGAAGCGCTATGGGCCTATCGTACCACGGTCCGAGGAGCGACTGAATTTACACCTTTCTCACTTGCATATGGTTGTGAAGCCGTTCTACCACTCGAAATCCAAATCCCTTCACTCCGAATTGTGTTAGCTAGCGGCATGAATGAAGAAGGGAATGCGAAATTATGGCTACAAGAATTGGAATCTCTTGACGAAGAAAGGAACATCGCTCGTCAAAACATAGGGATCTACCAATATAGAATGGCAAATGCGTTTAATAAAAAAAGTACATCAAAGGTTCTTTAAAAGGGGCGATTTGGTCCTCGCTGTTAAAAGACTAATGATCATCACTCATAAATCAAAAGGGAAGTTTACAGAAAAATGGGAGGGACCATTTGTTATCGATTCTGTCTACTCTAACGACTCTTACAGTTTAATTAATCAAGATGGTGATCGATGCCTTATGCCCAACAATGGCGAATTTCTTAAGAAGTATTTGTTAGGGATTTTGTATTTGCAATTTGGTGGATGCATTTGCACTTTAGCATCATTTGTATTCTCACACTTGCATTGTTTTAGAAAACCTTGAAATCTAGTTTTATACATGCATAGCTTTTAAGATTTGGAAAAGTATTTGTTTTATGCATGTTTTGGTTCAAAACTTGGATGCATTGGTTTTATAATCCAAACTCTTTTGAAAACCTATTTCCTTGTGCATTATATTTGGAAAATCATCTTGTGAATTTAGGTTTGAGCTTTGCATACATTCATCACAAAAAGAACCATTTGTGTATGCAAATTTCACTTGAAAAGAGTTTTTACAAATCAAGCTAGCCTATGGTTTTAAAGTTTTCAAATCCTTTTAGGCTTTGTGTGTTTCATGTTTTTAAATGATTTAAAACATGTTTTTAAGCTTGATTTAGTGGACAAAAGGTCCCCCAAAGAAATTACTTTGAAATGGCAAAAGTTGAATTTTTGCAAAATGGGGGGTGTCTCGGCAGTGTCGCCGGTCGACCGGGAACACTGTCGGGCGAGTGGACAGTTTTCTGAACTGAAGCCCCAACGGTCAGAAATCTGACCGTTGTGCCTTCTAGGTCGACCGAGACCTCTTTGCCGGTCGACCGAGGACTAGCCGTTGGCAACTTTTTGGCTATAAAGTCCATTCATTTCCAACCTTTTTCAAGGCTTGATACATGAACTTTTGAGAGCATTTTGGAGCCAAAGAAAGGGGAAGAAGTTGGAAAGGCTAGAGGGCCATTTGGAAATCAAATGCTTGAGATTTAAAAAGGTAGACCTTACTTATCATTTTGATTTCCATTAAAAGTAGAATCAATGCATGGTTAAATCTTTGTATTTTCATATTTGCATGATTTCTAGCTTTTAAAGAGTTGTGTTGCAAACTCTAAATCATCCTTGGTAAATTAGATTAGTTTGCAAACTCTCTTAACTAAATCACATGCTTTCTTAGACTTTAACATTCATACAACTTGTTTAATTCATTTCTTCAAAGTTGTTTGAATCTTTTATGTGATTAGTTTTCTCTTCAATCATCATTTTATAAGCTTTGATTTTAAAATGCATCATGCATTCATTTAGGAGCTTCATTGTAGAAATTGATTGAAGAAAAGCATTCATACACTTGTGCACACACTTTAACTTGTTTTAGTGTATGTTTGTAATTTGTATTAAACTTTCATATTAGCCTATGTAGAGGCAAATCATTTGAGCTTAAATTGTAATCTCTTAGAGTGATCTTTTGTGAAGACACTTTCTTAGAGAAATCTTTATTTGTAAAGGTTATTTCTTAGCCTAAGAAAAGCATTTGTAAAGGTTATTGCTTAGCCTTGAAAAGCATCTTGTAAGGTTATTGCTTAGCCTAAGAAAAGCATTTTGTAAAGGTTATTGCTTAGCCTATAAAAGCACATTGAGAGGTTGTTGTTTAGCCTAGAAAAACAACATTGTAAGGGTTATTGCTTAGCCTAGTAAAAAGCATAAATAGTGGAAATCCGGTGGGGTGTTGGATTCACAAGCCGGTAGTGGATGTAGGCATTGAGGCCGAACCACTATAAATCTTGGTGTTGTGGTGCTTGCATTTGTGGTGATTCTTTTATTAGCTTCCGCATATTGTATGGTTAATCATCACATGTGACTAGTTTGTGTTAAGAAATTAATATTGATTTAAATTGGTCACAATTGTAGCTCACCCTATTCACCCCCCCCCTCTAGGGTTAGGATCCCAAGGACTTTCAGTATTATCCATGAAAACATGCCCTCTTATCATCTTCGATTTTTGATATGATGCCTCGAGTCATAGAAGTCTCGATATAATGCCTCGAAAACTGAAAAGTTTTGGAGCTCGACACCAAGCCTCGGAATATTTAAAAGTTCTGATATCATGCTTCGAAGTTCGTGATATGTCAAACTTTGATATCAAGCCTCAGAACATTGAATGTTTTGATACCAAGCCTCAAAGCTTGCAGCATGTTGTTAAGTCTCAGAACCTCAAAAGTTTTGATACTATGCCTCGGAGATCGAAACTCCAAATTTAACATTTCAATATGTCATGTGACCCTTGACTGTGGCTTTTGAAGATATGCTGCCAAACCAAAAAAAAAAAAAAAAGAGGATACACTTTAGGCTGATTCTAGCTTGTCTCAATTTGTCTAATTGTTATGAAAAGAAATTCCCCAACATGAGTTACTCAGTCAACATTTTACAATAATCACTCAGACTAGGTCAGGAAGTCAATCCCACTACCAAGCTCAAACTTGTGTGGATAAATTCTGAGTAAAACTGAGATGACATGTATACTTTGTTTTTGGCATATGCAAGGGGGGATTTTAAATGGACGAGCCCAATGAGAGAGCCCATATCGAAAAATTGTGACGCGATGGGTTCGAGGCACGCCTACTCCGGAAAACTCCTCGTCAGCGATTGTCGCCACCCCGGAATGGAACCCTGGGCCCGCGACGTTGTTGTGTTGATTACATTACATTGGAGATATACTTTCCCACAGGTTCCCGCGGTGAGGATTCCCAAGGACACGCGGAATCTGACTCACACGATCAAGTTTGCGGAAGCATGTAGCAAAACACATCAAGATAAGCACCAAGAAATCTTTAAGTGCTATGACAACTAATAACAAGACATAGTATCAAAAGAAAGAAGTTAGCATGGCATTCCCATTATAATTCAAGTTATGAGACTAACACGAAAGTAAGTTAAGTTAGTTACATCCCATTTAAGAGGCCAACAGAGGCCAATACAATTCTCAAAATAACCAAAGAATCCCATGACAAAATGTACCGAAACTCAAGAATCCGCCCGACGTCTAGATGACATCGTCGGGTTGCCACTCACGGACTAGGGGTGGCTCAAGAGCCTCCTCCTGACGCTCCTCCTCAAAGGCAACGTCACCTGCACCTGGGCACCAACAAACAAGTGTCAACACAACGGTTTGGCAGGTAATCAATTTAGGTGCAAGCATGAAACAATAAACGTTTTAAGAAAACATATAAGCAAATCCCTGATTTGAAATACTACAATGACTGAGATACATTTTTCAAGAATACATAACAAAGCTGGAATACGAAAACAAACTAGCATGAGTACATATAATATCATGAATAGTTACAATCCACAAAGAGCTCATCCTTTCTCTATCATTTATAAATGAAAAGAGCAAGCACGCACGACAAGCACGATATACATAATATAATCACGACACGATTCCAACATATACAGGGATTTCCAGCCGCGGAACCGGACACAAACGATGTGTAATAAAATACACGACCAGTCTGCAGACAGTCCACATGTTTAAGGACCCCCAGACAGTGGATCAAACTGAAAGGGCAGTCCAAGCTCAGTGGTGTTCACTTAGATTCATGAATGCACAAAACACGCGAAACATGGTCTAAACACGTCGAGATAAAAAGGGGGAAAATCACTTATCAAAACACAACAAACACGACTAGCAAAAGGCATAATTAATATGCATATCACGCTTAGGAAGTGATCCCCTTTTTCTTGAAACAAATCTTCAAAACAAGCTTATACTTGAAATTCAAAACGAGTGCACAATGGTGCTTATCGTACCAAGACGGAAATTCAAAATACGAAGTCTGACAAGCATGTGTTAAGGCTACTAATTGACCTTCGTGTAATTGGGACCCCAAATGTCGGAATATACAAGAATTGGTGTCCCCGAAGTTGGGTTGCATTTCGAAGTTCCATTTACACAATGTCAAGTTAAAACCCTTAACATAGTCTAGTTTTTCAACCTTCAAGAAAATACACAAAATGGAATAATTCTTCTTCCTGAATCTGGCAGGTTCGCTCGAGCGGATATTGTAAGGTATTGACACTTCGCTCGAGCGAGACAGTTCGCTCGAGTGGACATAAGGTCGCTCGAACAGACAGCTCTCTGTCTTCGCTCGGAACAAACAGAGGCTTGGTCGCTCGAGCGGACCCAAGGGTCGCTCGAGTAGACAAGCTTCTGCCTGTGCTCGCTGAGTGCAGAAACTACGTTTCTCTTGTACAACTTCCACTACATTTTTCTCCTTCTTCTCATCCATCAATCACATACAATCCCTTGAGCCTTCATGCTCACCAAGGGTTCATTTCCACCATTTCAAACATCCAATCTAATGAAAACAAGATCATGAAATTTATGAACAATTCATATGCTCAATTCCTAAAATACAATGAAATCAAAATACACATGCAACCATGAACCTATAAAGATTACTTGCCTTGTCCAAAAGCTAACAATCCTCTCAAGCACTTCACTCAAGCTATTCCAACACTACAAGAAACCCAAGAGAAATCCACTCAAAATCCACACAAATGAAACAAAGAACCCATTTTCACAAAAAGGGTTTATAAACATGAAAAACAAGATTTTTAAGAAGCTAAAAGACTTCATGAAAAACATGGGTTGAAGCTCTTACCTAGAAATGGTCAAACAAAAGAGAGGGAAGGAAATGGAGCTCTTGCCCAACTTGGAACTTCAAGAAATTTGCATCAATGGAAAGCTTAGGATGAGAGGAAGAAGATGATGGCCTTGGAATCTTCTTTGGAGTCTTCTAGCTAGATCATGCAAGATAAATGAAGTGGAAGGGAAAAAGAGGTTTTTCACCCTAGGTTAAGAGAGTTGCAGGAATTTGGGGAAAGTGAATGGAAGAGATGAGGATTTGGGGTTTAAGTGATGACAATGGGCCCCAAATGACTTGAACCTTGAAATGACCAAAACATGATCTTGTGGGACTCGGATGACTTCGACGAAGAAGGATAAAACGATCCTCGAAATATCTAGTTTTCAAAAAGTATATTTTTGACATGGTTTTGAGATCTCCAAAATTGTCTCCAGATTTGTGCATAAAAGACCATTTTACCCCTTTTTGGGCTAGAACTTGGGTTTTTGGGCTTCAAACATGAATGGGCTTAAGACGAAAATTGTAACACATAGAAAAAAATCATTCAAATGAAATCAAAATCACAATCACACAGAACCCGATACGATCTTCCCAAGCTTACACGTGCACTCAGGCCTTCCTGAGTGTGTTTGACTAATACTAAACGTTCTCAAAATTCCCGAAGCTATATCCAAGACTAAAACTAATTACTTCTAACCCAATGAAAACTAAACCCACTTAGGACTAAACAAACACTAATCGCACACTAATCGAATTGGTCTAGGTCGGGGTCAAACAGCGATCCTCGAAGGGGGCATTTGTTGGAAGATAAAATATATATATATATATTCATCACCATCAATACTTGGACCGTATCCAGCGTGATCTTGAGCAAGTGGGACTAAATCAATCAGACCCATCCCCAACCCAATGATTTGTGACCACTACATGGCATGGAATTGTACCCTGATGAATTTGGTGGTTCCTATCAAAATCTCTTAAATTTACGAGGGAGAATAACATGATTAATATAGGTTCAAGCCAGCCATATCATGTCCAATGAAGCCCAAGTTAAATTTTCGGGCCTAAACAGCATGACCAATTTTGGATGATTCAGGCACAAGTCAATTTCTGACCCAGGCCATATAACCGACCTTGGTTGATTCAAGTCCAAGCTAATTTTTTGGGCGTAAAAATACATGACCAATTTTGGTTGAATCAGGCTCAAATCAATTTCTGACCCAGGCCATGTGACCAATCTTTGTTGATGATGGTCCAGGCCTGAGCCATATGAATCAATCCATGCCAATTTGTGGCCAATCCATGCCAATTTCTGGCCTGAGCCATATGAATTAATTCATGCCAATTTGTGGCCAATTTGTGGCCTGGGCCATATGAATTAGTCCATACAACCAATTTTGATTGAATAGAGGAGGGTCATTTCGGGCCTAAGTATGTGACCAATCTTGGTCTAAGCCAAAGCTAAATTCTGGGCTAGGCCTGACCCAAGATAAAAATGACAATCTATGAGACATGAAATCCATTGTCCCAGGACCTGTTTAGATGGGCCAAAACCCAGCGATGCACTGGGCTCACTTATGTATTGACATGCCTAAATCTATTTAGCCATTGGTCTCATTCCCAAATTAATAACTGGCCACCTGTTTATGTGAGTCACACCCCATGTTATACCCTATGACTGGGAGTGGATCTCTAGCCAATTGATTTTCCATGACCCATCAGACTCTCTCAAATTTATGTGGTAGTGTGTTGGGACCAATTAATACAAGGCTAAGCTGATTTTGTTTTTATGACCATGTCGTCCAGGTTTAACCCAATTTTTGGTGACCATGTCATCAAATCCATGTGACCAAATTTGATAGACTATGGGCAGGCTATTATTTTAGTCACGTTACCAAAAATTGTATGAACATCAATCATGTGATGGGAGCCAGATCTTTTGCAAACATGTGGTTAAATGACATGTGGAGTCTAAGAGGAATACCCATTCTTTAGATGAAAATGCCGCCACCGCATGTTGAAAATGTCACCCACTCATGAGATGAAGGCAAACGATCATAAGAAATAGCAAGGTAGTTAGTTAGAGGAGGACAGGTGGTGTTCATCCACTCTAAGCTAGAGAAAATGGGTAGGAAATGGAGAACGTGGGGCAGCAACTGCCTTGGAGATGGCTCCAAGAAGCCTATAAAAGGCCACTACCTGATGCAAGAAAAGGGAGGAAAAAAAAACAAAGACAAGGAAGGACTCTGCAGAATTTGATATAAAAAAAAAACAGAGAGAGAACTACGCTGCCATTTTCCGACGACGCGCTGCCGGAATTATCAAGCGAAGAGATCATTCATGAAGAGAAGATTTGAAGCAGGTTAAGGACTAGGATCATGCCTCCATCAAGTGATGGAGCATGATTTCCTAGTTTTGAGCCAAATCCCTACATTTTTTTATTGTCTATTTGCATTTCATGTAGAGTGAGAAAACGGGATTGCATGTGTAGAACTTTTTTTTGAGTCTACATTTCCTGATTTTTTTTTCTCTGAATTTTATTGCTTGTAGATAATATGTCATTGTAAATTCCTTTTCATGAATACAAAAAAAAAAGAATGAATTGATATCTTTATCAGTGAATATTCATCTCAAGTTTATTTATTTATTTATTTATTTTTTGTTTTTTTTATAGTAATCCATAAGTCATTCAGGTAAGGGACGTCATCATCCATTATAAGAAAATGAGTGTGCACAACATACTTAGCTTCTTGAGGATGTGACTTCTGTTTGACTCCCACCTGTTGAAAATATGCTTTGAATCAGCACAAATTATTTCATCCGTAAAAACCCATTCAGACAAGTATCTCTATATGTTCCAAAATACGATTGGTGGAATAGTTTGTCAGATTTACTGATTTAAAATTTCATGAGCATTTTATTAAGTAATAGTTTCTGTTTATAATTAATTCACATACCATCCTGCATCTAATGAGCATATTGGGTTCTACAAATCCATTGAACTTTTATAAAAATTTCTGCTCGTACAAAATTTTTGGCACACCCGGTAGGACAACAGCTCACTGTTTATTCTGTACGGGCAGAAATTTTTATGAAAGTTCAATGGGTTTGTAGAACCCAATATGCTCATTAGATGCAGGATGGTATGTGAATTAATTATAAATAGAAATTGTTACTTAATAAAATGCTCATGAAATTTTAAATCAGTAAATCTGACAAACTATTCCACCAATCATATTTTGGAACATATAGAGATACTTGTCTGAATGGGTTTTTGAGGATGAAATAATTTGTACTGATTCAAAGCATATTTTCAATAGGTGGGAGTCAAACAGAAGTCACATCCTCAAGAAGCTAAGTATGCTGTGCACACTCATTTTCTTATATTGGATGATGACGGCCCTTACCTGAATGACTTATGGATTACTATAAAAAAAAGAACAAAAGAAAATAAATAAATAAAAAACTTAACACGAATATTCAATGACAAAGATATCAATTCATTCTTTTTTTTTTTTTGTATTCATGAATAGGAATTTACAATGACACATTATCTACAAGCAATAAAATTCAAAGAAAAAAAATCAGGAAATGTAGACTCAAAAAATCAGGAATTTACAATGACACATTATCTACAAGTAATCCCGTTTTCTCACTCTACATGAAATGCAAATAAACAATAAAAAAATGTAGGGATTTGGCTCAAAACTAGGAAATCATGCTCCATCACTTGATGGAGGCATGATCCTAGTCCTTAACCTGCTTCAAATCTTCTCTTCATGAATGATCTCTTCGCTTGATAATTATGGCAGCGCGTCGTCGAAAAATGGCAGCGTAGTTCTCTCTCTGTTTTTTTTATATCAAATTCTGCAGAGTCCTTCCTTGTCTTTGTTTTTTTTTTCCTTCCTTTTCTTGCATCAGGTAGTGGCCTTTAATAGGCTTCTTGGAGCCATCTCCAAGGCAGTTGTTGCCCCACGTTCTCCATTTCCTACCCATTTTCTCTAGCTTAGAGTGGATGAACACCACCTGTCCTCCTCTAACTAGCTACCTTGCCATTTCTTATGATCGTTTGCCTTCATCTCATGAGTGGGTGACATTTTCAACATGAGGTGGTGGCATTTTCATCTATAGAATGGGTATTCCTCTTAGACTCCACATGTCATTTAACCACATGTTTGCAAAAGATCTGGCTCCCATCACATGATTGATGTTCATACAATTTTTGGTAACGTGACTAAAATAATAGCCTACCCATAGTCTAACAAATTTGGTCACATGGATTTGATGACATGGTCACCAAAAATTGGGTTAAACCTGGACGACATGGTCATAAAAAAAATCAGCTTAGCCTTGTATTAATTGGTCCCAACACACTACCTCATAAATCTGAGAGAGTCTGATGGGTCATGGAAAATTAATTGGCTAGAGATCCACTCCCAGTCATAGGGTATAACATGGGGTGTGACTCACATAAACAGGTGGCCAGTTATTAATTTGGGATTGAGCCCAATGGCTAAATAGATTTAGGCATGTCAGTACATAAGTGAGCCCAGTGCATCGCTGGGTTTAGGCCCATCTAAACAGGTCCTGGGACAGTGGCTTTCATGTCTCATAGATTGTCATTTTTATCTTGGGTCAGGCCTAGGCCAAAATTTAGCTTTGGCTTAGACCAAGATTGGTCACATACTTAGGCCAGAAATGACCCTCCTCTATTCAATCAAAATTGGCTGTATGGACTAATTCATATGGCTCAGGCCACAAATTGGCCGCAAATTGGCATGAATTAATTCATATGGCTCAGGCCACAAATTGGCATGGATTGGCCAGAAATTGGCATGGATTACTTCATATGGCTCAGGCCTAGACCATCATCAACAAAGATTGGTCACATGGCCCGGGTCAGAAATTGATTTGGGCCTGATTCAACCAAAATTGGTCATGTATTTTGAGGCCCAAAAAGTTAGCTTGGACTTGAATCAACCAAGGTCGGTTATATGGCCTAGGTCAGAAATTGACTTGTGCCTGAATCAACCAAAATTGGTCATGCTGTTTAGGCCCGAAAATTTAACTTGGCCTTCATTGGACATGATATGGCTAGCTTCAACCTATATTAATCATGTTAATCTCCCTCGTAAATTTAAGAGATTTTGATAGGAGCCACCAAATTCATCAGGGTACAATTCCATGCCATGTAGTGGTTTCAAATCATTGGGTTTGGGATGGGTCCGATTGATTTATTCCCACTTGATCAAGATCATGCTGGATACGGTCCAAGTATTGATGTTGATGAATATATATATTTTATCTTCCAACAAATGCCCCCCTTCGAGGATCGCTGATGAGGAGTTTTCCGGAGTAGGCGTGCCCCGAACCCTTCGCGTCACAATTTTTCCATATTGGCTCTCTCATTGGGCTCATCCATTTAAAACCCCCCTTTGCATATGCCAAAAACAAAGTATACATGTCATCTCAGTTTTACTCAGAATTTATCCACACAAGTTTGAGCTTGGCAATGGGATTGACTTCCTGACCTGGTCTGAATGATTATTGTAAAATGTTAACGGAGTAACTCTTGTTGGGGAATTTCTTTTCATACCAATTAGACAGATTGAGACAACCTAGATTTAGCCTAAAGTGTGTCCTCTTCTTCTTTTTTTGGTTTGGCAGCATATCTTCAAAAGCCACAGTCAAGGCTCACATGACATATTGAAATGTTAAATTTGGAGTTTCGATCTCCGAGGCATAGTATCAAAACTTTTGAGGTTCTGAGACTTAACAACATGTTGCAAACTTTGAGGCTTGGTATCAAAACATTAAATGTTCTGAGGCTTGATATCAAAGTTTGACATATCATGAACTTCGAGGCATGATATCGAAACTTTTAAATATTTCGAGGCTTGGTGTCGAGGTCCAAAACTTTTCGGTTTTCGAGGCATTATATCGAGACTTCTATGACTCGAGGCTTCATATCGGAAATCGAAGATGATAAGAGGACATGTTTTCATGGATAATACTTCTTAAGAAATTTGCCATTGATGGGCATAAGGCATCGATCACCATCTTGATTAATGAAACTGTAAGAGCCGTTAGAGCAGACATAATCGATAACAAATGGTCCCTCCCATTTTTCTGTAAACTTCCCTTTTGATTTATGAGTGATGGTCATTGGTCTTTTAACAACGAGGACCAAATCGCCCCTTTTAAAGACCCTTTCATGTACTTTTTAATTAAACGCATTTGCCATTCTAGATTGGTAGATCCCTATGTTTTGACGAGCGATGAGCCTTTCTTCGTCAGGAGATTCCAATTCTTGTAGCCGTAATTTCGCATTCCCTTCTTCATTCATGCCGCTAGCTAACGCAATTCGGAGTGAAGGGATTTGAATTTCGAGTGGTAGAACGGCTTCACAGCCATATACGAGTGAGAAAGGTGTAAATTGAGTCGCTCCTCGAACCGTGGTACGATAGGGCCATAGCGCTTCTGGCAATCGTTCGTGCCAACCTCTTTTGTTTTTAGAGACTATTTTCTTTAACAGTTTGCATATCGTCTTATTGAATGCTTCGGCTAAACCGTTGGCTGGTGAGTAATAAGCTGTAGAAGAAATACTTTTGATGTGATATTTCTCGCAGAATTTATAAAAACGATGGTCTCGAAATTGCGGTCCATTATGATGGACAAACCTATGCGGGACCCCGAACCTAACATATAATGTTGGTTTTGAGAAAGTTAAGAACAACAGCGTTCTTAACTTCATTCAAGGCTACTGCTTCAGCCCATTTAGAAAACTAGTCCGTCGCGGCAAATATGAACCGATGCCCCTTTGATGACGGAGGATTAATCGGCCCAACTATATCCATTCCCCGTGCTTCAAATGGCCAGGATGTCACTGAAGGGTGCAAAGGTTCAGGGGCCCTGTGTATGTAATCAGCATGAAGTTGACAAGCCTTACATCGTTTGGCTAATTCATGTGTATCTTTAATCATGGTTGGCCAATAATAACCCATCCTTCTAATTCGATCACATAATTTTGGACCCGGTTGATGTGCTCCACATGTTCCACTATGAGTTTCGGTCATGACTTGATCTGCCTCCTGATTTGATAAACAACGAAGTAAAATACCATCATATGACATTCTAGATAGAGTTTTGGTATTTACGTCATAGTAAAATTTAGGAGCCCTCCTTCTTATACTTGTTCGTTCTTTTGGGTAATTTGGTAAAATTCCAAATTGCACACAATCAATAAATGGGTCACGCCAGTCTCCGATTGCCATTTCGCATACAGAAAGTATACTTGATTTGACTAATTGGCATTCGGCTACAGCTACATGTGTATCTAATGGTGGCAAGATCCTTCTTTCACAAACCAATACTTTAAGGACTTCTCCTTCAGGAAGTGCCATCGAGGCTGCTAGACTTGCTAGTGCATCTGCCCTTGCATTCTGGCTTTGCGGGATATGTTCAATATTACAATAAATGAACTTGTTCATCAATCGTTGAGCTATCTTATGGCAGGGGCGAATGTGGGGTTTCTTAACTTCATATTGATCATTCACTTGATTTTAAAATGAGTTTTGAATCTCCACGTATTTCCAAATGTCGAATTTGTGCCTCATGAGCTATTTCCATTCCCATAATAAGGGCCTGATATTCTGCAATATTATTAGAACATGATTTGATTAGTGAGAAGGAATAAGGGATCATATATCCATCAGGGGTTACGAAGACAACTCCTACCCCAGATATCCTTTCTCCGTTTCCATCCGTCCTACTAGCACCATCAAAATACATTTCCCAAGCTTCTTGTTTTGAGGTCTGAAAGGTCTCAATGTAAAAGACTGGTTCATCTGGAAAAGCATCCCTTAGCTCGGAATCAGGTGGTAACGGATGCGCGGCCAAGAAATCTGCTAATGCTTGACCTTTTACTGCTTTTTGTGGGACATATATGATATCATATTGGGAAAGGAGAATGGACCATTTTGCTAATCTTGCACTCAAAGATCCCGCCTTTGTTACTAAGGTCTTTAATGGGTTTACATGAGAGACAAGATAAACTGTTTGTGAGAGCAGGTAGTGCCTTAATTTTTGTATTACAAACAGTAGCGCGAGGCATTCTTTCTCTATCGGTGGATATGGATGTTCCGCTCCTACCTTCATCCTACTTAAGTAGTAAAGTGCCACCTCATGCCCTTGGTTATTCTTTTGTGCTAGTATTGCCCCCAAGGAGTGATCAAGAGCTCGCGTATACAAAATGAATGGTCTCCCTTGCACTGGAGCAGCTAAAACAGGAGGCCTAGTAAGATATTTTTTGATCTCTTTAAAGGCTTCATCACATGCCTGATCCCATACAAAATTCAATCCTTTCTTCATCAGACGTGAGAATAGCCCGCATCTTCCAGATAAATTAGAAATGAACCTTCGAATATAGGCCAATCGACCTTGGAGTCCTTTTAGCTCTTTTAGATTTCTTGGAGGTTTCATTTCTAAAATGGCTTTGTTTTGATTGGATCAAGCTCGATTCCATCTTTTCAAACTATAAACCCTAAGAACTTTCCCGAAGAAACACCTAAAAAGCATTTCAATGGGTTCATGCGGAGTTTATACCGTCGAAGTCTTTCAAACACTTCCCTGAGGTCTTTGAGGTGATCTTCCTTCCTTTTGCTTTTAACAACAAGATCATCTACATAACACTCCACCTTTTTATGTTGCATATCTTTAAAGATTTTCATCATTACCCTTTGATAAGTGGCCCCTGCATTTTTTAAACCAAAAGGCATCACGGTGTAACAATAGATTCCAAATAGTGTTCGAAATGCAGTGTGCTTCTGGTCATTAGGATGCATTTTATGTATTCTGACAAGGTAATCAATGAAATTTATTTGTTAATCCCACAATGTATGAGATACATGATACTGAAACATATTAATACACCATCATTAAAGAGGAAATCACCTTCATCTAATCCAACAAAACTTTGGCTCTAGAGGCTAGGTCATATAAACCTAAACAGGATTGACAGGCTAGTGAAAGATGGTATTTTGCCTTCATTGGTTGTAGAACCAATGCCTGTCTGTGAGTCCTGTCTGGAAGGCAAAATGACCAAAGGATCATTTTCATCAAAGGGCAATAGGGCCAAAGATTTGTTGGAATTAGTGTATACTGATGTGTGTGGACCCATTAATGTCAGCGCCAGAGGAGGATATCTCTCCACTGATTTTATAGGATACTTATCAGAAAATGGGATTTTATCCCAGTTGTCTGCTCATGGTATGCCTCAACAAAATGGAGTAGCAGAAAGAAGGAACATGACTCTTTTAGATATGATTAGGTCTATGCTGAGTTTCTCAAGATTACCTATATCATTTTGGGGATATGCCTTGGATACTGCGATGTACATACTAAACCTCGTACCACCTAAGTCTATACCTATGACTCCCCAGGAGTTGTGGTCAGGGCGAAAGCCTAGTCTACAACATTTACAAATTTGGGGTTGTCCGGCACATGTGCTAAAGGTTAAGAAGGATCAGTTGGAAGCGAAGTTGGAAGTATGCATGTTTGTAGGATATCCTAAATGAACTAAAGGTTGGTTATTCTATAATCCCAGAGAGCAGAAAGTGATGGTGAGCACTAATGCGGTTTTTCTGGAGGAAGATTATATGATAGACCGGAAATCTTTAGAAAAGGTGATCTTGGAAGACATTCAAGAGCAAACAATTCCAAATCATAGTATGACCGAACCTGAGGAAGAAGCGCCCTTACCGGACCCAGTAGTTACACCAGTGCCTCGTCGTAGTGGGAGGATTGTCAGACCCCCTGACAGTTTCTCGTTCTTGGGAGAGTCTTACGAGGCAATCCCGGAAGAGCTGGAACAGGATACCTATAACTATGATGAAGCAATTAAATGACATAGATTCGGGGCGTTGGGAAGATGCTATGAAAGCTGAGATGGAGTTTATGTACTCCAATCAGGTCTGGACACTTGTGGACTTGCCTGCCAATATTAAACCTATTGGGTGCAAGTGAGTCTACTAGAGAAAAAGAGGACCAAATGGAAGAGTTAAGACCTTCAAGGTCAGGCTTATTGCGAAAGGATATACTAAAAAGGAAGATATCGATTTTGAGGAAACCTTATTGCCAGTAGCCATGCTCAAGTCCATCCGGATACTCTTATCCAGTGTGGCTCATCTCGATTACGAGATTAGATATATGGATGTCAAGACGGCTTTTCTGAACAATCATCTTGACGAAGACATCTATATGATGCAACCAGACGGTTTTATAGCTAAACAACCAAGAGCAAAGAGTTTGCAAGATGCAGATGTCCATTTATGGACTGAAGCAGGCATCCCGAACCTAGAACATCCGTTTTGACTAAGCAATCAAGTCAGTTGATTTTGTCAAAATCCGGATGAGTCATGAGTGTACATGAAAAGTAAAGGAGGCAGGGAAATTTTTCTTGTCGACGACATCCTTCTCCTAGAGAGTGGTATATGGATGTTGTCAACAGTAAAGGGTTTAGTTGGCTAAGACTTTTGATATGAAGGACTTGGGAGAAGCCAGCCACATCCTAGGGATCAAACTCCATTGAGACCGGATAAATAGGATGATAGGCTTATCCCAATATGCGTACATAGATAAGGTGCTGGTATGATTTGCTATGCAAGACTCCAAGGAAGGTATTATACCTTTCAGGAATGGAGTGCACCTTTCCAAAGATCAGTGTCCTAAGACACCTGAGGAAAAGGAGCATATGAGGTCGATACCATACGATTCAGCTGTTGGTAGCCTCATGTATGCTATGCTATCTACTAGACCGGATATCTGTCATGCAGTGGGCCTAGTCAGCAGATATCAGTCTAACCCAAGACTTGAGCATTGGACTGCTGTAAAGTGTATTCTCAAATACTTGAGAAAGACTAGAGATTACATGTTAATTTATGGCAGTAATGAGCTGATTCCAGTTGGATACACAGATACTGACTTCCAGTTGATAAGGATTCCAACAAATCAACTTCTAGGTATGTGTTTATGCTGTAGCTGCTTGAGAAGCAGCTAAAGAAGCAGATTGGCTCAATAGATTCCTTATGGAACTTGGAGTGGTGCTTTTGGCAGGACAGTCGCTCACAGTTTACTGTGATAACAGCAGGGCAGTCGATGAGTCCATGGAACCCAGGAGCCAAAAGCATGTAAAGAGGTTATAACAAATGGTCAGAGAGATTGGGCAGAGAGGTGATACTGCTATGTAAGACCCCGACCCGAGTGAACCCGTTTAGTGCTAATTAAGTTGCGTGTTAGTGCTAAGCTTGATTAGTGTTTTTGGTCTAGTTGGGTTTGGAATAGCCTTGATTCTAGTTTTGGGCCTTTTGGAGTCATTTATAGCTTGTGGGGCCCTTTGGGGGTTCCCTTTTTCGGCTTTGCATTTTCTTGTGAAATTTTCCCGACGTGTTTTAAATTGTGTTTTTGGCCCGTTACATTCATCTTGTGGATTCTTACAACTTTCATGTTGATCCCGTGTCCATTCGAGGCCCCGAAACCCGATTTCATAGCCTTGAGGGTAAAACAGTCATTTCACACCAAATCTGTACCCAAAACTTAATATTCTCGAAACTCGCGAAACATACAATTTTTGGAAACTAGATATTTCGACGAACATTTCTTCCTCCTTCGTCGAATTCATCCGAGGACCCGAGAGAGATGATTTCAGCCAACGTAGTTCTTTAAGTTGTGGGACCCAACCACCCAAGTGTTAACAAAGAGGAACCCTTCCCTTCCTTCTCCATTTTCATGTTCCAGCACAACTATTGAGTCTAGAGTTTTCATTGCTTTTCTTTTCTTCTTCTTGCTTCTCCATCTCCAAGCCTCACCAAGAGCTCATCAATCAAGAAATGGAGATTACCAATCTCTTCCTCATCTCACAAGCTTCCTCTTGATACTATTTTTAGAAGAATCCATCAACTTTGAGACTTCCCTTGAGCTTACCTTGTCCATTAGGGGACCTTGCAAGTAAGTGATCTTATTCATCTCCTAGATTAGTGATCTTCTAGCCTTAGGGAAGCTACATTTGCATTATTGGAAGTTCTTTCATTTTCATTCCTTGTGTAACCCATTTTAGGGTTGTTTTTGGGGTTTTGATTGTAGCTTGGAAGTAAGCTTAAGAAGTGAGTAGAGGCTTGTTTTTGGCTAGCTTGGACTTGAGGCAAGTGAATGTTTGGATGTTTTTAAGTTTGAAATGGTTTGGTGAAGTATTTATGGTTTTCATGCTTTCATTGATTGCTTTCATTGATCTTTTCCATGGTTGAAATAAATGATCTTTACACATCTTGATAGCCTCATTTAATGTCCGGGAATCATGTGTTTAAGTCTCCTTGTTCATAGTTAATTGTGGTTGTTGAGGTGTTGGAAGGAAAGGAAACAAGAAGGAGAAAAATCAAGTTCCCGGGCATGCTTCACGCCCAGTGCCGATCGATCGGACCTACAGGCCGATCGATCGGTCTGACTTTTAACTGTAAGGCTTTTTGGGCCGATCGATCGGACCCTGTGTATTTCTGGTACCCTCCTTGGACTCACTTGACCATATGGTCAGTGGGTTTTGAGATTTATTTTTTTTGTGGACCTTGGCTACCCTCCTTGGACTCACTTGACCATATGTGAGAGCGTCTTGAGCCGATGCTCTTCACGGTTGGTTCGGAATGCATCGAAGTTCAATCTATTCAATCTCGAACAGGATGGAACGACACGATATCCTCTTCATACCTAAATGCAAAGTCTATTTCCTTGGGTATCGCGAACCCTATTCCTTTCGGTGACTGAGTAGGTTGCTCGATGGTTCCGGGTTGACATCATACTTAGGATGGACCGTTTATAGTCTTGATTTTTCTATCATAGCATCTAGTACTATCCATAAGCTCATGTTAAGTTTTGAAAATCGTAGAAGTGGATAAGGAGCCCGGAATGTCTTCAAACTCAAGGAGTACCAAGTCATTTCCATCATAGACATACGGGACCCCTATTCACTCAACTAGATCTTAAAAATCATTATCTTTTCCGAATTGGTATAGTTCATTTTATTTCTTCTTTTCCAAGATTTACTGTACATGATCTGTTTTCCCGAAAGCTTGATGGTTACACTAGTAACATTGACTTGTCCCGAAGAGTATTGCCCGATATGAAATGAAAGTTATATATTGAATATTCTTCCCCGTTCATTGATTTACTTGCACTTTATTTACTTGCATATGTCTCGATGTGTTATTTATCCTATGAGTCGGCATCACTAAGCTTGGATACCTTGTCGGTTTGATCCACCGACTTGGAAATCCCTCTCCCGTCCCGCCAGCTGCAGTTTGGATCCCGATACCCAGTCATTACCGTGGTCCCGTCCCGATACCCGGTTCGCTACCGTGGTCCCGTTCCCGTATAATTATATTGTATATATGTTTACGTTGCTTCTTCTCACCTTGTGTGACTGAGATCAACGTCCCGTGATACTGTTGTCACTTTAGTGACAGAGGACTTAGCTTTATGTGATTGCCACCTTGTTATTCCCGATTTCCTTGGTTACCTCATATGTTTTATCTTGTTTACATGTTTCTAGCAAATGATTTATCTATTTTATGAGAGTTCTTGCTTTAACAGATTTCCTTGCTTTTCGAGATATTTCATCTATTTTATGTTGTTGTATCTTCCCACTCTCTTGCCAGACCGTCGTGTCTGATCCTTTGCTTTGGTACTTAGGTCCCGTTGCCGGTTTCCTTGAGGAGGAGCCGGAGGAGGCGGTTGGTGAGCTGCAGCCTCTAGTTGAGTGGCGTGCTGACGATGTCATGTAGACATCGGGTTGCCAAGAGGCGTAACATTTTGGGGAGGACTTGTTAACTATTCTTTGGGTTATTATTTTGTAATATTGGCCTTTGTTGGCCTCTAATTTTGGGGAATGTAACTAAATGATATTTTGTCTAACTTTAACAACCTTTGGGAAACATGCTATAGATCATTGCTCTTTCTGATACAGTTTTGACATTTGATATTAATGCTTGCATGACTAGAGATACTCTGACTATTTGATTTGCTACATGCTTCCGCACTAAAAAGAAATATTCATGCAAGGTTGTGAAATCCTCACCGCGGACACCTGTGGGAAATTAAATAAATTGTATATTGTGGATGTAGATAATGCTCTTGAATAATCATTACACACTAATGTCCCGATCCCGGATTGGGATTCCCGGTCCGGGGTCGCGACAGTGCTATCACCTAGATAGACTCTGCAGACAATCTGGGAGATCCCTTTACTAAGCCTTTGAGTACCAAAGTCTTTGGGCAGTAAGTAGATGGGATCTACATGAGATGCAATCCTGACTGGCATTGAGCCCAAGTGGGAGATTGTTAGTTTTATGGTCTCAATACCAGTATATGAAGAATAAATTGATTAATTTCTTTATTTATCAATATATATTATTGGTTTCCTTTCATGAGATGAATGGTGTTTTATTACTTGTTTGCACCTAACCAATACGAATGACAAAATTGTTCATGAGATGAACCGGAGTCCACAAGTATACTAGATGTAATACATGTGTATTAATGATATCCACATACATGAGACATGTATTGCAAATCTTATACTTAAATATCTTCACAACCAGTGATGTGATTGGGCATCTCATCTGACAAGGTTGCAGCAATTTGATCACTATGACATAGTGTGATTTGTCTCGATCATCGGAATGTAAGATTCTGGATCATGGTACTGGTACATTGGATGTATTGAAGGACCATGAGAAGCACCTTATTTACACTGTCTTTACTTTAAGGTCCGCTCTCATAATTCCCTAGCAAAGGCTCATAATCCTGAGACATTAATGAACTCAAGTTTCTATCTATTCATTTGCTTTGAGTCACCAATGAGTGAGGCCAATTGTAGGTCAACACCTCCGTGATTTGGGTAAGTGGTAGTAGAGCTGTGGGAACATTCAAATGTCAAGATGGAATTTATCTTTATATCCCCTTGTGCCAATTAATAGAATTATTATTGGTAAGTGCGCACCCATTTCGATTAAGAGTTAATTGGATCGGTACCAAATGATCAGTATAATAAATTGGGGCTCAAGGATAATAAGATATGGATCTATTTTGGTGGACATGTCCAATTGATCCAGGGATATAGATGGAGGGGCCTACTTGTGGTCCTGAGAAGTTTAGGGTCTTCATTGTAATATATTCCTAAGACTGGAGTGCAATTGCATTTATATAGTGGAGTTATTTGCTATTAACTGTGGGCCCGGATTGCACATGAGATGTGGGGTCGCGTGTCCCAGTTGGAGCCAACTTTTTAAGGTATCCCTAGTGGTCCCCACGCTAGCCCAAGATATTAGAAAGATACTAATTATAATAGAACTCTAAAAGGAAATAGAAAGTTACTATTTCTATTTGAAGAGAGACTTCTAATAGTGGTAATAGTAAGTTACTAATTATTAATGGAAGTGAGACTTCTATTTTAATTAGAAAAAGAGGAAGTTACTAAACATATTTGAAATAAGACTTCTAATTGTGATTTAGTAAGCAACTAATTATTATGGAAGTAAGACTTCTATTTCAATTAGTAAGAGGAGGTTGCTTAAGTACTATAAAAGAGGAGCGGAGGCTTGGACGTCCTCCATGCTATTCCATATAGGGATTCACGCCCAGCCCATTATTTGAGTGCAAGTGTTGCATCTCTTCCTCCCTTCCCTCTTCTAGTTCTCTTCTATTCCTCCTCTAGTTCTTTGGAGTTACTAGTTAGGTTTTCTCTTGGAGATTCCACCATCTTTTTGAGAAAAGAGAATCTGAAACGGGTCATAGCGTGGAAGATCAAAAGCTGTTGGAGATTCTGATTTGATTAGTGAAGGTGTTCATCATCAAAGAAAGAGATCAACTTCTTCATTAGAGCACTATAAAGCTCCAAAGGTATAATCTACATCCTTATATGTTGTAGATTTCGTGGTTGCATGTTTAGGTGTTATTTTCTATCTTCTAGATAGGTTATGTTGCTGCACATGATTTATGAGTTTGAGGGATTGCATCCTGGATTGGGTTTGTTGCCTTCTAGATAGTTGATCCCTGCATCAAGTGGGTCAAAAGTTTTTGAAACATATCTGAATGGCCCACCTACTTCCAACAGATGGATTGAAGGCATAGTGAAAATTGTCATTTATACTGCAACCATATGGAATTTGACTCCAGAATGGCAAAGAAAAGATCTTCCTACAATTATCATGGGGGAAGTAGCCGATGAAAATCCAGATATTGATAGGATTGACGAAGTGGACAAGTCCTCAGATGTGTGTGATGATTCTCTCGCACTTGATGAATATGATGCTGATGGTTCAGATTCAGACTCTGATGTGTTGAGCTTTTACTCATCCAATAGAGAAAACATAGGATCATACGAATATGTGTCGGAGGAAGATGAAATCTGGGCACATGATGATGTGGCTAGAAGAGAAATCAAAGCAAAAAGGATCATTCATGCAATGAGCTACATGCTTAGACCAGTTGGGCCCCTCAATCCTGTAGACCCAATTCCATGGTGTTTTGCAGGAGGACCCAGGACCCCCCAAGAAATTGAAGCCTTAACATGGGATAATGATACCCCATGGGATGCGGATGAGGATGTCGAAGGATTATATTGGCCATGTAATATGGTTGGGATCGGCCATGAAATTTCTGATGAAGAGAAAAATGATGATGAAGACAAAGCAGAGAGTTCATCAACATCCAATTTGATATCCTCTGAATCTTCGGAAACTGCAAGAGCAGATAGCGAAGAGATTTCCTTATGTTTTCCTGAGGTACAGGAGGTAGGCAAAGGGACTCGCTCTGGGCTAGATTACCATAAAAATTATGATGCAAATGTTAACCAAGACAAGGCTACAAAGCCTACAAAAAGGAATGTCAAGAATGGTGGTTTGCCTAGTCTTCAGGAGCCCTTTAGATTTGATTTGCTTGAACATCTAGCGCGCATCCCCGCACGTATAAGCATGCATGACATGTTGAGACTGTCTCCAGACATTCGAAAAGTTGCTTCATTAGCTGTCATGAACCCAGACCAATATGCATCTCATGTCCACCAAGTACAAGTAAAGTAAAAAAGCGAAATGTAAAGAATGCTTCAATTTAAGAGCAGTTATGGCTGCTATAATCAGTTTCACGAAGGATGACATAGTACTCGGGGATGTAAAGCACCATCGGCCATTATACTTCATAGGATATATCGGTGAAGTTGAATTATCAAGAATGCAAATTGACCCTGGATCAGCAATTAACCTCGTGCCACTGCGGGCCTTAAAATATTTGGGAATCCCAACTAGCAAGCTCATCTATACAAAACTCAGCATATCAACATACAATGGAGAAACACAAAAAGCTATTGGTAGGATAGTTATTCCATGTCAGGTTGGAGACATGAAATCTCAGGTCGTGGTCTACACCATTGATGCCGAAACTTCCTACAATTTGCTCCTCGGAAGGCCATGGATTCATAAAAACTATGTAGTCCCTTCGTCGTTACATCAATGTATCAAATACATTGATAAAAATTCAGTAGTACGTCGAGTCTTTGCTGACAAGAAACCCTTCAAAGGGATGGAAGCATATTGTGTGGATTCTAGATTTTACACGTCAGAGCCCAACGGTGATGCAAATTAAAGCACATCGGAAGCATTGGTTGTCAAAAAATATAAAAACAAAAAGAAAATTTTCAAGGTATCTATACCTCCACCCGCGAAACTACTCGAGGGTGTTGAGATAATAAATGGTAAATCCTCTACTAACGTTGCCACAAAAGCACCTGAATGCTCCAAGATCAACATTCGTCCAAAGTTTGAAGAGACAACTTTCATTAAGAAAAGCCTGGTGGAGGTTCCAAGTGCCAGATCAAAAAAAGTCTCAGTCGGCATAATATCATTGGTGGGTGTAAGACCCCGACCCGAGTGAACCCGTTTAGTGCTAATTAAGTTGCGTGTTAGTTCTAAGCTTGATTACTGATTTTGGTTAAGTTGGGTTTGGAATAGCTTTGATTCTAGTTTTGGGCTTCTTTGTGTGCTTGATAGCTAGTGGGGCCCTTTGGGGGTTCCCTTTTCGACTTTGCATTTGCTTAAGTGATTTCCCGGAATTGTTTTGAAGTGTTTTCTTAACCCGTTTAATTTATCTTAATGATTCCTACAACTTTCATGTTGATTCCGTGTCCATTTGAGATCCCGAAACCCGATTTCATAGCCTTGAGGGCAAAACAGTCATTGCACACAAAACTTGATATTCCCGAAACCCGAGAAACATATACGTTTTAGAAACTAGATATTTCGACGATCATTTCTTCCTTCTTCCTCGAATTCATCCGAGATCCCGAAAGAGATGATGTCAGCCAAACTACCTTCTTTAGTTGTGGGACCCAACCCCATTTGTTAACAAAGGGGAACTCAACCCTTCATTCATTCCATTTCTTTTCCCAACACAAGAGAGAAAACCTAGGGTTTGTGAGCAACTCTTTCTTCTTCTTGCTTCTTCATCCTTAATCCACTCCCAAGCTTGCAGCAATAGGAGTGTTGAGGTCATCTTCTTCTTCACCTCCTTGAGAGCTTTCTCTTGATAGTTTTGTGGAGAAAACCCTCCATTCCAAGACTTTCTTTGAGCTCGCCATTGCCATTAGACGACCGGGCAACTTGGACCTTTGTTTTGAAAGACTTGCTAGAGCTTGATCTACTTGATTAGAGACCAAAGGCAAGTGGATGCATGAGTTTTCTAAGCTTTCATTGATTTTGGATGTTTTCCATTAATGCATAGTTATTGCTTTGTTTTGATATGAATGCTCATGATAGGGTATTAATGGTGCATTTATGGTCCAAGAGATGTGTTAGTTCATAGCATTTAATTCCTCTTATTTGGTTAAATATGTATATTGTGTGAAATGGTTTCCTTCTCCTTTTCCCTTGTATTGGATGTGTTGTTGATGGAGGAGAATGGGATGGATTTGATGAAGGATTTGATGTAGTTTAAATAGAGTATTAGACTCCTCATTTGATGTATAAGAAGGGCTAAAAGGAGGTTGTAAAAAGGAAGGGTTATAGGGGAGCTGAACTGGTCCGAAGTTGGTTTATGGACAGTTCGCTCGAGCGACCATGACACTTCGCTCGAGCGACCTGTCCAGAGAACGATTCGGAGCATTCCAGTAGCTTGGTCGCTCGAGCGGACATCCCAGAACTCATTCCAGAGAGTTGTCCGTTCGAACGCATTTAAATATTTGCTCGACCCAATGAGTTCGCCCAAGAGACTTCAAATTCGCTCGAGCGAACCCACCCAGACAGCCGTTCCAGAGAGTGTCTCGCTTGAGCGAACTCTCCGGTTCGCTCGAGCGATGCGGTTCGTCTGGCATAGGCTATGTTTGGGACAATGTTCAACTGTTTCAACGCATTGGAGCTATCCCTTGGGAACCCCTCCATGTCAAGGAGATTTATTAAGCATTGTATGAGGCCATTTGAGGAATAAACCATATCACAAAGATTTCATTCAAACTTTTGAAACTTTAAGGTGCATAAGGAGCCGAAATGTCTTCAAACTCGAAGAGTACCAAGTCTTTATCATAATCGACATACGGGATCCCTATTCACTTAAATAGATCTTGAAACCAGTATTTTTCCCGAAATTGTTATAGTCCATTGTTTCACTTCATTCCAAGATTTATATTATATGATTTGTTTTCCTGAAAGCATGATAGTTACACTAGTAACCTGGACTTGTCCCGAAGAGTATTGCCCGACATGAAAGGAAAGTTATGCGTTTGAGTATTCTTGTCCCGTTCATTTATTTACTTGAACTTAATGTATTTTGCATATGTCTCGATTTGTTGTCTAACCTATGAGTCGGCATCACTAAGCTTGGATACCTCGTCGGTTTGATCCATCGACTTGGAGATCCCTTTCCCGTCCCGCCAGCTGCAGTTTGGATCCCGATACCCGGTCTATTACCGTGGTCCCGTCGCGATACCCGGTTCGCTACCGTGGTCCCGTCCCGTATATTTATATTGTATATATGATTTGCGTTGAATCTCCTCACCTTGTGTGACTGAGATCAACATCCCGTTATGTTGTTGTCACGTTAGTGACAGAGGACTTAGCTTTATGTGATTGCCATCTTGTTAGTTCCCGATTTCCTTGGTTACCTGATATGTTTTATCTTATTTACCCGTTTTCTAACCAATGATTTATCTACTTTATGAGAATTCATGTTTAAATAGATTTCTTTGCTTTTCAAGGTATCCCCTTTATTATTACATGTTGTTATATCCTTTCATTCTCTTGCCAGACCGTCGTGTCTGGCCCATTTGCTTTGGTACTCAGGTTCCGTTGCCGGTTTCCTAGAGGAGGAGCCGGAGGAGGCGGTAGGTGAACCGCAACCTCTAGTCGAGTGGCGTGCTGACGATGTCATGTAGACATCGGGTTGCTACGAGAGGCGTACATTTTGAGGAGAATTATTTAACCATTCTTTGGGTTATTGTTTTATCTATATTGGCCTTTTGTTGGCCTCTAATTTTGGGGATTCTAACTAAATGATCTTTTGTTAAACTTTAACTACTTTTGGGAAACACGCTGTAGATCATTGCTCATTCTGATACAGTAATTTATACTTGATGTTAATGCTTTCATGACTAGAGATAGTCTGACTATTTGATTTGCTACATGCTTCCGCGCTTAAAAGAAATACGCAATTATGGTTGTGATATCATCACCGCGGACACCTATGGGAAATTAAATAAATGTATGTTACTATTAAACCGTTGTGGATCTTCAATTAGTCCCGACTTCGGATCAGTCCCTCGGGATGGCCCAGTCCGGGGTCGCGACAGTGGGAGAAGATGAAGGTAGAGGGAAAGAGTCACTTATCGACTCTGTTAAACTCCCTATCCCGATGATATATCTTCCGAGGCCTCCAGAAGAACTAAAAGGAGTAATATTCGTTGTGCCCATGAAACATCGGCCACCTATCGTGTTTTATAGAGTATCGTACCCTTCACCGATGATTGTTGGAGAGATTCCTATGGAAGGGACCCCAGATTTCTCTATGTATAGCTATAAGGCTAAATTGATAATGCGAAGGATGGGTTATGATGTTACCAGCCGACAAGGACTAAAGCAGGGTCGTGGCATTCCAGTTCCATTGGAGACGCACGTAAGATCGTGGGAAAATCATGGACATGTTAAATTCATCCCATATGGTCTACGATATTGCCCGGCATGAACAACAACAGCCAATCGTCGTTACTGCAACAAGCTCTTAACACCCTCCCATGAAGAAGAAGAAAAAGACTTGAACTGTTCATCAAGTTGGGTTGTATTTTCAATTAATTGCATTTCCATTTTAGGTGAGGACGTAGATGAAAATGAAGAAATGTACTTCGAACCAGAAAAAGAAACGAAAGATGTAAAACCAAGTCCCCCCACGGAGGATAAGGTTAATCAAATTAACCTAGGAAAAGAAAGTGACCCCCGTCCAATCTTTGTAAATGCAGAATTGAATAAAGATGAAATTTCGGAGTATACTTGTCTTTTGAATGAATTTAAAGATGTTTTTGCATGGTCTTATTCTGAAATGCCGGGCCTTGATCCAGGAATTGCAATGCACAGATTAAATTTAAGAAAAGATGTTAAACCCATTAAACAAGCTCAAAGAAGATTCTGACCAGACATAATGGATAAAATTGAAAAAGAGGTTCAAAAGCTGAAAGATGTTGGCTTCATTAGGGAGGAACAACAACCTGATTGGTTAGCCAACATCGTTCCAGTTACAAAGAAAAATGGCTATATTAGAATCTGTTTTGATTTTAGAAATTTAAATGAGGCTTGTCCTAAGGATGAATTCCCTTTACCCATCGCAGAAATCATGATTGATAATACTTTTGGTTACGAAAGAATGTCTTCTATGGACGGTTTCTTAGGATATAACCAAATCAAAATGCATCCTAATGACCAGAAGCACACTGCATTTCGAACACCATTTGGAATCTATTGTTACACCGTGATGCCTTTTGGTTTAAAAAATGCAGGGGCCACTTATCAAAGGGCAATGATGAAAATCTTTAAAGATATGCAACATAAAAAGGTGGAGTGTTATGTAGACGATCTTGCTGTTAAAAGCAAAAGAAGGAAGATCACCTCAAAGACCTCAGGGAAGTGTTTGAAAGACTTCGACGGTATAAACTCCGCATGAACCCATTGAAATGCTTTTTTGGTGTTTCTTCGGGAAAGTTCTTAGGTTTATTGTTCGCAAAGATGGAATCGAGCTTGATCCAATCAAAACAAAAGCCATTTTAGAAATGAAACCTCTAAGAAATCTAAAAGAGCTAAAAGGACTCCAAGGTCGATTGGCCTATATTCGAAGGTTCATTTCTAATTTATCTGGAAGATGCCGGCCATTCTCACGTCTAATGAAGAAAGGAGTGAATTTTGTATGGGATCAGGCATGTGATGAAGCCTTTGAAGATATCAAAAAATATCTTACTAGGCCTCCTGTTTTAGCTGCTCCAGTGCAAGGGAGACCATTCATTTTGTATACGCGAGCTCTTGATCACTCCTTGGGGGCAATGCTGGCACAAAAGAATAACCAAGGGCATGAGGTGGAACTTTACTACTTAAGTAGGATGATGGTAGGAGCAGAACATCGATATCCACCGATAGAGAAAGAATGCCCCGCGCTAATGTTTGCAATAAAAAAATTAAGGCACTACCTACTCTCACAAACAGCTTATCTTGTCTCTTGTGTAAACCCATTAAAGACCTTAGTAACAAAGGCGGGATCTTTGAGTGCAAGATTAGCAAAATGGTCCATTCTCCTTTCCCAATATGATATCATATATGTCCCACAAAAAGCAGTAAAAGGTCAAGCATTAGCAGATTTCTTAGCCGCGCATCCATTACCACCTGATTCCGAGCTAAGGGATGCTTTTCCAGATGAACCAGTCTTTTACATTGAGACCTTTCAGACCTCAAAACAAGAAGCTTGGGAAATGTATTTTGATGGTGCTAGTAGGACGGATGGAAACAGAGAAAGGATATATGGGGTAGGAGTTGTCTTCGTAACCCCTGATGGATATATGATCCCTTATTCCTTCTCACTAATCAAATCATGTCCTAATAATATTGCAGAATATCAGGCCCTTATTATGGGAATGGAAATAGCTCATGAGGCAAAAATTCGACAGTTGGAAATACGTGGAGATTCAAAACTCATTGTAAATCAAGTGAATGATCAATATGTAGGTAAGAAACCCGACATTCGCCCCTACCATAAGATAGCTCAACGATTGATGAACAAGTTCATTTATTGTAATATTGAACATATCCCGCAAAGCCAGAATGTAAGGGCAGATGCACTAGCAAGTCTAGCAGCCTCGATGGCGCTTCCTGAAGGAGAAGTCCTTAAAGTATTGGTTTGTGAAAGAAGGATCTTGCCGCCATTAGATACACATGAAGCCGTTGCCGAACTTATGATTAGGGTAGACTTTGCATCCATCTTGTCTTCATTAAGGAAAATCCGAAAATAAAAAAAATAAAAAAGAAAGGTGCAACTGAACACTTGGGCGCAACTATCTGTGCGCCCAAGTGTCTGCTTCAGGTTTCAATCTCGAGTTTCATATTAAGTATAGTTTACCTCTTAGATCCAAACTCGTTTTTCATACATATTGATATTGGGACCTTCGGATCTATAACTTTGCATCCCAAATCGCGCGAAAAATACTGAGAAAAGAAACAAAGAAAAAGAAAAGTGCAGGAAAAAACTTGGGAGCAACTGTGTGTGCGCCCAAGTTTCTGGATAGGGTTTTGGCCTCGATTTCTCGTTTCGCGCGTACTCTGGTTCTTAGATCCGAGCCTACCCCCATAAAAGTTAGTATTATAGTCTTCGGATTTGAGAAAAGTGTTAAAAGAATTAGAAGGAAGACCAAATATATCGCAAAAGATAAAGGAAAAAAGAGACAGTGAACTTGGGAGCAACTGTGTGTGCGCCCAAGTTTCTGGATAGGGTTTTGTCCCCGATTTCCCATTGCACGTGCATCTTGGTTCTTAGATCCGAGTCCATCTTCATATATATTGATATTAAAACCTTTGGATCCACAAAAGGCATTGAAAGAATCGAAGAAATACCGGAATATAATACCAAAAGGTAAAGAAAAAGAGACAGTTAACTTGGGAGCAACTGTGAGTGCACCCAAGTTCCTACCAAAGGGATCCACTTCTTGGACTTTGGTCCTCGTGTCATTACTTTCGAATCCGAAGGTTATTATATCAATAATTCATATTATGGCCTTATATTTAGTAGTAAAGTGTCAAAATTCGAATTGGAATATCGTAGAAAATTGCAAGTGTATCACAACCCGCAGGGGAAACACTTGGGCGCCACTGTGTGTGCGCCCAAGTTGTGCAGAGAAACTTGGGAGCAACTGTATGCGCGCCCAAGTTGTGCAGGGAAACTTGGGAGCAACTGTGTGCGCGCCAAAGTTGTGCGGAAAAACTTGGGAGCAACTGTGTGTGCGCCCAAGTTCCCAATTCGTTTACCGGCGCGCATTTTCATATCTTTGCATTCCATTTAGCTTGCTGCTTTATCTTTGTGGTAATTTCAATTGACTACTGAACTTCTAGACTTTGAAGCATCAAATCATCATCACTTTAGGTTAGGATAAATTGCATAAAATACCAAAAAAAAATCATCAAATCATAAAATACTTCTCATCTCATCGTACTCTCTAGTAATTAGAAAAGAGGACACACAAAAAAAAAAGTAGTTGAAAGAAGTCTTAGGATTATAAAAGTGGACATTAAGTAGCTAATCTTAGGATCTTTCATTCGTGCCTAAGTAAATCAATAAATTCGATCAACTCCTAATCCAAAACACTTAATTAACTCAAAACACCTAATTAAAATATCCAATTAAAATCCATAGAATTAATTAACTAAATCCCTGAAATTGATTAACAACTCCTAATAAAACCCTGATTAACAAACCTCAATTAAAATTCTGATTAATAAGCCCATATAAACCAAAACCCCTAATTAATCAAACCCTAAAAAACAAAACCCTCCCCACCCAATCCCTAATTAAGACCCTAATAGAAACCTAATTAAAGACGATAAGACTCAGCCACACCCAGAGAATAAATACTTCCCCCAACCAAGATACAAATCCGACTTAGAAGCACCCTAGTATTGAACGAACCAGTAGCTCCACAACAGGCAGACACTTGGGCGCCCCTACAGGTGAGCCTAAGTTACCCCATCCCGAAGCACATTGGTCGTGTTTCAACTCCCGAACTTAAACCACATATATATTTATTGACATAGATCACCTAAAACTCCAAGCCTAAGTGAACAAAATCCCGTAAAGAGCTAAAACAAGCGAACCAGACACATAGGAGCAACCATAGGTGCACCCAAGTTACTCGGGAAACATAGGAGCAACCAGAGGTGCGCCTAATTAGTTTTTCAGCAAAGATAGGAGCAACCATAGGTGCACCCAAGTTACTCGGGAAACATAGGAGCAACCATAGGTGCACCCAAGTTATTCCGGAAACATAGGAGCAACCATTGGTGCGCCCAAGTTATTCAAGAAAATTAGGAGCAACCACAGGTGCGCCCAAGTTATTCAGGAAACATAGGAGCAACCACAGGTGCGCCCAAGTTCACCTCCATCACCCGGGACCTCCGAATCCATATTCACTTTGAACCTTGACCTTAATCAACATCATAGGACCATCACAGAACCAATAACAGCCCATAAATTAAAGATTTAATTAACTTAAACCCATCTGGAACCTCGAACCGAAGTCGGATAGGCGAACAACATCAAGGCACCACTTGGGCGCCCATACAGGCGCGCCTAAGTTTACAGAAACACCTAGGCGCACACACAGGTGCGCCCAGGTTTCCTGTCTAGCCCAAGTTGTGAATCTCGGTTACATTTCGAAATTCCAGACTTAAACCATTAAGAGAAATCAATCCAGAACCTAAAACAACATTAAAACAGAAGCTTACACTTATAGAAACTCCCCGAATTCCAAAATCAATAGCGATACCGTCGTCACCAACCTAAGCACGCAGAACCTGGCACTTGGGTGCCACTATCTGTGCGCCCAAGTTGCCTAAGTAACCTAGGCGCAACCATAAGTGCGCCCAAGTTCTCCGTCAGTCCTATTTCACCGATTCTGACATCTTTCCATCATTTGGAACAAAACCTGAAACTCCAGAACGTTCAACAACTAAAACAGAACCTCAACATATTTAAAACACATTAATCAGAACCTTAAAGCATCCCCAAATCACTCTTAATCAACTTTTAATCTAAAACAAACCAACCCAATTAAGATCATAACCAAATTCCTAGGCATAGAAATTACCAAGCTTAGGCTACTAGCACCATAGGATTATATCAGATTCCTCCATTAGATAGATTAGAGCATTAGGCTTCGTCCCATCACTTTTCTTGTTCCGTTAGGGGATCGGGAGAGCTGATGTGGGCGGTCTAGGACCTTAGGTTAGGGTTAATCCGATGATCAGTAATAAGCATTAATCAAGTAAATCCAAGTAAGATCCCCTAGTTAGGCCCTTCTAGCCCATTATAAAAAATCCATAAAAACTATAAAACCAACAAAATAAACCCAAAAAGATTTTCCCTTTATTTCTTCTTCCACCTCAGGTGCCAGATATTTAATCGAACTTAATGATAAAAGGGAACAAGGAACTGATTTCTAAAATTGAAGAAATGAGAATAATAAGATGAGATGAGTGATTTCACACACTTTGCATTTTCTTATTTCGGCCGATCAGCCACCCTCAATCAATCACGGCCCATCGGCCCTCTAAAACAAATACCGGCCCATCGGCCACCTTCAATCAATTACAGCCCATCGGCTTTTCACTTTATCACTCGTGTATCGCACACGAAAAACACAGAAATCACAAGTCAAAGTCTCATTTGCATCATCATTTTGATTTAAAAAGTCAGCCTTTAAACCCTATTTTGCCAAAGGATTAGAAGGGGGTACCCGGGAACGGGGCCGATCCTCTTCTTAAATATTTGGCACCTCCCCCCTTTTTATTTTAATTATTTTGTTTCACTTGGATACACCATGATTATGCTATGTGAGGATTAACCTTATTTGGACTTTTACTCATAACCCTGAATTGATCCAATATTAAAGAGACCCAAAGAGACCCAAATTAATGTGACAAGAAAACCGTCGTGTGTTGCCGGCAACACATTAGACGAGAGAAGAACCCACCCTTTTATTTTCTCCCATTTTTCTTTGGCTTTTGTCAAAGAACGGTGTTACGGCCGTTACCGTAGCTGGCGATCGTGATCCGTCGATTTTGAGGATAGTCGGAATCCTCATTTTCGATGTAAAAATTTAAATAGCACATATAGATGAATGGCGATTTCCCTCCCCTGGGGGATCAAAATTCACATCCGACAGCCTGGCAATCGTGATGGGACCTCTTTTGTTTTCTTGTCACTTATTTGGGTCTTTCTGGAGTTTTATTCTTGGACACAAACATTCGGTCAATGATGAAATGTCCGTGTCCCATTCAGTTTAGGGTTATTATGAGTGTAGTCCGAAAATTTAAACCTGAGGTCTGAATATACAGCCTACTGAAGCCTTCCCTAATTATAACAAAATAAAAAACCATCATTAAAACTTTCCCCTTTCATCATTAAAAAAAAAAAAACCTCCAAATTTTTTTTTCTCTCCTCTTCCCTCCCTTCTATTTTGAACCAAAAAAATTCTCTTGGTGTTACATGACAGTGTTTGATAATTGTTTTAGAAATCAAATATAAGATGGCTTATCAAAATCCACATCGAACAATTGCATCCCAAACATCATACATGCTTGAATCAAATTACCAATCTTACACGAACCACATGACTCAAGATTTTCAGAACTTAAACAACTCATACACGAATATAAACCAACACTACCATAAGGAAACACAAAATTATCAATACCTTTCCAGCCAAACTATAACAACTCAAACTTCTTCCCTTAGATCTACACGACACTTTTATGCAAACGAAAACTTAAACAATCACCACACCTCTTACGAACACACGAGGCCAAACCATGGCCCAATCCATAATCCCCAATCATGTCAAACTACTTCCCAACCAACTCGACAATATTACACTCAACCAAATCAAAACACAATGCACACAAATTTAAACAATCAAAACATTAATCATGACATAAATCAAAATTTAAACCTTAATAATCAACGAATCTACGTCCAAAATACACATTATATAACGACGAACCAAATCCTAATCCATCCTGATCAAGACTACCAATCCTTTCAAACCAACCAATCCATCCCAACCATCTCACCCAATCAAACTCACTCACCAATCCAAACCATCCGATCCAATCAAACCTACCAATCCATTCCAACCATCCCATCCAATCAAATCCCTTCACCAATCTAAACCATCCAACCTCATCAATTCAACCAACCTATCCAACCTTCCATGACCATGCATCCTTATCCGACCTATCAACCATTCCAATCCACGCCATCCAATGAAAGTCGTCATCCCACCCAACCCTCACCATTCAACCAAACAACATCACCTACCATGATCGTTGACCCATTCCAGCCACACCCAACCATGCCATCCAACTCAATCCATCCACCAACCCAATCTCCAACGATCATATATCAACAGTCCACTCACGCTCTGACCGACCAACTTAGTCAAACATCCGATCAGAACCATGACAGAAACTCAACCACAGGTGCTAGAACACAAAACCCATTTTTACCACGTAAAACCAAAGTATCTCGAAAACAGATCCAGGATGAGTTTGCTCAGATGGTGGACATAAGTGAGCTAGAGTTGCCCAATTTAGACTGGTTTAGGAGTATCACTCCAAAGAATGATCCATATGCAAACACAAGGAAGCCCCTAGGAGAACAATTTATAGGTGGTGAATATCTAGAATGGGACTTGGATTAATCTTAGAAACTCTAAGAAGACTTATGACCGAAGAGATCAAGATCCCAACATTATGGAAAGGCTACGAGGTAGAAGAGGGGATACGAATTCTTAGAACATATTTTGCTCCCTTCCATCAACTCGAAAACGAAGAAACCATAGACGTGCCATATACCATAATTAATCCCCCAATAGATCATGTTCTCAAGAATTGGACTTATGATCCTCCATATTTGACAACTTTAGCCCCTAAAGTAACCTATGATCCACCAAATGACCAAACTTTTGAATCTTCCGATGAGATTTACGACCCCATCTTTAAAGACATGCCTCCTGAGGACTTTTATGATATGCTTAATGAAGATTACGAACAACATGAAACACCTTGGGGCGGTAAAACCCAGATCACTACGCATCAAATGAACGAACTTGATCAATCACAAACAATCATCCGATCAAAAATACCAACATCACAAATGCTACCCCAAACACGACCAAATGAAGATCATTCAACACAACAAATAAAAGACATAACGATTCATTCGAAGACAGACGAGACAGTACAACCTAATGACCCACATGAAGAATCTGAATTCACGACGACGATGAAGATACTTGACCATCAAATGGATCAAGCGGATGAATTAATTAAAGATTTTGATGTCATAAGATCTGAAACACACGAACTAGTCAGGTTTGAATCGAATGACTTAGAATCAAGTGTGGAAACTCATAGACTGATTAAACCATCTTCATTTGAAATAAAATACCAAACCCATACGAACAAAATCATACAAGATCTAGAATCTCAATCTAAGACGAATACCACTAAAAGACATAGACCGCGTTACAAATGAAAGAACTTGAATTCCAAACCATCATGCAAAACTCAAATCATGATCCAAAGACAAATAAACATGCAACCAAATGATGAACAAGACTTTCCTAAACCCAAACCAATGCATCTTGACCCCATTCCAACACCAGCTAAACCAAGAAAGGTTGACAAAGAGTCTGGATTTGAATTCCTAGATACGAACATGTTTAACGAATTACAAGAGGACATAGAGAAACTCAAATTCGAGGTTAGAAAGATGCCAATTAGGTCAAGCGTGCCATTAGAACGAATAAAGCCATCCGAATCTATCATAGAAACCAAAGCACCACCTAAGAATCAACACCAAGAAACTATTAGGCCTACCATTGAAATCGAACAAGGAAGCTCTCACATAGGTCCTACCATCTCATTAGAAAAGACCCTAGAGGAGGAACCACAATCAAATGATGTCTTGACTAGTGAGCCTCATAGGTCAAACCCTCTTAGAAGATCAAACGATAGCGATATAATTAAATCAGTCTTAGAGGACAAGCATAATTCCTACAATGAGATAGAGCATAGTCCTGTATTTTCCCTGATTAAGGCCCATTTAAATGCAAAACTAAGACTTTAGAGTACTCTAAAAGGTTTATCATGCCCGCCCTTGACCAATCCAATAATCATGAGCCAAGATTACATAGAATACTTTGAGAAGAGACAACTACCAAGAGTTGATCCAACTCCAATCCTTCACCTAGAATGGCACCCTGCCCATAAAGAGCAAAATCCAAACACAACAACAGAGATCATTCCCGAATTAGAAAGCCAAATAGAGTTTGGTCCAATTAGTTTCCATGAAAGAATTAAGTCCACTCCCAAAGCTCTAGGAAAGACTTTCGGAGATTTGACTGTAGAAGAACTTTCAGGTGTTAACCCAAACGTGCCACCTAAGATTCCGATAGTCCCGAAGAACAATGTAAAAATCCACACCACTGAAGAAATTCTTATTCCACATGACCATCCAGTAGTGACACAACCAAAACTTCAAGATTACACCCTTGCTCAAAGACTTTCATGATGTAAGTCTGCTAGGTTACAAAGAAAATTTAGAGCACACCTTCCAAAACATGGACGAACTACATTTAAGGAAGGTAGACGCACTACAACAAAACCTAGAGCCCAAAGAAAAAGGAAAAATCATACGGTTCACACAAAAGACGAGGGTCGAACAATTAGGAAAACAAAAGACTGGAGATTATCAAGTAAAAATAGGGAATCATCATTCAAAGATCACAAATCTCCTAATTGTTCAAACTCTTTAAGACCGAGGCCCAAATGGCGGAGGTCCAAAACATTTCAACGCTCTCGTTTTCGGCGAGAGCAAACTAAAGGTCCCAAATATTAGAGCCTTATCTTAATGCATCAACGAGCGAAGTCATATCCACGTTCTCAAAGAAATCAACATAATGAGACACATATGAATCTCTTTAATATGAGACCAAGACCCAAATGGCGGAGGTCTAAAATATTTCAACGGTCTCGTTTCCAGATGAACCAAAATAAAAACTTGAATATACATTGATAATTGTAACTTGAATATATTTGGGAATGTAATATCCTGTTACTGTCAGCTCTGTAATTTATTGTGATGGTTACTCCAGTCTGATATGATTCTTGATATAATAGCTATATGCTAAAGGTTGAGTGCGACGCGGAATCCGATGGCCACGGACTTCGGGTCGCAACGCCACAAATGCTTCCGCAAAATATTCAGAATGTGTTGTCTTCACACACGCGGATCCTGGGAGAAGTAAAATACATTTATGCTTAAATCCCATCTCCCGCCCCCGAGGTTTCGGTTCGGGGGCGTGACAATATGTGACGGACTAGAAACGTATTTCTTGAGCATAGAAACATGAAATACATTGTGCACCCCGGAGAGTTCCGGCGGTAGCGCAAGCCTATAAGCAACATCTCCAATCTTGCTCAAAATCTCATACGGACCAATAAACCTTCTAGACAATTTTCCCCTCTGTCCGAACCTCAAAGTCCCTCTAACTGGTGAGATCTTTAAAAACACTTTGTCACCCACTTGAAACTGCAATTCTCTTCTGCGAGTATCTGCATAACTCTTCTGCCTACTTCGGGCGATCTTCAAACGTTCCTGAATCAGCTTGACCTTGTCACTTGTCTCTCCAACTATCGTCGGTCCATGGAAACTACGTTCACCGACTTCTTCCCAACAAACCGGAGTTCTGCATCTCCTACCATAAAGTGCCTCAAAAGGTGCCATACCGATGCTAGAGTGGTAACTATTGTTATACGCAAATTCACAAAGTGGTAAGTGTCGGATGTGAATTTTGATCCCCCAGGGGAGGGGAATCGCCATTCATCTATATGTGCTATTTAAATTTTTACATCGAAAATGAGGATTCCGACTACCCTCAAAATCGACGGATCACGATCGCCAGCTACGGTAACGGCCGTAACACCGTTCTTTGACAAAAGCCAAAGAAAAATGGGAGAAAATAAAAGGGTGGGTTCTTCTCTCGTCTAATGTGCTGCCGGCAACACACGACGGTTTTCCTGTCACATTAATTTGGGTCTCTTTGGGTCTCTTTAATATAGGGTCAATTCAGGGTTATGAGTTAGAGTCCAAATAAGGTTAATCCTCACATAGCATAATCATGGTGTATCCAAGTAAAATCAAATAATTAAAATAAAGAAAATAAAAAGGGGGGAGGTGCCAAATATTTAAGAAGAGGATCGGCCCCGTTCCCGGGTACCCCCTTCTAATCCCTTGGCAAAATAGGGTTTAAAGGTTGACTTTTTCAAACCAAAATGATGATGCAAATGAGACTTTGACTTGTGATTTCTGTGTTTTTCGTGTGCGATACACGAGTGATAAAGTGAAAAGCCGATGGGCTGTGATTGATTGAAGGTGGCCGATGGGCCGGTGTTTGTTTTAGAGGGCCGATGGGCCGTGATTGATTTAGAGGTGGCCGATGGGCCGAAATAAAAGTATGCAACGTGTGTGAAATCACTCATCTCATCTAATTATTCTCATTTATTCAATTTTAGAAGTCAGTTCTTTGTTCCCTTTTATCATTAAGTTCAATTAAATATTTGGCACCTGAGGTGGAGGAAGAAATAAAGGAAAAATCTTTTTGGGTTTATTTTGTTGGTTTTATAGTTTTTATGGATTTTTGATGTTGGGCTAGAAGGGCCTAACTAAGGGATTTTACTTTGATTTACGTAATTAATGCTTTATTACTGATCATCGGATTAACCCTAACCTAAGGTCCTAGACCGCCCACATCAGCTTTCCCGGTCCCCTAACGGAACAAGAAAAGTGGTGGGACGAAGCCTAATGCTCTAATCTATCTAACGAGGAAATCCAATCTAATCCTAGGGTGCAAATAGCCTAAGCTTAGCAATTCTGCCTAAGGAATTTAGTTATGATCTTAATTAATTTGGTTTGTTTTGATTTATGTTGAAGGTTTGTTAAGAGCGATTTAGGGATGGATTAGGGTCTTCATTAATGTGTTTTTAAATATATTAAGGTTCTGTTTTAGTTGTTTAAGGTTCTGGAATTTCAGGTTTTGTCCCAAATGATGGAAAGATGTCAGAATCGGTGAAGTAGGACTGACGGAGAACTTGGGTGCACTTGTAGTTGCGCCTATGTTACTCAGGCAACTTGGGCGCACTTATGGTTGCGCCTAAGTGTCAGGTTCTGTGTGCTTGGGCTGGTGACGATGATATCGCTATTGATTTTGGAATTCGGGGGGTTTCTATAAGTTTAAGTTTCTGTTTTAATGTTGTTTTAGGTTCTGGATTGATTTATCTTAATGGTTTAAGTCCGGAATTCGAATTGTAACCGAGATTCGCGACTTGGGCTAGACAGGAAACCTGGGCGCACCTGTGTGTGAGCCTAGGTATTTCTGTGAACTTGGGCGCACCTGGGTGGGCGCCCAAGTGGTGCTTTGATGTTGTTTGCCCGTCCGGCTCCGGCTCGAGGTTCCGGTTGGGTTTAAGTTAATTAAATCTTTAATTTGTGGGTTGTTATTGGTTCTGTGATGGTCTTATGATGTTGATTAAGGTCAAGGTTCAAAGTGAATATGGCTTCGGAGGTCCCGGGTGATGGAGATGAACTTGGGCGCACCTGTGGTTGCTCCTATGTTTCCTGAATAACTTGGGTGCACCTATGGTTGCTCCTATCTTTGTTGAATAACTTAGGCTCACCTCTGGTTGCTCCTATGTTTCCCGAGTAACTTGGGTGCACCTATGGTTGCTCCTATCTTTCCTGAATAACTTAGGCGCACCTGTGGTTGCTCCTGAGTGTCTGATTCGCGTGTTTTGGTTCTCTACGAGATTCTGTTCACTTAGGCTTGGAGTTTCAGGTGATCCATGTCAATAAATATATATGTGGTTTAAGTTCGGGAGTTAAAACGCGACCAATGTGCTTCGGGATTGGAACGAGAAGTTGGGCGCACTTATATGTGAGCCCAGGTTTCTGGGGTAACTTGGGCGCACCTGTGGTTGCTCCTAAGTGTCTGCCTGTTGTGGAGCTACTAGTTCGTTCAATTCTAGGGTGCTTCTAAGTCGGATTTGGTATTCTGGTTGGGGAATGTCTTTATTCTCTGAGTGTGGCTAAGTCTTATCGTCTTTAATTAGGTTTCTATTAGGGTCTCAATTAGGGATTGGTGGCTAGGGTTTTGTTGTTAGGGTTTGATTAATTAGGGGTTTTGGTTTATATAGGCTTATTAATTAGAATTTTAATTGAGGTTTGTTAATTAGGGTTTTAATTTATTTAGGCTTATTAATTAGGATTTTAATTAAGGTTTGTTAATTAGGGTTTGATTAGGAGTTGTTAATCAATTTCAGGGATTTAGTTAATTAATTCTATGGGTTTTAATTGGATGTTTTAATTAGGTGTTTTGAGTCAATTAAGTGTTTTAGGTTAGGAGTTGATCGAATTTATTGGTTTACTTAGGCACGAGTGAAATATCCTAAAAAAAAAAGCTACTTAATGTCTACTTTTATAATTCTGATACTCATTTTAATTACTTTCTTTTTTTTTTTGTTCTCTTCTCTAATTACTAGAGAGTACGATGAGAGGAGAAGTATTTTATGATTTTGTGATTTTTTTTTGGTATTTTATGCAATTTACCCGAACCTAAAATGATGATAATTTGATACTTCGAAGTCTAGAAGTTCAGTAATCAATTGAAATTACCAAAAAGATAAAGCAGCAAGCTAAATGGAATGCAAAGATATGAAAAGGCGGGCCGGAAAACGAATTTGGAACTTGGGCGCACACACAGTTGCTCCCAAGTTTCTCTACACAACTTGGGCTCACACACAGTTGCTCCCAAGTTTATTGTCTCTTTTTTTCTTTACCTTTTGGTACTATATTCCGGTATTCCTTCGATTCTTTTAACACTTTTCTCAAATCCGAAGACTTTAATACTAACTTTTATAGGGGTAGGCTCGGATCTAAGAACCAGAGTACGCGCGAAACGAGAAATCGGGGCCAAAACCCTATCAAGAAACTTGGGCGCACACACAGTTGCTCCCAAGTTTTTTCTGCACTTTTCTTCTTCTTTGTTTCTTTTCTCGATACTTTTCGCGCGATTTGGGATGCAAGATTATAGATCCGAAGGTCCCAATAACAATATGTATGAAAAACGAGTTCGGATCTAAGAAATAAATTGTGCTTACTATGAAACTCGGGGTTGAAAACTGTTGCAGACACTTGGGCGCACAGATAGTTGTGCCCAAGTGCTTTGTTGCACTTTTTTTTCTTTTATTTTAATATATATTTTTTTCGGATTTTACTTAATGAAGATGAAATGGATGCAAAGTCTATCCTAATCATGAGTTCGGAATGCAAGAAATAATGCAGATCTACGAAGTAGGGATGATCCTAAGCATGTTACTAATGATGGATGATTACTAAGTATTAGATCTACTGAAAAATATTACTATTAATGCAGATCTACAATGCATGCATGATCCTAAGCATATTTCTAAACATTAATGATATTGAATATCAATGGAAGAGAACGTAATCTAGAAATACCGGTCGGAATCGTATCTTTCAAATCGTAGGTTGAAGTTTTCGCGCAGATCCATGGCTTTCGGAAGCTCTCTCCATCGCTAATCTTGGGAAACAAAAGCTCCTTCTTCTCCTTTCGTCTAGATCCAAAGCTCTCTCTTTGGTGGCTACTCTCTCTTTCTCTCTTTTCTTCTAGTTTTTTCTATTCTTTTTGGTAGCCTCCCTCTTGTAAATGACATAAGAGATCCTTATATAAGGGTTTTTTCGTGGAGAAGGGGTTAGGGCTGCTGTTTGCATGAGTTTCCAGAGGTTTCACGCAAACCCAGGCAAGTCTAGGGTTACGGGGAACTTGGGCGCACACATGGGTGCGCCCATGTTAGCTCGGGAACTTGGGCGCATGCATAGATGCGCCCATGTTGGTTTTGGGAGCTAAGTAGGCTTATGGTTCGGTTCCGGACTGTTTTCGGGTTGAGGTCAGGTCGGGATTACAAAAGATAGAGCGAAACCCACACAAATATGTATTCAAGCTTCATTCTAGGTCAACTGGACACCTGGGCGCACCTGTGTGTGCGCCCAAGCATAGGTTGAAACTTGGGCGCACCTAGGGTGGCGCCCAAGTGGTCTCTAGTGGGGGGATCGTTAGGGCTATCTTCCGCGGGCCATAACTCTTGGACCGTTGGTCGGAATTGGATGTTCTATATATCGTCGGAAAGCTCTTGAAAAGTAGAATCTGTTGGTCCATACATCATAGTGATCAGAGGTCGGAAAATGGAAGGGACCTGGGGTTCAGTTGACCTAGGGTTTGGTTCGGGTTGAATTTGGACTAAAACAAAGGGAATTGGACTTGGGCGCACTTGTGGGGGAGCCCAAGTGGATTTTAGAACTTGGGCGCACACACAGGCGTGCCCATGTTATCTTATGGGTCAAAAGGGCGTGGGGTTTGGTTTTGGATTGCTTTCGGATTGAGAATGGGCTGGAACTATGAAGAATGGAGAGGAACCAACTTAAATGTGCATCAGAGTATGTTATAGGGTAACCAGAGACTTGGGCGCACTTGTGTGTGCGCCCAAGTGTGTCCTTGGAGCCTGGGCGCAGCTGAGTGTGCGCCCAAGTGGAGCTTGGAACTTGAGCGCACCTATATGGGCGCCCAAGTGTGCCCCTGGAGCGGTATCACTTGTGTAGTCTTCCGATGGTCATATCTTTTGATCCATTGGTCGGAATTTGACGTTCTATATATCGTCGGAAAGCTCTCGGAATATAGAATCTTGTGGTCTATAAATCCTAACGGTCAGAGGTCAGGAAAATAAGGGATACTTGGATCAATGATTCTAACCTCTTGACTCATGTTAATCGCATTGTACTTAGGCAAACTATATGTAGTTTCTTTGGGGACAACCTGAGTGCGTTTTATGTAGTCTGGAAGGGGCTTGGGTGGTGTTGTAGCCCGTGCCTGGTATGAGTAGTGGGTTGAACTCGAGATCTCAACGCGATTCGGCCTTTTCTCTCACAATTTCTATGAATTGCCGAACTAAGTCTAAAAGTATCAACAAGCATCTTCATCGTCATTAATTAATCTGAATTATGCCATTAACCATTCAATTATGGGTGAAATGGGGGCATCATCATATATGATAAGTGTTTAAGGCTATCACAGGGGGCCAAAATGAGGTGTCTACAGTATGCCCCTCTTTGGAGAACAACACGTGGAGAGTTGTGCTCCAAAGAAAGTAGACACATCACTCATGACTCGCGGGAGCTTTTGAGTTCGCGGGAGTGGCCGCCTACGGACGTATGCAATTGCAAACTTGTTCTAAAGGTGAGGTTCACTTTTCTAGGATCGATCCTGATTCAGGGGGAAAAAAATAAAAAAGAAGAAGTTACGTGCCTACTGATTTGATTGGAAACCCGAGATCTGTGCCTCGGTGCCCGTGGTATTGCCACGTGGCGGGTTGGGAACTGTGCCCCGGTTGCTTAATTTAAAAGGAGATGGTGGGAACTGTGCCCCAGTGGTCTGAATCAGAAGTCGGTCTTTCAATTAGCTAAGTCACTATTAGAATTTCATTTGTTCTTGCAATAGAGTTTTATTCAGTTTGTCATATATAATGTCTTTTGACTTTCATCCACAGTTGAATGTTTAAGGCATAGTTGAAACTAACTAGCAATAATGGAGATCTTGAAGGCAATCATAAACATAGTTCAAGCAATTGTGTGGGGTGCATGTGAGAATGAGATGCATTTTTTTTTTTTTTTTGAAAAGAGATTTTATTTTGAAACTCGGGTATGCATCGAAAAAGCTAAATCAATGGAGAATGTCCACCGAAATAATCGTCACTCTCTAGGGATCTTGGTCTTCACCCAAGCTTGGATGAGAACCTTGGATAGATTCGATCATCATTTTGTGCTTATCACGGAGAGTTTCGAGTTACACGGATTCCATTCTCCAACATCAAGATTTGAGTCGGCAAACACCACAATTCGTGATGACACGGTATTTTGGTTGCCGTACCGATTATAAGCGCTTAAGGGAGGCCTACGGCGACTCAATTTCCAGACGTGAGATAAAATCATGAAAATCCATAGTTAGGTGTACTTACCTCAAGAGCTTTTCATAAATCCGACGATAGGGCTCATTGCCGCTTTCTTTCGTTGTCCATTTACAGAGGTTTGTGTCATTCATCTCCATCAGCGTGTTTGAATCACTTTCTTGTTCTCATTCCTGGAGGCTGTAAATCTGCAGTGGATAAACACTAAAAGACTCTGCACTCTTGCTTGTTAGTACTCAATTTTATAACTTGCAGGAATAATAATTTTATTTTGTATTGATGGAGATGACATAGGATGCAATGCACAATGCTAGATGTATGTGTGATGGGACTAATGTGCACATGACGTAACTGGACCCCTTGTGATAGGACAATATTTGGTTCGACAATGTGTGTCGTGCTTTTCTGTGTGTGCCTCTTTAACTTCCCTTTTTTTGTTTTTTTTTTTTTTGTTTTTTTTTTTTTGCTTCATTTTTTTTTTGTTTTGTTTTGGTCTGGTCATCATTTTTTGCTAATTTCTTAGGCTCTCAGGGCAGAAATGGGTGTAAGCGTGGTTGGCACCTAGCCTTTCAAAGCAGTGCTTTTCCACATTTTGTGTGCAGAGAGCACCTTTACTCTTCTTTGCATATTTTCCTTCAATTCCGAACTCCGAATGTGAGAGCTTTCAACTCATCTTTTATCTGAGTGAGTGGTGTTTCTTGTCTAAGTCAATTGTTCAAGTTTGATTAGTTGTTTGCTTTTAGATTAATTGTATTAATTATGTTGTTTTACCATGTGTGTTGGTGGGTTTTATCATATTTATGTTCAGGTTTAAGTTCCTTAGACTTTTTATTCATTTTAGTGTTGTTTTGAATTGGTTTGTGTTTTTTAGGCTCTTTGTGTTTTAGTTCTTGAATTGGACATGGTCCCCTTCTTTCACTTTTCATTATTTTTACCCAAAATTTTTGAAACCAAGTGGTCTGGTCCTAATTTTGCAAAGAGGATAATTATTGATCAAAGATAGCTTTAGGAGTAGACCATGGATTAGGTTTGTTCAAATTCTATGGCATAGACCTCCAAGTTTTCTATCTCCTTTCTTTTCCCTTAAATGAAGTTCTAAGATGTGGAATGAGGTTCTACCATTAGCTGTGATGGCCATACAGGTGATGGGTCTTCATGGAAATGGTGGGGTATGTCCACTTCAGCCTGGGGATGAAGGTCCTAGCCTCTAATTAAATTAAAAATGGACATGTTCATGGGGAGATCAATGCCTAATAGGATTTAGGCAAAATTTTAGGAAAAAGGGGATTTAGTGCAATTCGTGGAAATTAATGAATTAGTTGGTGTGATTGGGTTTGTTGAGTATTTTAGTTAATTTAGATTCAGTTTTTTTTTTTTTTTTTTGTGGATTTAAGGGAGGAAGTTTTGATTCTTTTTTTTTTTTTTTTGGTGTGTTTATATGTGATGTGTGGTGCTGGATGAGTGATGTATTATAGATGTGGTCATGGTGTAATGAGGTGAAGTGAAATGGAGTGAGGTGCGGAGGTAAAGACGTGAAGGAGTATGGAATAAAGTGATGTGTGGAGGATGTAATTCCATGGGGATCCGAACCCTAGAGGGGGGGGTGAATAGGGTGAGCTTCAATTATGACCAATTTTAACAAATTTAACTTCTTTAAAACAAACTAGTCACAAGTGATGATTAATCATACAAGATGCGGAAGCTAAGAAAAGAATCACCACAAAGCAATCACCATCACACAAGTATTTATAGTGGTTCGGCCTCAATGCCTACATCCACTACCGGCTTGTGATCCAACACCCCACCGGATTTCCACTATTTATGCTTTTCAATAGGCTAAGCAATAACCCTTACAATATGCTTTCCAAGGCTAAGCAATAACCTTTACAATGATGTTTTTCAAGGCTTAACATCAACCTATACAATATGCTTTTATAGGCTAAGCAATAACCTCTTCAACCATAGGTTGGTTATCTCACTAAGAAAGTGTCTAACATACACTAGATGGAGATTCAATTAAGCTCAATACATTGCCTCTTAATTAGGCGGATATGGAAGTGAAAATCTAATACACACTCACACTATGAATGCAAAGATGAAAGTACATGAAGTGTGTGTGTGTGATCCTCAATCATTTTGAAAATGAAAGCTCATAAATGTATGCCTAAGGCTTTTGAAAGTTTTAGCTCAAAAACATTTATGATTGAGGAAGTAATGCAATCACATGTTAAAAGTAACAACTTGTTAATGATATCAAAGTTACACAAGTTGTATGAAATGGATTAGCTCCAAACATGTGATGCATAGGGATGTCAATCAAATCATCAATGTAGCTCATAAAACATAACAATAGATTTGATTGAAATTAGGGGACAAATCATATGTAATTATAAAGACAACTTGAAAAAGATATACCAATCAAAGTAAAGCAAGTTGTGAAACTTTAAAACAATAATACACATATGATTTGTAAAGATGTTGAATCCAAAACATAAGATACATTTGAAAGAGATTTTCTTATGATGGAAAAACAACAACCAAAGATTCAACAAAGTATATGAATCATGTTACATATTTCATTAACATGATCTACTTAGATTTACCAAAGATAAAGTACTACTTTGATGAATCAATGGTGATGTATCCAAAACAATAGATCTATTCAAAATATAGAACATGCTAAGGATACAACAAATCATAGATTAACATGCTACAAAAGATTTATCAAAGATAAAACAAAACATGAAAACATATGATTTGTAAAGAAGTTGAATCCAAAACATAAGTTAGTTTTGAAAGAGATGTTCTTATGATGGAAAACAACAACCAAAGATTCAACCAAGTATATGGATCATGTTACATATGATTTCAAAGGTTCTTTCATTAACATGATCTACTTAGATTTACCAAAGTTAAGTACTACTTGGATTGAATCATATGGTGTTGTATCCAAAATAATAAATCAACTCAAAACATAAAATATGTTAAGGACACAACACAAACATAGTTTAACATGCTAGAAATGATTTACCAAAAATAAAACAAAAGCATGAAAACATATGATTAAGGAAGGAAGAGCCTACTTGGTGGTTTAACTTCATTAATCCAAGCTTTAGCTTTCCTAATCATCCCCTTCATCCCTTGGTTCTTTTCCCTTTTGATATGCCTCAAATCCTCTCAAGGAGGGGTTAAAAATTCCCAACTTTTGGCAAGGGAAAGAACTCATATTTATAGCAAAAAGTTGCCAACGGCTAGTCCTCGGTCGACCGGCAAACAGGTCTCGGTCGACCGGGAAGGCATAACGGTCATATTTTTGACCGTTGGCAAGTTTCAGCTCAGAAACTGCTGACTCGCCCGACAGTGTTCCCGGTCGACCGGGACACAGTCCTCGGTCGACCGGCGACACTGCCGGGACACCCCCTTTTTGCAAAAATTCAACTTTTGCCTATTTTGAAGGTATTTCTTTGGGGAACCTTTTGGCCACTAAATCAAGCTTGGAAAACATGTTTTAAAGATTCTAATGGTTTTTTAAAACGTGAACATAAAAAGCCTAAAAAGATTCAAAACTATTTAAAACAAAGGCTTGCTTGATTTCTTGAAAACTCTTTTCTAAAACAAATGCATCCAAGATGAAAATACAAATCATGCATAAATCAATACTTTTACAAATCTTAAAAGCAATGCATGAATAAAACAAGATTTCAAGTTTATCTAAAACAATGCATATGTGTGTGAATCAAATGATGCTAGAATGAAATGCATCCATCAAATTGCAATCTAGAAAATTCCTAACAATCTCCCCCTTTGCAATTTGATGGCAAACACACTCACCACTGAGATTACACACTTAGTCTTCAGCTCCCCCTCAGCTGGACAAGGCTTGAAATCTTCTTGGATGCTTCTTCTCTTAGCTTGGGCTCTTGGGCTTCATTCTTCATGATGCTTGGTGCTTGATCTTTCTTCAATCTTTCTTTCTTTAGCCAAGCATATTCTTTAGCTCCAAGCTTTGTTTCTTCTAGTTGCTCTCCCCCTTTGACCATGCCTCTTTCTCCCTTTGGCAAGGTATGTATTCTCTCCCCTTGTAGAAGATCATACACAAACCTCCCCTTAGGAAGCTTGGACATTCTCTTCACCCTTTTGAGAACTTGCATAATTTCTCCCCCTTTGCCATTAAATTGCAAAGGTACCTACACACATGAGATAAGGAAAATACCTTTAGTAGCACCTGTTAACAAATGAAATCGAAAATGAAATACATAACAGGCTATCATGCGAGGTAGTAGTCTCTAAGGGCTCAAAGACAATCCAAGGGTGAATTTGATCAAAACTAATACTTCCTATGAAGGTTTACACTCCCCCTCAATCCATTCTCTTCTTTTGTCAAACTTTTGACAAGATTTAACTATTAGATGCAAGAAGAAGATGGTTTAACCAAATGAGGGTCAACTTCAAGGAAAGGATTAGATTCATATAACTATAAGACTCAATATGATCAAATTACCAAAAGAGAGCTAGGTCAATGGGAAAAGCAATCATGGATATCAATTGGAAAAACAAAGAATACCAATTGAGATTTAAGGATATGACTATTAAATCAATCACTCTAAAATGGATTTAAAAGTATGACTATTGGGAAAAATCCAAATTAGAGCTATCCATGATGAAATGGGGTTTATTAATCATAGCATCAATCAATCTAACTATGGAAAGCATATGCTATGAAGGTTTTGAAAATCATTTCATTCAATCAATAAATATGACTTATTAAAGTGCAAATTGAGTGAAATGAAAATCAAACATGAAACCAACCTCAACTAGTAACCAACCAATATTATGAACACATAAACATGGTGGTCATGAGATATTCCTATATGAGCAAGAGAGGTGGCAACATGAACATTATGATGCTAATGGTGTGTGACATGGAACAATCATATTACTTATCAAGTTCAATCCAATGCACACAAGATTTATCACATTCACAAGAAATCAAATCAATCAAACATGATACCAATTGAAACCAATTAATTTGATAACATGATAAAGAGCAAGAATGTGACAAAAATTCCATCAAGCATCATAAATGCATATTCATCACTTTTAAAGATTTAACTATTGAGCATAGTGATGAACAAGATAAATTGCAATGCACAAGGATATGACTTTGAAATGCATGCAATTTAAAAAGTGACTAAATCATATGAATTCAACATCTAAGTTATCCATCAAACACATAGAAATATGAGGAATGGATTTCAAAGAGTTTCATATGATCAAGATCACTACTATGAAGTTGAAACATGTCTAAGGATGATATCACTTAGAGAATATACATGAATCAACATCATAACCATCCAAAAAGAAAAGACTATAAAGCATAGAGGATGGATTTGAGTTCTAGTATGGTTTCTACAAATATAATAAATAACACAACCATACATAGAACAATTTGACATTTGCATAGAGAGGATTAATCAACACTCAAGATCTAACTCATACCAATCATTAAAAAGAATATAACTATTTAAGCACAAGAAGGTATGAAGTTAAAAGAATCAATCTATCATGTAACATCTCCACTCTTAGCAAATGTACTAAGCTTACAATGCAATGAAAAAGGATATGAGGTCTATATCAAATGAACTTAGTACATTAAATCACAAATGCACTTAAAAAGCTCAAATACAAGATTTTACTATAAAGCACATAAACACTCATTAATTTGCATTAATGAAACTATATACCAAAATAGGCACAAACATGCAAATCAATGAAATCATATCCAACCATGCAATGTAAGACAACAAAATCAATTTGCATAAAGAATGTAACTCAATGAGCAAAGATGCAAATTGTTTGTAAAAATTATTTCCTTTCAAAAGATACAATCATAATTAGGCACAAGGAAATAAATTCAAGGAAAATGCTTCTATAAATATAACTAATAAAGCTTAGAACATTTTCCAAAGTTTTTCAAATCACTTCAATGTATGAAATTCCAACAAAGAATCATTTATAGAATTAAGAGCAAGTGATTTTGAAAAACAAGAAGTGTACTATTGTAAAGTTTTCAATTTGTAAAAACAATAGACACTTACAAATTTTCCATATCAAAAGATATAACTTGTAAATCAATGGAAAACTAAGGTTGCTTCAAATCATTTGATTTCCAAAAAGGATCTAACTAAGACAAACATCAAATGATTTTCCAACATCAATTGATCATGCAAAACTAGCTATGAAAGCATTTGTAATCACAATCAATTGATCATGAATAGATATGCACTACAAGAAATATAACTATATGATCAAAATGCAAATACATCATGAAAAGGTTGCAATCAAAGGATTTTGAAAACCATGAGATATAACTATAAAAGTTCATGAAGACAAAATCAAATGATCACAAAGAAACATTGCATTTTAAAAGATGTGACTTTAAAGAAACAAAATGCAAATGTAACATGACCAACAAATAGATATGACTAAAAAGAATAGGTTGGTCTAGGGGGATCAAGGCCTTAAGGTTACTCAAATAGTCTACCTTTGAAAATTCACCTAAAGCCTTGAAAAGGTTGTCCTTGAAAGATCACTTTGAGGACTCACCAACTCTAGAAGATATAACTTGAGAAAGTCTTAGAGTGGTGCAAAGAGGCTAGGGAAAATTCATTTTCAAATATAGTGGAAATCTTTAAAAAGATATGCAATAAATACAACACTAGGGTTCAAATCTAGCAAGGATCAACTCCGGGTTGTTAAGCCCTAAAATGGAGTAACCCGCTCTGATACCACTTGTAATTCCATGGGGATCCGAACCCTAGAGGGGGGGGTGAATAGGGTGAGCTTCAATTATGACCAATTTTAACAAATTTAACTTCTTTAAAACAAACTAGTCACAAGTGATGATTAATCATACAAGATGCGGAAGCTAAGAAAAGAATCACCACAAAGCAATCACCATCACACAAGTATTTATAGTGGTTCGGCCTCAATGCCTACATCCACTACCGGCTTGTGATCCAACACCCCACCGGATTTCCACTATTTATGCTTTTCAATAGGCTAAGCAATAACCCTTACAATATGCTTTCCAAGGCTAAGCAATAACCTTTACAATGATGTTTTTCAAGGCTTAACATCAACCTATACAATATGCTTTTATAGGCTAAGCAATAACCTCTTCAACCATAGGTTGGTTATCTCACTAAGAAAGTGTCTAACATACACTAGATGGAGATTCAATTAAGCTCAATACATTGCCTCTTAATTAGGCGGATATGGAAGTGAAAATCTAATACACACTCACACTATGAATGCAAAGATGAAAGTACATGAAGTGTGTGTGTGTGATCCTCAATCATTTTGAAAATGAAAGCTCATAAATGTATGCCTAAGGCTTTTGAAAGTTTTAGCTCAAAAACATTTATGATTGAGGAAGTAATGCAATCACATGTTAAAAGTAACAACTTGTTAATGATATCAAAGTTACACAAGTTGTATGAAATGGATTAGCTCTAAACATGTGATGCATAGGGATGTCAATCAAATCATCAATGTAGCTCATAAAACATAACAATAGATTTGATTGAAATTAGGGGACAAATCATATGTAATTATAAAGACAACTTGAAAAAGATATACCAATCAAAGTAAAGCAAGTTGTGAAACTTTAAAACAATAATACACATATGATTTGTAAAGATGTTGAATCCAAAACATAAGATACATTTGAAAGAGATTTTCTTATGATGGAAAAACAACAACCAAAGATTCAACAAAGTATATGAATCATGTTACATATTTCATTAACATGATCTACTTAGATTTACCAAAGATAAAGTACTACTTTGATGAATCAATGGTGATGTATCCAAAACAATAGATCTATTCAAAATATAGAACATGCTAAGGATACAACAAATCATAGATTAACATGCTACAAAAGATTTATCAAAGATAAAACAAAACATGAAAACATATGATTTGTAAAGAAGTTGAATCCAAAACATAAGTTAGTTTTGAAAGAGATGTTCTTATGATGGAAAACAACAACCAAAGATTCAACCAAGTATATGGATCATGTTACATATGATTTCAAAGGTTCTTTCATTAACATGATCTACTTAGATTTACCAAAGTTAAGTACTACTTGGATTGAATCATATGGTGTTGTATCCAAAACAATAAATCAACTCAAAACATAAAATATGTTAAGGACACAACACAAACATAGTTTAACATGCTAGAAATGATTTACCAAAAATAAAACAAAAGCATGAAAACATATGATTAAGGAAGGAAGAGCCTACTTGGTGGTTTAACTTCATTAATCCAAGCTTTAGCTTTCCTAATCATCCCCTTCATCCCTTGGTTCTTTTCCCTTTTGATATGCCTCAAATCCTCTCAAGGAAGGGTTAAAAATTCCCAACTTTTGGCAAGGGAAAGAACTCATATTTATAGCAAAAAGTTGCCAACGGCTAGTCCTCGGTCGACCGGCAAACAGGTCTCGGTCGACCGGGAAGGCATAACGGTCATATTTTTTACCGTTGGCAAGTTTCAGCTCAGAAACTGCTGACTCGCCCGACAGTGTTCCCGGTCGACCGGGACACAGGCCTCGGTCGACCGGCGACACAGGCCTCGGTCGACCGGCGACACTGCCGGGACACCCCCTTTTTGCAAAAATTCAACTTTTGCCTATTTTGAAGGTATTTCTTTGGGGGACCTTTTGGCCACTAAATCAAGCTTGGAAAACATGTTTTAAAGATTCTAATGGTTTTTTAAAACATGACCATAAAAAGCCTAAAAAGATTCAAAACTATTTAAAACAAAGGCTTGCTTGATTTCTTGAAAACTCTTTTCTAAAACAAATGCATCCAAGATGAAAATACAAATCATGCATAAATCAATACTTTTACAAATCTTAAAAGCAATGCATGAATAAAACAAGATTTCAAGTTTATCTAAAACAATGCATATGTGTGTGAATCAAATGATGCTAGAATGAAATGCATCCATCAAATTGCAATCTAGAAAATTCCTAACAGAGGAGTGGTAAAGTTCTATTTCCAATGAATGATGTATGCATGCAAACCATTGAAAATGTGTCTTTTATTATCATTTCTTGTTGATTGTGGTTATGAGGTGTGTTTTAACTTTTCTTTTATCTTAGTTGTGGATTAATTGAATTTTAAAATTGGTTTTGTTTAGTTTTAATTTGCTTTTCTTGGTTGGTTTGTTTTGTTTTGTTTATTTGTTGCCTCTTTTTTTTTTAGTTTGTTTTCTTTTTATCATTGGTGAGTTGGTTTTTATTATGTTTTTTTTTGTCTATTTTTTTTAAATTAAATTCGTTGTTATTAGTTGGTTGGTGGATTTTATTGATGGTTAATCTGTTGTTTTTGCAGAGAAAATCAAAAAGAGGGTGGAGGGTGTTCTGCGACAACCTCGATTGATTTTGGCATGGAGAGGCAAGGAGGAGTGCAACGGAGCTACCATTTCATCTTGAATGAGCTGAGGAACCACAAGGTACGCACCCTTTTTCTCTACTTTGTTGGGGTTAAGTCTTTAATTTACGTTTACGTTTAAGTTTAATTTTAATTTTAATTTTTTTTTTTGTTTTCTTCTTTTAAGTTTAAGTTTGGTTTTAATTTTAAATTTGAGTTTGGTTTTAGTTCTTCATTTAATTATGAGTTGATTTCTTTTATGGAATTTAATATGGCAGGTGTCTTGGCTCCCCGATTAAGATGGCTCGAATGAAGAGTTGATTGCGGTGTAGGAGAACATTATTTATTTGAAAGAATATATGATTCCATGTTCCAAAGATCGCAGATAGGCCTGTCGTTTGTGGCATTGTGTGACAACTAGATCATCATTACACTATCCTAATCGATGAGGCTACCATGAGCTGGTTATACCTGGGATGGATCCCTAAAGGATTGAGACACGAATTCAGAGCATCGGGGAATTATCCATAACGGTACATACTCTCAGAGTTATACTATTGCGAGGCCTCTTATTCTATTGAAAGTTGTGCAGAGACGATCGAGGCCCTATATTGTTGTTGTTGCGGTTATGATTGGTGTTTCTTATCTTTTGATGTTGGTTATTAATTGTTGATCATTGGTGTTGTATATATGATAGAGGGATGTTATTTTTAGGCTCATTTTTTCACTTTGATGCATGTATTATGATGTATAAGATGTGTGCAAGTGCATGTAGCATTTATAATGTGAGTGCATGCTTTGTAGTTTGACTTAGAAGTGCCTTGGTTATGTGTATGATGATGATGGAATGGACTCCCTGAGGGGCACTGAGGGATCATGTGAAGTGTGTTTTTTTTTTTTTCTGAAGGCGACAGGTTTTATACCCGATGATTTTTCAGGGTCTAAAAAAAAACAAGGGGGAGAGCGTTGGAATTTTCTAGAATCTCGAAATTTGTCCCTAGGCATGTGAGTCTCACAAAGGGAGCATTAGTAGTTCAGGATTAATAAAGTGAGGTTTATATGATAAAAATCAAATAACTACAATCTCACATCAGTCTAAACTTGATAAGAAATTTATAATTGAGTTCTCAAACGACAAGGAGTGCCTGAGTGTGTGGCATTTGTAACCTAGGTAATTCTATGTTTCGAGGCATTCACAATATCAGCTATATATATGAAGGCAGAGGCTCAAGATAACAACATTTTGGAATCGCACAACATGTGATATCATAAAAGGATGTGCATAGCATACAACTATAATCAAATTCATCATAGGATATCATAACAAACATAATTTATATATCCCAAGTTTGGTTATCATCCCTTTGTCCTTTTCAAATTAGGAGGAGTTGTGCACAAAATAATGCCTGTAAAATAAAATGCCCCAGCTTATGGGATGTTTTGGATGTGATCGGGGTTGGGTTCCCTGCAAGCTCTCAAATCAAGCTCGTTAGTTTAATATTTTTAGCCCCCCTGCATAGTCTGGCTAAGGTAGCATTTTTCTTTCTTGGTAAAAATGTCGGGGGCCATTTCGGCACTCAAGCTTTGAGAAAAACAAGATTGAGTTCATACCTTAGGGGATATGTCTTCCCTGCATCCAACCAAAAGTGATTAGTAGTGAAAGCATGCATGAGGTGCTTGCGTGTGGGCTAGTGAGTGCACGTGGCAATTGCGTATGTGATGAGGACCCAGATTGGGAAGCCGTGTGGGATAAAAATATATTTATATATAAAAAAAATTCCCCAGCATAAGACTAGTGTTTATTTTAGCCGTGGGTGAGGGCGTAAAGGTAGATTAACTTCTCGATCCATGATTTTCACTCTAATGATAACGTGATCCCCCCTAACTTTCCTTTGGAGGTTGAACCCTCACGGGCCCCCTTTTGTAGCTGCTTAGTCTTTTCGGTTGAACTTTGGAGAGCACCTGACTGCCTCCTGGGCTCATTTGTGAGTAATGTTTGTGTGTGGGTTGGTGAGTCACCGTGCTACCTTAGTGTTGTGGTTTTCGACCACCTTCTGCTTAGTTCGCCCGATGAGTACCCGTGTCACGCCAGCGAGCCTAATTCTAATAGATTTTTTTTTTCTCTTTCTTTTTTTGTTTTCTTTTGTTTTTGTATTATTTTTTTTTGTTTTTTGTTTTTTGTTTTTTTTTTGACATGTGACCGTGCAATGCCTGGGTCCTTTAAGCTTTCTAATCAACCCATGTAACGAGCATTCAACCAATGACTCCCAAACCAAGTGGCTTTAGGGCACTAGGCATGTAAATACCCCTACGGGCTTACTGGCTCGGGTTAAAAAGGCTACAAACCCAAACTAGTCAAAAGACTTTTATTCTTTTCAAGACTTCTAACTAAATATTTCTCTTCTCTTTTTTCCTTTTTTTTTTAACATGTGACTGTGCAATGCCTAGGTCTCTTATGCTTTCTAATTAACCCATGTAGCGAGCATTCAGCCAATGACTCCCAAACCAAGTGGCTTTAGGGCACTGGGTATGTAAATACCTCTACGGGCTTACTGGCTCGGGTTAAAAAGGCTACAAACCCAAACTAGTCACGATTTCTTTTTTTTTTTTTAAAAAACTTTCATGACACGGGCGATCCCACCTTCAAACCTATACATTCGGTGACTTTAACCGTGCAAAATTTGTGTGGGGTAGACTCACCATTTTGTGTATTTTTAGGTGTTGGTGTGTGTTTGAGTTCCAAGTTTGATCAGAGTGCATCTCTTCGGTCCTCCTACGGGATTTCTTCAACTACGCTAAGGGGCAAGGAGGGTCATACTCCGCAAGAAGTAGGGAAGGGTCAAACTGTGTACCTTTTCAGGTACATGGCATTCCATGGATCGGGGAGCTCTTCCCCTTCTGCATTTACTAGTCTGTATGCATTTCCAAAATATACTTATTTAATTACATAAGGGCCTTCCCAATTGGGTCGTAACTTACCTCTGGGATGCGGAAGCTAGGATGGAGTGATGTGCTTTAGCATGAAATCACCAACTTTGAATCTTCGTTCTGTGACATGCTTGTGGTAGGCTCTGGCAATCCGCTTCCGATACACTTGTGTAAGCTCTGCTGCCTTCATTCTTTCTCATTGAGTAGGTCTAGCTGAAGTAGTAGTGCTTCTCTCCTCTGATCTTTGTTATATCTTCATTTAACTGGACGCGCAGTGACGAGTGAAGGACCTCGAGTGGAAGGACTGCTTCCGTTCCGTAGGTTAAAGAGTATGGGGTTTCTCTAGTAGGAGTTCTTATAGAAGTCCGGTACGCCCACAACGCTTCAACCAAACGGTCTGGCCAATCATTACCTTTGGCGATTTGCACAGTCTTCTTGATGATCTTGAGTAAGGTCTTGTTGGTGGCTTCGGCTTGACCATTGGCTTGGGGATAATATGGGGTTGAATGATACAGTTCTATATCATATTTTGTACACAACTCATTCATTTGTTGAGATATAAATTGGGGGTCATTGTCTGTTATGAATACCTTAGGGAGGCCAAACCTGGCCATTATATTCTTTTTGATGAATTTAACTACAAAGGTACCCTTAATATTAACATATGCCTCTGCCTCCGCCCATTTAGTGTAATATTCTGTAGCTGTTAATATGAATGCCTCGGGCAGTTCTTAAATCTCCTAATGTGGTCAACCAAGCTACCCTCTTTAGTACCCACTAATTTAGAGACATCCATTCATCATTAATAATCTGATTCATAGGGCAGTCTCGGTTTTGAAACAATCGGAAAAATCTGCAACCGATCTCACTAATTCTACTCGTGACCTTTTCTAGTCGCGATTGTTCTACTAGAGGGATTTTCCACTGCTTTGGCTCGCCTATGCTTTTTATGATGATCAGAAAATTGCGTTTTTATATTGTTTATACTTCCTTTTTTTTGTAATTTTTTTTTTTTGGGTTTTTAGGGTTTTTTATATGGGTTTTTTTTTTTTTTTTTTTTTTTTTTGCATAATCCTACGTAGTAACTAATTCATTCAGGCTTGCTTGAATTTGAAACCCTTCATTGGCATGAAGCCCAGGGTCGGCCTAGCATGATTGTGATTTTCCATTGTGTGTGCTAGTGATGTGTTGCGCATTTTGAATATTTTGACTATTCGAAAACGTGCGCGTTTAAGACCTCTTGACCTACGTGTTTTTATTAGTGGAGATTTGGTATGGGTCTTATCATTTTGCTCTCTTCGGAAACGAGAGCGTTGAAATGTTTTGGACCTCCACCATTTGGGCTTTGGTCTGATGACAACATATCTCACTTGTATTTTATTATGGTGTCTTCTTTTAAACCTGTGATTTGCTATTTGTAGTTCAGGTCCTAAAATGATGCATTTGGTCCATAAGTTTTTATTTTGGTTCATCCGGAAACGAGACCGTTGAAATATTTTAGACCTCTGCCATTTGGGCCTTGGTCTTATATTAAAGAGTTTCATACGTGTCTCATTATGTTGATTTCTTTGAGAACGTGGATATGACTTCGCTCGTTGATGCATTAAGATAAAGCTCTTATATTTGGGACCTTTAGTTTGCTCTCGCCGAAAACGAGAGCGTTGAAATGTTTTGGACCTCCGCCATTTGAGCCTCGGTCTTAAAGAGTTTGAACAATTAGGAGATTTGTGATCTTTGAATGATGATTCCCTATTTTTACTTGATGATCTCCGGTCTTTTGTTTTCCTAATTGTTCGACCCTCATCTTTTGTGTGAACCGTATGATTTTTCCTTTTTCTTTGGGCTCTAGGTTTTGTTGTAGTGCGTCTAGCTTCCTTAAATGTAGTTCGTCCATGATTTGGAAGGTGTGCTCTAAATTTTCTTTGTAATCTAGCAGACTTACATCGTGAGAGTCTTTGAGCAAGGGTGTAATCTTGAAGTTTTGGTTGTGTCACTACTGGATGGTCATGTGGGATAAGAATTTCTTCAGTCATGTGGATTTTTACATTGTTCTTTGGGACTATCGGAATCTTAGGTGGCACGTTTGGGTTAACACCTGAAAGTTCTTCTACAGTCAAATCTCCGAAAGTCTTTCCTAGAGCTTTGGGAGTGGTCTCAATTCTTTCATGGAAACTAATTGGACCAAACTCTATTTGGCTTTCTAATTCGGGAATGATCTCTGTTGTTGTGTTTGGATTTTGCTCTTTATGGGCAGGGTACCATTCTAGGTGAAGGGTCGGAGTTGGATCAACTCTTGGTAGTTGTCTCTTCTCAAAGTATTTTATGTAATCTTGGCTCATGATTATTGGATTGGTCAAGGGCGGGCATGGTAAACCTCTTAGAATACTTTGAAGTCTTAGTCTCGCATTTAGATGAGCCTTAATTAAGGCTAGAACACAGTTAGGCTCTATCTCATTGTGGAAGTCATGTTTGCCCTCTAAGGTTGGTTTAATTATATTGTTATCCTTTGATCTTCTAAGACGGTTTGACCTATGAGGCTCACTAGTCAAGACATCATTTGATTGTGGTTCCTCCTCTAGGGTCTTTTCTAACGAGATGGTAGAGCCTATGTGAGAGCTTCCTCGTTGGATTTCAATGGTAGGCCTAACAATTTCTTGGTGTTGATTCTTAGGTGGTGCTTTGGTTTTTATGATAGATTCGGATGGATTTATTCGTTCTAATGGCATGCTTGACCTAATTGGCATCTTTCTAACCTCGAATTTGAGCTTCTCTATGTCCTCTTGTAATTCGTTAAACATGTTCATATCTAGGAATTCAAATCCAGACTCTTTGTCAACCTTTCTTCGTTTAGCTGGTATTGGAATGGGGTCAAGATGCATTGGTTTGGGTTTAGGAAAGTCTTGTTCATCATTTGGTTGCATGTTTATTTGTTTTTGGATCATGATTTGGGTTTTGCATGATGGTCTAGGATTCAAGTTCTTTCGTTTGTAATGCGGTCTATGTCTTTTAGTGGTATTCGTCTTAGATTGAGATTCTGGATCTTGTATGATTTTGTTCGTATGGGTTTGATATTTTATTTCAAATGAAGATGGCTTAACCAGTCTATGAGTTTCCACACTTGATTCTAAGTCGTTTGATTCAAACCTAACTGGTTCGTGTGTTTCAGATCTTATGACATCAAAATCTTTAATTAATTCATCCACTCGATCCATTTGATGGTCAAGTATCTTCATCGTCGTCGTGAATTCAGATTCTTCATATGGGTCATTAGGTTGTATTGTCTCGTTTGTCTTCGAATGAATCGTTATGTCTTTTATTTGTTGTGTTGAATGATCTTCATTTGGTCGTGTTTGGGGTAGCATTTGTGATGTTGGTATTTTTGATCGGATGATTATTTGTGATTGATCTTGTCACGTCCCCCGAACCCGATTAGAGAATAAACCGGATCCGGGGAGTGAGATTTAGGGCTAATTAAAAAGTTTGCCCTTTAGGCCCAAGGATCGTAAGTCCGCTGTGAGGATATAATATTTCAAACCTCAAGTAATATAAAACTATAGCAGAATTCATACATTGATATCAACAATGGATAATAAATCTCAATTAAATTTAAAGTTGCAAGAAACAATTAAAGGTAAAGTGGAAGTTAATTTAATTACTATGGCCATCCCATAAACTAAGGCCATAAAACAACATAGAGTCAATGAAAGAAAGTTCTACGAAGAAATAATAATGAATAAATAAAATCTAATGTTTGACCCAAAGTGAGTCTCTCATGTGCCTGGTATCGATGACGCTACTCTACGTCATCGGCACTCCACTCCCGTGCCTCCTCTGCTAGTTGAGGATCTCCTCACCGGCCTGCTCCTCGTAGTAGTACTCACCTGAGGAGTCTGCACACCAAGGAACAGAGTCAACGACATGTTGAGCAATAGATAAGCAAGATATAATTAAAACATACATGCATCAAATATAAGAGTAATGACAAGTACAAAATCGTAGGAATACAAGGAACAATACTAGGCATGTAGCATGAGTAAATATCATCAGAATCATAAACAGGAATCCTAATAATACTAACAATCACCACTACCAATGTAATGCAATGCACAAGAGGGAGACTCCGTGGATGTCCAAGCCACCTCACGGGGTACCAGTAACAATCCTACCCGGACTACTGATACCAAAGTCCGGCTCCAGGGGGATCCAAGCTCCCGGTCCTGGGAATAGTAGCACGGTCCAAGCCCGCTCCCAACTATTCAACGCCATGGACGCCGTCCAAAGCCGACTGCCCACCCCGATGTCCGAGTAACCGGCCCATCAATAAACCCCAAACTGCAGCTGGCCATGACATGCGAATAATAATAATAATAATAAAGTGGTGTTGACACACGGGGAAAACCAAGACAAGCAAGTCTAGCTAACTCAATATACAAGACATGTTCATAGGGATTATCTCCTTCAAGTCAATACAAGACAAACCCAATCACGTGATAATCCCTTCAGTCTAGCCAGTCATGTTTATCAATTACATAACACGGGGTCCTAAGGTACGCTCTAAGTCAGGTCCAAGTTCTAATTCTACAAGGAATTATGTTTCATAATTAATTAAGTGTTTTATGCCAAGAGAGTGTACAAGGATACAAAATCAACGGATACGATTAACAAATCAAGGAGAGATTACAATCCAATCCTAAGCAAGTGTTGTCATCCATGTACCATATGTGGTGTAACGGAGTGCGTGGGGAATTCGAATCATCAATGCTTATAAAAAATTTCCTTGGTGTACAATCATGTTGAGCATTGATTGATTCAATTCCGTACGCATTCGGTTAAATCATACACAGTACACGAATACCTAGACAACCCATCGAAGCACACCAAGCCACGTGCTACGATTTCAAAACCCCATTAATGGTCACGTGAGAGTGGTTTCATGGTTTCCAATGTCTAAGACCCAAACCTAGGCTAACAATCTCGTTACTAACAAGAAAGTGGTCTAATAATTAATCTCCTTAACTACTTCCCTACCGGATCTCCAATCATCGCAAGACATGTATCATTGGATTCTACACTCAAAGAGCTTTCCAACGGTATATGGCTTGCGAAATTCCGATATATGGTTCAAAAGTTATGGCCCATAGAAATTTGCCCTTTTATATATATATATATATAACGCGACGGACCAACACGTGTCCGATGCATCGGATGGGAGACCAACAGTACCCATATCAGTCAACAGTGGCCATTCAACGTTTGTATTTTTCTTTCAACAGATGTGCTGATGTCAGACGTTCAGTGAATGTTCAATGGCCATTGAACGTTTTGGATCCAGCGTGCAACTTTTTTTTTTTTTATTTTTATTTTTATTTTTCATTCAACTATCCAATGATGTCATGCTTGGACGTGCAGAACGTCCATCTGCGCCCCTTTTTCTTTTTCTATTTCTTTTTCTTTTTCTTTCACCCAATCCATCCTAAAAATTCACCTGCACAAAACTGAGCCACCGTGCTCCTCCAATAATTTCTTCCATTCATCATCATTTCTACTCACATCTATTAATACTAAAATTAACAATTAATTTAAATAAATCCAAATTAATAACTGAACAGGCTTGGAATTTGGGGAAACCTAATAAGAAAAACACATCCAATCAATAAAAGACATACATACATGTTTAATTATAAAATGCAGATCTACTTGCCTCAACCAAGAAGAAGATTGGAAATGGGGAAATCTGAGGAGAAGCCCTACCACTGCAGAAATCTCAATCTACCCCGACCAAACGCAATCTAACACGCAAAGGAGAAGAAAAGAGAGGAAAAGATCAAGATCTAACCTAAATCTAAACCAAAGAGAATTATTTGAGAAAATGAAAGAGATGGAAATCTTACCAAACTGACGTCAATGGAAAGAGGAGATCACGAGGATAAAGGTGAGCGGCTCGGATCGCGGAAGTGATCCTTCAGGGAAAGAGTTCTGGAGCCTTGGAAGACTGAGGAAGAAGAAAAGTTGTTGTGGCTTCGTTCGTTGCAGAGAATGAATAAGAGATTAGGGTTAATCTCTTGTTAAGAAGAAGGGAGGAAGAAAAGACTAAGTTACCCCTTAAGTGGGTTCGGAGAAAGAATTAATTATTAGAAGGGCTTCTGGTCGTCGGATCGCAACGAGCCAGAAGGCAAAATTGATCAGCGCGACGAGACCTTTCCAACGAACCCAAAATCATGGCAATAGGAATTTTTCGGAAAAACACTCAGTTTTTTCCTAATTTGCAAACTACCCCCTAATAGGGTCAAACGAACTCAGAATCGCACGAAACTTCGCAGGCACTATTTTAACACAAAAAGAAACTTGCTGACCATCTAAACCCACTTAAATATCTAATAAAACAATAATTATAATATTAATATCAAAATAAATGGGTCAACGGGCCGGTAATTGGGCCCAACTGACCCAGTAAGGTTGCAGACCTTACATCTCTTACCTCTAAAAAGAACATTTGGTCCCTCAAATGCCTAAACATACCTCATCAGGAAAAAGATAAGGATACTCCTTCTGCATCTGGTCCTTGAGCTCCCACGTGGCCTCCTCCGGAGTATGATGCTCCCATTGTACCTTAACCCACTGAATGGTCTTGGTACGCAGCACTACTTCCTTGGTGTCAATGATCTGTGCCGGACGCTCCACATAAGTTGCATCTACTTGAATCTGAAGGGGCTCGTGCGGCAACACGTGAGTAGGATCTAGAACATATTTCCGAAGCATTGAGACATGAAAAACGTCGTGCACACCGGCTAACTCGGACGGTAGCACAAGACGATAGGCCACATCTCCAATCCTGCTCTTAATCTCAAATGGTCCCACAGACCTCTTCGCAAGCTTCCCTTTCTGTCCAAATCTGACAACTCCTCTCATCGGTGACACCTTCAGAAACACCTTATCCCCCACTTGGAATTCTAGAGGCCTCCACCTCTTGTCTGCATAACTCTTCTGTCGATCACGGGACTCTTTCATCCTCATCTGCACAATTCTGACTTTCTCACTAGAGTCAGCAATTTCTGAGGGTCCATGGAAACTCCGAACTCCTATTTCCTCCCAACATGCTGGGGTCCTGCATCTCCGCCCATATAATGCCTCAAATGGTGCCATACCAATACTTGAATGATAGCTGTTATTGTAGGCAAACTCACATAGAGGCAAGCTTTCATCCCAACTCTCCTTGAAATCCAAAACACATGCTCGAAGAAGAACTTCCAATGTCTGAATGGTACGCTCAGACTGTCCATCTGTCTGAGGGTGGTAAGTTGTGCTGAACTTCAACTGAGTACCCATAGATGATTGGAAAGTAGACCAAAACCGAGAGACAAACTTTGGATCTCGATCGGATACTATGGACTTAGGCACTCCATGCAACTTGACTATATTGTCCCTGTACAACACAGTCATCTTGTTCATAAACTGACCAGTCTTGAATGGCAGAAAATGTGCTGACTTCGTCAATCTATCCACAATCACCCAAATAGCATTATTGCCATTCCTGGTGTTTGGCAACCCTGACACAAAATCCATAGTGATGTGCTCCCATTTCCACTGTGGAATGTCCAACGGTTGAAACAAACCAGGAGGCTTCTTGTGTTCTGCCTTAATCTGCTGACAAGTCATACACTTAGCGACAAATTCTGCAATCTCTTTCTTCATTTTCACCCACCAATAGTGGTTCTTCAAATTCTGATACATTTTGGTGCTCCCTGGGTGAACTGAATATCTGGTGTGGTGCGCATCTGTCATCAGCTCTACCTTGATGTCTTGCACATCTGGCACACACAACCTGTCTTTGCAGTACAGGAATCCTTCGATCAATCTGAACTCTGAATGATCATCAATGTGGTCTATAATTCTCTACAACTCCGGATCATCTTTCTGAGCTTCCTTGATCCTGTTAACTATTTCTGGCTCCCAAAATCCCATAGTAGCAATCAATGCTTTCTCGTTAGCATGCCATACCTCCACATCCATATCTCTGAACTACTCCATCCATCTCCATTCTGGCATTACACACCCACTGAAAGCTGCTTTCCTACTGAGAGCATCTGCTACCACATTCACCTTACCAGGATGGTACTTAATCGGAAAATCATAATCCTTTATGTACTCCATCCACCTCCGTTGCCTGTTATTCAAATCACCCTGTGTAAACAGGTATTGCAGACTCTTGTGATCTGTATGCACCTCAAATCTCTCTCCATACAGATAATGCCTCCACAATTTCAATGCAAACACCACTGCTGCCAGTTCTAAATCATGTGTGGCATACTTCTTCTCATGATCCTTCAACTGCCTGGACCCATATGCTATCACTTTATCATTCTGCATGAGAACACAGCCCAATCCAACCGCTGATGCATCTGTATAAACCACAAATCCTCCACTGCCTAAGGGTAAAGCAAGTATGGCGCTGTAGTTAACCTGGTCTTCAACTCTTGAAAACTCTTCTCACATTCTTCTGTCCATACAAATGGGATATCTTTCCTTGTCAACTTAGTGAGTGGAGATGCTATGGTAGAAAACCCTTTCACAAATCTCCTGTAGTAGCCTGCAAGTCCCAGAAAACTGCGAATCTCCGCTACATTTCGTGGACTACCCCAATTAACAATCGCTGCTACCTTCTTAGGGTCCACTGTCAATCCATCCTTAGAGATAATATGACCCAAAAATGCCACTTGCTCCAACCAAAATTCACATTTGTTCAGTTTAGCATATAATTGGTTATCCCTCAAAAGCTGCAACGATGTCCTCAACTGATGCTCATGCTCCTCCTTAGATTTTGAGTACACCAATATATCATCAATGAAGACTACTACAAACTGATCTAGGAAAGGAGCAAACACCTTATTCATCAATGCCATAAAGACAGCGGGTGCAGTTGTCAACCTGAAAGGCATCACGAGAAACTCAAAGTGACCATATCTCGTCCGGAATGCAGTCTTAGGAACATCCTCCTTCCTGACTCGCAACTGATGGTAACCGGAACGCAGGTCTATCTTCGAAAAGAATTGAGCTCCCTGCAGCTGATCAAACAGCTCATCAATTCTCGGTAACGGGTACTTGTTCTTGACAGTAACCTGATTCAACTGTCTGTAGTCTATGCACATCCTCATAGTCCCGTCCTTCTTCTTCACAAATATCACAGGAGCTCCCCACGGTGAAACACTAGGTCTGATGAAACCTTTATCCAATAAATCTTCTATCTGAGTCTTCAACTCCTTCAATTCCGCTGGAGCCATCCTATACGGGGCCTTCGAAATAGGTGCTGTACCCGGCTGCAGTTCTATTGTTAAATCCAACTCACGAACAGGTGGCAAACCAGGAATCTCATCCGGAAATAAATCCGGGAATTCTCGCACCACTGGAATCTCATCCACAGTCTTGGACTCCTTGTCCTCCGCGATAAACGCGATAAAGCCTTCACAACCGCTCCTTATCAATCGTTCTGCCTTCAATGCAGAAATCAACCGAGTGGAGGTGGGCTTTTCAGCTCCAACAAACTCAACACTACGATCTGCGCCTTGCAACCTCACAGTCTTGTTAAAATAATCTAACACTGCTCGGTTCGCTGCTAACCAATTCATACCAAGGATCACATCAAACTCCGACATCGGTAACATAATCAAGCTGACAGTCATCCCAACTCCTCCAATCTGAATACTACATCTAGGGTAGATAACATTACAAGGTACATGTCTACCCACAGGGGTAGCTACTATCAAATCATATGGTAGTATCTCCTTATCCTCCCCCAATTGAGGTGCAAAAGCTGGTGCAACAAATGAGTGTGTAGATCCAGGATCAAATAGAACTTTAGCATCAAATCCACAAACTGAAAGTGTACCTTCTATGACATTGCCTGCAGCCTCTGCCTCCTCATTCGTCAGAGCATAAGCTCTCCCTGCCAGCTGGGGACGTTGCTGCTGATACTGCTGCTGTGGCCTAGGACCACGAGCCTGGAATCTGGGTGGTGCCGAGGGTCTCTGCTGTAATCGCTGCTGTGGTACTGGAGGACGCTGCTGCGGTGGCTGGGGTGGTCTGACAATCATCTGCTGCTGATGGGGTCTGGCCTGAGCAGGAGGCACCTGTCTCAACGGCTGCGCAGGATGTGGAGGCCTGAGCGCCGGAGTTAGGAATGCTGGTGGTACCACTCCTGTCTTCCCTAGACAGTTGCGAACTTTATGCCCCGGGTCCCCACAATGGAAACATGCACCCGTCTGTTTCCTGCAATCACGAACATGATGGCTACTCCCACAGAAAGTGTAAGTGATCCGCTAAGGTAACTGGTGAAGCACTGGCTCAACCCGAAGCCTCTTAGATGCTGGCTACTGATAATACTGGGAGGAAGGACCATGTGCCTTGGGTTAAGGTATTAATGCCAAGATCCTCTGCTGCTCCAAGGCAATCACCTCCTTAAGAGACTCCTCTGCCCAATAAGCTTCCTTGACCACATCATCATAATCAATCAGCTTACTACGCTGTACTTGCATCTTGATATCTGCTCGCAGTCCCTTGATAAACCTCCTAACCCTCTCTGATTCAGGCTGAATTAGATTCCCTGCAAATCTGGATAGGTGGATGAAAGAGATCTCATAGTCTTGTACTGACAGATCACCCTGAACCAATCTCTCAAACTCCATCTTTTGATCACGGTAGTGCTCAGGGATAAACTTCTTTTGGAACTGCTCAGTGAAGGTCTTCCAGGCTACATCTTCTGCGATCGTTTCATAAGGATGCTTCACTGTCTTCCACCACCTCTCTGCTGCCCCACGGAACATGTGGGTCGCTAGCTGCACCTGTTGGACACCCGTGCATTTGAATACTTCATATATTTTCTCCATCTGAACAACCCACTCATCTGCCATAGCGGGGTCCTCAATGCCATGAAACTCTGGTGGGAACCTCTTCCTGAACTTCTCAACCAGCTCGTTGAGATCATATTCCTTGGGCTGTGGCTGGCCCACTTTTTGCACTACCTCAAGCATCTGAGCCTGGAATACAGCCTGACTCTCGTTCTGCTTAGTGCTTTGTTCAGCCAAATCCTTCTGAGACTGAATAAATGCTGCCATAAATTGATGAAATTGATTCTCTGGGCCACTTTGAGAAGAACTGCCCACTGGCGGTGGCCCGTTATTAGTTCGGGTGGTTCTACCGGCCATCGTCCTGTAAAACATTCAAGGTTAGTTCCAATATGCCCCAAGCTAACAATACAATGCTAAGAAAGAACTACAAAGCCAACCTACTAACTAACGGAATCCTCACACGCGTCCTATGGTTTCTAAAATTTTTTTTTTTACCCTGAGAAACCATCCATTGCTCTGATACCATCATGTCACGTCCCCCGAACCCGATTAGAGAATAAACCGGATCCGGGGAGTGAAATTTAGGGCTAATTAAAAAATTTGCCCTTTAGGCCCAAGGATCGTAAGTCCGCTGTGAGGATATAATATTTCAAACCTCAAGTAATATAAAACTATAGCGGAATTCATACATTGATATCAACAATGGATAATAAATCTCAATTAAATTTAAAGTTGCAAGAAACAATTAAAGGTAAAGTGGAAGTTAATTTAATTACTATGGCCATCCCATAAACTAAGGCCATAAAACAACATAGAGTCAATGAAAGAAAGTTCTACGAAGAAATAATAATGAATAAATAAAATCTAATGTTTGACCCAAAGTGAGTCTCTCATGTGCCTGGTATCGATGACGCTACTCTATGTCATCGGCACTCCACTCCCGTGCCTCCTCTGCTAGTTGAGGATCTCCTCACCGGCCTGCTCCTCGTAGTAGTACTCACCTGAGGAGTCTGCACACCAAGGAACAGAGTCAACGACATGTTGAGCAATAGATAAGCAAGATATAATTAAAACATACATGCATCAAATATAAGAGTAATGACAAGTACAAAATCGTAGGAATACAAGGAACAATACTAGGCATGTAGCATGAGTAAATATCATCAGAATCATAAACAGGAATCCTAATAATACTAACAATCACCACTACCAATGTAATGCAATGCACAAGAGGGAGACTCCGTGGATGTCCAAGCCACCTCACGGGGTACCAGTAACAATCCTACCCGGACTACTGATACCAAAGTCCGGCTCCAGGGGGATCCAAGCTCCCGGTCCTGGGAATAGTAGCACGGTCCAAGCCCGCTCCCAACTATTCAACGCCATGGACGCCGTCCAAAGCCGACTGCCCACCCCGATGTCCGAGTAACCGGCCCATCAATAAACCCCAAACTGCAGCTGGCCATGACATGCGAATAATAATAATAATAATAAAGTGGTGTTGACACACGGGGAAAACCAAGACAAGCAAGTCTAGCTAACTCAATATACAAGACATGTTCATAGGGATTATCTCCTTCAAGTCAATACAAGACAAACCCAATCACGTGATAATCCCTTCAGTCTAGCCAGTCATGTTTATCAATTACATAACACGGGGTCCTAAGGTACGCTCTAAGTCAGGTCCAAGTTCTAATTCTACAAGGAATTATGTTTCATAATTAATTAAGTGTTTTATGCCAAGAGAGTGTACAAGGATACAAAATCAACGGATACGATTAACAAATCAAGGAGAGATTACAATCCAATCCTAAGCAAGTGTTGTCATCCATGTACCATATGTGGTGTAACGGAGTGCGTGGGGAATTCGAATCATCAATGCTTATAAAAAATTTCCTTGGTGTACAATCATGTTGAGCATTGATTGATTCAATTCCGTACGCATTCGGTTAAATCATACACAGTACACGAATACCTAGACAACCCATCGAAGCACACCAAGCCACGTGCTACGATTTCAAAACCCCATTAATGGTCACGTGAGAGTGGTTTCATGGTTTCCAATGTCTAAGACCCAAACCTAGGCTAACAATCTCGTTACTAACAAGAAAGTGGTCTAATAATTAATCTCCTTAACTACTTCCCTACCGGATCTCCAATCATCGCAAGACATGTATCATTGGATTCTACACTCAAAGAGCTTTCCAACGGTATATGGCTTGCGAAATTCCGATATATGGTTCAAAAGTTATGGCCCATAGAAATTTGCCCTTTTATATATATATATAACGCGACGGACCAACACGTGTCCGATGCATCGGATGGGAGACCAACAGTACCCATATCAGTCAACAGTGGCCATTCAACGTTTGTATTTTTCTTTCAACAGATGTGCTGATGTCAGACGTTCAGTGAATGTTCAATGGCCATTGAACGTTCTGGACGTTCAATGGCCATTGAACGTTTTGGATCCAGCGTGCAACTTTTTTTTTATTTTTATTTTTCATTCAACTATCCACTGATGTCATGCTTGGACGTGCAGAACGTCCATCTGCGCCCCTTTTTCTTTTTCTATTTCTTTTTCTTTTTCTTTCACCCAATCCATCCTAAAAATTCACCTGCACAAAACTGAGCCACCGTGCTCCTCCAATAATTTCTTCCATTCATCATCATTTCCACTCACATCTATTAATACTAAAATTAACAATTAATTTAAATAAATCCAAATTAATAACTGAACAGGCTTGGAATTTGGGGAAACCTAATAAGAAAAACACATCCAATCAATAAAAGACATACATACATGTTTAATTATAAAATGCAGATCTACTTGCCTCAACCAAGAAGAAGATTGGAAATGGGGAAATCTGAGGAGAAGCCCTACCACTGCAGAAATCTCAATCTACCCCGACCAAACGCAATCTAACACGCAAAGGAGAAGAAAAGAGAGGAAAAGATCAAGATCTAACCTAAATCTAAACCAAAGAGAATTATTTGAGAAAATGAAAGAGATGGAAATCTTACCAAACTGACGTCAATGGAAAGAGGAGATCACGAGGATGAAGGTGAGCGGCTCGGATCGCGGAAGTGATCCTTCAGGGAAAGAGTTCTGGAGCCTTGGAAGACTGAGGAAGAAGAAAGGTTGTTGTGGCTTCGTTCGTTGCAGAGAATGAATAAGAGATTAGGGTTAATCTCTTGTTAAGAAGAAGGGAGGAAGAAAAGACTAAGTTACCCCTTAAGTGGGTTCGGAGAAAGAATTAATTATTAGAAGGGCTTCTGGTCGTCGGATCGCAACGAGCCAGAAGGCAAAATTGATCAGCGCGACGAGACCTTTCCAACGAACCCAAAATCATGGCAATAGGAATTTTTCGGAAAAACACTCAGTTTTTTCCTAATTTGCAAACTACCCCCTAATAGGGTCAAACGAACTCAGAATCGCACGAAACTCCGCAGGCACTATTTTAACACAAAAAGAAACTTGCTGACCATCTAAACCCACTTAAATATCTAATAAAACAATAATTATAATATTAATATCAAAATAAATGGGTCAACGGGCCGGTAATTGGGCCCAACTGACCCAGTAAGGTTGCAGACCTTACAGATCTAGTTCGTTCATTTGATGTGTAGTGATCTGGGTTTTACCGCCCCAAGGTGTTTCATGTTGTTCGCAATCTTCATTAAGCATACCATAGAAGTCCTCAGGAGGCATGTCTTTAAAAATGGGGTCGTAAATCTCATCAGAAGATTCAGAAGTTTGGTCATTTGGTGGATCATAGGTTACTTTAGGGGCTAAAGTTGTCAAATATGGAGGATCATAGGTCCAATTCTTGAGAACATGATCTATTGGGGGATTAATTATGGTATATGGCGTGTCTATGGTTTCTTCATTTTCGAGTTGATGGAAGGGAGCAAAATATGTTCTAAGAATTCGTATCCCCTCTTCTACCTCGTAACCTTTCCATAATGTTGGGACCTTGATCTTTTCGGTCATAAGTCTTCTTAGAGTTTCGGAGATTAATCCAAGTTCCCATTCTAGATAATCACCACCTATAAATTGTTCTCCTAGGGGCTTCCCTGTGTTTACATACGGATCATTCTTTGGAGTGATACTCTTAAACCGGTCTAGGTCGGGCAACTCTAACTCACTTATGTCCACCATCCTAGAAAACTCATCCTGGATCTGTTTTCGAGATACTTTGGTTTTACGTGGTAAAAATGGGTTTTGGGTTTTAGCATTTGTGGGTGAGTTTCTATCTTGGTTTTGACTAGATGTTTGACTAAGTTGGTTGGTCAGAGCGTGAGTGGATTGTTGATATATGATCGTTGGAGATTGGGTTGGTGGATGGATTGAGTTGGATGGCATGGTTGGGTGTGGTTGGAATGTGTCAACGATCATGGTAGGTGATGTTGCTTGGTTGAATGGTGAGGGTTGGGTGGGATGATGGCTTTCATTGGAGGGCGTGGATTGAAATGGTTGATAGGTCGGATAAGGATGCATGGTCATGGAAGGTTGGATAGGTTGGTTGAATTGATGATGTTGGATGGTTTGGATTGGTGAAGGGATTTGATTGGATGGGATGGTTGGAATGGATTGGTAGGTTTGATTGGATCGGATGGTTTGGATTGGTGAGTGAGTTTGATTGGGTGGGATGGTTTGGATGGACTGGTTGGTCGGAATGGGTGAAGGAGTCTGATTGGATGGAATGATCTGGATGGGTTGGTATGTTCGAATGGGAGAGGGAGTCTGATTGGATGGAATGGTTTGGATGGATTGGTAGGTTTGATTAGGATGGATTAAGATTTGGTTTGCTGTTATATACTGTGTATTTTGGATGTAGATTCGTTGATTATTAAGGTTTAAATTTTGATTTATGTCATGATCACTGTTTTCATTATTTAAATTTGTGTGCATTGTGTTTTGATTTGGTTGAGTGTAATATTGTCGAGTTGGTTGGGAAGTAGTTTGACATGATTGGGGATTATGGATTGGGCCATGGTTTGGTCTCGCGTGTTCGTAAGAGGTGTGATTGTTTAAGTCTTCATTTGCGTAAAAGTGTCGTCTAGATCAAAGGGAAGAAGCTTGAGTTGTTATAGTTTGGTTGGAAAGGTATCGATAATTTTGTGTTTCCATGAGGTAGTGTTGGTTCATATTCGTGTATGAGTTTAAGTTCTGAGAATCTTGGGTCATGTGGTTTGTGTAAGATTGGTAATTTGAGTCGAGCATGAATGATGCTTGGGATGCAATTGTTCGATGTGGATTTTGATAAGCCATCTTATATTTGATTTCTAAAGCAATTATCAAACACTGTCATGTAACACCAAGATAATTTTTTAGTTCAAGATAGAAGCGAGGGAAGAGGAGAGAAAGTTTTTTTTTTTTTTGAGGTTTTTTTTTTCTTTTTTTTTAGTGATGAAAGGGGAAAGTTTTAATGATGGTTTTTTATTTTGTTATAATTAGGGAAGGCTTCAGTAGGCGGTATATTTAGACCTCAGGCTTGAATTTTCGGACTACACTCATAATAACCCTAAACTGAATGGGACACGGACATTTGATCATTGACCGAATGTTCGTGTCCTAGTATAAAACTCCAGAAAAACCCAAATAAGTGACAGGAAAACAAAAGTTGTCCCATCACGATCGCCAGGCTGTCGGATGTGAATTTTGATCCCCCAGGGGAGGGGAATCGCAATTCATCTATATGTGCTATTTAAATTTTTACATCGAAAATGAGGATTCCGACTACCCTCAAAATCGATGGATCACGATCGCCAGCTACGGTAACGGCCGTAACACCGTTCTTTGACAAAAGCCAAAGAAAAATGGGAGAAAATAAAAGGGTGGGTTCTTCTCTCGTCTAATGTGCTGCCGGCAACACACGACGGTTTTCCTGTCACATTAATTTGGGTCTCTTTGGGTCTCTTTAATATAGGGTCAATTCAGGGTTATGAGTTAGAGTCCAAATAAGGTTAATCCTCACATAGCATAATCATGGTGTATCCAAGTAAAATCAAATAATTAAAATAAAGAAAATAAAAAGGGGGGAGGTGCCAAATATTTAAGAAGAGGATCGGCCCCGTTCCCGGGTACCCCCTTCTAATCCCTTGGCAAAATAGGGTTTAAAGGTTGACTTTTTCAAACCAAAATGATGATGCAAATGAGACTTTGACTTGTGATTTCTGTGTTTTTCGTGTGCGATACACGAGTGATAAAGTGAAAAGCCGATGGGCTGTGATTGATTGAAGGTGGCCGATGGGCCGGTGTTTGTTTTAGAGGGCCGATGGGCCGTGATTGATTTAGAGGTGGCCGATGGGCCGAAATAAAAGTATGCAACGTGTGTGAAATCACTCATCTCATCTAATTATTCTCATTTATTCAATTTTAGAAGTCAGTTCTTTGTTCCCTTTTATCATTAAGTTCAATTAAATATTTGGCACCTGAGGTGGAGGAAGAAATAAAGGAAAAATCTTTTTGGGTTTATTTTGTTGGTTTTATAGTTTTTATGGATTTTTGATGTTGGGCTAGAAGGGCCTAACTAAGGGATTTTACTTTGATTTACGTGATTAATGCTTTATTACTGATCATCGGATTAACCCTAACCTAAGGTCCTAGACCGCCCACATCAGCTTTCCCGGTCCCCTAACGGAACAAGAAAAGTGGTGGGACGAAGCCTAATGCTCTAATCTATCTAACGAGGAAATCCAATCTAATCCTAGGGTGCAAATAGCCTAAGCTTAGCAATTCTGCCTAAGGAATTTAGTTATGATCTTAATTAATTTGGTTTGTTTTGATTTATGTTGAAGGTTTGTTAAGAGCGATTTAGGGATGGATTAGGGTCTTCATTAATGTGTTTTTAAATATATTAAGGTTCTGTTTTAGTTGTTTAAGGTTCTGGAATTTCAGGTTTTGTCCCAAATGATGGAAAGATGTCAGAATCGGTGAAGTAGGACTGACGGAGAACTTGGGTGCACTTGTAGTTGCGCCTATGTTACTCAGGCAACTTGGGCGCACTTATGGTTGCGCCTAAGTGTCAGGTTCTATGTGCTTGGGCTGGTGACGATGATATCGCTATTGATTTTGGAATTCGGGGGGTTTCTATAAGTTTAAGTTTCTGTTTTAATGTTGTTTTAGGTTCTGGATTGATTTATCTTAATGGTTTAAGTCCGGAATTCGAATTGTAACCGAGATTCGCGACTTGGGCTAGACAGGAAACCTGGGCGCACCTGTGTGTGCGCCTAGGTATTTCTGTGAACTTGGGCGCACCTGGGTGGGCGCCCAAGTGGTGCTTTGATGTTGTTTGCCCGTCCGGCTCCGGCTCGAGGTTCCGGTTGGGTTTAAGTTAATTAAATCTTTAATTTGTGGGTTGTTATTGGTTCTGTGATGGTCTTATGATGTTGATTAAGGTCAAGGTTCAAAGTGAATATGGCTTCGGAGGTCCCGGGTGATGGAGATGAACTTGGGCGCACCTGTGGTTGCTCCTATGTTTCCTGAATAACTTGGGTGCACCTATGGTTGCTCCTATCTTTGCTGAATAACTTAGGCTCACCTCTGGTTGCTCCAATGTTTCCCGAGTAACTTGGGTGCACCTATGGTTGCTCCTATCTTTCCTGAATAACTTAGGCGCACCTGTGGTTGCTCCTGAGTGTCTGATTCGCGTGTTTTGGTTCTCTACGAGATTCTGTTCACTTAGGCTTGGAGTTTCAGGTGATCCATGTCAATAAATATATATGTGGTTTAAGTTCGGGAGTTAAAACGCGACCAATGTGCTTCGCGATTGGAACGAGAAGTTGGGCGCACTTATATGTGAGCCCAGGTTTCTGGGGTAACTTGGGCGCACCTGTGGTTGCTCCTAAGTGTCTGCCTGTTGTGGAGCTACTAGTTCGTTCAATTCTAGGGTGCTTCTAAGTCGGATTTGGTATTCTGGTTGGGGAATGTCTTTATTCTCTGAGTGTGGCTAAGTCTTATCGTCTTTAATTAGGTTTCTATTAGGGTCTCAATTAGGGATTGGTGGCTAGGGTTTTGTTGTTAGGGTTTGATTAATTAGGGGTTTTGGTTTATATAGGCTTATTAATTAGAATTTTAATTGAGGTTTGTTAATTAGGGTTTTAATTTATTTAGGCTTATTAATTAGGATTTTAATTAAGGTTTGTTAATTAGGGTTTGATTAGGAGTTGTTAATCAATTTCAGGGATTTAGTTAATTAATTCTATGGGTTTTAATTGGATGTTTTAATTAGGTGTTTTGAGTCAATTAAGTGTTTTAGGTTAGGAGTTGATCGAATTTATTGGTTTACTTAGGCACGAGTGAAATATCCTAAAAAAAAAAAGCTACTTAATGTCTACTTTTATAATTCTGATACTCATTTTAATTACTTTCTTTTTTTTTTGTTCTCTTCTCTAATTACTAGAGAGTAAGATGAGAGGAGAAGTATTTTATGATTTTGTGATTTTTTTTTGGTATTTTATGCAATTTACCCGAACCTAAAATGATGAAAATTTGATACTTCGAAGTCTAGAAGTTCAGTAATCAATTGAAATTACCAAAAAGATAAAGCAGCAAGCTAAATGGAATGCAAAGATATGAAAAGGCGGGCCGGAAAACGAATTTGGAACTTGGGCGCACACACAGTTGCTCCCAAGTTTCTCTGCACAACTTGGGCTCACACACAGTTGCTCCCAAGTTTATTGTCTCTTTTTTTCTTTACCTTTTGGTACTATATTCCGGTATTCCTTCGATTCTTTTAACACTTTTCTCAAATCCGAAGACTTTAATACTAACTTTTATAGGGGTAGGCTCGGATCTAAGAACCAGAGTACGCGCGAAACGAGAAATCGGGGCCAAAACCCTATCAAGAAACTTGGGCGCACACATAGTTGCTCCCAAGTTTTTTCTGCACTTTTCTTCTTCTTTGTTTCTTTTCTCGATACTTTTCGCGCGATTTGGGATGCAAGATTATAGATCCGAAGGTCCCAATAACAATATGTATGAAAAACGAGTTCGGATCTAAGAAATAAATTGTGCTTACTATGAAACTCGGGGTTGAAAACTGTTGCAGACACTTGGGCGCACAGATAGTTGTGCCCAAGTGCTTTGTTGCACTTTTTTTTCTTTTATTTTAATATATATTTTTTTCGGATTTTACTTAATGAAGATGAAATGGATGCAAAGTCTATCCTAATCATGAGTTCGGAATGCAAGAAATAATGCAGATCTACGAAGTAGGGATGATCCTAAGCATGTTACTAATGATGGATGATTACTAAGTATTAGATCTACTGAAAAATATTACTATTAATGCAGATCTACAATGCATGCATGATCCTAAGCATATTTCTAAACATTAATGATATTGAATATCAATGGAAGAGAACGTAATCTAGAAATACCGGTCGGAATCGTATCTTTCAAATCGTAGGTTGAAGTTTTCGCGCAGATCCATGGCTTTCGGAAGCTCTCTCCATCGCTAATCTTGGGAAACAAAAGCTCCTTCTTCTCCTTTCGTCTAGATCCAAAGCTCTCTCTTTGGTGGCTACTCTCTCTTTCTCTCTTTTCTTCTAGTTTTTTCTATTCTTTTTGGTAGCCTCCCTCTTGTAAATGACATAAGAGATCCTTATATAAGGGTTTTTTCGTGGAGAAGGGGTTAGGGCTGCTGTTTGCATGAGTTTCCAGAGGTTTCACGCAAACCCAGGCAAGTCTAGGGTTACGGGGAACTTGTGTGCGCCCATGTTAGCTTGGGAACTTGGGCGCATGCATAGATGCGCCCATGTTGGTTTTGGGAGCTAAGTGGGCTTATGGTTCGGTTCCGGACTGTTTTCGGGTTGAGGTCAGGTCGGGATTGCGAAAGATAGAGCGAAACCCACACAAATATGTATTCAAGCTTCATTCTAGGCCAACTGGACACCTGGGCGCACCTGTGTGTGCGCCCAAGCATAGGTTGAAACTTGGGCGCACCTAGGGTGGCGCCCAAGTGGTCTCTAGTAGGGGGATCGTTAGGGCTATCTTCCGCGGGCCATAACTCTTGGACCGTTGGTCGGAATTGGACGTTCTATATATCGTCGGAAAGCTCTTGAAAAGTAGAATCTGTTGGTCCATACATCATAGTGATCAGAGGTCGGAAAATGTAAGGGACCTGGGGTTCAGTTGACCTTGGGTTTGGTTTGGGTTGAATTTGGACTAAAACAAAGGGAATTGGACTTGGGCGCACTTGTGGGGGAGCCCAAGTGGATTTTAGAACTTGGGCGCACACACAGGCGTGCCCATGTTATCTTATGGGTCAAAAGGGCGTGGGGTTTGGTTTTGGATTGCTTTCGGATTGAGAATGGGCTGGAACTATGAAGAATGGAGAGGAACCAACTTAAATGTGCATCAGAGTATGTTATAGGGTAACCAGAGACTTGGGCGCACTTGTGTGTGCGCCCAAGTGTGTCCTTGGAGCCTGGGCGCAGCTGAGTGTGCGCCCAAGTGGAGCTTGGAACTTGGGCGCACCTATATGGGCCCAAGTGTGCCCCTGGTGCGGTATCACTTGTGTAGTCTTCTGATGGCCATATCTTTTGATCCATTGGTCGGAATTTGACGTTCTATATATCGCCGGAAAGCTCTCGGAATATAGAATCTTGTGGTCTTTAAATCCTAACGGTCAGAGGTCAGGAAAATAAGGGATACTTGGATCAATGATTCTAACCTCTTGACTCATGTTAATCGCATTGTACTTAGGCAAACTATATGTAGTTTCTTTGGGGACAACCTGAGTGAGTTTTATGTAGTCTGGAAGGGGCTTGGGTGGTGTTGTAGCCCGTGCCTGGTATGAGTAGTGGGTTGAACTCAAGATCTCAACGCGATTCGGCCTTTTCTCTCACAATTTCTATGAATTGCCGAACTAAGTCTAAAAGTATCAACAAGCATCTTCATCGTCATTAATTAATCTGAATTATGCCATTAACCATTCAATTATGGGTGAAATGGGGGCATCATCATATATGATAAGTGTTTAAGGCTATCACAGGGGGCCAAAATGAGGTGTCTACAGTAAGCACTCATCCCACTGAACCTTGAAATCCAATACACAAGCACGCAACATATCTTCGAGAGTTTGTATCGTCCTTTCTGACTGACCATCTGTCTGAGGATGATAAGATGTACTGAACTGGAGTTTGGTACCCATGGACTCATGAAGAGTTTTCCAAAACTTTGAAACAAACCTACTGTCTCTGTCTGAAGTAATGGAGACGAGCTGACCATGTTTACTAACAATCTCATTAACAAATAACTTCGCAAGTGGTGCCATATGCATCATGTTCCCTGTCTTCATCGGAATGAAGTGAGCTGACTTTGTCAGATGATCTACAATAATCAAAATCGCATTATTCCCCTTCTTGGTATTCGGCAAACCGGAAAAGAAATCCATGGTGATGTGCTCCCATTTCCACTCCGGAATCTCCAATGGTTGTAACAAACCTGGAGGCTTCTGATGCTGTGCCTTAATCAACTGACAAGTCAGACAACGAGACACAAAAGCTGCTATCTCTCTCTTCATGTTGTTCCACCAAAATCTATTCTTCTAATTGTGGTACATCTTCGTGCTACCCGGATGCATAGAATATCTCGTGCTGTGAGCTTCATTCATTATTTTACTTTTCAAATCATCCACATTTGGCACACATAACCGGTCACGAAAATACAATATCCCATTCACCATCTTGAAAACTGGACGTTCTGTAATATTATCCACTATCTTAGCCAAGTCTGGGTCTTGCAACTGATTTTCCTTGATCTTCTGGATGAATGTAGGTTTTGATACTGTCATGTTTGCTAACATCGCACCCAATTTTAGAGTTTGCACTTCTACACCCAACTCTTCAAGCTGCTGTAAGACACCAATTCCTCTCAAACTGGTCATGACCACTGATTTCCTGCTCAATGCATCAGCTACAACATTCACTTTGCCTGGATGATATTTGATTGGAAAGTCATAATCTTTGATATACTCCATCTACCGTCTCTGCCTCATATTTAATTCCTTCTGCGAAAACAAATACTGTAAACTTCGGTGATCTGAATGGACCTCAAATTTCTCTCCATAGAGATAGTGTCTCCACATCTTCAAAGCAAAAACAACTGCTGCCATTTCCAAATCATGAGTTTCATAGTTCTTCTCGTCGTCCTTTAACTGTCTCGAGCCATAAGCAATCACCTTGTCATCTTGCATCAATACACAACCTAGTCCCACATTCGAAGCATCTGTGTAAACAATAAATCCGCCATTGCTCGAGGGTAACGTAAGGATTGGAACTGTGGTTAACCTTCCTTTCAACTCTTGAAAACTGGTTTCACATTGTTCGGTCCAAACAAATGGGACATTCTTCCTAGTCAATTTTTTCAACGGTACTGTAATGGACGAAAAACCTTGGACAAATCTTCTGTAATAGCCTGCTAACCCCAAAAAGCTTCTAATTTCTGTCACACTACTTGGCCTCACCCAATTGAGAACTGCCTCTATCTTGGCTGGATCAACTGCTAAACCTTCTCTGGAGATGATGTGGCCTAGAAAAGCAACTTGCTCTCACCAGAATTCGCACTTACTGAGTTTTGCATATAGCTGGCTGTCCCTCAAAAGCTGCAACGCTGTCCTCAAATGTTCTTCATGCTCCTTCTTACTCTTGGAATACACCAGGACATCATCAATGAATACTACCGTAGAGTGATCCAAATAGGGTGCAAAGACTTTGTTCATAAGAGCCATAAAGACTGCGGGTGCATTCGTCAAACCAAAGGGCATCACTAAGAACTCATAGTGCCCATATCTTGTTCTAAAGGCTATTATCTGAACATCTGAGTCTCTAACTCTCAACTGATGGTACCCTGACCTCAAGTCTATCTTGGAAAAATAGGCTGCTCCTTACAATTGATCAAATAATTCGTCTATCCTTGGCAATGGATACTTGTTCTTCACGGTCACATGGTTCAACTTCCTGTAGTCAATGCACATTCTCAAACTCCCATCCTTCTTTTTCACAAACAACACCGGTGCACCCCAAGGTGAAACACTTGGCCTAATAAAACCTTTGCTCAACAAATCCTGCAATTGGAGTTTTAGTTCACCCATTTCTGCTGGAGCCATCCTGTATGGTGCAATCGAGATCGGAGTTGTCCCTGGAAGGAGCTCAATTGTGAACTCAACTTCTCTAATTGGTGGTAAACCCGGGATTTCTTCTAGAAAAACATCCGGAAATTGGCACACAATGGGGATATCCTCCACCCCTTGGGACTGTTTATCCTCCGTGATAAACGCAATAAATGCCTGACACCCACTCTAAACTAATCTGTTTGCCTTTGAAACTGAAATAAACCCTGCCTGAGTTTTTCTCTTGTTCCCCTGAAATATCAATTCTGCCTGTGGTCCTTGGAATCTGACTGTTATGGTTTTACTAAAACAATCCATGGTGGCATGATATGCTTCTAACCAATCCATGCCTAAGATGACATCAAAATCAAGCATGTCTAAAACAATGAGGTTGGCCGGTAAATTAACATCTCCTAAAAAAACTGTACAGCTAGGGTAATAGGTTCTACACAACTTGTTTCCCTACTGGTGTGGTCACTACTAATATATAATCCAATTCACTACATGGTGCATCAATCATCTTAGCAAAACTAGGAGATGAAAAGGAATGCGTGGATCCAGGGTCAAACAAAATCTGGGCTTCTACCCCACAAACAAGAAGTTTACCTTCTACCACGTCTCCTGCAGCTTCAACATCTGCACGGTTGAGATAATATAAACGTCCATGCATCTGTAGTCTATTTGGTACTTGGTTCTGCCTTCCTTCGCCATGTCTGTTCTGCTGTGGAGGACAAGTATTCTGATTCTGTGCTGGTTGCCTAGCCTGTTGCTGAGGTGGTCTAACTTGATTCTGAGCTGATTCTTGATTCTGAGGAGCTGCTTGTCTCTGCTGTTGGTTTCTGTTCCCCTGATTCTGAAGTAGTGGGCAATCCTTGATTGCATGATTCATAGCCCCACATTTGAAACAGGCATCCATGGCCTTACGACATTCATGTGTTTCATGATTCTTGCCACAATGTCCACAACCCTGCCTCACTTGACCTTGTTCTTGCCTTGGCTTCTTGTTCTGTTGTTGCCTCTGATTATGCTGCTGATAGTGCTGCTTCCTGTCCTGAACGATCATGTTGTTAATATCTTCAAACGTATATGCCCGCTTGACTGCCTCATCATATGTAGCTGGTGGAACTACTCCTATGACATCTCTCATGATGATCGGATTCAACCCTTCCAAAAACTTCGTTATCTTTTTCCTTTCAGTGTCAATCAACTCGGTAGCATATCTAGCCAATCTCTCAAACTTGGTGACATAGTCTAGCACCGTCATGCTGCCTTGCTTGAGCTGGTGAAATTCAATAGCCTTCTGCCTCTTCACATGAGAGGGAATGTATTTATCCTGAAACTGGGTCTTGAACGCTGCCCACGCCTCTTCGTCAGCCATTACCGCATATGGGTCCTTAATTGTTTGCCACCACCGATCTGCAAGCCCGTAGAATAGTGAAACTGTGAGGTTGACCTTCTGTATTCCCGTGCACATAAAGAGATCGAAGATTTTCTCGGTATTGACTAGCCAGTCATCTACCACTAACGGGTCCTCATTGCCCGAAAATTCCTTCGGTGCTCTCTTCCTAAATTTCTCAAATAGTGCATCAGGGTCATGATCCCTATTTTGAATAACAATCTGCGGACCCACGGGTGGTGGAGCTACATTCCTGTTCTGAAGTACTTCCAAGAGTTGCCTCTGGACTTGAGCCATTTCATCATCCTTCTATGCTAATTGTTCTTGAAATCTTGCTTGGTTTTCATTAGCCTGCCTTTGTTGTGCTATCATAGCTTGCATTAGTTCTTGAAACTGTGTAGTTGTTGGTGTATTAGATGTGTCTGACTCATTCTGATTACTACCTGAAGCATGATGATTTGGAGCTTTTCTTGGAGGCAAAGTGTTGTAAAACAAGTAGTTAGTACACAATAAACATGGTACAAGGGTTTCTAAGGTCCTATACGAACAAATCTATCGAACTCACGAATCCTCGCCACGTTCCTAAGACCTTTCTAGTTTCTTTTAAGTGCCTGAAACATGTCCCACTCTGATACCAGTCCTGTCGCGACCCCGGAACGGATCCCGGGCCCGCGACGTGTTGATGATTGCGTTGTTATGTTTTCTCACAGGTTCCCGCGGTGAGGATTCCCAAAGACACGCGGAATCTGACTCACATGATCAAGTATGCGGAAGCGTGTAGCAAATCACGTCAAAATAAGCACCAATAAATCTTTAAGTGCTATGACAAAATAATAACAAGACATACTATCCAAAGGAAGGAGTTAACATGGCATTCCCATGATAATTCAAGTTATGAGACTAACACGAAAGTAAGTTAAGTTAGTTACATCCCATAAGAGGCCAACAGAGGCCAATACAATTCTCAAAACAACAAAAGAAACCCCATGACAGAATGAGGAAACTCAAGAACCCGCCCGACGTTTAGTTGACATCGTCGGGCAGCCACTCTCTAACAGGGGTTGGCTCAAAAGCCTCCTCCGGACGCTCCTCCTCAAAGGCAACGTCTCCTGCACCTGGGCACCAACAACAGGAGTCAAACCCAACGGTTTGGCAGGTAACCAATTTAGGTACAAGTATGAAGCAATAAATGTTTTAGGAAAAACATATAAGCAATTCCCTGATTCGAAATACTATGATGACTGAGATGCATTTTCGAGAATACAAACAAAACTGGGATACTAAAACAAACTAGCATGAGTAGATATAATATCATGAATAGTTACATTCCACAAAGAGCTCATCCTTTCTCTATCATATATATAATGGAAAGAGCAAGCACGCACGACAAGCACGATATACATAATATAATCACGACACGATTCCCACATATACGGGGATTTCCGGCCGCGGAACCGGACACGCACGATGTGTAATAAAATACACGACTAGTCTGCAGACAGTCCACATGTTTAAGGACCCCCAGACAGTGGATCAAACTGAAAGGGCAGTCCAAGCTCAGTGGTGTTCACTTAGATTCATGAATGCACAAAACACGCGAAACATGATCCAAACACGTCGAGATAAAAAGGGGGAAAATCACTTACCAAAACACAACAAACACGACTAGCAAAAGGCATAATTAATATGCATAACACGCTTAGGAAGTGACCCGTTTTTCTTGAAACAAATCTTCAAAACGAACTTCTACTTGAAATTCAAAACGAGTGCACGATGGTATTTATTGTACCAAGACGGAAATTCAAAATACGAAATCTGACAAGCATGTGTTAAGGCTATTAATTGAGCTTTGTGTAATTGGGACCCCAAATGTAAGAATATACAAGAATTGGTGTCCCCGAAGTTGGGTTGCATTTTGAAGTTCCATTTACACAATGTCAAGTCAAAAACCTTAACATAGTCTAGTTTTCCAACCTTCAAGAAAATACACAAATGAAATAATTCTTCTTCCTGAATCTGGCAGGTTCGCTCGAGCGGAACTTGTGAGGAATTGACACTTCGCTCGAGCGAGACAGTTCGCTCGAGCGAACAATAAGGTCGCTCGGGCGGACAACTCTCTGTCTTGCTCCGGATTAGACAGTGGGCAGTTTGCTCGAGCGGACATATGGTCGCTCGAGCGGACAACTCTCTGTCTGCGCTCGGACCAAGCAGTGGCTTGGTCGCTCGAGCGGACAAGCTTCTGCCTGTGCTCGCTGAGTGCAGAAAAATCATTTCTCTTGTACAACTTCCCACACATTTCTCTCCTTCTTCTCATCCTTAAATCACATACAATCCCTTGAGCCCTCATGCTCACCAAGGGTTCATTTTCACCATTTCAACATCCAATCCAATGAAAACAAGATCATGAAGTTTATAAACAAATTCATATGCACAATTTCAAGAACAACCATGAAATCAAAAATACACATGCAACATTGAGCCTATAAAGATTACTTGCTTTAGTCCAAGATGTCTCACACTTCTCCAAGCACTTCACTCACTAATCCAAAGAACTACAAAAAACCCATGAAAGCCACACAAAACTCACTCAATCTTGAAAACAAGAAACCCATTTTACCAAAGGGGTTTGTAACATGAAAAACTAGATTTTTAAGGAACTAAAAGGACTTCATGAAAAGTATGGGTTGAAGCTCTTACCTAGAAATGGCCAAACAAGAAGAGATGAGGAAAAAATGTAGAGCTTGTCCCACAAGAAACTCCAAGAAATTTGTACCAATAGAAAGCTTGCAAGGAGAGGAAGAAGATGATGGTCTTGGAATTTTATTTGGAGATCTCTAGCTAGATCATGCAAGGTGAGGAAGATGGAAAGGAAAGAGGGATTTTCAGCCCTAGGTTAAGAAAGTTGCAGGAATTTTGGGGAAATGAATGAAAGAGATGAGGGTTAGGCTTAAGTGATGACAATGGGGCCCAATGAACTTTGAACTTTGAAGTGACGAAAACATGATCTTGTGGGCCTCGAATGACTTCGACAAAGAAGGATAAAACGATCCTCGAAATATCTAGTTTCCAAAAAGTGTAAGTGTATTTTTGACATGGTTTTGAGATCTCAAAAATTGTGTCCAGATTTGTGCAAAAAGACCACTTTACCCTTTTTGGGCCAGAACTTGGGCTTTTGGGCTTCAAACATGAATGGGCTGAAAATAAAAGTTGTAACACATAGTAAAATCACTCAATTGAAATCAAAATCACAAATACACGGAAATCGATACGATCCTCCCAAGCTTACACGTGCACTCAGGCCTTCCTGAGTGTGTCAGACTGGTACTAAACGTTCTCAAAATTCACAAAGCTATGTCCAAGACTAAAACTAATTACTTCTAACACAACGACAACTAAATCCACTTAGTCCTAAAAATACAATAATCGCACACTAATCGAATTAGTCTGGGTCGGGGTCTAACACTTACTGTCTCCCATCCTTCTTCTAACAAGATATCTGGATGGACCCACATCATCACACCATTTGGCATTTCTACTGAAACTAATCCATCCCTACTTTCCAATGGGTTTACCTATCGAAACTCGACATCTCCCTCTTCTTCTTGCACAGTGGGAATTCTAACTGGTTGTTTGAAACTTCCAAAGTGAACAAACACCATGTTAGTTGTCACCTTCTTGTCTTCTTTAGCCAAGGTGATGATGCCATTATTAAGTAACTCCTGGACCTTATTCTTAAAGACCCAGCAGTCTTTTATACCATGACTTATGACCCTATGGTATATGCAATACTTTGGGTCATTTGTTTTGCCTTCTTCTTCTGGTCTTTTACATGGCGGAAGCTTGATTTTCTCATTTTTTAAAAGAGTATGAAAAATTGACTCAGAATCTTCAATAGTAAAATCATATTCTCGAGGCATTCTTTCTTAAGTCCGACTTCTCTTCATCTTGTTTTGATCTTCATCATCTCTCTTCTGACTATTTATGAGTTTCCTTGAGTCAAGGGGTGAAGCTACTTGAACTGCCATAGCTTATTTCTTTTTGCCCCCACTTTTGGTTGGTTCAATCTTCCTGGTAGATTTCTTTTCTATTTCTCGATCTCTAATGATTGTTTCAGCTTCTATTGCTGCTTCTCACAACTCACCAAGGTCTTTTGCTTTATTTCTGACCAACTTAGCCCTTATTTTTTAATGTAAGTTTGTCCTACACTTGTCCGTCAAGGACTCGTGTGAAAGGTTTTATGGACATTTAAATGACAAAGCTTGCCATCTTTTGATAAAGGCAGTCGCTGATTCTTCTTTGCCTTGTTATTTTGTACATAGGCGAGCTGTAGTCATTGAACTGTCAGCATCGAAAAAATGATCAGTAAACTTTTGTTCTATATCCTTCCATGACTTTATGGAACCACTTGGTAGCCTTTTATACCAATCAAAGGTTGTTCCTTTCAATGTACTGGTGAACAATCAGATTTTTAATGCATTATTATTAGATATCTCTCCAGTCAACACCTTGAAGTGGCATAGTTGCTGATAAGATGAAGTGCTTCCATTAGAAGATTATAAATGAGGCTTCTTGAATTTAGGTGGAAATGGCTCATCATCCATTCAGGCTGGTTAAGGTGGGTTTGATCCTTTTTTGGATGATGTTACTCCCTCAGTGGCATTTTCAATCATCTTTTGGACTGCTTCAACCGTGACTCGAGTTTGCTCAACTCTTCTTCATCATTATTATGGTCCATATCATGATCATGACTATCTCTTTGATCACGTCTGTTGTGATCATTGCGAGAATGTCGTCCGGACTCCTTTTTGTTAATCTGCGTTTGAAGAGTGACCATCATTGTCATCATCTCTTCAAATCATTTGTTTGTATCCCGGACATATTGCATGAAACTTGGCTGGGGATTTGACTCTGAGAACTCTGGATTACCCTCTTGGCCTGTCACATAGACAGGAGCTACACTTGATTCTGACGAGAGAAGACCTGTGAGCTCGCCTAATACTCCAAATGTTTTTGGTGCCTGTTCATTAGATGATCCTTATGAACTACTTGAATCACAAATGTGATCTTTTTTTGTTACTTTCCTTCCTCTAGCAGTCGTGACACTCCTTGTTTGCGGCGCTGGGTGTTGAATAACTCCACCATTTCCTTAACATAGGCCGATGATTCTTTCTTTTTCTTACCTTTGCCAACCACATTGACCGCATAACTGATTGTTCGGGCTCTTTGGGGATCCACATGGGTGCGATCTTAAATTCATGGGCCTTGTGGGCCGCTCTTCTTTTCTTTCTAGATGCTCGTTGGCATGCTATTTGCACACTTGTCTCATCAAATGGTGCCTTTTCTTTAAGCTTTACAATCAGTTGAGTTGTGGCATCATTTGAAGGTCGCTCCATAATATCGACTTGGGTTGGATCAATTATCCTCTTTGCCTTAGCCCTTTTGGCATAATGATGAGCTTTGTCTTGCTTGACTTGGTGAAGGGATTGAGTCTGCATAGGTGGATTCCCACTTGAGTTGACTCGTTTGTTAATTCTTTTTTTATAGCTCTTGGATAAAACTCGAGGTCGGACCATCTGCTTCTTTGCAACAAAGTCATAATCATCCTTTTTGCTTCGAGGTCTAAATTCTGCTGGCTTGTTTTTTCTTGTCACCATTCGGGGATCATTTGAGCCCGGTGAAAATTTGACAACTAAAGGACCTCTCATTTTCTTAGGGGGGTGCTGTGGGGCTTTTTCATCCATTATCACATTCTTTCCCTTAAACAAGGTGAGAGGCTTGAAATCATTTTCAATGGGTACCGACAATCGGTCCCACACTGAAGTCTTCCTAGGCCGTTGCGTCCAGCCAGGCTTAGCCACTTTGATGGGGTAAGCAATAGGGCACGACCTGGTAACATCATCACAAGTTATAGTCTTTCTTACCACTCTGGTGGGGGTAAGTGCTAGATACAAGGGGCTTTTGTTTCATTTTTGAGCGTGCATGACCCATAAACCGTACCGCTCTGGTGGGGCAAGTGTGGGTGCATGGAGCTACAAAATTTTCTTCATCATTTTTCATTTGACATTTTATATTTGATTGGAATTTAATGGATTGATTAAACTTGGATCCATTCAAACATACCTTATTTTGAAATTGATATGTTGATGGAGTTTGGTGAGAGTTACCTAACTGACAATAAGCTCCATGGTTGGACGTCCCTTGCATGTCCTTTGGAACTTGGTAGTTTTCTAACCCTTTGTCAGCTTGTTGACCAATAGCTAGCTGATCAACTTGAAAATGAGGAAATTTGCCTTCTTTTGACACTTCATGAGTTTAGGAGAAAACAAACTTTTGATTTTCCAAAACTGCATTTTCTCCTTGCAACTCTTCAAACCTTCTCTTTGCAGTCTTTACAAGGGTCTTGATCATTTGCACGGAGTTTCTTGCTTGGACTTTGTCCTCTAGGTAGGCCTTGTACTTGGTAACGTCAAAGGTGACGACAAGCTTGGTTGCCATTGATGAAACTTGATGACAAAACTTGAGATACTTTATGTTATACAGCCTGAAAAGAAGAAATAAATAGTGAGCTATATGTCCCACCGGGTGTGCCAAATTTCTGTACACGTAGAATAGATGTAAAATGTAAATTGTAGTTCATAGCAAACAGATTGTTTCTTCCAATTGTATTGTTATATTTCAATCCATAGCTTAATTAAAAAGTCTATGCTTTAGGTTATGGAAGACCATTTAACTTGAACTTGGTCATTAAGGGCTCTATACCAAGAGAGCTCACATAGGTGGACCATAAACAGTGATCCATAAATGCAGAAAATGGCATGAGTTCAGCCATGAAAGGCTATGGTTCAGATCATGAAAGACCATTTAAATTTGCCATAAAAAGCACTATAACAAAGAGAGCTGATCGTATAAGTTTGCCATCAACATCCAATTTGACATGTGATCCATGAGTTGTCTTGCTTGACTTTCTGCCTGGTGGGACCACAGCTCACTGTTTATTTCTTCTTTTCAGGTTGCATAACATAAAGTCTCTCAAGTTTGTCATCAAGTCTCATCAATGGCAACCAAGCTTGTCGTCACCTTAGATGATACCAATTACAAGGCCTACCTAGAGGCCAAAGTCCAAGCAAGAAACTCCATGCAAATGATCAAGACCCATGTAAAGACTGCAAAGAGAAGGTTCGAAGAGTTGTAAGGAGAAAATACAGTTTTGGAAAATCAAAAGTTTGCTTTCTCCAAAACTCATGAAGTGTCAAAAGAAGGAAAATTTCCTCATTTTCAAGTTGATCAGCTAGCTAGTGGTCAGCAAGTTCACAAAGGGTTAGAAAACTACCAAGTTCCAATGGACATGCAAGGGACATCCAATCATGGAGCTGATTGCCAATTAGCTAACTCTCACCAAACTCCATCAACATATCAATTTCAAAATAACGTATGTTTCAATGGATCCAAGTTTAATCAATCCATTAAATTCCAATCAAATGTAAAATGTCAAATGAAAAATGATGAAGATAATTTTGTAGTTCCATGCACCCACACTTGCCCCACCAAAGCGGTACGGTTTATGGGTCATGCACGCTCAAAAATGAAACAAAAGCCCCTTGTATCTAGCACTTACCCCACCAGAGTGGTAAGAAGGACTATAACTTGTGATGATGTTACCAGGTCGTGTCCTAGTGCTTACCCATCAAAGTGGCTAAGCCTGGCTGGACGCAACGGCCTAGGAAGACTTCAGTATGAGACCGATTGTCGGTACCCATTGAAAATGCTTTCGAGCCTCTCATCTTACTTAAGGGAAAGAATGTGATAATGGATGAAAAAGCCCCGCAGCGCCCCGCTAAGAAAATGAGAGGTCCTTTAGTTGTCAAATTTTCACCAGGCTCAAATGATCCCCGAATGGTGACAAGAAAAAACATGCCAGCAGAATTTAGACCACGAAGCAAAACGGATGATTATGACTTTGTTGCAAAGAAGCAGATGGTCCGACCTACAATTTTATCCAAGAGCTATAAAAAAAGAATTAACAAACGAGTCAACTCAAGTGGGAATCCACCTATGCAGACTCGATCCCTTCACCAAGTCAAGCAAGACAAAGCTCATCATTATGCCAAAAGGGCTAAGGCAGAGAGGAGAATTGATCCAACCCAAGTCGAAATTATGGAGCGACCTTCAAATGATGTCGCACCTCAACTGATTGTAAAGCTTAAAGAAAAGACACCATCTGATGAGACAAGCGCACAAATAGCATGCCAACGGGCAACTAAAAAGAAAAGAAGAGCGGCCCACAAGGCCCGTGAATTTAAGATCGTACCCATGTGGATCCCCAAAGAGCCCGAAGAATCAGTTATGTCGGTCAATTTGGTTGGCAAAGGTAAGAAAAAGAAAGAATCATCGGCCTATGTTAAGGAAATGGTGGATTTATTCGACACCCAGCGGCCGCAAACAAGGAGTGTCACGACTGCCAAAGGAAGGAATTGTTGGGATTGGTGTATGCCCTAAAGCCCACTGACTGCACTCACATCTCTGTTACTGGATATTTATTGGTTATTTAATGGAATGACATCTTTCTCTTTATACTTGTGTATATGTATGGTTGTGTAAGGCCCATTGTTTTCCAGTAAATGACTCAGGTGTGTAGTGGCTACGCACAGTAAGGTCTGAGTCATGGACACTTGAAACAATAAAATTGTTCATAACTGAGAGATGGAGTTGGGCACTTCATCTTGGTATAAGTTATAATGAGATACTCTCCTGTATTCAGGGTGACTTACCTTAGTCACGGAGGTCTTTCCGGATTTATCTCATTAGTGCATGTGTCATACATTGAACAGGACCACTTGTAGGTGTGATCTCTAAAATAGTACTATCACAGAGAGATATCAACTCACCTCTTGCTACTGAGTGACCAGTGCTCTTAATCTTGAGCATTTGTGGATGAACTGATGAAGTCAAGTTCTTGTGCTTTAATTCACTATGGGTGAGATCCTGTTCATGGGTCAACAGCTCTGTGTTTTGGGTGCTCGGGCTTGATTAGTTGGGACGTGCAAATGCAATATGGAATCTATGCCATCATATGATGGAATGATCGTCCCCTTAGAATTATCCGATTAATCATCAGAATCTAAGATCTTAGTATATGGATGTTCCATATGGATATTGAACTTGTGGGTCGCTCCCTGGATCAAGAGAATGATATCCGGATGATGATTAAGTCAAGGGTATGAAGTTCTAAGGATAAGATGTAATCAAGAAGGTAGATAGTACGTCGGTTAACCTACTTGATTATGGATGTTACATAGAGGGGCATTGTGGTCATTGTACTTGGTAGGTCAAAGACAATCGTCTATTTATGATGAGCTTTATTTGCAATTCAATATTTGTCCCTGGAGTGCAACCATAACTCTTTAGTGGAATGAGTTAGGGTTAAAATGATCCTAATGTTGCTATGGGGTTAGCATGGACATTTTGGTCATTTTGGGAGCCAAGGGCAAATATGTCTTTTGGTCCCTCTTCTAGCCACTTTCCTATATTGGCATGGTTTCCTAATTTAATTAAATGTTATGTGGTTGAATTAATTTTGTGGAAGAATAATTTTGAGTTTAAATTCAAATAGGCTTTTGATGGCATACATGAATTTAACTCTAGCTAAATTATTAACTAGTGGGCCATGGTGTGTTTAGCTATCTTGTGGGCCAGCCATAAGTGGAGCCCCTTTTGTGAGGTTTCCAAGTTTAACTAGGTATCTTTACTTGGAAGGAACAACTCCTCTTTGGGTAAGAATTCCTATAATTAAAGTTTGCTAATTTTTAGTATCTTTAATTAGAAAGTGTTGCACACTAAAGGGGCTGGTTGCTTATTTTATGGGATTGACATTCCTATTAGAAAGAGAACTCTTAAAAAGGAATGTGATCTTTATAAATAGAGATAGCACTACCCTTGGACGTCCAACATAGAAAGCAAGTAAGAAACACCAAGGAAACCCATTGGCCGCCCAAGACAACAAGGAGAGAATTCACGCCCAGCCCTTGCTGCCTTCTTCTTCTTCATTGAAGAGGCTGAGATCAGGTTCAGGCCTTTTCCACAAAGAGTAATTCTGAAAAACCCTTCTTAGGATTCCATAGTTTGATCCCACAATCAAGACCAATTAGATTGGGAAGTGGAATAGGAGAGAAGATCAAAGGAGAAATTTCTGCAACAAATTCCTGCACCTGTATTGCTGGTTGCACGCTGATATTAATCCTTTGAAGTCTTTCTTTTCAGAGTTTTAAGACATTCAAATCATCAAGGTAATAGTCCTCTATCTTCTCCTTTCTTTAGACACATGTTGATCATGATTTCATGGATTTCTATGCATGTTTTCATGGCTGGAAAATCAGATCTGGGTTTCTTGTTTTAAAACTTGAAAAACCAAAATCAGCCATGGCAGTCAACATTCAGATCTGCAATGCCTAAACTTTCAGGAAGGTAACAAAAAAAGATCACATTTGTGATGCAAGTAGTTCACAAGGATCATCTAATGAACAGGCACCAAGAACATTGGGAGTATTAGGCGAGCTCACATGTCTTCTCTCGTCAGAATCAAGTGTAGCTCCTGTCTATGTGACAGGCCAAGAGGGTAATCCAGAGTTCTCAGAGTCAAACCCCACGCCAAGTTTCATGCAATATGTCCAGGATACAAACAAACGATTTGAAGAGATGATGACAATGATGGTCACTCTTCAAACGCAAATTAACAAAAAGGAGTCCGGACGACAATCTCGCAATGATCACAACAGACGTAATCAAAGAGATAATCATGATCATGATACGGACCATAATAATGACGAAGAAGAGTTGAGCAAAACCCGAGTCACGGTTGAAGCAGTCCAAAAGATGATTGAAAATGCCACTGAGGGGGTAACATCATCCAAAAAAGGATCAAACCCACCTTATCTAGCCTGGAAGGATGGTGAGCCATTTCCACCTAAATTCAAGCAGCCTCATTTGCAATCATATGATGGAAGTACTTCATCTTATCAGCATCTATGCCACTTCAAGGTTTTGATTGGAGAGATATCTAATAATGATGCATTAAAAATCCGATTGTTCACCAGTACATTGAATGGAACAGCCTTCGATTGGTATAAATGGCTACCAAGCGGTTCCATAAAGTCATGGAAGGATATAGAACAAAAGTTTACTGATCATTTTTTCGATGCCGACAGTTCAGTGACTACAACTCGCCTATGTACAGAAAAACAAGGCAAAGAAGAATCAGCGACTGCTTTTATCAAAAGATGGCAAGCTTTGTCATTTAAATGTCCGGAAAACCTTTCACATGAGTCCTTGACGGACATGTATAGGACAAACTTGCATTAAAAAATAAGGGCTAAGTTGGTCGGAAATAAAGTAAAAGACCTTGGTGAGTTGTTAGAAGCAACAATAGAAGCTGAAACAATCATTAAAGATCAAGAAATAGAAAAGAAATCTACCAGGAAGATTGAACCACCAAAAGGTGGGGGCAAAAAGAAAGAAGCTATGGCAGTTCAAGTAGCTTCACCCCTTGACTCAAGGAAACTCGAAAATAATCAGAAGAGAGATAACGAGGACCAAAACAAGATGAAGAGAAGTCAAACTTTAAAAGAAAGAATGTCTCGAGAATATGATTTTGCTATTGAAGATTCTGAGTCAGTTTTTCATACTCTCCTAAAAAATGATAAAATCAAGCTTCCGCCATGCAAAAGACCAGAAGAAGAAGGCAAAACAAATGACCCAAAGTTTTGCATATACCACAGGGTCATAAGTCATGGTATAAAAGACTGCGGGGTCCTTAACAATAAGGTCCAGGAGTTACTTGACAATGGGATCATCACCTTGGTTAAAGAAGACAAGAAGGTGACAACTAACATGGTGTCTGTTCAGTTTGGAAGTTACAAACAACCAGTTAGAATTCCCACTGTGCAAGAAGAAGAGGGAGATGTCGAGTTTCGCTTGGTAAACCCATTGGAAAGTAGGGCTGGATTAGTTCCAGTAGAAATGCCAAATGGTGTGATGATGTGGGTCCATCCAGATATCTTGTCAAAAGAAGGGTGGGAGACAGTAAGAAGCAAATCATGCTCTGTTGCAACGTCAAATCCCTTCTGGAATGACAACTATCCTATGAGAAATGCTATGGGGGCAAGAAAACAAAAGGAAAAGACGTAGGCCAAATAAAAAGAAAAAGCCTAGTAAATCAAAAGAGGTTGTCACCCCAGTAGATTTGTTAACACAAGAGCCTCGAGTTCCATTTACTCTCAAGGACTTATTGCCACTTGATCTCTCTTTGTCTTTAGATAATCAAAAGCAGAAAGACGAATTAAGTGAGTTAAAAGATGATATACTCTCATGCAACTGTCTCTCACTGGTAGAGTTGAAAAAAGAACTGGATCAATGTGATGGTAATTATGGCCTTAGATGGGGATATAGAGATGGCGTGATTTCTTCTGAAAGTTCAGATGAATTAAGTCAAGATTCAACCAGACGACATATTTTTACTCAAGGAAACCATGATGAGCTATACTTTATCCCTGACCTCATAGCGACAGAGAATGATAGTTGTCGCGACCCCGGACCGGGAGTCCTAATCCGGGATCGGGACGCTAAATGGCTGAATGATTAATGATTGAAGGATCTATATCAACAACATACACATATTTAATCTCCCATAGGTGTCCGCGGTGAGGATATCACAACCATCAATGAATATTTCTTTTAACTACGGAAGCGTGTAGCAAATCAAATAGTCAATCCTTCCTTGGTCATCAAGACAATAACACAAGTCTAAACACTGTATCAGAATGAGCAATGATCTATAGCATGTTACCCAAAGTGAGTTAGAGTTTATACAAATATCATTTAATTACAATCCCCAAAATTAGAGGCCAACAAAGGCCAATATAGACAAAACAATAACCCAATGAATGGTTAAATAGTTCTCCTCGAAATGAAACGATTCTCGTAGCAACCCGATGTCTACATGACATCGTCAGCACGCCACTCGGCTAGAGGTTGCGGCTCACCTACCGCCTCCTCCGGCTCCTCCTCAAGGAAACCGGCAACGGGACCTGAGTACCAAAGCAAAGGATCAGACACGACGGTCTGGCAAGAGAGTGAAAAGATACAACAACAAATAATAGATGAAATATCTCGAAAAGCAAGGAAATCTATTTAAGCAAGAACTCTCACAAAATAGATAAATCATTTGCTAGAAAACATGTAAACAAGATAAAACATATGAGGTAACCAAGGGATCGGGAACTCACGAGATGGCAATCACATAAAGCTAAGTCCTCTGTCACTAAAGTGACAACAGTATCACGGGACGTTGATCTCAGTCATAAGAGATGAGGAGAATCAACGTAAATCATATATACACTATAAATATACAGGACGGGACCACGGTAGCGAACCGGGTATCGGGACGGGACCACAGAAATGACCGGGTATCGGGATCCAAACTGCAGCTGGCGGGACGGGAGAGGGATCTCCAAGTTGGTGGATCAAACCGACAAGGTATTCAAGCTTAGTGATGCCGACACATAGGTTAAATATCAAATCGAGACTTATGCAAGTAAATAGAGTACAATATATAAACGAGTAAGACGGGGTGCACAAGGGCACATTTTCGTTCCAAGTCGGGTAATATATCTCGGGACAAATCACTGTTACTAGTGTAACTATCATGCCTTCGGGAAAACACATCATGTAAGATAAATCTTGCAATGAGGTGAAACAATGAACTATAGCAATTTCGGGTAAAATACTGGTTTCAAGATCTATTTAGTATATAGGCATCCCATATGTCGATTATAATGAAGACTTGGTACTCCTTGAGTTAGAAGACATTCCAGGCTCCTTATACACCTTGAAGTTTCAAAACTTCGAGTGAAATCTTGGTGATATGGTTTCTTCCTCGAATGGCCTCATACAATGCTTAATAAATCTCCTTGATATAGAGGGGTTCCCAGAGAATAGACCCAACCATTGAAACAGTTGAACATTGTCCCAAACATAGTCTATGCCAGACGAACCGCGGGTTCGCTCGAGCAAGTCGCTCGCTGGAACGGTGGTCTGGGTGGGTTCGCTCGAGCGAACTCATTGGGTCGAGCGAATATTTAAATGCGTTCGAATGAACAACTCTCTGGAATGAGTTCTGGAATGTCCGCTCGAGCGACCATGGGTCCGCTCGAGCGACCAAGCTACTGGAATGCCCGAACCCTTTTCTGGACAGGTCGCTCGAGCGAAGTGTCATGGTCGCTCGAGCGAACTGTCCAGAAATTGATTCCGGACCAGTTCAACTGTCCTCTTTCTCTTCCTTCTACAATCTCATTTTAACCACTTTCATACATCAAATAAGGAGTATAAATCTCCATTCAAATGACTTCAAATTCCCAACTACATCCATCCCATTCTCCTCCATCCATATCACATCCCATACAAGCAAAGAGAAGAGGAAACCATTTCACACAATGTACATATTCAAGACAAAACAATGAAACATTAATTGCTATGAACCAACACTTCTATATGATCATAAATGCATTCATAAGGCTCTCCATCAAGGGCATTTATTTCAACCATAAACATATTAATGAAAACATGAAAATCCATAAATGCTTCACCAAACCATTTAAAACTTAAAACACCCAATCATTCACTTGCCTTGGGTCTTCAAATCAATGAAATCAAGCTCTAACAAGTCTCCCAAGAACGGAATCCAAGCTATGACAAAAATCCCCAAAACAAACAAACCCTAAAAGAGTCAAAACAATGAAATAGCAAGGAAATGTTCCAAGGATGATAGTGAAGCTTCTCAAGGGCTAGGAGATAACAATTCTAGAAGATGAGGGGGAAAACTTACTTGCAAGGTCCTCTAATGGCAATGGTGAGCTCAAAGAGAGTATTGTAATGGATGGTTTTCTCTAGCAATGGTGTCCAAAGAGAGCTATGGTGATGAGGAGGAAGGTGATGATCTCCACTACTCAAGTTGTGTAAGGTTGTGGTGAGTTGGGTGATTGCAAGCAAGAGCAAGAAGAAGAAAATGAAACCCTAGGCTCTCACTCTCTTGTGCTGGAAAAAGAAGATTGAAGAAGATGGTCTCCTCTTGTAGTAAGTGAGGAGTGGGCTCTACCACTAACAACCTAATTAAGCTGAAAACATGGCTTTAGGGGCTTCTAATGGATTCGACGAAGAAGGAAGAAATGATCGTCGAAATATCTAGTTTCCAAAAAGTATATGTTTCGCGGGTTTCGGGAATATCAAGCTTTGGGTACAGATTTGGTGTGCAATGACTGTTTTGCCCTCAAGGCCAAGAAATCGGGTTTCGGGATCTCGCACGAGCACGGGATCAACATGAAGGTTTTATGGAATAACAATACCAATAAAATGGGATTAAAACCATGAATGTAAAAATCTCCGATAAATCCTCAAACATATGCAATGTCACGAAAAGGGACCCCCAAAGGGCCCTACTAGTTACCAAAGCATTCAAAGTAGCCCAAACTAGAATCAAAGCTATTCCAAAACCAACTTAGCCAAAAACACTAATCAAGCTTAGCACTAATACGTAACTTAATTAGCACTAATCGGGTTCACTCGGGTCGGGGTCTTACATCCTCCACCCCTTAGGGCATTTGGTCCTCCAAATGAAACATAAGACTCACCTCTGGTAGAAGATGTGGGTACTTCTTCTGCACTTGATCTCGTAATTCCCACGTTGCCTCTTCCGGTCCATGATTCTCCCACAATACTTTCACCCACTGAATAGTCCGAGTCCACAACTCTTGTTCCTTTGTGTCGATGATCTCAACTAGCTTCTCAACATAAGTAGCATCCTCTCTGATCTCTAATGGCTCATGCCGGAGTACATGGGACGGATCGGGAACAAACTTCTTCAATATAGACACATGGAAGACGTTGTGTACGCCGGATAGCTCAGGTGGTAAGGCTAATCTGTAAGCCACATCACCGATCTTGCTCACAATATCATATGGCCCAATGTATCTCCGTGATAGCTTACCCTTCTGTCCAAATCTCAATGTTCCCCTTGTAGGTGACACTTTCAAGAAAACCTTATCTCCTTCCTTGAACTGTAAATCCCTGCGATGGGAGTCTGCATAGCTCTTCTGTCTACTCCGGGACACTTTCAGACGTTCTTGAATCAACTTGATCTTGTCGCTGGTCTCACTAACCATAGTCGGTCCATGGAAACTGCGAGTGCCGACTTCTTCCCAACAAAGAGGTGTCCTACACCTTCTGCCATACAAGGCCTCAAAAGGAGCCATCCCAATTCTCGAGTGGTAACTGTTGTTGTAAGCAAACTCACACAACGTTAGAGTCTCATCCCATTGAGTCTTGAAATCTAACACACAAGCACGGAGCATATCCTCAAGAGTCTGAATCGTCCTCTCTGACTGGCCATCTGTCTGCGGGTGATAAGTTGTGTTGAACTGTAATCTCGTACCCATAGACTCATGCAATGTCTTCCAGAACCTCGAGACGAATATGTTGTCTCTGTCGGATGTGATAGAAACCGGTTGCCCATGGCGACTGACAATCTCGTTGACAAACAACTCTGCCAAAGGTAGCATGTGCATCTTCTTCCCTGCCTTCATAGCAAGGAAATGCGCTGACTTGGTGAGACGGTCCACAATGACCCAAATCGCATCGTTGCCTCTGCTAGTCCTCGGTAATCCCGAAATAAAGTCCATGGTAATGTTTTCCTACTTCCATTCCGGGATCTCTAATGGCTGTAACAATCCTGGAGGCCGCTGATGCTCTGCTTTAATCAACTGACAGGTCATGCAATGGGAGACAAACGCTACAATCTCTCTCTTCATATTGTTCCACCAAAATCTGCCCTTCAAGTTCTGATACATCTTTGTGCTGCCGGGATGCATGGAGTACTTCGTGTTGTGAGCCTCAATCATGATATCATTCCTCAAATCTTCAATGTTAGGTACACACAAACGGTCATGGTAGTACTAAACTCCATCAACAATACGAAAATCAGGACGTTCTGCTATATGCTCTGAAATCTTGGCCAACTCTGGATCTTGCAACTGACTATCCTTGATCTTCTGAATGAAAGAAGGTTCTGACACTGTCATATTAGCTAACAAAACACCCTTCCTTAGTGGCTGTAGGTCTAAACTCAATTCTTCAAACTGCTCGAAAATACAAGTGCCACTAAGATTTGCCAAGCCTACTGATTTTTTATTCAAGGCATCAGCAACTACATTGGCCTTCCCCGGGTGGTACTTGATTGGAAAATCATAGTCCTTGATATATTCCATCCATCTTCTCTGCCTCATGTTCAATTCCTTCTGTGAAAACAAGTACTGTAAGCTGCGGTGGTCGGAGTGGACTTCGAACTGCTCTCCATAGAGGAAATGTCTCCACATCTTCAATGCGAACACAACCGCTGCTAACTCCAGGTCATGGGTGGCATAGTTCTTCTCGTGATCTTTCAACTGTCGAGATCCATAAGCAATCACTTTTCCTTCTTGCATCAACACACAACCAAGTCCAACATTCGAAGCATCGGTAAAAATGGTGAAACCGCCTCTCCCGGATGGCAAAGTAAGGACTGGTGCTGTAGTCAATATCTTCTTTAGCTCTTGGAAACTCTCTTCAGACTGCTCTGTCCACACATATGGTGCATTTTTCCATGTCAACTTCGTCAAAGGTGACGCAATCGATGAAAAACCTTTCACAAACCTACGATAATAACCTGCCAATTCGAGAAAACTCCTGATTTCCGTCACATTCTTCTGTCTTTCCCAATTCACTACTGCTTCAATCTTGGACGGATCCACTGACAATCCTTCTTTCGAGATAATGTGCCCTAGAAATGCTACTTGGTCTAGCCAAAATTCACACTTGTTAAGCTTTGGATACAGCTGATTCTCTCTTAAGAGTTGCAATGCAATCCTCAAATGTTCTTCATGCTCTTCCTTGGTCTTGGAGTACAACAAAATGTCATCAATAAATACTACCACAAATTGATCTAGATACTCTGCAAATATCTTGTTCATCAATGCCATGAACATTGCCGGTGCATTAGTCAACCCAAATGGCATCACTAGGAACTCATAGTGGCCATACCTAGTCCGGAAAGCTGTTTTCAACACATCTGATTCTCTAACTCTCAGCTGATGGTAACCGGATCTCAAATCAATTCGAAAAGTATGATGCACCTTGTAACTGATCAAACAATTCATCTATTCTTGGTAATGGGTATTTGTTCTTGATGGTCATCTGATTCAATCTTTTGTAATCAATACACATTCTCATCGAACCATCCTTCTTCTTAACAAACAAGACTGGAGCTCCCCATGGTGAAACACTCGGTCTCACAAAACCTTTGTCTAACAATTATTGCAACTAAGTCTTCAACTCTCCCAACTCCGCTGGAGTCATTCTATATGGTGCAATAGATATCGGGGCAGTCCCCGGTAACAACTTGATGGTGAAATCAATCTCTCTCATGGGTGGCAAACCTGGAATCTCCTCCGGAAAAACATCCGGGAATTCCCAAACAATTGGGATCTCCTCCACCCCTTTGGACCGTTTATCCTCCGTGATAAACGCTAAATACGCCTCACAACCACTTCTCAAAAGTCTGTCAGCCTTCAACGCTGAGACAAACCCTGCACAAGGATTCCTCCTCTCTCCCTGAAACGACACTCCTGCTGGTGTCTCAACCAACTTGAAAGTGAGGGTCTTATGGAAACAATCTATAGTGGCATGGTACCCTGCCAGCCAATCCATCCCTAGGATGACATCATAATCAAACATCTTCAAAGAAATGAGATCTGCGGTCAAAACCACTTCCCCTATCTGGACTGTGCAACTAGGGTAATATGTACTACAATTAATCTGTTTACCTATTGGGGTTGCCACAGTCAAAATAAACTCAAGTTCTCTAGCATGCATATCAATCAATTTAGAAAACTTATGGGACACGAAGGAATGTGTAGAGCCAGGGTCAAACAAAATCATAGCTTTAATCCCACAAACAAGAAGTGTACCTTCCACTACATTACCCGCTGCCTCTGCATCCACTCTATTGACCTCGTAAATTTGCCCTCGAAGCTGTGGCCTGTTCTGAGCTTGTTGTGGCCTGCCATGTGGTGCATTCATGTTCTGCTGCGGTGGACGCTGCTGTCCCTGCTGATGACGGGCCTGCTGCTGCTGTCTGAACTGTTGTTGCTGTGGTGCTTGCTGCTGAAGTGGCCTAGGCTGGTTTTGGACAACCAATGCATGCTGTGGTGGTGGTGGTGGACGTTGTGGCCCTTGCTGTTGCTGCTGATTCTGTCTGTTTGGCCTAGGGCAATCCCTCATCCGATGGTCCATCGAACCACACCTGAAGCACGCTCCCGTAATAGTACGACACTCAGCACTAGCATGGTTCTTCCCACAGTGGATACAAACCACTGGATTCTGCACATTTGGTCCTGTCCTCTGCCTCTTATTTTGATGGTTCCTCTGATGCTGGAATTTCTGCTGCTGAACTGGACTCTTGCCTTGCACTTTGAGGATCTTGTTGTGGAAGTTTTCGAACTTGTAGGCCCTCTTGACTGCCTCATCAAAGGTAACAGGTGGTACCACTCCGGTGGCATCCCTCTCAATGAAGGGATTAAGCCCCTCAAAGAATTTAGCGATTTTCTTCTCCACCGTATCTACTAAGTCCGGGGCATATCTAGACAATCTCTCGAACTTGGTGAGATATTCTAAGACTGTCATACTCCCCTGCACCAACTGCTGAAACTCTATGGCCTTTTGCTTCTTGACGTGGGCGGGTACGTATTTGTCATGAAACTACCTCTTGAAGTTTTCCCACACTTCTGCATCAGCCATGGTTCTATATTCTTCTCTCACTGTTTTCCACCATCTGTCTGCTGTGCCAACAAAAAGGGATGATGCTAGCTTCACTCTAACTCCCCCTGTACACTGCAAGATCTCAAAAATATTCTCGGTATGTTCCAACCAGTCATCTGCAGCCAGTGGGTCCTCTTCCCCAAGGAATTCCTTCGGAGCTCTCTTCCTGAATCGCTCAAACAAGGCATTGGGATCATGTTGCCTTTGGTTTATGACGATAGCTGGTTGAGGTTGAACCTGTTCTGGTCTTCTCTGTAGGACCTCAAGTAGTTGCCTTTGCATCTCTGCCATCTCCCTAGCGTGATCCTCTTCCCTCTTGAGCATCTGTTCTTGCAATCTGGCCTGGTTCTCATTGGCTTGACGTTGCTGGTCAAGCATCGCTTGCATCATTTCCAGAAACTGATTTGGTGGGTTGTTCTCAACCATATCTTCTTCTACTAGCCCGGTGTGATCACTGTTACTGCCAGAAGGAATGCCATTCAATGTTCCCTTACGTGGAGGCATGATGCTGCAAACCAATTTGTTAGCACATAATAACATAAAGGGTCACACATTGCTCACACGATACTAGCTAACGAAAGATCTAACGGATCCTCGCCACGTCCTTAGGATTTCTAGTTTCTTTTAATTGTATGAAACACGTCTCGCTCTGATACCAGTCTGTCGCAACCCCGGACCGGGAGTCCTAATCCGGGATCGGGACGCTAAATGGATGAATGATTAATGATTGAAGGATCTATATCAACAACATACACATATTTAATCTCCCACAGGTGTCCGCGGTGAGGATATCACAACCATCAATGAATATTTCTTTTAAGTGCGGAAGCGTGTAGCAAATCAAATAGTCAATCCTTCCTTGGACATCAAGACAATAACACAAGTCTAAACACTGTATCAGAATGAGCAATGATCTATAGCATGTTACCCAAAGTGAGTTAGAGTTTATACAAATATCATTTAATTACAATCCCCAAAATTAGAGGCCAACAAAGGCCAATATAGACAAAACAATAACCCAATGAATGGTTAAATAGTTCTCCTCGAAATGAAACGACTCTCGTAGCAACCTGATGTCTACATGACATCGTCAGTACGCCACTCGACTAGAGGTTGCGGCTCACCTACCGCCTCCTCCGGCTCCTCCTCAAGGAAACCGGCAACGGGACCTGAGTACCAAAGCAAAGGATCAGACACGACGGTCTGGCAAGAGAGTGAAAAGATACAACAACAAATAATAGATGAAATATCTCGAAAAGCAAGGAAATCTATTTAAGCAAGAACTCTCACAAAATAGATAAATCATTTGCTAGAAAACATGTAAACAAGATAAAACATATGAGGTAACCAAGGGATCGGGAACTCACGAGATGGCAATCACATAAAGCTAAGTCCTCTGTCACTAAAGTGACAACAGTATCACGGGACGTTGATCTCAGTCATAAGAGATGAGGAGAATCAACGTAAATCATATATACAATATAAAAATACGGGACGAGACCACGGTAGCGAACCGGGTATCGGGACGGGACCACGGAAATGACCGGGTATCGGGATCCAAACTGCAGCTGGCGGGACGGGAGAGGGATCTCCAAGTCGGTGGATCAAACCGACAAGGTATCGAAGCTTAGTGATGCCGACACATAGGTTAAATATCAAATCGATATATATGCAAGTAAATCGAGTACAATATATAAACGAGTAAGACGGGGTGCACAAGGGCACATTTTCGTTCCAAGTCGGGTAATATATCTCGGGACGAATCACTGTTACTAGTGTAACTATCATGCCTTCGGGAAAACACATCATGTAAGATAAATCTTGCAAAGAGGTGAAACAATGAACTATAGCAATTTCGGGTAAAATACTGGTTTCAAGATCTATTTAGTATATAGCGATCCCGTATGTCGATTATAATGAAGACTTGGTACTCCTTGAGTTAGAAGACATTCCGGGCTCCTTATACACCTTGAAGTTTCAAAACTTCGAGTGAAATCTTGGTGATATGGTTTCTTCCTCGAATGGCCTCATACAATGCTTAATAAATCTCCTTGATATAGAGGGGTTCCCAGAGAATAGACCCAACCATTGAAACAGTTGAACATTGTCCCAAACATAGTCTATGCCAGACGAACCGCATCGCTCGCTGGAACGGTGGTCTGGGTGGGTTCGCTCGAGCGAATTTGAGGTCGCTCGAACGAACTCATTGGGTCGAGCGAATATTTAAATGCGTTCGAACGAACAACTCTCTGGAATGAGTTCTGGAATGTCCGCTCGAGCGACCAAGCTACTGGAATGCCCGAACCCTTTTCTGGACAGGTCGCTCGAGCGAAGTGTCATGGTCGCTCGAGCGAACTGTCCAGAAATTGATTCCGGACCAGTTCAGCTGTCCTCTTTCTCTTCCTTCTACAATCTCATTTTAACCACTTTCATACATCAAATAAGGAGTATAAATCTCCATTCAAATGACTTCAAATTCCCAACTACTTCCATCCCATTCTCCTCCATCCATATCACATCCCATACAAGCAAAGAGAAGAGGAAACCATTTCACACAATGTACATATTCAAGACAAAACAATGAAACATTAATTGCTATGAACCAACACTTCTATATGATCATAAATGCATTCATAAGGCTCTCCATCAAGGGCATTTATTTCAACCATAAACATATTAATGAAAACATGAAAATCCATAAATGCTTCACCAAACCATTTAAAACTTAAAACACCCAATCATTCACTTGCCTTGGGTCTTCAAATCAATGAAATCAAGCTCTAACAAGTCTCCCAAGCACGGAATCCAAGCTATGACAAAAATCCCCAAAACAAACAAACCCTAAAAGAGTCAAAACAATGAAATAGCAAGGAAATGTTCCAAGGATGATAGTGAAGCTTCTCAAGGGCTCGGAGATAACAATTCTAGAAGATGAGGGGGAAAACTTACTTGCAAGGTCCTCTAATGGCAATGGTGAGCTCAAAGAGAGAATTGTAATGGATGGTTTTCTCTAGCAATGGTGTCCAAAGAGAGCTATGGTGATGAGGAGGAAGGTGATGATCTCCACTACTCAAGTTGTGTAAGGTTGTGGTGAGTTGGGTGATTGCAAGCAAGAGCAAGAAGAAGAAGATGAAAGCCTAGGCTCTCACTCTCTTGTGCTGGAAAAAGAAGAATGAAGAAGATGGTCTCCTCTTGTAGTAAGTGAGGAGTGGGCTCTACCACTAACAACCTAATTAAGCTGAAAACATGGCTTTCGGGGATTCTAATTGATTCGACGAAGAAGGAAGAAATGATCGTCGAAATATCTAGTTTCCAAAAAGTATATGTTTCGCGGGTTTCGGGAATATCAAGCTTTGGGTACAGATTTGGTGTGCAATGACTGTTTTGCCCTCAAGGCCAAGAAATCGGGTTTTAGGATCTCGCACGAGCACGGGATCAACATGAAGGTTGTATGGAATAACAGTACCAATAAAACGGGATTAAAACCATGAATGTAAAAATCTCCGATAAATCCTCAAACATATGCAATGTCACGAAAAGGGACCCCCAAAGGGCCCTACTAGTTACCAAAGCATTCAAAGTAGCCCAAACTAGAATCAAAGCTATTCCAAACCCAACTTAGCCAAAAACACTAATCAAGCTTAGCACTAATACGCAACTTAATTAGCACTAATCGGGTTCACTCGGGTCGGGGTCTTACAATAGTAACCCTTCAGAACCCTCGAGTTTGTCAACCGACCCAAATGATGACAATGAATTGCTTGATGATGATGATATTAGGAGATGGATTGAAGGCATGGTGAAAATTGAAATTTTTACTTCATCCATATGGAATTTGACTCCAGAATGGTAAAGAAAAGATCTTCCTACAATTATCATGGGGGAAGTAGCCGATGAAAATCCAAATATTGATAGGATTGACGAAGTGGACAAGTCCTTAGATGTATGTGATGATTCTCTCGCACTTGATGGATATGATGCTGATGGTTCAGATTTAGACTCTGATGTGTGGATCTTTCACTCATCCAATAGAGAAAACATAAGATCATACGAATATGTGTCGGAGGAAGATGAAATCTGGGCACATGATGATGTGGCTAGAAGAGAAATCAAAGCAAAAAGGATCATTCATGCAATGAGCCACATGCCTAGACCAGTTTGGCGCCTCAATCCTGTAGACCCAATTCCATAGTGTTTTGCAGGAGGACCCAGGACCCCCCAAGAAATTGAAGCCTTAACATGGGATAATGATACCCCATGGGATGCGGATGAGGATGTCGAAGGATTATATTGGCCGTGTAATATGGTTGGGATCAACCGTGAAATTTCTGATGAAGAGAAAAATGACGATGAAGACAAAACAGAGAGTTCATCAACATCCAATTTGACATCCTCTGAATCTTTGGAAACTGCAACAGCAGATAGCGAAGAGATTTCCTTATGTTTTCCTGAGGTACAGGAGGTAGGCAAAGGGACTCGCTCTGGGCTAGATTACCATAAAAATTATGATGTAAATGTTAACCAAGACAAGGCTAAAAAGCCTAAAGAAAGAAATGTCAAGAATGGTGGTTTGCCTAGTCTTCGGGAGCCATTTAGATTTGATTTGCTTGAACATCTAGCGCGCATCTCCGCACGTATAAGCATGCATGACATGTTCAGACTGTCTCCAAACATTCGAAAAGCTGCTGCAGCAACTCTCATGAACCCAGACCAATATGCATATCATGTCCACCAAGTACAAGTAAAGCAAAAAGCGAAATGTAAAGAATGCTTCAATTTAAGAGCAGCTATGGCTGCTACAATGAGTTTCACGAAGGATGACATGTTACTCGGGGATGTAAAGCACAATCAGCCATTATACTTCACAGGATATATCGGTGAAGTTGAATTACCAAGAATGCAAATTGACCCTGGATCAGCAATTAACCTCGTGCCACTGCGGGCCTTAAAATATTTGGGAATCCCAACTAGCAAGCTCATCCATTCAAAACTCAGCATATCTGCATACAATGGAGAAACACAAAAGGCTATTGGTAGGATAGTTATTCCATGTCAGATTGGAGACATGAAATCTCAGGTCGTGGTCTATGCCATTGAGGCTGAAACTTCCTACAATTTGCTCCTCGGAAGGCCATGCATGGATTCATAAAAACTATGTGTTAGGGATTTTGTAATTGCAATTTGATGGATGCATTTTCACTTTAGCATCATTTGAATTTTCACACATGCATTGGTTTGGAAAACCTTGAAATCTGATTTTATACATGCATTGGTTTTTAGTCTTGTAGAATTAATGATTTATGCATGTTTTGTTTTTAAACTTGGATGCAATGGTTTTAGAATCCAAACTCTTTTGAAAACCTAATTCTTTGTGCATTACTTTTGAGAAATCATATTGAGAATTTAGGTTTGTGCCTTGCATACATTCATCACTTTCAGAATCATTTTTGTATGCATTTTAATGTGAAAGGAGTTTTTAGAAATCAAGCAAGCCTATGTTTTAAATCTTTCAAATTATTTTAGGCTCTTTGTGTCTCATGTTTTTAAACATCTTAAGTTGATTTAAAACATGTTTCCAAGCTTGGTATACTAGCCCAAAAATCCCCTCCAAGGAAAACCTTCAAATTTGCAAAAATTAGGATTTGTGGTCCCAGGATATTGACCAGGATGTTAACCTGGGGGTCAACCCGCTGTGTATGGGGTCGACTGGGCCCTGTCATGGGGTCGACCGGGCACACTGTAGGTGAAGGTCCAACGGTTCTTTTTTTGACCGTTGTGTGTATGGGGTCGACCGGGCCCTGTCATGGGGTCGACCGGGTAAACTAGCCGTTGGACTGTTTTTTCTTATAAAGTCCATTCATTTCCAACCTTTTTAGAGGCTTGATTAATGAACTTTTGAGACCATTTTGGAGCCAAAGAGAGGGGATGAAGTTGGAAAAGCTAGAGGGCTTTTTGGAAATCAAATGCTTGAGTTTTTAAAAGGTACATCTTTCTAGTTATTTTGATTTCCATTCAAATGAAATCCATGCATGTTCAAATCCTTTGTATTTTCATTTATGCATGATTTCAAGCCTTTAAAGAGTTGTTTTGCAGACTCAATATCATTCTTGGTAAATTAGATTGGTTTGCAAACTCTCTTGTCTAAATCACATGTGTTCTTAGACTTTTTTATTCTTTCAACTTGTTTTAGTTCATTTCTCTAAGTTGGTTGAATTCTTCAAGTGATTAGCATTTACCTTCAATCATCATTTTCTTAGCTTTGATTTTAAAATGCATCAAGCATACATTTAGGAGCTTTATTGTTAAAATTGATTGAAGTAAAGCATTCATACACTTGTGCACACACTTTAGCTTGTTTTAGTGTATGTTTGTAATTTGATTTACACTTTCATATTAGCCTATTTAAGAGGCAACATAATTGTGCTTAAATTGTATCTCGTAGAGTGATCTTTTGTGAAGATACTTTCTTAGAGAAATCTTTATTTGTAAAGGTTATTGCTTAGCCTAAGAAAAGCTTTGTGTAAAGGTTATTGCTAAGCCTAAGAAAAGCATCTTGTAAAGGTTATTGCTTAGCCTAGAAAAGCACATTGAGAGGTTGTTGTTTAGCCTAGAAAAACAACAGTGTAAGGGTTATTGCTTAGCCTTTTAAAAAGCATAAATAGTGGAAATCCGGTGGGGTGATTGGATCACAAGCCGGCAGTGGACGTAGGCATTGAGGCCGAACCACTATAAACCTTTGTGTTGTGGTGTATGCTTGTGGTGATTCATTTGTTAGCTTCCGCATATTGGTTTATAAATCATCACATGTGACTAGTTTAATTTAAAGAAGTTAAAATTGATTAAAATTGGTCATATTTGTATCACACCCTATTCACCCCCCCCCCCCTCTAGGGTTAGGATCCCAAGGACTTTCAATTGGTATCAGAGCCTTGTGCTCTATCTTTTAGGATCAAGTGTTTGGAACTCTTGATTAGGTGTAAAAACCTAGAGTTTATAACCCTAGTGTTGTGCTTTACATGAAAATCATTAGGATGGATTCCACTATGATAGATAGTCTAGATTTTGTAGATTCTTCTAGACCTCTCATTCTTCCTTCTATTGGAGATTCAAACCCTCAAATTAATGAATCTCAATATGAGTTAAAAGAAGAAGAAAATGATTATGATGAAGATGATCTTCAACAAGCCTATAATGAATTATATACATTATCTTCAAAGCTTGATAAGAGAAATAAAATTTTAAAGGAAGAATCAAATAGACTAAACATAGAGTTAGCTTCTTCAAAAGATGAACTTAGAGAGAAAGAAGAAGTAATAAAATGTGTAGAATCTAAGTTCATGATCTCTTTAAATAACCTATCTAACATTCAAGATGAACTGAAAGAATTAAAGATGGGTTATGATGATGTCAATAAGGAAAACTTAAACCTAAGAGATCAAATAAAAAGGCAAGATGTAGACATTGACAATTTAGAATCCAAGTTGATTAAAAGTAAGTTAAAAACCTTAGAACTTGGATCTAATGTTGTTAATGAACTTAATTTCAAATTAAAACTTGCCAATGAAGAGCTAATCAAATATAAGGAAATTGAAAATGAACTTTCAAAAGTCAAAAATGAAAATTCAATCCTTATAACCAAAGTCACTCAACTTGAAGGGTATAAACAAAAGTATGAGTGCAAGTTTACCCAAAGTGAAGAAAGACTTGAAAAGTTATTTAAATTGGGTAAACCTCATGGAGATAGGATGGGTATTGGTTTCAATAAGTATACTTCACATGACCCTAAATTCACCAACACTTTTGTGAAAGGTGAGTCCTCATTCTCTAGCACTCTTTCTCCCTTGCCCAAATCAAAATGTATTTATTGTGGCATTGAAGGGCATTTTAGGTTTGAGTGCAAATTAAGAAGAAGCCATGTGTCTAAACCCATCTTTGAACCCAAAAATGTAGAATCTAAATCTATGAAGGGTAAGACACTAAAAAACAAGGAAGACTCCAAAAAGATTAAACAAGTTAAACCATTTAAAATGGAGTCTCCTAAGATAGATTCTAAAAAGTTTAAACAAGTCAAACCAAGCTTGAAAGAATCTATGAACAAAAAGCTTCTCAACCTATCTCCCTTATATCAACCCATGAAAGAACTTTTGAATAAAGTAACAAAGTTAAATTTAAAATTCAAAAGTCAAATAAAGGGAGAAATTAAGAAGAAAAGAAAAGTGAATCAAACCCCAAAGAAACAAACTCACCAACATCAAAAGACTAATCACCAATCTAAGCTAAATTTAGTAAAATCTAAATATCATGGTGATAAGTTTAAATTGAAAATTTATCAAGTCAAATCTCCTTTAGTTGGTGAGAATTCTAAACTAGCCCTCAAAGTTCAACCCTCTCAAGACCTTAGGTGGATTCCTAAAGTTATTTACTTAGACAAACCTTAAGGCCTTGAACCTCCTTGACCAACCTATTCTTTTTAAGTTAAATCACTTTGTTTGTCATGTTGCTTTGCATTTTGTTCTTTCTTAGTTACATTTATTAAAATGCATTGTTTCTTTATGATCAATTGATTTTGTTTTCATGCATCATTCTTGTTACATATCATGGTTTTCAAAATCTTTTGATTATAATTTCATCATGTTTGATTTGATTTTTGCACACATATGTCTTGCATTGCATTTCTTTACATGATTAATTGATTGTGATTTTAAAAGCTTTCATAGCTAATTTATTCATGATCAATTGTTGTTGAATCATTTGTGTAGATGTCATAGTAAGATTATTTGAACAAATGATTTGAATCAATTCAAGTCTAGCATGGATTTCTAAGTTATACTTTTATATGGAGAACATTGTTTTGAAAAATCAACTTGTATGTGTTTCATTTAAGTTATATCTTTTAAAATACAATGTTGAAAATTGTTCTTCAAAGTCATTCTTTTTATGCTCATTGTTGGATTTTGTTTATTAAAATGATTTGAAGATTATTTGAATGGAAATGCTCTATAACATCATTAGTTATATTCATCTAAGCATGTTCCATGTTCTCATTGTCACGCCCCCGAACCAGAACCTCGGGGGCGGGAAATGGGATTAAGCATAAAATATATTTTACTTCTCCCAAGATCCGCGTGTGTGAAGACAACACATTCTGAATATTTTGCGGAAGCTTTTGTGGCGTTGCGACCCGAAGTCCGTCGCCATCGGATTCCGCGTCGCACTCAACCTTTAGCATATAACTATTATATCAAGAATCATATCAGACTGGAGTAACCATCACAATAAATTACAAAGTTGACAGTAACAGGATATTACATTCCCAAATATGTTCAAGTTACAATTAACAATGTGCATTAATTAAGAATCCCAAGAAAAGGGCTAATAAAAGCTATACAACAAAAGCTATAATCACTACCCCAAATATGACGTAGCTCCGATGTCAAGCTCAATGTCTACATGACATAGCCGACAAAACAACCTGCAAAACATGGCTCCACAGCTAACAAAACACTCAACTCGGGGCGAAGAAATCTGAACCTGAGTACCAAAAGTAGTGGGTCAGACACGACGGTCTGGCAGGTGGATGAAAAGATAACAAATATACTGAAGGATAAAACATAAGATAAATCATGATACTCGATCAAATGCTGCATATAATTAAACGGGTGCAAAAGTCGGGAATCTCGGGGAAAACCTGTATTGATTTCGAGCATGGGTAAAACATGAATATCTAATAAAACATGTGTTCGTTTACATCATCTATAATAATAGATATTTGACAATCGGGTGTTCGTCTAAAACATGTATAAATATAGCGGTATGGCAAAACAACGTTCATTTGAGACTTAAGTAAAAACATAAGTATACAACAAACCAGGTATTCATAGCAGTCTAGCAAAACCAATGTCCATTTGAAACCTATGTAGAAATACGGATATTTAACAAATCGGATATCGTTTAAAACAGGTATAAACGTAGGGATCTGGCAAACAAGTGTCATTTGAAACATATTTCAAAGCATGGATATTTAACGAATCGGGTAATCATTTAAAACAGGTATAAACATAGGAATCTGGCAAAACGCGTGTTGTTAAAAACATATTTCAAAGCATGGATATTTAACAAATCAGGTATCATTTAAAAACAGGTATAAACATAGATATCTGACAAACCAAATGTCCTTTAAAACAAGCTCGGATATTTAACAATTCTTGTATTCCTTTAAAACATGTGTAATCATATAAATCTAGCAAAATCATTGATCGTTTGAAACATATGTAAAAGCATGGGTATTTAACGAATCGGGTAATCATTTAAAACATGTGCGGGTACAAAGAACAGAAGACCATATAATAATAACTGAATTTACATTGGAGAATATTAGCACTTGTTTAAATAACAACTTTCATAAAGGAAACGAATCATTTATCGGAAAGCAAGTAAGCAATATAAAACATGTCGGGTATCCAAGGAATCGGGAACTGGCAAGATGACAATCACAAGAAGCTAAGTCCTCTATCACCGAAGTGACAAGAGTATAATGGGACGTTGGTCTCAGTCACACAAGGTGAGGAGACTCAACGTAAATCATATATACAATATAAATATATGGGAACGGGACCACGGTAGCGAACCGGGTATCGGGACGGGACCACGGTAATAACCGGGTATCGGGATCCAAATTGCAGTTGGCGGGACGGGAGAGGGATTTCCAAGTTGGTGGATCAAACCGACAAGGTATCCAAGCTTAGTGATGCCGACTCATAGGTCAAATAACAAATTGGGACATATGCAAGTAAATCAAGTACAATAAATAAACGGGTAAAACGGGGGTGCTCAAGGGCACACTGTCACTTCATATCGGGCAATACATCTCGGGACAAATAACCGTTACCAGTGTAACTTCAATGCTTTCGGGAAACAAGTCATGTGATGCAAATCTCGGGAAAAGAGGTAAAACAATGAACTATAACAATTTCGGGTAAAAATATCGGTTTCAAGATCTATTTAAGTGAATAGGGGTCCCGTATGTCGATTATAATAATTACTTGGTACTCCTTGAGTTTGAAGACATTCCGGGCTCCTTATGCACTTTTTGATTTTCCAAACTTAAAATGAGCTTGTGGGTAGTACTAGATGTTACAATAGAAAAGAATCAAGATTATAGACGGTCCATCCTAGGCATGACATTAATCCAGAAACATCGAGCAACCTATTCAGTTACCGAAAGGAATAGAACTCGCGATAACCAAGGGAAAGACTTGTGTTTAGATATAAATAAGATATCGCGTCGTTCCATCCCGTTCAAGATTGAAATGGATTGAACTCCGATGCCACTGAATCAACCGTGAGGCGTGTCGGCTCAAGACATTCTCACACATGGTCCAAACAGTCCAAAGAGGGTAGCCAGGGTCCCACCTAAAACCGAGAATTAGTGCCTAGTGAAAGTCCTTGGGATCCTAACTGTCACGCCCCCGAACCGAAATCTCGGGGGCGGAAATGGGATTAAGCATAAATGTATTTTACTTCTTCAAAGATCCGCGTGTGTGAAGACAACACATTCTGAAAATATTGCGGAAGCATTTGTGGCGTTGCGACCCGAAGTCCGTGGCCATCGGATTCCGCGTCGCACTCAACCTTTAGCACATAGCTATTATATCAAGAATCATATCAGACTGGAGTAACCATCACAATAAATTACAGAGCTGACGGTAACAGGATGTTACATTCCCATATATGTTCAAGTTACAATTATCAATGTACATTAATTAAGAATCCCAAGAAAAGGCTAATAAAAGCCATACAACAAAAAGCTATAAACTACTACCCAAATGTGACGTAGCTCCGATGTCAAGCTCAATGTCTACATGACATAGCCGACAAACTAACCTGCAAAGCATGGCTCTACAGCCAACAAAAGCACTCAACTCGGGGCGAAGAAATCTGAACCTGAGTACCAAAAGTAGTGGGCCAGACACGACGGTCTGGCAGGTGGATGAAAAGATCACAAATATACTAAAGAATAAAACATAAGATAAATCATGATATTCGATCAAATGCTGCATATAATTAAACGGGTGCAAAGTCGGGAATCTCGGGGAAAACCTGTATTCATTTCAAGCATGGGTAAAACATGAATATCTAATAAAACATGTGTTCATTTACATCATCTATAATCATAGATATTTGACAATCGGGTGTTCGTCTAAAACATGTATAAATATAGTGGTTTGACAAAACAAACGTTCATTTGAGAGTTAGGTAAAAACATAAGTATACACCAACCCAGGTATTCATAGCAGTCTAGCAAAACCAATGTCCATTTGAAACATATGTGAAAATACGGATATTTAACAAACCGGGTGTTCATTTAAAACCGGTGTAACCAAAGAAATCTGACAAACTAGTGTTCATTTAAACGTATTTCAAAGCATGGATATTTAAACAAGTCGGGTATCATTTAAAACAGGTATAAACGTAGGGATCTGGCAAACAAGTGTCATTTGAAACATATTTCAAAGCATGGATATTTGACAAATCGGGTAATCATTTAAAACGGTATGAACATAGGAATCTCACAAGCCAAATGTCATTTAAAACAAAGCACGGATATTTAACAATTCGGGTATTCATTTAAAACATGTGTAATCACATAAATCTAGTAAAACCATCGAGCGTTTGAAAAATATGTAAAAGCATGGGTATTCGCCCAACCGGCATCCATTTAAAACATGTGCGGGTACAAAGAACAGAAGACAATATAATAATAACTGAATTTACATTGGAGAATATTAACACTTTCATAAAGGAAACGAATCATTTATCGGAAAGCAAGTAATCAATATAAAACGTGTCGGGTATCCAAGGAATCGGGAACTGGCAAGATGGCAACCACACGAAGCTAAGTCCTCTATCACTAAAGCGATAGAGCAATAACTAGGCCCTGATCTCAGTCACTCGAGGTGAGGAGAAACAGGGGATCTCATATAAATACATATACTAGGCACTGATCTCAGTCACTCGAGGTGAGGAGAAACAGTGGATCTCATGAATGCATATACATATACTATACATGACCACGGTAGCGAGCCGGGCATCGGGGACCACAGTAGCAATCTGCGGTATCGGGACAAGGCCACGGTAATAACCGGGTATCGGAATCCAAGCTGCAGCTGACGGGACAAGAGGGGGATCTCCAAGTCGGTGGATCAGACCAACAAGGTTATCCAAGCTTAGTGGTGCCGACTCATAGGTCAAATCCAATCGAGACAATGCAAGTAAATCAAGTATAAATACATAATCAAACGGGCAAGACGGGGGTGCTCAAGGGCACACTGACATATCATGTGGTGCAATGCACTTCGGGACAAGTAACTGTTACTAGAGTAACTCCCATGCTTTCGGGAAAACAAGTCATGTAATGCAAATCTCGGGAAAAGAGGTGAAACAATGAACTATAACAATTTCGGGAAAATATTGATTTCAAGATCTATATAAGTGAATAGGGGTCCCGTATGTCGATTATTGAAATGACTTGGTACTCCTTGAGTTTGAAGACATTCCGGGCTCCTTATGCACTTTTACACTTTTCAAAACTTCGAATGACATCCTTGTGATATGGTTTCTTTCTCGAATGGCCTCATACAATGCTTAGTGAATCTCCTTTGATCGACAAAGCTCAACGCTCGAACGAACCGGAGAGTTCGTTCGAGCGGGGAGTTTTTCGAAATCTGGGGAATTTCGGTTACCTGGCGGTCAGCCGCCGCTGGCTGACCGCACGCTGACCGCGGCTGGGCTGCAGAAATGCAGCTTACTGGAAAGCTGACCGCCAAGGTGCGGTTAGCTGGCGGTTAGCCGCCGATGGGTTCGGCGGTTAGCCGCTGGCTAACCGTGGAGCTGACTGAGTCTTCAGGTGGAGAAGGGTGCTCTCTGGAAAAGTAACCGTAACATTTCGGCTAGCTGGCGGTTAGCCGCCGGGTGACCGCAGGCTGACCGCCAGGTGCGGGAATCACCCACTGTGTTCAGATTTAAGCCCTTTCTCCTCCTCAAACCATTCTCCTCACTTTCACTTAATCCTTGTCACAAAACTGAGCTAAAAGCTCCTCCAATGCAACTATCTACACTTCTCCACAACTCCAATATGGGTTTATTCCATCACCTCATCCATCAATATCAAATCCAATGCAATTAAAGAAAGAAGGAAACCATTTCACAATAGGGTACATTTGATGTAAGCAAGAAGAAATTAAATGACATTCACCAATACACTTATAAGACATAAATGCACTACCATGAATGCACTACCAAAGCTCTATCATGGGCATTTATTTCAAACCAATGTAATAAATAGACATGAGTGAAAAGCACCAAAAATCATGGAAAGCTTATAAAGATCAAAACATCCACTTGCATTTCTCTTCCAAAATCACTTCAAATCCTCATTAAACTCCAATGAACAATTAAATTCAAACACCTCTTTAAATGAGTATCAATTCAAGTCAATGTGACTTATAACATGACCATGAATAGCCAATCCAACCTCATTCCTTATAAAACCATATGAACAAACTTGACTAAATAAAATGCATACATTCCCAAGAGTTCCAAGAGATTTAACAAGAGGGAAAAACCAATTCATATGCATTTTGAAATCAATAGAAATGTGACAAGAAGCATATGTGCAAACATGTATCCAATGATCAAGAACAAGTAATAAAACTTAAGATTTTCTCATAAAACTTAATAACATTCAAACCATCCATTCATCCACTTGCCTTTGACTCAAATCAAGCAAACCAAGCTCCTAATCACCTCTCAAGCTCAAGATCAACAATCTCTACAAAAACCCCCAAAACAAACCCTAAAATGAGTTAAATAATGAAATGACAATGGAACCTTTCAATAATCAAGGTGGAGCTTCTCTAAGGCTAGAAGATTACAAATCTAGAAGATGAAGAAGAACACTTACTTGCAAGGTCCTCTAATGGACAAGGTAAGCTCAAAGGAAGTCTTGTGATGGAGGGTTCTCTTCACAAATGGTATCAATGGAAAGCTTGCAAGATGAGGAAGAAGAAGACGGTCTCCATTTCGAGTTTGGTGCAAGATTGGTGAGGATTTGAGATGGAGAAGCAAGAAGAAGAAGAGGAAACACAAGAGCAAACCCTAGGCTCAGTTGTGTGCTGGAGCAATGGAGAGGAAATGAGCAATGAAGGGGATGGGTTCCTCTTATAAACAAGTGAGGTTTGGGTCCCACAACTTAAGGAACTTGGGTGGCTGAAATCATCTAATTCGGGACCTCGGATGGATTCGACGAAGAAGGAAGAAATGATCGTCGAAATATCTAGTTTCCAAAAAGTATATGTTTCACGGATTTCGAGAATATCGAGTTTTGGGTACAGATTTGGTGTGCAATGACTGTTTTGCCCTCAAGGCCAAGAAATCGGGTTTTGGGTTCTCAAATGGATACGAGGTCAACATGATAGTTGTAGGATTCCTCAAGATGAATGTAACGGGCCAAAAACACAATACGAAACAAATCGGAAAAATCTCACAAGTAAAAGCAAAGCCGAAAAGGGAACCCCCAAAGGGCCCCACAAGCTACCAAAGCACTCAAAAGCCCAAAACTAGAAGAAAAACCATTCTAGCTCACAAACTCAACCCAACAAATACTAATCCCACTAAAGAACTAATCCACAAATAAAACAACGCTAATCCAAGAGATTAGGGGTCGGGTTCTCACACTAACCCTAGAGGGGGGGGGGTGAATAGGGTGAGCTACAATAGTGACCAATTTAAACCAATTTAAACTTCTTAACAAAAACTAGTCACATGTGATGATTAATCAAACAATATGCGGAAGCTAATATAAACAATCACCACAAAAGTAAGCACCACAACACCAAGGTTTATAGTGGTTCGGCCTCAATGCCTACATCCACTACCGGCTTGTGATCTAATTATGCTTTTTACTAGGCTAAGCAATAACCCTTACAACGTTGTTTTTCTAGGCTAAACAACAACCTCTCAATGTGCTTTTCTAGGCTAAGCAATAACCTTTACAAAATGCTTTTCTTAGGCTAAGCAATAACCTTACAAGATGCTTTTCTTAGGCTAAGCAATAACCTTACAAGATGCTTTTCTTAGGCTAAGCAATAACCTTTACAAATTAAGATTTCTCTAAGAAGGTGTCTTTACAAAAGATCACTCTAAGAGATACAATTTAAGCTCAATTGAATTGCCTCTACATAGGCTAATATGAAAGTTTAATTCAACTTACAAACATACACTAAAACAAGCTAAAGTGTGTGCACAAGTGTATGAATGCTTTTCTTCAATCAAATTCAACAATGAAGCTCTTAAATGAATGCATGATGTATTTTAAAATCAAAGCTTATAAAATGATGATTGAAGATAAAACTAATCACATAAAAGATTCAAACAACTTTGAAGAAATGAAACAAACAAGTTGTATGAATGTTAAAGTCTAAGAACACATGTGATTAGGATAAGAGTGATTGCAAACCATTCTAATATACCAATGAAGATAATGAGTTTGCAAAACAACTCTTTAAAAGCTAGAAATCATGCATAAATGAAAACACAAACATTTAAACATGCATTGATTCTACTTTTAATGGAAATCAAAATGATAAGTAAGATGTACCTTTTTAAAACTCAAGCATTTGATTTCCAAATAGCCCTCTAGCCTTTCCAACTTCTTCCCCTTTCCTTGGCTCCAAAATGGTCTCAAAAGTTCATGTATCAAGCCTTGAAAAAGGTTGGAAATGAATGGACTTTATAGCCAAAAAGTGCCCAACGGCTAGTCCTCGGTCGACCTGCAAAGAGGCCTCGGTCGACCATGAACACACAACGGTCAAAAAAATGACCGTTTGAAAAACTGCTTTTAGCGGCGGACACAGAGAACGCCGGTAAAAGTGGTTTTGTCCGCCGGTAAAAGTCCTGTTTTCCCAAAAATGCAACTTTCAAAGTATTTCTTGGGGAAACTTTTGGCCACTAAATCAAGCTTGAATAACATGTTTTAGATCAATCTAAGATGATTAAAAACATGAAACACAAAGAGCCTAAAATGATTCGAAACTTTAAATCCAAAGGCTAGCTTGATTTGATAAAACTCTTTTCAAATGAGAATGCATACAAAACTGATTCTGAAAATGATGAATGTATGCAAAGCTCAAACCTAAATTCTCAAAATGATTTTCCAAATATAATGCACAAAGAATTAGGTTTTCAAAAGAGTTTGGATTCTAAAACCAATGCATCCAAGTTTAGAACCAACACATGCATGAAACAATACTTTTGCAAATCTTAAAAGCTATTCATGTATAAAACCAGATTTCAAGGTTTTCTAAAACAATGCACGTGTGAGAATTCAAATGATGCTAAAGTGAAAATGCATCCATCAAATTGCAAATACAAAATCCCTAACAATCTCCCCCTTTGCAATTTGATGGCAACTTACTCATCATTGAAATTACACACTAAGTCTTCAGCTCCCCCTAAGCTGGACAAGCCTTGAAATCTTCTTGGATGCTCCTCCTCTTAGCTTGGGCTCTTTTCTTCATTCTTCTTGATGCTTGGAGCTTGATCATTCTTCAAGCTTTCTCTTCTTCTTTCCTTTCTATGACCAAGCAACTTCTTTAGCTCCAAGCTTTCTTTCTTCTATTTGCTCTCCCCCTTTGACCATGCCCTTCTCTCCCTTTGGCAATATATGCATTCACTCCCTTTGTAGAAGATCATACACAACTCTCCCCGTAGGAAGCTTGGACATTCTCTTCACCCTTCTTGAGAACTTGAATGCTCTCTACCCCTTTGAAGTATAAGAGATCTTCGAGTACTTGAACTCTCTCTCCCCCTTTGACATTAAATTGCAAAGGTACCTACACACATGAAACAAGAAGAATACCTTTAGTAGCACCTGTTAACAAATGAAATCGAAAATGAAATAGATAACAGGCTATCATGTATGGAAGTTAACTCTAAGGGTTAAAAGGCAATCCAAGGGCCAATTTGATCAAAACTAATACTTCCTATGAAGGTTTACACTCCCCCTCAATCCATTATATCCTTTTGTCAAACTTTTGACAAAGATTTAACTATTAGTTGCAAGAAGAAGATGGTTTAACCAATTGAGGGTCAACTTCAAGAGAAGGATTAGATTCATTTAACTATAAAGCTCAATATGATCAAATTACCAAAAGAGAGCTAGGTCTAATGGGAAAAGCAATCATGGATACCAATTGGAAAAACAAAGAATACCAATTGAGATTTAAGGATATGACTATTAAATCAATCACTCTAAATTGGATTTAAAAGTATGACTATTAGGAAAAATCCAAATTAGAGCTATCCATGAAGCAATGGGGTTTAATAATCATAGCATCAAATAATCTAACTATGGAAAGCATATGCTATGAAGGTTTTGAAAATCATTTCATTCAATCAATAAATATGACTTATCATGTGCAAGATGAGTGAAATGAAATTCAAGCATGAAGCCAACCTCAACTAATAACCAACCCATATTATGAACACATAAACATGGTGGTCATGAGATATACCTATATGAGCAAAAGAGGTGGCAACATGAACATTATGATGCTAATGGAATGTGACATGGAACAAATATATAACTATCAAGCTCAATCCAATGCACACAAGGTCTATCACATACACAAGAAATCAAATCAATCTTAAATTATACCAAATGAAACCAATTGAATTTGAAAACATGTTAAAGAGCAAGGATGTGACAAACACAAAATTCCAACAAGCATCATAAATGCATAGTCATCACTTTTAAAGATATAACTAATAAGCATAGTGATGAACAAGGCAAATTGCAATGCAAAAGGATATGACTTGGTAATGCATGCAATTTCCAAAGTGACTAAATCATATGAATTCAACGACTAAGATATCCATCAACCATCATAAATGCAAGGAATGGATTTCAAAGAGTTTCATATGATTAAGATCACTACTTATGAAGTTGAAACATGTATAAGGATGACACCAAGAGAATCTACATGAATCAACATCATAACCATCCAAAAAGAAATGACTAGAAGGCATAGAGGATGGATTTGGGTTCTAGTATGGTTTCTACAAATATAACTAATATCACAACCATACATGGAACCAATAGTCATTTGCATATAAAAAGAATGTAAACAAATAAGCAATGATGCAAACAACATACATCTCCATTTCTAAGATAATGAAACCAAAAGAAAAGGAAATGAGAATCATGGAACATGCTTTGAAGAATATAACTAATGATGTTATAGAGCATTTCCATTAAAACAATCTTCAAATCATTTTGAAAAACAAAATCCAACAATGAGCATAAAAAGAATGATTTTGAAGATCAATTTTCAACATTGTATTTTAAAAGATATGACACATACAAGTTGATTTTTCAAAACAATGATTTTCCATATAAAAGTATAACTTAGGAATCCATGGAAAAACTTGAATTGATTCAAATCATTTGTTCAAATAATCTAACTATGACATCTACACAAATGATTCAACAACAATTGATCATGAATAAATTAGCTATGAAAGCTTTTTAAAAATCACAATCAATTAATCATGTAAAGAAATGCAATGCAAGACATATGTGTGCAAAAAGCAAATCAAACATGATGAAATTATAATCAAAAGATTTTGAAAACCATGATATGTAACTAGAATGGTGCATGAAAACAAAATCAATTGATCATAAAGAAACAATGCATTTTAATAAATGTAACTATATAGAAACAAAATGCAAATGCAACATGACCAACAATATGATTTAACTATTAAAGAATAGGTTGGTCAAGGAGGTTCAAGGCCTTAAGGTTTGTCTAAGTAAATAACTTTAGGAATCCACCTAAGGTCTTGAGAGGGTTGAACTTTGAGGTCTAGTTTAGAATTCTCACCAACTAAAGGAGATTTGACTTGATAAATTTTCAATTTAAACTTATCACCATGATATTTAGATTTGACTAAATTTAGCTTAGATTGGTGATTAGTCTTTTGATGTTGGTGAGTTTGTTTCTTTGGGGATTTGTTCATTTTTCTTTTCTTCTTATATTCTCCCTTTACTTGACTTTTGAATTTTAAATTTAACTTTGTTACTTTCTTCAAAAGTTCTTTCATGGGTTGATATAAGGGAGATAGGTTGAGAAGCTTTTTGTTTATAGATTCTTTTAAACTTGGTTTAACTTGTTTAAACTTCTTAGAATCTATTTTAGGAGACTCCAATTTAAATGATTTACCTTGTTTAGTCTTTTTGGAGTCTTCTTTGATTTTTAGTGTCTTACCCTTCATAGATTTAGATTCTACATTTTTGAGTTCAAAGATGGGTTTAGACACATGGCTTCTTTTTCTTAGTTTGCACTCAAACGTAAAATGCCCTTCAATGCCACAATAATTACATTTTGATTTGGGCAAGGGAGAAAGAGTGCTAGAGAAAGAGGACTCACCTTTCACAAAAGTGTTGGTGAATTTAGGGTCATGTGAAGAGTACTTATTAAAACCAATACCCGTCCTATCTCCATGAGGTTTACCCAATTTAAATAACTTTTCAAGTCTTTCTTCACTTTGGGTAAACTTGCACTCATACTTTTGTTTATACCCTTCAAGTTGAGTGACTTTGGTTATAAGGATTGAATTTTCATTTTTAACTTTTGAAAGTTCATTTTCAATTTCCTTATATCTGATTAGCTCTTCATTGGCAAGTTTTAATTCAAGTTTTAGTTCATTAACAACATTAGATCCAAGTTCTTTGGTTTTTAACTTACTTTTAATCAACTTGGCTTCTAAATTGATAAAGTCTTTGTCTTGCCTTTTTATTTGATCTCTTAGATTTAAATTATCCTTATTGACATTATCATAACCCATCTTTAATTCTTTTAGTTCATCTTGAATGTTAGATAGGTTATTTAAAGAGATCATGAACTTAGATTCTAAACAATTTATGACTTCTTCTTTCTCTCTAAGCTCATCTTTAGAAGAGACTAGCTCTTTGTTTAGTCTATTTGATTCTTCTTTTAAACTTTTATTTCTCTTATCAAGCTTTGAAGATAATGTATATAATTCATTATAGGCTTGTTGAAGATCATCTTCATCATACTCATTTTCTTCCTCTTTTGGATCAAATTGATATTCATTTAATTGAGGGTTTGAATCTCCAATAGAAGGAAGAATGAGGGGTCTAGAAGAATCCACAAAGTCTAGCATAGTGGAGTCCATTCTAATGATTTTCATAAAAACACAACTCTAGGGTTTTTTACTCTAGGTTTTTACACCTAATCAAGAGTTCCAAACACTTGATCCTAAAAGATAGAGCACGAGTCTCTGATACCAATTGAAAGTCCTTGGGATCCTAACCCTAGAGGGGGGGGGGTGAATAGGGTGAGCTACAATAGTGACCAATTTAAACCAATTTAAACTTCTTAACAAAAACTAGTCACATGTGATGATTAATCAAACAATATGCGGAAGCAAATATAAACAATCACCACAAAAGTAAGCACCACAACACCAAGGTTTATAGTGGTTCGGCCTCAATGCCTACATCCACTACCAGCTTGTGATCTAATCACCCCACCGGATTTCCACTATTTATGCTTTTTACTAGGCTAAGCAATAACCCTTACAATGTTGTTTTTCTAGGCTAAACAACAACCTCTCAATGTGCTTTTCTAGGCTAAGCAATAACCTTTACAAAATGCTTTTCTTAGGCTAAGCAATAACCTTACAAGATGCTTTTCTTAGGCTAAGCAATAACCTTTACAAATTAAGATTTCTCTAAGAAGGTGTCTTTACAAAAGATCACTCTAAGAGATACAATTTAAGCTCAATTGAATTGCCTCTACATAGGCTAATATGAAAGTTTAATTCAACTTACAAACATACACTAAAACAAGCTAAAGTGTGTGCACAAGTGTATGAATGCTTTTCTTCAATCAAATTCAACAATGAAGCTCTTAAATGAATGCATGATGCATTTTAAAATCAAAGCTTATAAAATGATGATTGAAGATAAAACTAATCACATAAAAGATTCAAACAACTTTGAAGAAATGAAACAAACAAGTTGTATGAATGTTAAAGTCTAAGAACACATGTGATTAGGATAAGAGTGATTGCAAACCATTCTAATATACCAATGAAGATAATGAGTTTGCAAAACAACTCTTTAAAAGCTAGAAATCATGCATAAATGAAAACACAAAGATTTAAACATGCATTGATTCTACTTTTAATGGAAATCAAAATGATAAGTAAGATGTACCTTTTTAAAACTCAAGCATTTGATTTCCAAATAGCCCTCTAGCCTTTCCAACTTCTTCCCCTTTCCTTGGCTCCAAAATGGTCTCAAAAGTTCATGTATCAAGCCTTGAAAAAGGTTGGAAATGAATGGACTTTATAGCCAAAAAGTGCCCAACGGCTAGTCCTCGGTCGACCTGCAAAGAGGCCTCGGTCGACCATGAACACACAACGGTCAAAAAAATGACCGCTTGAAAAACTGCTTTTAGCGGCGGACACAGAGACCGCCGGTAAAAGTGGTTTTGTCCGCTGGTAAAAGTCTTGTTTTCCCAAAAATGCAACTTTTCAAAGTATTTCTTGGGGGAACTTTTGGCCACTAAATCAAGCTTGAATAACATGTTTTAGATCAATCTAAGATGATTAAAAACATGAAACACAAAGAGCCTAAAATGATTCGAAACTTTAAATCCAAAGGCTAGCTTGATTTGATAAAACTCTTTTCAAATGATAATGCATACAAAACTGATTCTGAAAATGATGAATGTATGCAAAGCTCAAACCTAGATTTTCAAAATGATTTTCCAAATATAATGCACAAAGAATTAGGTTTTCAAAAGAGTTTGGATTCTAAAACCAATTCATCCAAGTTTAGAACCAACACATGCATGAAACAATACTTTTGCAAAAAAGCTATGCATGTATAAAACCAAATTTCAAGGTTTTCTAAAACAATGCACGTGTGAGAATTCAAATGATGCTAAAGTGAAAATGCATCCATCAAATTGCAAATACAAAATCCCTAACACCTAGATCATCACCATTCTTTCTTTTTAGTTCCCTAGTCTTAGAGACCTTAGATTAGGGTATAATTGGTCTTAACACTAAGGTATATACCCCTAGGAGTCATAGAAAGCCCAAAGGTTTCCAAAAAAAAAACAATATCAAATTTCACTGGACTCAAACTGATGTACCAGTTATACACAGAGTCCGATCGATCGGCTCAAAAAGCCTTACAGTTAAAGACAAGCTGATCGATCGGCCTGTAGGTCCGATCGATCGGACCAGGGCGTGTAGCAGGTCCGGGAAACTGAATTTTTCTCCTCGTTTTCCTTTCCTTTCCAACACTGAAACAATCACATAGAACTATAAACAAGATGATTTAAATACATGTTTCCAAGACATTAAAATGAGCTAAAGAGCTCCTCATTTCAAGTTTCTCCCTTTCCATTCTTTCCATTCACAACAAATCTCAAGGTGGAGAAAACTCATTCATGTGAAACCATTTGAAACCTTGACAATATGATGCATACACTACAAAAAATACACTACAAAAAAAATGTCTTAATGAGTCACTTTTAAAGTGTCTTAAAAAGTGGTTTGTGTCGCTTTTCTGATTACTATGCAAGCGTCTTATCTGCCGGCGTCACTAAAAGTTCGTAAAAGCGTCTCAAGAAATACATTTGTTGTGTCAGTTTCTGTTATCAAAGTGACACAAAAAAATGGTTACTTGTGTCACTTTAAACCCAAAAGTGACACTAAAATAACTTAAAAGCGTCACAAGAAAGATAACTTTGTTGTCTCCCTTTTCAAAAACAGTGATCAATATGTTGTTTTCGGACAAAAAGTGACACAAGTAGTCATCAGTTGTGACACTTTCCATAGAAGCGAGAAACCATCCATTTTTTTTTATAAAAAAATGCAATATATACATTACTAATAACACGCTACAGTATGGATACACTTTCAAATCACTAAACCTGCCTTACAAAAGATGCAAAAAAATATACATAGCAACATTCAATAAGAACCATTTCATTAATTAGAAATTAATCACCATTCACATTAAGGAACGTACTTGCTCGTCCACGTACTAAATCAAACAAACTATTCAAAACATAAGCCAATTTGAATCCATCCATAATCCAAACTAGGATATAATCCAAGTCTCTCTACCTGTGCACAATGAGAAACTGACCGCATGTAGGTAAAAATAGCTGTAAGTTTGATTACAATAAAGTTATAAAAAAATTCTGCATTGTATAGGTACATTGATGGCTCAGAACTAACACATGACCTGCGATTGGCCTGACTATCAATAAGATTAGAGGATTGAGGCCTTAATCTTTGACTTGAGTTCACTAGGGGAAGAAAATTCACTGCTCCCACATAAACAACTAAGCATGAAAAGAGAGTTTCAGACACAGGACAGCACAGCAAAATGTTTTACTAATTATTCTCAAAAAAACTGTAATTAAATTGATTACTGTAAAAGATAAAATTGGATCCAAAGAAAGGAAGAAGTAGTCTTCATTCATGACAGTGAAGAAACAGGTTTGAGGTTATTCATTGCGGCAATGCTTTCTCCTCATCAGACCATATTATGTCCTTCCTCATAATCACATTTGCATCAGTGCTGGTGGTAGAGGCTGTTGATGTCATTCCATGACAAGCATTTGATCTTCTTGTGCTGAGGATTGTGGAATTTCGGCTCTTTCGGAATTGTTGGGTGCTTTAATGACCTTCAACACAACAGGCCAACCACAATACCAAAATGTGAGAGGGGGCTTTATTTTCTAATGAAACTTGAAATAAGGACTATGCTGTAGAAAACATGAAAAAACCATTGCTAAGAATATATATCATATGCAACTTTGAAAAAAATCTCATAATCTTTGGATACTGTATCATAATTCTCACCAGAATATATCATGTTCTTAACGACCAGAAAAAAAAAAAAGAATTCCTTGGTTAATCCTCACTCTTGGAAAATGACCATGAACTTCATGTATGCAAATCTCAAATGATTGGAAGGCTGATACTCATTTAAATGACTATTTTCTCATACAGGAGGAGGGGCCATGCATTCCCAATTTTGGATAAATACTATTTGAGTTGTCAAGAGAACATATTCCCAGAAAAAAAAAATATTTTTTATCTTTTGGGTATGAAAGGTCTTTCAAAATAAGGCATGGGTTGAGCTCTTGGCACTAGCTCTCTTCTCAACCTTCTGATCTCTTCCTCTTCTTCCAGCTGCAATGCAAAATCCAAGTATTTTGATTTTTAAAATACTGATATCAGTTGTAAACAAAGTATTTTCATCTCAAAATCTCCTTATTGAATCCCTCACACTTAAGGCTTCTTTTTAGAGAGGCCTAGGACAGGGTCTGGCCTATAGGGCCCACCTGGAAGCATTCAAAGCAAAATCCAAGTATTTTGATTTTTAAAATTGTGATAGTTTAGTTGTAAACCAAGTATTTTTATCTCAGAATTTCCTTATTGAATCCCTCACACTTTTAAGGCTTCTTTTTAGAAAGGCCTAGGACAGGTCTGGCCTATAGGGCCACATGGAAGCATCCAAAACAAATTGTTGAGAAGTGAAGTGTAGACGAGGGGAGAGGAGTTAGCGATTTTGAAAGGTCTACCTATGACCTACCAATGAAGAAAAAAGCGAACCATCAGATCAGGGTTTGGGAGTGTTGTCTGGAAAAGGTGTGTTCCTAGCTTAAGGACGATCTGGTTATCCCTTAAATTTTCTTTTTTTTTGTTGGTCTGTGTGTGTGTGTGAGAGAGAGAGAGAGAGAGAGAGAGAGAGTGTATTATATCTATCAAACCTTTTGCTGTCTCTCTCTTTCCAACCTGTACTGTTCCAATAGTGTCAGCTTTTCAGCAACCTAAAAAATTGAAAAGAAAATCATACTTGCAAATTAGAATAAAAGAGTGATATAATCTTCATATATGTATGGTATATGCCAGTTAGACAGATGCATGCTGATATTTTGCTAGTTATATCCAATACGTAATAAATCAAGAGAAGCTTACATGGTGGTCAAATTCAGCAAGCTCCGCTGCACGTACATCACTGTGAAGTATCAAATCAATTGGCCTCGTGCTTTCTTTCACCGGAGGCTTCACCAAGCACTGGGAAAGTATCCCCAAAATGTTAAGTAATAGTTACATATGCAGGTTAATGGCAATGCTAATAATAATGATGATAGCATAATATACTACTTAAATCATACAACATGCATATATGTTCATGACTGAAAAAAACTACCTCTTGCTCATGCCTGTATGCATGCATGAGTGACATCAGTAATTTAAGAAAAACAGAGTGAGAAAAAGAATAGGGGCCATGCACTTTGGGATGCATTACAAAAACCCATGCTCACTTACTAAAATGACAACACTTGCAAGAAATTACTACAATAAATCTGCATTTCTTCTCCCAATCGATTGGATACAAAGCATATCACATTTACCAAACCACTTGGTGTTATCCTAGTATTTATAAAGTTCTGCTTCTTTTGTCTCTAAGTTCAAACTAAAATGCCATCACAACTACAAGACATTCCTTGGATTCTCTATACAGTTAAAAAAATGTATCCCGTTTCATGTGGACTAGACTACTAGTGATGAATCCTCTATTCCCTTGTGTGATGATTCCTTGGATTCTCCTTTTATGAAGACTCCAAAGTCTTTGAGATCTCTCTCCTCAAACCTCCACAAATTTGGTATAAGAGAGACTCCAGGTTTCTTCCTTTTGTGGATCCAACTCCTATTATAGTTTAGTTGTCCAAAGAGCATCACAAAGGTTAAAAGAGCATCTTAGGTTAATTTCATAAGATACTGCAGCATTTAAGGTCTCCGCAAATGTAAAATGACAGATGGAAAAACTTGTAGTGGAGAGATAAGGAAAGAAAAGGGTTATCCTCATACAAGCTAGCAACTCTTTCCTGCAAAATTAATTTTTTTTTAGAAAAAAAGAGAGATAAATTAACTCACATGTGGGTTGTATGTTAGCTGAACTTTATTTGAATAAGCCACTGTTTACTACAACTACATTAGCTGCATACATTGAGAGTGGTGTTTTCCCTGGGTTAACTCAAGAACTTCCTCCTTATGTAAGACTACTTGTTGAAGCATGTATCCAAAGAGATAAGACCAAGTATTCAACATTTAGCTATGGTATAATGCATTCAAAAGCACTTGTCAGACGTTGAAGCTGGTTCAGCTTTATATTTGTTGACAGAATTCTTGAAGTGTTTGAAACCTCAAGCTGTAAAGACACTGATTTTACCTGCCATTCAAAAGATTCTACAGGCCAGTTGCAAATAATGAATAAGTTAGATTGCCGTACTCCTTCCCTTTATTAATTTTTTCGGATTAGAGAATTATTTGTTGGTAATGTGCGAAACATAGCACACACTATATTTTTTTATCTTTTCACAATAGAATTTATCTGTTTCAGGCAACAGATTATTCCCATCTGAAGGTTTTTCTCCTTCAAAATTCATTTGCGAGAGAAGTGTGGAAGAGTGTGGGAAAACAAGTCTATCTAGGGAAGATGCATCCATTGGTCATCTCAAATTTGTATGCCCCTCCTCATAAGAACTCTGCTTCTGCTGCTTCTGTGCTGCTAATTGGTTCCTGCGAAGAGCTTGGCACACCTATAGCAATTCATCAGGTTTGTTGTGCTCATATGTATGTATGTGTGTCTGTGATGGAATTGATGCCGTGGTTAGAATTGGTATTTTAGGCCATTGATTAGTTCTAGTTATAAGTAGTGACTGTTACATTTTTGTTTTTGCATTTCATCTTCTAGTCTGGCTCCATATTTATGACTTCCTAAGCTAGTGTTCTGGATTGGCTTTGCCAGGTGGACTTCTTGGAGAGAACTTTATTGTCAGGCAACTTTTACCTTTACTAAGGAATGTAATTCGTTCTTGTATTGATTCTTCATTTGCGGATAAGCCTGAGCCTTTACAGAGCTGGAATGGCTTAGCATTGATTGACAGTCTTGTGACTTTAGATGGTTTGGCCACAGTCTTGCCCATAGAAGTGGTCCTTAAGGAGTTGATTCAAGTATGGATATGGTTGCTACTGTCCTTATACAATACAGTGATGTGAAATTTGAGACAAATCCTCACCTCGTGCTATAATCCTTTACCTCGTGCTATAATCCTCACATCAGTTCCAGTAATGTTCACAAAATTTATGTCTTACTTAATTATCCACAGTGACGCCCATCAGATTAACAATCTAAGACCAAAGGAAGATGTGCAGCACTTATATCCAATGCATGGTTTAAACTGTCAGATTTGGAACCCTTTATTAGATGGGAGAATAACCAATACATATCAGCTGTATTTGTATGATTTAATTTTCAGCAGAAAAGTAGAACAGAGTAGCCTGTATCACAGTAAACTGGCCCATATAGACATCAGGGATACATGTGAATTAGGTATCATATGTAAATGATTTCGGTTTTTCTCAAGACTAAATGGCCAATGAGTGGTCAAAAGTCGCTGACTGGAGTGCACTTGCATGTATATGGATGATTTTTATTCTCTATATTCAAATACAGATTACTTGTAAGTATAATATAGAATAATATGTAGTAATGATATAAAAACTAGACCTTTATCAGCCTTCTTTGTTCTTTTTAGTTACCATGCAAAGGTGGCTAAGCCCATAAACAGACCATACTAACACGAATTGAACCCCAGCACAAGCTGGGAATAAAACCACATGGAGAAAGTCAGGGATCAAACACCGGATAGAATGGAACTTGCAACCACTATTTTGATCCTTGGTAACAACACTTAAATAACTAATATAAAAGATGATATTCTGTTAATCAAATATGTTTGAGACTTTAACTGTGGACTACATGCATGTATGTGACTCTTTAACATCTGGTTCTGCCTTTCAATATACCTCATCTATATTTCAACAAGAAAAAAATATGAGTTGAGAAGATGCCTTTTTAAATTCATGTACCATGCTCCACCAAAAATAACAAGGGAAGAGGATCACCTAGGAGACCTCGGATCACCGGGAATCTGTCGCTCAACTGCTTGACTTTCCCTTGAATGTCAGTGAATGCATTTCTCTGAGCAGCCCACACTCCTTTCATAACCTCTGCTTGTTCTGTTACCTCATCAATCTGAAAAATGCATCAAGTTACTTTGTCATGGCCACTTAATATATTTATAACAGGAAAACTGTAATCCGCACCTGAGTGATACTTCCATGTATAGCTGCACGCTCTCTTAATAAGTTTGGCACTGATAGTGAACTGCCTGAGACCTGTGTTCCAATCAATTGTGTAAGCAGTCACTTTATAATACATAGGGAATATTGCTTCTGGATGACAACTGATAACCAACCTTATATTCATTTATGTCATTACGTACTGAAGTAAGGAGGTCAGCATGCTCCCTCATTGATATTATGTTGCCTCTGGTGCACTTATACTCCTGGTCAAGACAAATAAGAAAACCTAAGAACATGTATTTGAACTATAGTACCATTCAAAAAGATTAAAAAAAATGGATGTACTTACTAATAATAAAAAAAAAAAGAATAAGTATTTGAACTATGGCGCCAAGAATAAGATATGCTCTCCCAATATAGCACACAAACACAATGAATGCATGCAAAACCACATATAGGAAGATGCAAGGAATGAACACTTTTATAATTAGGAACATTTAACTGAATGAATGCATGCAAAACGACATATAGGAAGATGCAAGGAATGAATACCTTTATAATTAGGAACATTTAACTGGACCTTTAATAAAGAGTTTCATTACCCAGACGAGACTAAGCAAGACAAATGGACAAATCTGCATTGCATTTTGGTAGGGCAAATGATCCTACCATGTACAACAAAGGTTTGTGGACTAGATGTCTATAAAAAATCAGTCCCATCGATCTACCAAGGCACAGAAATATTAGTTAAAAATTTTGGAAGCTAAACTCCCACCTGAGTAACTTGTGAGAGATTGGCCAAGTATTTAGAGTCAACTCAACTTGGAAGGTTAGTGAGCAGTTTGATCCAACTAAGCCAGACTCATTTGACTTGGAAGGTTAGTGACATCAGCTAGTTTAATCACTCCTAGTTACACGAACAACAATTCTACACCCACATACAAATATTCTTGTTTAGAACAGCACTCTGATCTCTCCAAAGATGCAGAACCTTGTGGCCATAACACCATTCCAAGAAATCCAAGTCCACACAGCCCACCTTGACAGGTTCTCCAATATCCCCAAATCCAAAGAGAAACAAAACTAAAAGGCAAAACCAAGATATAATCATATGAAATAGCCCCAAAAATGTTGATTTCCATGCCCCCACAATCAACCCAATAAGGTTCATGCGTCCAAAACCCTAGGTTGCATGCAAGTCTGACTAATCAATCATGAAATCCCTAAAAATGCAATCTTGCCCATAAGATTGAACTATTGACACTTTAATCTCGGTCGTTGCAACTAAATTAAACACAAAAAACACAAAAACAACAAGATCAACCACTCCACAAAAGCTACACTAGAAAAATAAAAAATAAAAAAATCTACTCAAACCCTTACCTGCTCAATGTCTCGGTCGGCATTCCCGTAGCTAACAAGATCTGCCATTCCATGTGCGAGGCCTTCCGAAACGCCACCCGCATCGATCGTAGAGAGATTGCAGTCATCACAGATGACAAACTCCTCCTCGGACGATCATCAATAAGCAGCTCGTCAACGCTCCTCTTCTCCCAAAAAAATTTCAAATATTCCAATGAACAGCAACAGAGAAGACAACAACGAAGATGTAAAAGCTATGAAAACCGCAGATTTCCAGATCTACTGCAAATCTCTCAAAGTAGAAATGGAATGAAATGAAAGCATACAAAAACCCCAACCAAAAGCTTCGAAGAACCTTCGAGAGAGAAAGAGAGAGAGACGGCTTCGAACGTAGGCTCTGGCGCAGGCGTGCTCCGGCGGGAGGGGGAAAATGGGTAGAAGAAACGCGAGGGAGAAGGAAGGGGGAAAGCAGGGCGGGAGGGGAAAAGAAAAACAGGAAAGAAAAAGGTGGGTTGCGTATGGGGTTTTTAAGATGGCATTTTGTATGTCGCGTTATAGAAAAAAGTGACACAACAAATGTCCTCCTCGTTTACTCCTCCTCTAAAGTGACACATCAGACTATACTGTGTCACTTTATTGTAAAAGCGACACAAAAACTCATTTTAAAAGCGAGACTAAAATTCCTTTTTTTTGTAGTGAAAGGACTTTTAGTCTCGCTTTTAAATTGAGCTTTTGTGTCTCTTTTACAATAAAGTGACACAGTATGGTCTGATGTGTCACTTTAGAGGAGGAGGTTTGTTATGTCACTTTTCTATAACGCGACATACAAAACAAATTTTATGTCTCATTTTATTCTTAGAGTGACACTAGGGGAGCTAATTTTTAAAATAATCCAAAGTAAATTTTTCTCTCTCTCTCGTGTGTGTATATATAAATTCATTCCACCTTCTCTTTCTTCGCTTTCTGCAAAAACCCACAAAGCAGAAGAGGAAGAGAACAACAAGAACTGCAAAAACCTAAAAAAAGAAGCCTCTTTTTTCAATCTTCTTCCTCCTCTCATGGAGCCCGTACCAGATTCTCAGCCGTCCGCGGAAGCACCGGAATCAGAGGGCCCGCCCAAGAACGAGGCCGAGACCGAGGCCGAACTCCTTCTCTCCCGAGCGCAGAAGATCATCGACAAGATCATGGCAAACCACTCAAACCCTAGGCCCAATCTTTTCCACGCCCTCGCATCCATGATGGAGACCCAGGAATCCAGGTTGGGTTTCCATCCATTTCCCTTTTTCTATTCTCTTTTTGGCTCGAATTTGTATCTGATTTCTAGGGTTTGAGATATAGGGTTTTGAATTCTGACTCTGTTTTTTGGGCGTTGGGAGAAAAGGGGTGGGTTCTTGGGGTGGGGAGATTAAAACCCTAAAGTGATTTTTTGGGATTTGGGTGTTTTAGTTTGTGGTTTGGATTTAATGCTCGTGTTGGGGTGAACTGTGATGTGGCTTATTGGGGGTTGGTGCAGTTTACGTGTACTGCAATCTTTACCATTTGAATAATGGATGTGGAGGTGAAGGTTGAAATGTGGTTGAATGACCACAATCAGATCGCTAAGATTGGATTTCGGTGCTGTAGCTAGAATGGGTTTGGATGGTTTGGATTGATGCACTTGTTGGGTGCATAGTGTTCATACTCATATGTGGATTTTTGAACATCCATTAATTAAAATACAGGTTCTAGAGCTAAAATATACTGTAGATGAATTATTCATGTATGAAAATATGTTAGATCTGAACTCATTATTTGTTCACTGTTGTCAAATGAGGGAGGTTCAAAGAGTTAGAATTTCATTGATCTTAATTAACTCATCCGCTTGTATGCCAATTGGCAAAAGATCAAAAAGTTAGCAGTTCCTTATCTGGGAGTCTTTAGAACATCTTTCATCCAAGTCCTTTAGATACACAGTCGATGTAATTGAACCATGGGCCACCCAAATACTGAGTCCAGTGCGTTTGTAAATTTGCCGATGCTGATGACCTGATACTTCCTCATTTTCTCTTGTTTAATTCTAATGAACATACAATTTTTTATGCAGTAAGTTTATTTCCTTACCTTTCAGTATCATCATTTGGCTGCCAGGTGAATGCCTACTGGTGTTGCTATGTCAGACAACACCTGTCTATGTTAGATGCAGATACCTGTCCTTGGCGGAAATAAATTCATGCTATACTCATTGTTAGCTTGTTCTGCAGGATTAGGCTATGATTCTACCATTCCTGATGCTCCAAATGCAGAGTCGCATCCCTTAACTAAGAGCCTAGCAGAGAAAGTCAGTAAATATGTTGATCAGTATCTTGAAGCTATGGAGAAGGTAATTCACTGTATCCTTGAATAATATGATATTCATAGATGACTCGCCAATCACTGTCCAGGTACCCCCCCCCCTCTTTCTCGTCTTCTCTTCTTTTCCCCTTTCTTGGTCTCTTGAATTTTTTGCTCAAAATCTCTTGGTTCTTTTTATTTTATCTGTTTTTCATGATTTCTGTATGTTGTTGATTCTGATTGCAAAGAATTGGAAAGGAAAAGAAGGCGAAATGGGATTACATGTCTGAGCTATTAAAGGTCAAAGGGCCTGTTAATAGAAGAGATGGGTAAAGAGCTCTACTGTTTTATATGTTGGTGATGGATGTAATCTCAATGTAATACTCCTTAACAACGGCAACAGTACCTGAATTCTGCCATTACAATTTAATTGCAAGTACATAGGGGCAGCTCTTTATTTAGTCATGATAGAATGCAAATGGGTTGGGGGAGAGTGATTTATGCAACATAGTGTAGTGAGTTGGGGAGTTTGAATGTTCTTCTGCCATTTGGGAATCCCAAGAGGCTACTCCATTGGTCTCCAACGATTCCCCAAATTCTGTAACCCCCTTCAATCAACAGTAGAATGCATTTCTACACTCCCATTTCACCACCATCAAGGTTCCTATCACCAAAATTAGTAGAATGAATTGTGTTAGTTGTGGATAGAGGGCATTTCATGCCAGAAATTATAAAATGTTAGTATCAGGGCTGTCAGTTGTTACTCAATTTGCCCCCTAAATCAGAAGGAATCATGATTTTTTAAGCCTAATTTAATAAGAGCCCATGGCTGTGGATCTTGGGTTTGTTCAGTAATCAAATTTCAGGTGCAAGTATAAAGGCTAGAATCAAGGGTTTGGAGTGATCATGATGATGTGACGCAATCCAAATTGGATCAAGAAAGATTTTTGGACATAGACTCCAAACTGGGTCAAGTTGTGCAGGTTCAAATGGGGATCCTGAGCATTGGATCCAGATCTGGATTCATGTCAGCATCTGAAAATATCTGAAAATGGTTTTGAGTTTCTAAAGTGCCCTCCAAAAGATGAACAGAAGCAGAGTAAATACAAACCTCAGGATTAGACCGGTCCATCCACGGTACCCAGCATGATGTGACCTTTTCATCATATTTTGTTTACTACACAATATAATGTGACCTTTTCTTCTTATACAGAGGGCTATTGTCAATTTCAAGTGTATACTCAGCTCATGGTAGATGTTAATAGGAATTCTCAAGGCAGCTTGTTGGCCCCTAGTTGGGGAAAGTCGTTTGAATGTTGAAAACTTCAATGGTACTTGAAGACAGTCTATTCTTCATAGTTGGAAGGATCAACAGTCTTTTAAGGACAGTTTTACTCTAAAACAGGACTTGATTTCTTTTTTCTTTTTCTTTTTTTTTTTTAAAGATAACAGGACTTGATTTTTGTCTTCTCTTAGAAAAGGCACTAGGGTGTAATGAGATGAATGGATTATTGTGGGCTTGGAAGGTCCAATACTTGGGTCTTTCTCAGAAATCATTGTTTCATAGGCCGTAAAATCTTAACCCATGCTGGATCTATAAATGTAGAGAGATCCTCTATCTGTGGCCAACTTTGTCAGTTTACTTTTGCACTTGGCTACTTTTAAGGAAGTGAAAAATTATCAACTGAAGAGGGAGGGTTTTACTAGATTAACCAGCGTATTGCGAGGATTTCAGCTCATCTCTGTCCTCAAAATCTCCAGGTTTAGATTTTGCCTTTTGATTCTCATGGTTCTCGTATTTTATCTGTTAATTTCGACTGTTGAATTTGCTGAATTCTCAGTGTTTCTGGGTTATTTTCTTTGTTTTAATCATGGGTTTTCTCCCCCTTTTGCTAAGATAATGAGTTTCAACTGAAATAAGCTACGTAAAGTATCTCTTGACATTATTCTTTTGATGTAAATGTTTTGTCAAGTTTGAGGTGCCTAAGGGTATTGGATTTAAGTTGCAGTGACATTAGGTACTTGCCATCAAAACTTGATTTTAGTCAAAATTTGAATTTAGTCAAAACTTTGAGGCCTCATCAATCATAATGGGATGATTCCCATTTTTTGCACACAACCCTTTCATTTTTGAGGCCTTGTCTAAGAACACATGATTCTCTGATCAGATCATGGATGACTTACCTATGCCCTATATCATTCTTAGAAAAAGACGCCCATGTGTTGCCAACATTCGTAGCTTTTCTCCTGTCATTCTCACATGAAAAAGTTAAATCCCGATTTGCACATGCAAAGACACACATCATACACACTAATGTTGTAACGTGCTAATATGATGATGATGACTATAAGTGACAACAATGACCACGTTGTTAATATTTGTTAGCATATGAAATGAAAGGCACATCATACTATTTGTCACGCCCCCGAACCAGAACCTCGGGGGCGGGAAATGGGATTAAGCATAAATATATTTTTCTCCCAGGATCCGCGTGTGTGAAGACAACACATTCTGAATATTTTGCGGAAGCATTTGTGGCGTTGCGACCCGAAGTCCGTGGCCATCGGATTCCGCGTTGCACTCAACCTTTAGCCCATAGCTATTATATCAAGAATCATACCAGACTGGAGTAACCATCACAATAATTTACAGAGCTGACAGTAACAGGATATTGCATTCCCAAATATGTTCAAGTTACAATTATCAATGTACATTAATTAAGAATCCCAAGAAAAGGCTAATAAAAGCCATACAACAATAAGCTATAAACTACTACCCAAATGTGACGTAGCTCCGATGTCAGACTCAATGTCTACATGACATAGCCGACAAAACAACCTGCAAGGCATGGCTCCAAAGCCAACAAAACACTCAACTCGGGGCGAAGAAATCTGAACCTGAGTACCAAAAGTAGTGGGTCAGACACGACGGTCTGGCAGGTGGATGAAAAGAACACAATATAGCGAATAATAATACAAATGATAAATCATGCTATTTGCTCAAAATGCTGCATATAATTAAACGGGTGCAAAGTCGGGAATCTCGGGGAAAACTTGTATTCATTTCAAGCACGGGTAAAACATGAACATCTAATAAAACATGTATTCATTTACATCATCTATAATCATAGATATTTGACGATCGGGTATTCGTCTAAAACATGTATAAATATAGTAGTTTGACAAAACAAACGTTCATTTGAAACATATGTAAAAACACAAGTATACAACAAATCAGGTATCCATAGCAGTCTGGCAAAACCAATGTTCATTTAAAACATATCTCAAAGCAGGGATATTTAACAAATCGGCTATTCATTTGAAACCGGTATAAACATAGATATCTGACAAACCAAATGTCCTTTAAAACAAGGCACAGATATTTAACAATTCGGGTATTCTTTTAAAATACGTGTAATCATATAAATCTAGCAAAATCATTGATCGTATGGAACATATGTAAAAGCATGGTTATTCAACCAACCGGCATTCATTTAAAACATGTGCGGGTACAAAGAACAGAAAACAATATAATAATAACTGAATTTACATTGGAGAATATTAGCACTTGTTTAAATAACAACTTTCATAAAGGAAACGAATCATTTATCAGAAAACATAAAAGCAATATAAAACATGTCGGGTATCCAAGGAATCGGAAACTGGCAAGATGGCAACCACACGAAGCTAAGTCCTCTATCACTAAAGCGATAGAGCAATAACTAGGCCCTGATCTCAGTCACTCGAGGTGAGGAGAAACAGGGGATCTCATAAATACATATACATATACTAGGCCCTGATCTCAGTCACTCGAGGTGAGGAGAAACAGGGGATCTCATGAATGCATATACATATACTATACGGGACCACGGTAGCGAGCCGGGCATCGGGGACCACAGTAGCAATCTGCGGTATTGGGACAAGACCACGGTAATAACCGGGTATCGGGATCCAAGCTGCAGCTGGCGGGACAAGAGCGGGATCTCCAAGTCGGTGGATCAGACCAACAAGGTTATCCAAGCTTAGTGGTGCCGACTCATAGGTCAAATACAATTGAGACATATGCAATTAAATCAAGTACAATAGATATACGGGCAAGACGAGGGTGCTCAAGGGCACACTAACATTTCATATCGGGCAATACATGTCGGGACAAATAATTGTTACTAGTGTAACTTCAATGCTTTCGGGAAAACAAGTCATGTAATGCAAATCTCGGGAAAAGAGGTGGAACAATGAACTATAACAATTTCGGGTAAAAATATCGGTTTCAAGATCTATTTAAGTGAATAGGGGTCCCGTATGTCGATTATAATCATTACTTGGTACTCCTTGAGTTTGAAGACATTCCGGGCTCCTTATGCACTTTTACTACTTTCAAAATCTTAACATGAGCTTATGGGTAGTACTAGATGTCACAAAAGCAAGAATCAAGATTATAAACTGTCCATCCTAGGCATGACATTAATCCGGAAACATCGAGCAACCTACTCAGTCATCGAAAGGAATAGAATTAGCGATAACCAAGGAAATAGACTTGTGTTTAGATATAAAGAAGATATCGCGTCGTTCCATCCCGTTCAAGATTGAAATGGATTAACTTCGATGTCACCGAACCCACCGTGAGGAGTGTCGGCTCAAGACATCCTCACAAATAGGCCAAACAGTCCAAAAAGGGTAACCAATGAACCACCTAAGACCAAGAATTAGTGTCTAGATCAACACCATTCTTTCCTTTTAGTCCCCTAGTCTTAGAGACCTTAGATTAGGGTACAATTGGTCTTAACACTAAGGTATATACCCCTAGGACTCATAGAAAGCCCAAAGGTTTCCAAAAAAAACGCAAATATCAAATCTCACTGGACTCAAACTTGAAAGTCCTTGGGATCCTAACCCTAGAGGGGGGGGGGGGTGAATAGGGTGAGCTATAATTATGACTAATTAAGACCAATTTTAATTCTTAACTAAAACTAGTCACAAGTGATGATAAATCAATCAATATGCGGAAGCTAAAACAAAAATAATCACCACATAGCAAGCACCACAACACCAATGTTTATAGTGGTTCGGCCTCAATGCCTACATCCACTACCGGCTTGTGATCCAATCACCCCACCGGATTTCCACTATGTATGCTTTTTCAAAGGCTAAGCAATAACCTATACAATGTTGTTTTTCTAGGCTCAACAACAACCTTACAATGTGCTTTTCTAGGCTAAGCAATAACCTTTACAAAATGCTTTTCTTAGGCTAAGCAATAACCTTACAAGATGCTTTTCTTTAGGCTAAGCAATAACCTTTACAAATCAATATTTCTCTAAGAAAGTGTTTACTCAACACTCCAAGAGATTACAATTTAAGCTCAAATAAATTGCCTCTAAATAGGCGGATGTGAAAATGAAAATCCTAACTCACACAAACACTCAATGAATGCAAAGATGTATGCTTATGAAGTGCGTGTGTGAAAACTTCAATCAAGTTTAAAAGTAAGCTCAATCAATTTATGCTTAATGCAATTTGAAAGTTTAAGGCACAAAAAGATATGATTGAAGTTCTATGCAAATCACTTGAACAATTACACACTTGTGAATGATAAGAAAATCTAAAGATCACAAGTTGTATGAAAGTGTTTAAGCCTAATCAAGTGATGCATGTGCAATGTTGTTTTCAAAACTAATTAGTTTAACTAAAGTTAAAATGAATGAAAACAACAAAGGAAGTTTCAACCAAGTGAAGGAATCATGCAATGAAAGAAATCAAAGATTTATAGCTAAGCATGATTAAGAAAGTTTAAAACAAAACTTGGGTTGAAACCAAGGTGAAGAATCCAATCTTAATTAGATCAAAGATTTGGAGAAGAATGGATTCAACACATCATAGTTATCATGCACAAAATCATTTACCAATAGATTAAACAAAACATGAAAACTATGAATAATAAAGGTAGAGCTTACTTGGAGGTTTAACTCATTAATCACAAGCTTTAGCTCTCCTAAAGACCTCCTAGCCTTTCCAACTTCATCCCCTTTCAATGGCTCCAAAATGCTCTCAAAGGCTCATGTGTTCAACTTTTTGAAGTTGGAAATGAATGGACTTTATAGCCAAAAAAACAGTCCAACGGCTAGTTGTCTCGGTCGACCAGGAGGGGTCTCGGTCGACCTAGAAGGCACAACGGTCAGATTTCTGACCGTTGGAAAATTTCAGTGCAGAAACTGTACAGTGGCCCTGCAGTGTCCTCGGTCGACCGAGACACAGGTCTCGGTCGACCGGCGACACTGCCGGGCGAGTCCCTGGGGCCAAAAATCCAACTTTTTCCATTTCAAAGGTATTTCTTTGGGGGATCTTTGGGCCACTAAATCAAGCTTAAATACAAGTTTTAAGATATTCTAAGATGTTTAAAACATGAGACACCCAAAGCCTAAGTTGATTCAAAAGTTTTAGACCTTAGGTTAGCTTGATTCTTAAAAACTCCTTTCAAAAGAAGTTTGCATACAAAACTGATTCTAAAGGTGCTGAAAGTATGCAAAACTCAAACCCAAATACCTAACATGATTTTCCAAATGTAATGCACAAGGAAATAGGTTTTCAAAAGAGTTTTGGGTTCTAAAACCAATGCATCCAAGTTTATGACCAAAACATGCATAAACCAAAAACTTTTCCAAATCTAAAAACCAATGCATGTATAAAACTAGATTTCAAGATATTTTAAATCAATGCATGTGTGTGAATTCAAATGATGCCAATATGCAAATGCATCCATCAAATTGCAAATACAAAATTCCTAACAATCTCCCCCTTTGCAATTTGATGGCAACTTACCCATCATTGAAATTTCACACTAAGTCTTCTGCTCCCCCTTAGCTGGACAAGTCTTGAAATCTTCTTGGATGCTCCTTCTCTTAGCTTGGGCTCTTGGGCTCTTTTCTTCACTCTTCTTGATGCTTGGAGCTTGATCATTCTTCAAGCTTTCTTTCTCCTTTCTTTCTTTATGACCAAGCATCTTCTTTAGCTCCAAGCTTTCTTTCTTCTATTTGCTCTCCCCCTTTGTCCATGCCTCTCTCTCTTGAGAACTTGAAAGCTTTCTCCCCCTTTGATGGATAGGAGATCTTCGAGTACTTGAACTCTCGAACTCTCTCCCCCTTTGAAGAGTAGGAGATCTTTGAGTCGCACTTGAACTCTCTCTCCCCCTTTGACATTAAATTGCAAAGGTACCTACACACATGAGACAAGAAGAATACCTTTAGTAGCACCTGTTAACAAATGAAATCGAAAATGAAATTCATAACAGGCTATCATGTATGTAAGTTAACTCTAAGGGCTCAAAGGCAATCCAAGGGTCAATTTGATCAAAACTAATACTTCCTATGAAGGTTTACACTCCCCCTCAATCCATTCTCTTCTTTTGTCAAACTTTGACAAGATATAACTATTAAATGCAAGAAGTAGATGGTTTAACCAAGTGAGGGTCAACTTCAAGGAAAGGATTAGATTCATTTATCTATAAAGCTCATATGATCAAATTACCAAAAGAGAGCAAGGTCATTAACGATCATGGATACCAATTGAAATAAACATATCAATTGAGATTAAAGGATGTGACTATAAACTCAATCACTCTAAAATGGAGTTGTAAAGAGTATAACTATTAAGATAAATCCAAATTAGAGCTATCCATGATGCAATGGGGTTTACTAAACATAGCATCAAACAATATAACTATGAAAATCATATGCTATGAAAGTTTTTGAAATCATTTCATTCAAACATTAAATATGACTATTAATGTGCAAGAATGAGTGAAATGAAATTCAAACATGAAGCCTACCTTTACTAATAGCCAACCAATATTATGAAAACATAAACATGGTGGTCATGAGATATACCTATAAGAGCAAGTGAGGAGGCAATCATGAACATCATGATGTTAATGGTGTGTGACATGGAACAATTATATAACTATCAAGCTCAATCCAATGTACACATGGTCTATCACATACACAAGATAAGATATCAATTGGATATTAAATCAATGGAAAGTTCTACCAAATGAAACCAATTGAATATGATAACATGATTAAAAGCAAGGATGTGACAAACACAAGATTCCATCAAGCATCATAAATGCATATTCATCACTTTTAAAGATATGACTATTGAGCATAGTGATGAACAAGGTAAATTGCAATGCAAAAGGATATTACTTTGTAAAACATGCAATTTCCAAAGTGTCCAAATCATATGAATTCAACTACTAAGATATCCATCAACCAACATAAATGCAAGGAATGGATTTCAAAGAGATTCATATGATTAAGAACACTACTTATGAAGTTGAAACATGTATAAGGATGACATCAAGAAAATCTACATGAATCAACATCATAACCATCCATAAAGATATGACTATAAGGCATAGAGGATGGATTTGGGTTCTAGTATGGTTTCTATAAATAAAACTAAGATCACAACCATACATGGAACCAAAAGTCATTTGCATATAAAAAGAAAGTAAATAAACAAGCAAGGATGCAAACAACATACATTTCCATTTCTAAGATAATGAAACCAAAAGAAAAGGAAATGAGAACATGGAACATGCTTTGATGAATATGACTAATGAAGTTATAGAGCATTTCCATTCAACCAATCTTCAAATCATTTTGATAAACAAAATCCAACAATGAGCATAAAGAGAATGATTTTGAAGATCAATTTTCAACATTGTATTTTACAAGATATAACTTAAATGAAACACATACAAGTTGATTTTTCAAAACAATTTTCCATATAAAAGTTTAACTCATAAAACCATGGAAAATCCAATTGATTATGAAGAATCTAGCTATGAAAGCATTTGAAATCACAATCAATTGACCATGTAGAAATGCAATGCAAGACATATGTGCACAAAAAGCAAATCAAACATGATGAGATTATAATCAAATGATTTTGAAAACCATGACATGTAACTTAGAAAGGTGCATGAAAACAAAATCAAATGATCATAAATAAGCAATGCATCTTAAGAAATGTAACTAAGAGAGAACAAAATGCAAATGCAACATGACCAACAAAGAGATTTAACTTACAAAGAATAGGTTGGTCAAAGAAGGTCCAAGACCCTAAGGTTTGTCTAAGTAGATGACTTTAGGAATCCACCTAAGGTCTTGGGAGGGTTGAACTTTGAGGTCTATTTTGGAATCCTCACCAACTATAGGAGATTTGACTTGATAAATTTTCAATTTAAACTTATCACCATGATATTTAGATTTGACTAAATTTAGCTTAGCATGGTGATTAGTCTTTTGATGTTGGTGAGTTTGTTTCTTTGGGGATTGTTTCTCTTTTCTTTTCTTCTTATTTTCTCCCTTTACTTGACTTTTGAATTTTAGATTTAACTTAGTAACTTTCTTCAAAAGTTCTTTCATAGGTTGATATAAGGGAGATAGGTTGAGAAGCTTTTTGTTCATAGATTCTTTTAAACTTGGTTTGACTTGTTTAACCTTTTTAGAATCTATCTTTGGAGACTCCATTTTAATAGATTTAACTTGTTTAGTCTTTTTGGAGTCTTTCTTGATTTTTAGTGTCTTACCCTTCATAGGTTTTGATTCTATCTTCTTGAGTTCAAAGATGGGTTTAGACACATGGCTTCTCTTTCTTAGTTTGCACTCAAACCTAAAATGCCCTTCAATGCCACAATAATCACATTTGGTTTTGGGCAAGGAAGTGTGAGTGCTAGAGAATGAGGACTCACCTTTCACAAAAGTGTTGGTGAATTTAGGGTCATAAGACATATTCCTATTAAATCCAATACCCGTCCTATCTCCATGAGGTTTACCCAATTTAAATAATTTTTCAAGTCTATCTTCACTTTGGGTAAACTTGCACTCATACTTTTGTTTATATCCTTCAAGTTGAGTGACTTTGGTTATAAGGATTGAATTTTCATGTTTGACTTTAGAAAGCTCATTTTCAATTTCCTTATAATTGCTTAGCTCTTCATTGGCAAGTTTTAATTCATGTTTTAGTTCATTAACAACTTTAGATCCAAGTTCTTGAGTTTTTAAATTACTTTGAGCATTAGACAAATTTTCATTGGAAATTGTCAACTTGGATTTTAAATAGTTAATGTTTTCATCTTGTCTTTTAATTGTATCTCTTAGGTTCAAATTTTCATTTTTAAGCTCATTACAATTTATCTTAATCTCATTTAATTCATCTTGAGCATTAGATAAATTTTCCTTAGAGATAGTCAATTTAGATTCAAGATTGTTAAAGTCTTTACCTTGCCTTTGTAATTGATCTCTTAGTTTTAGATTTTCCTTATTGACATTTTCATAACCCATCTTTAATTCTTTTAGTTCATCTTGAATGTTGGATAGGTTATTTAAAGAGATCATGAACTTAGAGTCTAGACATTTTATTACTTCTTCTTTCTCTCTAAGTTCATCTTTTGAAGAGGCTAGCTCTTTGTTTAGTCTATTTGATTCTTCTTTTAGACTTTTATTTCTCTTATCAAGCTTTGAAGATAATGTATATAATTCATTATAGGCTTGTTGAAGATCATCTTCATCATACTCATTTTCTTCCTCTTTTGAGTCAAATTGATATTCATTTAAGTGAGGGTTTGAATCTCCAATAGAAGGAAGAATGAGGGGTCTAGAAGAATCTACAAAGTCTAGCATAGTGGAGTCCATTCTAATGATTTTCAATAAAAGGACAACTCTAGGGTTTTAACTCTCGGTTTTTACACCTAATCAAGAGTTCCAAACACTTGATCCAAAGGGATAGAGCACTTGGCTCTGATACCAATTGAAAGTCCTTGGGATCCTAACCCTAGAGGGGGGGGGGGGTGAATAGGGTGAGCTATAATTATGACTAATTAAGACCAATTTTAATTCTTAACTAAAACTAGTCACAAGTGATGATAAATCAATCAATATGCGGAAGCTAAAACAAAAATAATCACCACATAGCAAGCACCACAACACCAATGTTTATAGTGGTTCGGCCTCAATGCCTACATCCACTACCGGCTTGTGATCCAATCACCCCACCGGATTTCCACTATGTATGCTTTTTCAAAGGCTAAGCAATAACCTATACAATGTTGTTTTTCTAGGCTCAACAACAACCTTACAATGTGCTTTTCTAGGCTAAGCAATAACCTTTACAAAATGCTTTTCTTAGGCTAAGCAATAACCTTACAAGATGCTTTTCTTTAGGCTAAGCAATAACCTTTACAAATCAATATTTCTCTAAGAAAGTGTTTACTCAACACTCCAAGAGATTACAATTTAAGCTCAAATAAATTGCCTCTAAATAGGCGGATGTGAAAATGAAAATCCTAACTCACACAAACACTCAATGAATGCAAAGATGTATGCTTATGAAGTGCGTGTGTGAAAACTTCAATCAAGTTTAAAAGTAAGCTCAATCAATTTATGCTTAATGCAATTTGAAAGTTTAAGGCACAAAAAGATATGATTGAAGTTCTATGCAAATCACTTGAACAATTACACACTTGTGAATGATAAGAAAATCTAAAGATCACAAGTTGTATGAAAGTGTTTAAGCCTAATCAAGTGATGCATGTGCAATGTTGTTTTCAAAACTAATTAGTTTAACTAAAGTTAAAATGAATGAAAACAACAAAGGAAGTTTCAACCAAGTGAAGGAATCATGCAATGAAAGAAATCAAAGATTTATAGCTAAGCATGATTAAGAAAGTTTAAAACAAAACTTGGGTTGAAACCAAGGTGAAGAATCCAATCTTAATTAGATCAAAGATTTGGAGAAGAATGGATTCAACACATCATAGTTATCATGCACAAAATCATTTACCAATAGATTAAACAAAACATGAAAACTATGAATAATAAAGGTAGAGCTTACTTGGAGGTTTAACTCATTAATCACAAGCTTTAGCTCTCCTAAAGACCTCCTAGCCTTTCCAACTTCATCCCCTTTCAATGGCTCCAAAATGCTCTCAAAGGCTCATGTGTTCAACTTTTTGAAGTTGGAAATGAATGGACTTTATAGCCAAAAAAACAGTCCAACGGCTAGTTGTCTCGGTCGACCAGGAGGGGTCTCGGTCGACCTAGAAGGCACAACGGTCAGATTTCTGACCGTTGGAAAATTTCAGTGCAGAAACTGTACAGTGGCCCTGCAGTGTCCTCGGTCGACCGAGACACAGGTCTCGGTCGACCGGCGACACTGCCGGGCGAGTCCCTGGGGCCAAAAATCCAACTTTTTCCATTTCAAAGGTATTTCTTTGGGGGATCTTTGGGCCACTAAATCAAGCTTAAATACAAGTTTTAAGATATTCTAAGATGTTTAAAACATGAGACACCCAAAGCCTAAGTTGATTCAAAAGTTTTAGACCTTAGGTTAGCTTGATTCTTAAAAACTCCTTTCAAAAGAAGTTTGCATACAAAACTGATTCTAAAGGTGCTGAAAGTATGCAAAACTCAAACCCAAATACCTAACATGATTTTCCAAATGTAATGCACAAGGAAATAGGTTTTCAAAAGAGTTTTGGGTTCTAAAACCAATGCATCCAAGTTTATGACCAAAACATGCATAAACCAAAAACTTTTCCAAATCTAAAAACCAATGCATGTATAAAACTAGATTTCAAGATATTTTAAATCAATGCATGTGTGTGAATTCAAATGATGCCAATATGCAAATGCATCCATCAAATTGCAAATACAAAATTCCTAACAAAACTGAGTCCTCCGATCGATCGGCCGAAGGTCCGATCGATCGGTCGAGATTTCTGTACCAGTCATACACAGGGTCCGATCGATCGGCCCAAAAAGCCTTACTGTTAAAAGACAGGCCGATCGATCGGCCTGTAGGTCCGATCGATCGGACCTGGGCGTGCAGCAGGTCCGGGAACTGATTTTCTTCCTTTTTCTTTCCTTTCCTTCCAACACATGATCAACCACAAAAAACCATAAACAAGATGGTTTAAATACATGTTTCCAAGACAATAACATGAGCTAAAAAGCTCCTCCTTTCAAGTTCCTCCATTCCCATCCTTTCCATTCACAATAAATCTCAAAAGTGGAGAAAACTCATTCATGTGAAACCATTTGAAATCTTGACACTATGATACATACATTTCCAAGAGATTAACAAGGGAGAAATAACTCATCAATAAGCACATCTAGTAATCAATATTAATCATATTAAAGACAACTATTAAAATCACCAAAACCATTAATGAATCAAGATTTTCTCACAAAACATGTTAATAATCAAAACAATCCATTCATCCACTTGCCTTTGACTCTAATCAAGCAAATCAAGCTCCTAATCACCTCTCAAGCTCAAGATCCACAATCTCTACAAAAACCCCCAAAATACACCCTAAAATGGGTTAAACAATGAAATGATAATGAAACCTTTCAATAATCAAGGTGGAGCTTCCCTAAGGCTAGAAGATTACAAATCTAGAAGATGGGAAGAATCACTTACTTGGAAGGTCCTCTAATGGACAAGGTAAGCTCAAAGGAAGTCTTGTGATGGAGGGTTCTCTTCACAAATGGTACCAATGGAAAGCTTGCAAGATGAGGAAGAAGAAGACGGTCTCCATTTCGAGTTTGGTGAACTATTGGTGTGGCTTGGAGATGAAGAAGCAAGAAGAAGAAGAGAGAACACAAGAGCAAACCCTAGGCTCAGCTGGAACAATGGTGAAGAAATGAGCAATGAAGGAGATGGGTTCCTCTTATAAACAAGTGGGGTTTGGGTCCCACAACTTAAGGGACTTGGGTGACTGAAATCATCTAATTCGGGACCTCGGATGGATTCGACGAAGAAGGAAGAAATGATCATCGAAATATCTAGTTTCCAAAAATTGTATGTTTCGCGGGTTTCGAGAATATCGAGTTTTGGGTACAAATTTGGTGTGAAAAGACTGTTTTGCCCTTAAGGCCAAGAAATCGGTTTTTGGGTTCTCAAATGGATACGGGATCAATATGAAAGTTGTAGGATTCCTCAAGATGAATGCAACGGGCCAAAAACACACAACGAAACAAATCGGGGAAATCCCACAAGTAAAAGCAAAGCCGAAAAGGGAACCCCCAAAGGGCCCCACAAGCTACCAAAGCACTCAAAAGCCCAAAACTAGAAGAAAAACCATTCTAGCTCACAAACTCAACCCAACAACTACTAATCCCACTAAAAGAACTAATCCACAAATTAAAACAACACTAATCCAAGAGATTAGGGGTCGGGTTCTCACACTATTGCTTTTGTAAGAATTGACTATGTTTTTGCAAACAGATATTGTTCTTGTAAGAGTTTTGTAGCTTAAGTAAGAGCATGCAGTTGGTCCAGCAACTGCGATTATTTCGGTATGTGTTTTGGTAGCCCTTTCCTCTCGTATTATTTTTTCTCACAATGCTATCACCATTGAAGTGATTTGAAATCTAATATTTTGAGGTTGGCCTTTCGGGTGCATCTATGCACCGAGAGGATTCTGTGTCCATGGAGGGAGGGAGGGGCATCTAATTGGGCTGGGTGTGTCTTTTGATTCCTCCATTTTGATGAAGTATGTTTCTTACAAAAAAAGAAAAAAAAACCTTCATAAGGAGAGCTACAGCACGATATATTTTTTATTGTTTCATTAACTTGGAACCCTGTTAATCTAAAAAGCACAATTAACTAAGCTCGTTGTGTTGGAAACTAGAGCAATTGCAAGATGAACCTACTCTCTAAGACCAATTGTTACACTATGAAAAACTGTTATCTTTGTGGCATTCATCTGACCAAACAACCATATAACTTGGACTAAGGTTTACAGAGAACTCACCGACGATCCATATAATGGTTCGTGGAGTGTTGGAACAATTTAGGCAACATGGCAACATTAGTATTGAATGCCAAGCCATTCATGTAATATAACACTATGTTAACCATGTTAACTATCGGTCAAAAGTCGGCCCAGGTGATGACCATTTCTGATGGTGAAGTTCACAATGTGATGGTTGAAGAGTCTGTTTCACTTGCTAACTTATACTACCTTGTTTACTGGCTGAATATGTTATGTATCTTGAACAACATACTCTAGTAATATACTAAGATCTGTCTGAACAAGTACAAATTTACTGTCAAATGTCTCATCTTAAAATAAATGTCTGGTTGCAAAGCTTATGACTTAGATTGCTATTTAAGTCCAACCAGCTGAATTTTGACAAGCAAGGCAGGTCAGGATTTGCCACCCCTAATTTTGAATGCACAATGTTCTGCCTAAGGGTGTGCAGGTCCTTGAAGCACTGAATCCTGATAAATCTATCAGCTCATTAATTTCACCTGTAGACTTGCTACCTGTGATAAAATACCAAATTCTCTGCTAGCTTGTTCAGTTGCAGAGGTAAAACTGAATTAGAGTCATTTCTTGTTTCTGATTCCCACATGTCACGAATATATTTTTCCTGCATATTGTTTGAGGGTGTGGGCAAGCTTAAATTCATGTTTGTAGGTAAGGCGTGACGTCCCACCTTAGGACACGTTCATGTAGGTTGATGCATCTTACACGGAAGTCTACGTGTATTGCTTATGGCAGAGTGAGGGGTCTTTCAACCGAGGAGGAAGAATGCTATAAGGTCATTCTAGACGAAATCATCAAGGGAAGTGTGGAGTTGATGGGTGGAAGAAAATCATTTCAAGATCTTACTCTCGGCGATACTATTGATTGGCCCATCTTTAGGACTACATTCATTTAGTTCTTAGTGATTAGTGATATGCCTATGTACTGTTTTACATGCTATGAATTTTGCTGATGTACTAGTGATAGTGGATGGATGATAGTTACATTTATTTGCACTTTTCCATCATATGTTTGTGAACATTGGGTTTGGTGTTGTGCACATTCTTTTTAACACAATTTTGGATTTCCTTGGCCAAATGCACTGTCTCATACATGTTAATTTACTCTTCTTTGATACTGACGTTTCTCACCAATTGGGAATTGAAACTACCTACATGGATCTAATTAATGCACTCAAGGCTTTCCCCAAGGATGTTCCAATGAGGTGGGAGAAGATAGCGGCGACGGTTGCTGGAAAATCAAAGGCCTGTTGCAACATGAAGGGGGTCTTGGTTCATCGCCAATTGCATTTGCTTGAGTGTTGTTAAGGTAATTCCCACATCAAGAGCTCTTTTTATTGTTATAGGACACTTAAAAAAGATTTTTAACTACTGATAATTCCCACATCAACAGCTCTTTCAGTTGGACTCCGGTCATTTATTTTTTCAATTTAGGTAGACCCCACCACTTGACATAAAATTAGCAGTTGATGATATGATTATTGCGGGACTCAGCAGCCAGAACTTGAGCACGTGGGACTCAAAAGCATGAAATCGTGTGGGATCCGTGGCTACACAGCACAGGCTCTATGTCTTCATCCATTATTGTTCAGGAAAAAGAAAGAATTGTTTTCTTTTGATAGTTTCTTTGTCAGTGCCTACAAAGTACCAAATGTTCCTTTCTTTCATTATCATCAGTTATTACTTGCAGTGCCTCAGATATAATGGCTGCGGTGTTGGGTCTCTGATGTGTATGAAAGAGTTACTGTGGAGGTATTTTCTTTGTCCTGGGACATCAATGAAGGAAATTCTATTATTTGTCTTAAGTCTGAATATAGTTTGACATACAAATGAATGCTTCAAGTTTCATCCCCGATGGAGATCCTTGGGAATATTGTTACAAGGCCAGGTGAATTTACAATGTTCATAATGGTAGTATGATTGCTTGTCATACTTGTTCCTTGGTGGAAACTCTCCATCTAGGTTTCAAAAGCTGAATTCATGTGTCTAAAAGGAGCATGTGATTTGGGTGTATGATGAGAGAGAACATTAATGAGTAATGATCCCCTTGAACGATGCAGGGAGAGTTGGTTGGATTTTGTTTAGCTCTACAGTCAGCAGCAGAAGACATTGGCACCATTGGGTGAGTTTCCTTCAGTACTCTCTGCCAGTGTATTTGTTATTATTTATTCCTTAATCTTTTATTAGTGTAGGAGATATTATTTTTTAATGCAAAGGTTTTTTTCCTGGTATGCAAAGAATTTTTACTGATGGGATGGGATTGTGCTCTATTTCCATGAGTTCAAAATGGATGTTGTACTACTGGGCAAGTCCATATGATTTGCGGTCAGTGGCATCTAGTGCAGGATTCAAACACGAACAATCTGGACAAGGTACTACTGGGCCAAATTAATTGTAGCAATTATAGATTACTTGGAAGGAATGGAAACTGGGTACTCTGTAAGCCTTGAGTTAGGCTCCAATTGACATGGGTATTTTGGATGGACAGGTCGTGATTTGGATGGGAGCACCAGAGTGCCACTTACTGCACCAAGATTTTGATTCTTCTTCTTTTTCTTCTTGTACTTCTTGTTCTTGTATTTCTTGTTTTGAATAGTATGTTTGATTTAGTGCGTGGACGAGCAAGTACGTTCCTTAATGTGAATGGTGATTAATTTCCAATTAATGAAATGGTTCTTATTGAATGTTGTTATCTATATTTTTTTGCATCTTTTGTAAGGCAGGTTTAGTAATTTGAAAGTGTATCCATGCTGCAGCATGTTATTAGTAATGTATATATTGCATTTTTATTTAAAAAAGAAAAGGGATCGTATCTCGCTTCTATGGAAACTGTCACAACTGATGACTACTTGTGTCACTTTTGGTCCGAAAACAACATATTGATTACTACTTTTGAAAAACGAGACAACAAAGTTATCTTTCTTGTGACGCTTTTAAGTTATTTCAGTGTCACTTTTGGGTTTAAAGTGACACAAATAACCCTTTTTTTTGTGTCACTTTGATAACAGAAACTGACACAACAAATGTATTTCTTGATACGCTTTTACGAACTTTTAGTGACGCCGGCAGATAAGACGCTTGCATATTAATCAGAAAAGCGACACAAACCACTTTTTAAGACACTTTAAAAGTGACTCATTAAGACATTTTTTTTGTAGTGATACATTTTTCCAAGCATGAACAAGAGGAAAATAAACTCATCAATAAGCACATTTCGAAATCAATATTAATCATAGTAAAGACAACTACTAAAATCACCAAAACCCTTAATGAAACAAGATTTTTCTCACAAAACATGTTAATAATCAAAACGATCCAATCATCCACTTGCCTTTGATTCTAATCAAGCAAATCAAGCTCCTAATCACCTCTCAAGCTCAAGATCCACAATCTCTACAAAAACCCCCAAAACAAACCCTAAAATGGGTTAAACAATGAAATGACAAGGAAACCTTTCAATAATCAAGGTGGAGCTTCTCTAAGGCTAGAAGATTACAAATCTAGAAGATGAAGAAGAACACTTACTTGCAAGGTCCTCTAATGGACAAGGTAAGCTCAAAGGAAGTCTTGTGATGGAGGGTTCTCTTCACAAATGGTATCAATGGAAAACTTGCAAGATGAGGGAGAGATTGATGATCTCCATTTCTTGATTGATGAACTCTTGGTGTGGCTTGGAGATGAAGAAGCAAGAAGAAGAAGAGAAACACAAGGGAAAACCCTAGGTTCAGTTGGCTGTGCTGGAAAAATGGAGAATGGGATGCAATGAAGGGGATGGGTTCCTCTTATAAGCAAGTGAGGTTTGGGTCCCACAACTTAAAGAACTTGGGTGGCTGAAATCATCTCTTTCGGGACCTCGGATGAATTCGACGAAGAAGGAAGAAATGATCGTTGAAATTTCTAGTTTCCAAAAAGTATATGTTTCATGGGTTTCGGGAATATCAAGTTTTGGGTACAGATTTGGTGTGAAAATACTGTTTTGCCCTCAAGGCCAAGAAATCGGGTTTTCGGGTTCTCAAATGGATACGGGATCAACATGAAAGTTGAAGGATTCCTCAAGATGAATGCAACGGGCCAAAACACAAAACGAAACAAATCGGGAAAATCTCACAAGTAAATACAAAGCCGAAAAGGGAACCCCCAAAGGGCCCCACAAGCTACCAAAGCACTCCAAAAGCCCAAAACTAGAAGAAAAACCATTCTAGCTCACAAACTCAACCCAACAAATACTAATCTCACTAAAAGAAACTAATCCACAAATAATGTAAGTCCATGGGGATCCGAACCCTAGAGGGGGGGTGAATAGGGTGAGCTTCAACTATGACCAATTTTAATCAATTTTAACTTCTTTAAAACAAACCAGTCACATGTGATGATTAAACATACAAGATGCGGAAGCTAACAAAAGAATCACCACAAAGCAATCACCATTACACAAGTATTTATAGTGGTTCGGCCTCAATGCCTACATCCACTACCGGCTTGTGATCCAACACCCCACCGGATTTCCACTATTTATGCTTTTCAATAGGCTAAGCAATAACCTTTACAATGATGCTTTTCCAAGGCTAAACATCAACCTATACACTATGCTTTTAAAGGCTAAGCAATAACCTCTTCAACCACAAGGTTGGTTATCTCTCTAATTTAGTGTCTATCATACACTTGATGGAGATTCTATTTAGCTCATTACATTGCCTCTTAATTAGGCGGATATGGAAGTGTAATTCTAATACACACTCACACTATGAATGCAAAGATGAAAACATATGAAGTGTGTGTGTGTGGTCCTCAATCATTTTGAAAATGAAAGCTCATAAATGTAAGCCTAAGGCTTTTGAAAGTTTTAGTTTATAAAACATTTATGATTGAGGATATAATGCAATCACATGTTAAAAGTAACAACTTGTTAATGATATCAAAGTTACACAAGTTGTATGAAATGGATTAGCTCTAAACATGTGATGCATAGGGATGTCAATCAAATCATCAATGTAGCTCAAAACATAAAAATAGATTTGATTGAAATTAGGGGACAAATCATATGTAATTATAAACACAACTTGAAAATGATTTACCAATCAAAGTAAGGCAAGTTGTGAAACATTAAAACAATAATACACATATGATTTGTAATGATGTTGAATCCAAAACATAAGATACATTTGAAAGAGATTTTCTTATGATGGAAAACAACAACCAAAGATTCAACAAAGTATATGAATCATGTTACATATTTCATTAACATGATCTACTTAGATTTACCAAAGATAAAGTACTACTTTGATGAATCAATGGTGATGTATCCAAAACAATAGATCTATTCAAAATATAACACATGCTAAGGATACAACAAATCATAGATTAACATGTTACAAAGATTTACCAATGATAAAACAAAACATGAAAACATATGATTTGTAAAGAAGTTGAATCCAAAACATAAGTTAGTTTTGAGAGAGATGTTCTTATGATGGAAAACAACAATCAAAGATTCAACCAAGTATATGGATCATGTTACATATGATTTACCAAAGTTCTTTCATTAACATGATCTACTTAGATTTACCAAGGTTAAGTACTACTTGGATTGAATCATGTGATGTTGTATCCAAAATAATAAATCAACTCAAAACATAAAACATGTTAAGGACACAACACAAACATAGTTTAACATGCTAGAAATGATTTACCAAAAATAAAACAAAGCATGAAAACATATGATTAAGAAAGGAAGAGCCTACTTGGTGGTTTAACTTCATTAATCCAAGCTTTAGCTTTCCTAATCTTCCCCTTCATCCCTTGGTTCTTTTCCCTTTTGATATGCCTCAATACCTCTCAAGGAGGGGCTTAAAAATCCCAACTTTTGGAAAGGGAAAGAACTCATTTTTATAGCCAAAACAGCCCAACGGCTAGTTTACCCGGTTAACCCCATGACAGGCCGGTTAACCGGGTAAGCCAACGGTCAGAAAAAGAGCCGTTGGCTCAGGAGCCCGGTTGACCTGCCCTGTGTGGCCGGTTAACCGGGCCTCTTGGCCGGTTGACCGGCTACACATGGCCGGTTGACCGGGCCTGCCCAGAATTCCCCATTTTTTTTTTGGTTTCTTGAAGATTTTCTTTGGGGGATCTTTTGGCCACTTAAAATCAAGCATTTTCACATGTTTTAAATCATTCTAAGATGTATAAAAACATGAAACATTAAAAGCCTAAAAAGATTCAAAACTTTTTAAAACAAAGGCTTACCTGATTTCTTGAAAACTCTTTCTTAAAACAAATGCATCCAAGATGAAAATACAAATCATGCATAAATCAATACTTTTACAAATCTTAAAAGCAATGCATGAATAAAAAAAGATTTCAAGTTTATTTAAAAACCAATGCAAGTGTGTAAATCAAATGATGCTTGAATGATAATGCATCCATCAAATTGCAATCTATAAAAACCCTAACAATCTCCCCCTTTGCAATTTGATGGCAAACACACTCACCACTGAACATACACGCTTAGTCTTCAGCTCCCCCTCAGCTGGACAAGGCTTGAAATCTTCTTGGATGCTTCTTCTCTTAGCTTGGGCTCTTGGACTTCAATCTTCATGATGCTTGGAGCTTGATCAACCTTCAAGCTTTCTTTCTTCTTTCTTTCTTTATCCAAGCATCTTCTTTAGCTTCCAAGCTTTCTTTCTTCTATTAGCTCTCCCCCTTTGACCATGCCTCTTTCTCCCTTTGGCAAGGTATGCATTCTCTCCCTTTGTAGAAGATCATACACAACTCTCCCCTTTGGAAGCTTGGACTTTCTCTACACCCTTTTGAGAACTTGCATAATTTCTCCCCCTTTGCCATTAAATTGCAAAGGTACCTACACACATGAAACAAGGAAAATACCATTAGTAGCACCTGTTAACAATTGAAATCGAAAATGAAATGCATAACAGGCTATCATGTGAGGTAGTAGTCTCTAAGGGCTCAAAGGCAATCCAAGGGTGAATTTGATCAAAACTAATACTTCTTATGAAGGTTTACACTCCCCCTCAATCCATTCTCTCCTTTTGTCAAACTCTTGACAAAGATTTAACTATTAGGTACAAGAAGAAGATGGTTTAACCAAGTGAGGGTCAACTTCAAAGAAAGGATTAGATTCATTTAACTATAAAGCTCAATATGATCAAATTACCAAAAGAGAGCTAGGTCTAAAGAGAAAAGCAATCATGGATATCAATTGGACAAACAAGGAATACCAATTGAGATTTAAGAATATGACTATTAACACAATCACTCTAAAATGGATTTAAAGGTATACCTATTATGAGAAATCCAAATTAGAGCTATCCATGATATGGGGTTTACTCAAACATAGCATCAATCAATATAACTTATGAAAATCATATGCTATGTAAGATTTTGAAAATCATTTCATTCAATCAATAAATATGACTATTAAAGTGCAAGATGAGTGAAATGAAATTCAAGCATGAAGCCAACCTCAACTAATAACCAACCAAAAATATGAACACATAAACATGGTGGTCATGAGATATACCTATATGAGCAAAAGAGGTGGCAACATGAGCATTATGATGCTAATGGTGTGTGACATGGAACAATCATATTACTTATCAAGTTCAATCCAATGCACACAAGTTTTATCACATTCACAAGAAATCGAATCAATCAAACAATATACCAATTGAATCCAATTGAATTTGATAACATGATAAAGAGCAAGAATGTGACAAAATTCCATCAAGCATCACAAATGCATATTCATCACTTTTAAAGATATAACTATTGAGCATAGTGATGAGCAAGATAAATTGCAATGCAAAAGGATATAACTTTGAAATGCATGCAATTTAAAAAGTGACTAAATCATATGAATTCAACATCTAAGTTATCCATCAAACACATAGAAATATGAGGAATGGATTTCAAAGGGTTTCATATGATCAAGATCACTACTATGAAGTTGAAACATGTATAAGGATGATATCACTTAGAGACAATACATGAATCAACATCATAACCATCCAAAAAGATTTGACTAGAATGGCATAGAGGATGGATTTTAGTTCTAGTATGGTTTCAACAAATATAATAAATACCACAACCATACATAGAACAATTTGACATTTGCATAGAGAGGATCAATCAACACTCAAGATCTAACTCATACCAATCATTAAAAAGAATATTACTATTTAGGCACAAGAAGGTATGAAGTTAAAAAGGATCAATCTATCATGTAACATCTCCACTCTTAGCAAATGTACTAAGCTTACAATGCAATGGAAAAGGATATGTGGTTTATACCAAAAGAACTTAGCACATTAAATCACAAATGCACTTAAAAAGCTCAAATACAAGATTTTACTATAAAGCACATAAACACTCATCAATTTGCATTAATGAAAACCTACCAAGATAAGGCACAAACAAGCAAATCAATGAAACCATATCCAACCATGCAATGTAAGACAACAAAATCAATTTGCATAAGGAATGTCACTAAATGAGCAAAGATGCAAATTGTTGGTAAAAATTATTTCCTTCCAAATGATATAATCATAGTTAAGCACAAGGAAATAAATTCAAGGAAAATGCTTCTATAAATATAACTAATAAAGCTTAGAACATTTTCCAAAGTTTTTCAAATCACTTCAATGTATGAAATTCCAACAAAGAATCATTTATAGAATTAAGAGCAAGTGATTTTGAAAAACAAGAAGTGTACTATTGTAAAGTTTTCAATTTGTAATAACAATAGACACTTACAAATTTTCCATATCAAAAGATATAACTTGTAAATCAATGGAAAACTTAAATAGATTCAAATCATTTGATTTCCAACAAGGATCTAACTATGACAAACATCAAATGATTTTCCAACATCAATTGATCATGAAAAACTAGCTATGAAAGCATTTGTAATCACAATCAATTGATCATGAATAGATATGCATTACAATAGATATAACTACATGAACAAAATGCAAATCCATCATGAAAAATTGCAATCAAAGGATTTTGAAAACCATGAGATATAACTTAAAAGGTTCATGAAGTCAAAATCAAATGATCACAAAGAAACATTGCATTTTAAAAGATGTGACTATAAAGAAACAAAATGCAAATGTATCATGACCAACAAATAGATATAACTAAAAAGCATAGGATGGTCTAGGGGTATCAAGGCCTTAAGGTTACTCAAAAAGTCTACCTTTGAAAATACACCTAAGGTCTTGAAAATGTGTCCTTGAGAGATCACTTTGAGGACTCACCAACTCTAGAAGATATAACTTAGAAAAGTCTTAGAGTGGTGCAAAGAGGTTAGGGAAAAATTCATTTTCAAACATAGTGGAAATCTTTTAAAAAGATATGTAATAAACACAACACTAGGGTTCAAATCTAGCAAGGATCAACTCCGGGTTGTTAAGCCCTAAAATGGAGTAACCCGCTCTGATACCACTTGTAAGTCCATGGGGATCCGAACCCTAGAGGGGGGGGGGGTGAATAGGGTGAGCTTCAACTATGACCAATTTTAATCAATTTTAACTTCTTTAAAACAAACCAGTCACATGTGATGATTAAACATACAAGATGCGGAAGCTAACAAAAGAATCACCACAAAGCAATCACCATTACACAAGTATTTATAGTGGTTCGGCCTCAATGCCTACATCCACTACCGGCTTGTGATCCAACACCCCACCGGATTTCCACTATTTATGCTTTTCAATAGGCTAAGCAATAACCTTTACAATGATGCTTTTCCAAGGCTAAACATCAACCTATACACTATGCTTTTAAAGGCTAAGCAATAACCTCTTCAACCACAAGGTTGGTTATCTCTCTAATTTAGTGTCTATCATACACTTGATGGAGATTCTATTTAGCTCATTACATTGCCTCTTAATTAGGCGGATATGGAAGTGTAATTCTAATACACACTCACACTATGAATGCAAAGATGAAAACATATGAAGTGTGTGTGTGTGGTCCTCAATCATTTTGAAAATGAAAGCTCATAAATGTAAGCCTAAGGCTTTTGAAAGTTTTAGTTTATAAAACATTTATGATTGAGGATATAATGCAATCACATGTTAAAAGTAACAACTTGTTAATGATATCAAAGTTACACAAGTTGTATGAAATGGATTAGCTCTAAACATGTGATGCATAGGGATGTCAATCAAATCATCAATGTAGCTCAAAACATAAAAATAGATTTGATTGAAATTAGGGGACAAATCATATGTAATTATAAACACAACTTGAAAATGATTTACCAATCAAAGTAAGGCAAGTTGTGAAACATTAAAACAATAATACACATATGATTTGTAATGATGTTGAATCCAAAACATAAGATACATTTGAAAGAGATTTTCTTATGATGGAAAACAACAACCAAAGATTCAACAAAGTATATGAATCATGTTACATATTTCATTAACATGATCTACTTAGATTTACCAAAGATAAAGTACTACTTTGATGAATCAATGGTGATGTATCCAAAACAATAGATCTATTCAAAATATAACACATGCTAAGGATACAACAAATCATAGATTAACATGTTACAAAGATTTACCAATGATAAAACAAAACATGAAAACATATGATTTGTAAAGAAGTTGAATCCAAAACATAAGTTAGTTTTGAGAGAGATGTTCTTATGATGGAAAACAACAATCAAAGATTCAACCAAGTATATGGATCATGTTACATATGATTTACCAAAGTTCTTTCATTAACATGATCTACTTAGATTTACCAAGGTTAAGTACTACTTGGATTGAATCATGTGATGTTGTATCCAAAACAATAAATCAACTCAAAACATAAAACATGTTAAGGAGACAACACAAACATAGTTTAACATGCTAGAAATGATTTACCAAAAATAAAACAAAGCATGAAAACATATGATTAAGAAAGGAAGAGCCTACTTGGTGGTTTAACTTCATTAATCCAAGCTTTAGCTTTCCTAATCTTCCCCTTCATCCCTTGGTTCTTTTCCCTTTTGATATGCCTCAATACCTCTCAAGGAGGGGCTTAAAAATCCCAACTTTTGGAAAGGGAAAGAACTCATTTTTATAGCCAAAACAGCCCAACGGCTAGTTTACCCGGTTAACCCCATGACAGGCCGGTTAACCGGGTAAGCCAACGGTCAGAAAAAGAGCCGTTGGCTCAGGAGCCCGGTTGACCTGCCCTGTGTGGCCGGTTAACCGGGCCTCTTGGCCGGTTGACCGGCCACACATGGCCGGTTGACCGGGCCTGCCCAGAATTCCCCATTTTTTTTTTGGTTTCTTGAAGATTTTCTTTGGGGGATCTTTTGGCCACTTAAAATCAAGCATTTTCACATGTTTTAAATCATTCTAAGATGTATAAAAACATGAAACATTAAAAGCCTAAAAAGATTCAAAACTTTTTAAAACAAAGGCTTGCTTGATTTCTTGAAAACTCTTTCTTAAAACAAATGCATCCAAGATGAAAATACAAATCATGCATAAATCAATACTTTTACAAATCTTAAAAGCAATGCATGAATAAAACAAGATTTCAAGTTTATTTAAAAACCAATGCAAGTGTGTAAATCAAATGATGCTTGAATGATAATGCATCCATCAAATTGCAATCTATAAAAACCCTAACAAATAAAACAACACTAATCCAAGAGATTAGGGGTCGGGTTCTCACACTCATTTCCTTTTCTTTTGGTTTCATTATCTTAGAAATGGAAATGTGTGTTGTTTGCATCCTTGCTTATTTGTTTACATTCTCTTTATATGCAAATGACTATTGGTTCCATGTATGGTTGTGATCTTAGTTATATATGTAGAAACCATACTAGAACTCAAATCCATCCTCTATGCCTTCTAGTCATTTCTTTTTGGATGGTTATGATGTTGATTCATGTAGATTTTCTTGGAGTCATCCTTATACATGTTTCAACTTCATAAGTAGTGATCTTAATCATATGAACCTCTTTGAAATCCATTCATTGTATCTCTATATGTTAGATGGATATCTTAGATGTTGAATTCATATGATTTTGACACTTTGGAAATTGCATGCTTTACCAAGTCATATTCTTTTGCATTGCAATTTACCTTGTTCAACACTATGCTTTTTAGTCATATCTTTATAAGTGATGAATATCCATTTATGTTGCTTGATGGAATTTTTTGTTTGTCACATCTTTGCTCTTTATCATGTTGTCAAATTCAATTGTTTTCAATTGGTAAAATTTTCGATTGATTTGATTTCTTGTGAATGTGATAGACCTTGTGTACATTGGTTTGAACTTGATAGTTATATGTTTTCATTCCATGTCACACACCATTAGCATCATAATGTTCATGATTTCCACCTCTCTTGCTCTTATAGGTATATCTCATGACCACCATGTTTATGTGTTCATAATAGTGGTTGGTTATTAGTTGAGGTTGGCTTCATGTTTGAATTTCATTTCACTCATTCTTGCACATTAATAGTCATATTTATTGTTTGAATGAAATGATTTCAAAACCTTCATAGCATATGCTTTCCATAGCTAAATTATTTAATGCTATGTTTAGTAAACCCCATTGCATCATGGATAGCTCTAATTTGGATTTTTCCTAATAGTTATATTTTTAAATCCATTTTAGAGTGATTGTGTTTAATAGACTTATCTTTAAATCTCAGTTGGTATTCTTTGTTTTTCCAATTGGTATCCATGATTGCTTTTCTCATTAGACCTTGCATTCTTTTGGTAATTTGATCATATTGAGCTCTATAGTTAAATGAATCTAATCCTTTCCTTGAAGTTAACCCTCAATTGGTTAAACCATCTTCTCCTTGCACCAAATAGTTATATCTTTGTCAATATGTTGACAAAAGGAGAGAATGGATTGAGGGGGAGTGTAAACCTTCATAGGAAGTATTAGTTTTGATCAAATTAACCCTTGGATTGACTTTGAACCCTTAGAGACTACTTCCATACATGATGTCACGCCCCCGAACCGGAACCTCGGGGGCGGGAATGGGATTAAAGCAGAAATTATATTTTACTTCTCCCAGGATCCGCGTGTGTGAAGAAAACACATTCTGAATATTTTGCGGAAGCTTTTGTGGCGTTGCGACCCGAAGTCCGTGGCCATCGGATTCCGAGTCGCACTCAACCTTTAGCATATAGCTATCATATCAAGAATCATATCAGACTAGAGTAAACCATCACAATAAATTACAGAGCTGATAGTAACAGGATATTACATTCCCATATATGTTCAAGTTACAATTATCAATGTACATTAATTAAGAATCCCAAGAAAAGGCTAATAAAAGCCATACAACAATAATCTATAATCACTACCCCAAATGTGACGTAGCTCCGATGTCAAGCTCAATGTCTACATGATATAGCCGACAAAACAACCTGCAAAACATGGCTCCACGACCAACTCAAGCACTCAACTCGGGACGAAGAAATCTGAACCTGAGTACCAAAAGTAGTGGGTCAGACACGACGGTCTGGCAGGTGGATGAAAAGATAACAAATATACTGAAGAATAAAACATAAGATAAATCATGATACTCGATCAAATGCTGCATATAATTAAACAGTTGTAAAAATCGTGGATCTCGGGCAAAACATGTATTCGTTTCAAGCATGGGTAAAACATGAAGATCTAATAAAACATATGTTCATTTACATCATCTATAATCATAGATATTTGACAATCGGGTGTTCGTCTAAAACATGTATAAATATAATGGTTTGACAAAACAAACGTTCATTTGAGACTTAGGTAAAAACATAAGTATACAACGAACCAAGTATTCATAGTAGTCTGGCAAGGCCAAAGTCCATTTGAAATATATGTGAAAGTACGGATATTTAACAAATCGGGCATTCATTTAGACAGGTGTAACCAAAGAAATCTGACAAAACTAGTGTTCATTTAAACATATTTCAACGCATGGATATTTAACAAACCGGATATCGTTTAAAACAAGTATAAACGTAGGGATCTGGCAAACAAGTGTCATTTGAAACATATTTCAAAGCATGGATATTTAACGAATTGGGTAATCATTTAAAACAGGTATAAACATAGGAATCTGGCAAAACGCGTGTCGTTTAAAACATATTTCAAAGCATGGATACTTAACAAATCGATATCATTTAAAAACAGGTAAAAACATAGATATCTGACAAACCAAATGTCCTTTAAAGCAAGCTCGGATATTTAACAATTCGGGTATTCATTTACAACATGTGTAATCATATAAATCTAGCAAAATCATTGATTGTTTGAAACATATGTAAAAGCATGGGTATTCACCCAACCGACATTCATTTAAAACATGTGCAAGTACAAAGAACAGAAGACCATATAATAATAACTGAATTTACATTGGAGAATATTAACACTTGTTTAAATAACAACTTTCATAAAGGAAACGAATCATTTATCGGAAAGCAAGTAAGCAATATAAAACATGTCGGGTATCCAAGGAAATCGGGAACTGGCAAGATGGCAATCACAAGAAGCTAAGTCCTTTATCACCGAAGTGACAAGAGTATAACGGGACGTTGGTCTCAGTCACACAAGGTGAGGAGACTCAACGCAAATCATATATACAATATAAATATACGGGAACGGGACCACGGTAGCGAACCGGGTATCGGGACGGGACCACGGCAATAACCGGATATCGGGATCCAAACTGCAGCTGGCGGGACGGGAGAGGGATTTCCAAGTCGGTGGATCAAACCGACAAGGTATCCAAGCTTAGTGATGCCGACTCATAGGTCAAATAACAAATCGGGACATATGCAAGTAAATCAAGTACAATAAATAAATGGGTAAAACGGGGGTGCTCAAGGGCACACTGTCACTTCATATCGGGCAATACATCTCGGGACAAATAACTGTTACTAGTGTAACTTCAATGCTTTCGGGAAAACAAGTCATGTGATGCAAGTCTCGGGAAATGAGGTGAAACAATGAACTATAACAATTTCCGGTAAAATAACGGTTTCAAGATTTGTTTAAGTGAATAGGGGTCCCGTATGTCGATTATAATAATTACTTGGTACTCCTTGAGTTTGAAGACATTCCAGGCTCCTTATGCACTTTTCGATTTTCAAAACTTAAAATGAGCTTATGGGTAGTACTAGATGTTACAATAGAAAAGAATCAAGATTATAAACGGTCCATCCTAGGCATGACATTTAATCCGGAAACATCGAGCAACCTATTCAGTCACCGAAAGGAATAGAATTCGCGATAACCAAGGGAAAGACTTGTTTTTAGATATAAAGGAGATATCGCGTCGTTCCATCCCGTTCAAGATTGAAATGGATTGAACTTCGATGCCACCGAACCAACCGTGAGGCGTGTCGGCTCAAGACATTCTCACGCATGGTCCAAATAGTCCAAAAAGGGTAGCCAGGGTCCCACCTAAAACCAAGAATTAGTGCCTAGATCATCACCATTCTTTTCTTTTAGTTCCCTAGTCTTAGAGACCTTAGATTAGGGCATAATTGGTCTTAACACTAAGGTATATACCCCTAGGACTCATAGAAAGCCCAAAGGTTTCCAAAAAAAACAATATCAAATTTCACTGGACTCAAAAGCCTCCCAGTTAAAGACAGTCCGATCGATCGGACCTGGGCATGCAGGTCCGGGAAACACTTGATTTTTCCTTCCTTTTTCCTTTCCCCTCCAACACTTAAACAATCACATAGAACTATAAATAAGAAGACTAAAATACATGTTTTCAAGACAATAATATGAGCTAAAGAGCTCCTCATTTCAAGTTCCTCCCTTTCCATTCTTTCCATTCACAACAAATCTCAAGGTGGAGAAAACTCATTCATGTGAAACCATTTGAAACCTTGACAATATGATGCATACATTTTCCAAGCATGAACAAGAGGGAAATAAACTCATCAATAAGCACATTTCGAAATCAATATTAATCATAGTAAAGACAACTACTAAAATCGCCAAAACCCTTAATGAAACAAGATTTTTCTCACAAAACATGTTAATAATCAAAACGATCCAATCATCCACTTGCCTTGGGTTCCAATCTAGCAAATCAAGCTCCTAATCACCTCTCAAGCTCAAGATCCACAATCTCTACAAAAACCCCCAAAACAAACCCTAAAATGGGTTAAATAAGGAATGAAAATGAATGAACCAACAATAATGCAAATGTAGCTTCTCAAGGTCTAGGAGACAACAAATCTAGAAGATGGGACGAATCACTTACTTGGATGACCTTCAAATGAGAAGAACAAGCTCAAGGAAAGTCTCAATATGGGAAGATTTCTCCAAGAATGGTATCAATAGGGAGCCATGGTGAAGAGGAAGAAGAAGATGGTCTCCATTTCTTGATTAATGGACTATTGGTGTGGCTTGGAGATGGAGAAGCAAGAAGAAGAAGAGAAACACAAGGGAAAACCCTAGGTTCAGCTGGCTGTGCTGGAAAAATGGAGAATGGGATGCAATGAAGGAGGTGGGTTCTCTTATGTTAACAAAGGAGGTTGGGTCCCACAACTTAAGGGACTAGTTTCGCTGAAATCATCTAATTCGGGACCTCGGATGGATTCGACAAAGAAGGAAGAAATGATCGTCGAAATATCTAGTTTTCAAAAAGTATATGTTTCGCGGGTTTCAAGAATATCGAGTTTTGGGTACATATTTGGTGTGAAAAGACTGTTTTGCCCTCTAGGCTGGAAAAACTGATTTTCGTAGCTTCGAACGGGTACGGAGTGAACATGAAAGTTGTAGAGGTTAACAAAATAAGTCAAATGAGGCTAAAACAAGAATTATCAAGAATTTAGAATAACCTCCCAATCACGCGCAAAGTCACTACAAGAACCCCCAAAGGGTCCCACTAATCACAAGGCCCTCAAAATTCCCCAAAACTAGAGAAAAACCATTCTAGCTCACAAACTCAACCCAACAAATACTAATCCCACTAAAAGAAACTAATCCACAAATAAAACAACACTAATCCAAGAGATTAGGGGTCGGGTTCTCACACATGATAGCCTGTTATGTATTTCATTTTCGATTTCTTTTGTTAACAGGTGCTACTAAAGGTATTCTCCTTGTTTCATGTGTGTAGGTACCTTTGCAATTTAATGTCAAAGGGGGAGAGAGCATTATTCAAGTTCTCAAAAGGGTGAAGAGAATGTCCAAGCTTCCTAAGGGGAGATTTTGTATGATCTTCTACAGGGGGAGAGAATGCATATCTTGCCAAAGGGAGAGAGAGGCATGGTCAAAGGGGGAGAGCTAATAGAAGAACGAAAGCTTGGAGCTAAAGAAGATGCTTGGCCTTAGAGAGGAAGATGAAAAGAAAGCTTGAAGAATGATCAAGCTCCAAGCATCATGTGAAAGTCCTCGGGATCCTAACCCTAGAGGGGGGGGGGGGTGAATAGGGTGAGCTACAATTGTGACCAATTTAAGACAATTTTAACTTCTTAACAAAAACTAGTCACATGTGATGATTAATCAAACAATATGCGGAAGCTAATAAAAGAATCACCACAAGCAAGCACCACAACACCAAGGTTTATAGTGGTTCGGCCTCAATGCCTACATCCACTACCGGCTTGTGATCTAATCACCCCACCGGATTCCACTATTTATGCTTTTTACTAGGCTAAGCAATAACCCTTACAATGTTGTTTTTCTAGGCTAAACAACAACCTCTCAATGTGCTTTTCTAGGCTAAGCAATAACCTTTACAAAATGCTTTTCTTAGGCTAAGCAATAACCTTACAAGATGCTTTTCTTAGGCTAAGCAATAACCTTACAAGATGCTTTTCTTAGGCTAAGCAATAACCTTTACAAATGAATATTTCTCTAAGATGGTGTCTTCACAAAAGAACACTCCAAGAGATACAATTTAAAGCTCAATGAATTTGCCTCTAAGATAGGCGGATATTAAAATGAAAATCTAACTCACACAAACACTCAAAGAAATGCAAAGATGTATGCTTATGAAGTGTGTGTGTGAAAACTTCAATCAAGTTTAAAAGTAAGCTCAATCAATTTATGCTTAATGCAATTCGAAAGTTTAAGGCACAAAAAGATATGATTGAAGTTCTATGCAAATCACTTGAACAATTACACACTTGTGAATGATATGAAAATCTAAAGATCACAAGTTGTATGAAAGTGTTTAAGCCTAATCAAGTGATGCATGTGCAATGTTGTTTTCAAAACTAATTTGACTAAAGATTAAATGAATGAAAACAACAAGGGAAGTTTCAACCAAGTGAAATAATCATGCAATAAAAGAAATCAAAGATTTAGGCTAAGCATGATTAAGAAAGTGTAAAACAAAACTTAGGTTGAAATCAAAGTGATGAATCCAATCTTGAATATCAAAGATGAAGGGAAGAATGGATTCAACACATCATTGTTATCATGCTTGAAATCATTTCCCAAAGTTTCAAATAAAGCACATAACAAATGATTAATTAAAAGTAAAACTTACTTGGAGATTTAACTTAGTTGATCCAAGCTTAAGCTTCACTTAATGACCCCTTTGGTCTCTCTTAGTTCATCCCCTTTGTCTTGTCTCAAAGCTCCTCAAAGAAGGCTTAAAAATCTCCAACTTTGGACAAAGGAAAGAACTCATTTTTATAGCCAAAAATGCCCAACGGCTAGTCCTCGGTCGACTTAGACACAGGTCTCGGTCGACCCAGAACACACAACGGTCAAAAAAGTGACCGTTTGAAAAACTGCTTTTAGCGGCGGACACAGAAACCGCCGGTAAAAGTGTTTTTTCCGCCGCTAAAGGTCCTGTTTTCCCAAAAATGTATTTTTTTAAAGTAATTTTGGTTGGGAATTTTTTGGGCCATTAAATCAAGCTTGAAAACATGTTTTAAATCATTCTAAGGGTTTTTAAAACATGAACCACACAAAGCCTAAAAAGATTTGAAAACTATAGAAACAAAGGCTAGCTTGATTTCTTAAAATTCTTTTCTAAAAACCAATGCATCCAAGATTGAAAACAAAACATGCATAAATCAAAACTTTTACAACTCTTAAAAACCATGCATGTATAAAACAAGATTTCAAGATTTCTTTAAATCAAAGCAAGTGAGTAAATCAAATGATGCTTAAATGATTATGCATCCATCAAATTGCAATCTACAAAATTCCTAACATCATGAAGAATGAAGAAAAGAGCCCAAGAGCCCAAGCTAAGATGAGGAGCATCCAAGAAGATTTCAAGACTTGTCCAGCTTAGGGGGAGCTGAAGACTTGGTGTGTTATTTCAATGATGAGTAAGTTGCCATCAAATTGCAAAGGGGGAGATTGTTAGGGATTTTGTAATTGCAATTTTATGGATGCATTTTCACTTTAGCATCATTTGAATTTTCACACATGCATTGGTTTGGAAAACCTTGAAATCTGATTTTATACATGCATTGGTTTTTAGTCTTGTAGAATTAATGATTTATGCATGTTTTGTTTTTAAACTTGGATGCAATGGTTTTAGAACCCAAACTCTTTTGAAAACCTAATTCTTTGTGCATTACTTTTGAGAAATCATATTGAGAATTTAGGTTTGTGCCTTGCATACATTCATCACTTTAAGAATCATTTTTGTATGCATTTTAATGTGAAAAGAGTTTTTAGAAATCAAGCAAGCCTATGTTTTAAATCTTTCAAATTGTTTTAGGCTCTTTGTGTCTCATGTTTTTAAACATCTTAAGTTGATTTAAAACATGTTTCCAAGCTTGGTATACTAGCCAAAAAATCCCCTCCAAGGAAAACCTTCAAATTTGCAAAAATTAGGATTTTTGGTCCCAGGATGTTGACCCAGATGTTAACCTGGGGGTCAACCTGCTGTGTATGGGGTCGACCGGGCCCTATCATGGGGTCGACCAGGCACACTGCAGGTGAAGCGCCAACGGTTCTTTTTTTGACCGTTGTGTGTATGGGGTCGACCGGGCCCTGTCATGGGGTCGACCCGGTAAACTAGCCGTTGGACTGTTTTTTCTTATAAAGTCCATTCATTTCCAACCTTTTTAGAGGCTTGATTAATGAACTTTTGAGATTATTTTGGAGCCAAAGAAAGGGGATGAAGTTGGAAAGGCTAGAGGGCTTTTTGGAAATCAAATGCTTGAGTTTTTAAAAGGTACATCTTTCTAGTTATTTTGATTTCCATTCAAATGAAATCCATGCATGTTCAAATCCTTTGTATTTTCATTTATGCATGATTTCAAGCCTTTAAAGAGTTGTTTTGCAGACTCAATATCATTCTTGGTAAATTAGATTGGTTTGCAAACTCTCTTGTCTAAATCACATGTGTTCTTAGACTTTATTATTCTTTCAACTTGTTTTAGTTCATTTCTCTAAGTTGGTTGAATTCTTCATGTGATTAGCATTTACCTTCAATCATCATTTTCTTAGCTTTGATTTTAAAATGCATCAAGCATACATTTAGGAGCTTTATTGTTGAAATTGATTGAAGTAAAGCATCCATACACTTGTGCACACACTTTAGCTTGTTTTAGTGTATGTTTGTAATTTGATTTACACTTTCATATTAGCCTATTTAAGAGGCAACATAATTGTGCTTAAATTGTATCTCTTAGAGTGATCTTTTGTGAAGACACTTTCTTAGAGAAATCTTTATTTGTAAAGGTTATTGCTTAGCCTAAGAAAAGCTTTGTGTAAAGGTTATTGCTAAGCCTAAGAAAAGCATCTTGTAAAGGTTATTGCTTAGCCTAGAAAAGCACATTGAGAGGTTGTTGTTTAGCCTAGAAAAACAACATTGTAAGGGTTATTGCTTAGCCTTTTAAAAAGCATAAATAGTGGAAATCCGGTGGGGTGATTGGATCACAAGCCGGTAGTGGACTAGGCATTGAGGCCGAACCACTATAAACCTTTGTGTTGTGGTGTATGCTTGTGGTGATTCATTTGTTAGCTTCCGCATATTGGTTGATAAATCATCACATGTAACTAGTTTAATTTAAAGAAGTTAAAATTGATTAAAATTGGTCATATTTGTATCACACCCTATTCACCCCCCCCCCCCTCTAGGGTTAGGATCCCAAGGACTTTCACTATGTAGTCCCTTCGACGTTACATCAATGTATCAAATACATTGATAAAAATTCAGAAGTACGTCGAGTCTTTGCTGATAAGAAACCCTTCAAAGGGATGGAAGCATATTGTGTGGATTCTAGATTTTACACGTCAGAGCCTAACGGTGATGCAAATGAATGCACAACGGAAGCATTGATTGTCAAAAAATCTAAAAGCAAAAAGAAAAATTTCAAGGTATCTATACCTCCACCCGCGAAACTACTCGAGGGTGTTGAGATAATAAATGGTAAATCCTCTACTAACGTTGCCACAAAAGCACCTGAATGCTCCAAGATCAGCATTCGTCCAAAGCTTGAAGAGATAACTTTCATTAAGAAAAGCCTAGTGGAGGTTCGAAGTGCCAGATCAGAAAAGTCTCAGTCGGCATAATATCATTGGTGGGAGAAGATGAAGGTAGAGGGAAAAAGTCACTTATCGCCTCTGTTAAACTCCCTATCCCGATGATATATCTTCCGAGGCCTCCAGAAGAACTAAAAGGAGCAATATTTGTTGTGCCCCTGAAACATTGGCCACCTATCGTGTTTTACAGAGTATCGTACCATTCACAAATGATTGTTGGAGAGATTCCTATGGAAGGGACCCCGGATTTCTCTATGTATAGCTATAAGGCTAAATTGATAATGCGAAAGATGGGTTATGATGTTACCAGCCGACAAGGACTGAAGCGGGTCGTGGCATTCCAGTTCCATTGGAGACGCACGTAAGATCGTGGGAAAATCATGGACATGTTAGATTCATCCCATATGGTCTAGGATATTGTCCGGCATCAACAACAACAGCCAATCACCGTTACTGCAACAAGCTCTTAACACCCTCCCATGAAGAAGAAAAAAAAGACTTGAACTGTTCATCAAGCTGGGTTGTATTTTCAATTAATTGCATTTCCATTTCAGGTGAGGACGTAGATGAAAATGAAGAAATGTACTTCGAACCGGAAAAAGAAATGGAACATGTAAAACCAAGTCCCCCCACGGAGGATAAGGTTAAACAAATTAACCTAGGAACAGAAAGTGACCCCCGTCCAATCTTTGTAAATGCAGAATTGAATAAAGATGAAATTTCGGAGTATACTTGTCTTTTGAATGAATTTAAAGATGTTTTTGCATGGCCTTATTATGAAATGCCTGGCCTTGATCCAGGAATTGCAATGCAAAGATTAAATTTAAGAAAAGATGTTAAACCCATTAAACAAGCTCAAAGAAGATTACGACCAGACATAATGGATAAAATCAAAAAAGAGGTTCAAAAGCTGAAAGATGTTGGCTTCATTATGGAGGAACAACATCCTGATTCGTTAGCCAACTTCGTTCCAGTTACAAAGAAAAATGGCCAGATTAGAATCTGTATTGATTTTAGAAATTTAAATGAGGCTTGTCCTAAGGATGAAATTCCTTTTACCCATCACATAAATCAGGATAGAATAATACTTTTGGTTACGAAAGAATATCTTTTATGGACTGTTTCTCAGGATATAACCAAATCAAAATGCATCCTAATGACCAGAAGCGCACTGCATTTCAAACACCATTTGGAATCTATTGTTACACCGAGATGCCTTTTGGTTTAAAAAATGCAGGGGCCACTTATCAAAGGGCAATGATGAAAATCTTTAAAGATATGCAACATAAAAGGGTGGAGTGTTATGTAGATGATCTTGCTGTTAAAAAGCAAAAGAAAAGAAGATCACCTCAAAGACCTCAGGGAAGTGTTTGAAAGACTTCGACGGTATAAACTCCGCATGAACCCATTGAAATGCTTTTTTGGTGTTTCTTCGGGAAAGTTCTTAGGGTTTATTGTTCGCAAAGATGGAATCAAGCTTGATCCAATCAAAACAAAAGCCATTTTAGAAATGAAACCTCCAAGAAATCTAAAAGCGCTAAAATCACTCCAAGGTCAATTGGCCTATATTCGAAGGTTCATTTCTAATTTATCTGGAAGATGCCGGCCATTCTCACGTCTGATGAAGAAAGGAGTGAATTTTGTATGGGATCAGGCATGTGATGAAGCCTTTGAAGATATCAAAAAATATCTTACTAGGCCTCTTGTTTTAGCTGCTCTAGTGCAAGGGAGACCATTCATTTTGTATATGCGAGCTCTTGATCACTCCTTGGGGGCAATGCTGGCACAAAAGAATAACCAAGGGCATGAGGTGGCACTTTACTACTTAAGAAGGATGATGGTAGGAGCAGAACATCGATATCCACCGATAGAGAAAGAATGCGTCACGCTAATGTTTGCAATACAAAAATTAAGGCACTACCTGCTCTCACAAACAGTTTATCTTGTCTCTCGTGTAAACCCAATAAAGACCTTAGTAACAAAGGCGGGATCTTTGAGTGCAAGATTAGTAAAATGGTCCATTCTCCTTTCCTAATATGATATCATATATGTCCCACAAAAAGCATTAAAAGGTCAAGCATTAGCAGATTTCTTGGCCGCGCATCCGTTACCACCTGATTCTGAGCTAAGGGATGCTTTTCCAGATGAACCAGTCTTTTACATTGAGACCTTTCAGACCTCAAAATAAGAAGCTTGGGAAATGTATTTTGCTGGTGCTAGTAGGACGGATGGAAACGGAGAAAGGATATCTAGGGTAGGAGTTGTCTTCGTAACCCCTGATGGATATATGATCCCTTATTCCTTCTCACTAATCAAATCATGTTCTAATAATATTGCAGAATATCAGGTCCTTATTATGGGAATGGAAATAGCTCATGAGGCACCAATTCGACATTTGGAAATACATGGAGATTCAAAACTCATTGTAAATCAAGTGAATGATCAATATGAAGTTAAGAAACCCGACATTCGCCCCTACCATAAGATAGCTCAACGATTGATGAACAAGTTCATTTATTGTAATATTAAACATATCCCGCGAAGCCAGAATGTAAGGGCAGATGCACTAGCAAGTCTAGCAGCCTCGATGGCACTTCCTAAAGGAGAAGTCCTTAAAGTATTGGTTTGTGAAAGAAGGATATTGCCGCCATTAGATACACATGAAGCCGTTGCCGAATGCCAATTAGTCAAATCAAGTAGACTTTCTGTATGCGAAATGGCAATCGGAGACTGGCGTGACCCATTTATTGATTATGTGCAGTTTGGAATTTTACCAGATGACCCAAAAGAACGAACAAGCATAAGAAGGAGGGCTCCTAAATTTTACTATGACGTCAATACCAAAACTCTATATAGAAAGTCATATGATGGTATTTTACTTCGTTGTTTATCAAATCAGGAGGCACATCAAGTCATGACCGAAACTCATAGTGAAACATGTGGAGCACATCAACCGGGTCCAAAATTATGTGATCGAATTAGAAGGATGGGTTATTATTGGCCAACCATGATTAAAGATACACATGAATTAGCCAAACGATGTAAGGCTTGTCAACTTCATGCTGATTACATGCACAGGGCCCCTGAACCTCTGCACCCTTCAGTGACATCCTGGCCATTTGAAGCATGGTGAATGGATATAGTTGGGCCGATTAATCCTCCGTCATCAAAGGGGCATCGGTTCATATTTGTCGTGATGGACTACTTTTCTGAATGGGCTGAAGCAGTAGCCTTGAATGAAGTTAAGACCGTTGTTGTTCTTAACTTTCTCAAAACCAACATTATATGTAGGTTCGGGGTCTCGAATAGGTTTGTCCATGATAATGGACCACAGTTTCGAGACCATCGTTGTTATAAATTCTGCGAGAAATATCACATCAAAAGTATTTCTTCTATAACTTATTACCCACCAACCAATGGTTTAGCCGAAGCATTCAATAAGACGATATGCAAACTGCTAAAGAAAATGGTCTCTAAAAACAAATGAGATTGGCACGAATGATTGCCAGAAGCGCTATGGGCCTATCGTACCACGGTTCGAGGAGCGACTCAATTTACACCTTTCTCACTCGTATATGGCTGTGAAGCCGTTCTACCACTCAAAATTCAAATCCCTTCACTCCGAACTGCGTTAGCTAGCGGCATGAATGAAGAAGGGAATGCGAAATTACGGCTACAAGAATTGGAATCTCTTGACGAAGAAAGGCTCATCGCTCGTCAAAACATAGGGATCTACAAACCTAGAATGGCAAATGCGTTTAATAAAAAAGTACATCAAAGGGTCTTTAAAAGGGGCGATTTGGTCCCCGCTGTTAAAAGACCAATGATCATCACTCATAAATCAAAAGGGAAGTTTACAGAAAAAAGGGAGGGACCATTTGTTATTGATTCTGTCTACTCTAACGGCTCTTACAGTTTAATTAATCAAGATGGTGATCGATGCCTTATGCCCATCAATGGAAAATTTCTTAAGAAGTATTATCCATGAAAACATGTCCTCTTATCATCTTCGATTTTCGATATGATGCCTCGAGTCATAGAAGTCTCGATATAATGCCTCGAAAACTGAAAAGTTTTGGACCTCAACACCAAGCCTCGGAATATTTAAAAGTTCCGATATCATGCCTCGAAGTTCATGATATGTCAAACTTTGATATAAAGCCTCAGAACATTTATTGTTTTGATACCAAGCCTCAAAGTTTGCAGCATGTTGTTAAGTCTCAAAACCTCAAAAGTTTTGATACTATGCCTTGGAGATCGAAACTCCAAATTTAACATTTCAATATGTCATGTGAGCCTCGACTGTGGCTTTTGAAGATATGCTGCCAAACCAAAAAAAAAAAAAAGAGGACACACTTTAGGTTGAATCTAGCTTGTCTCAATCTGTCTAATTGGTATGAAAAGAAATTCCCCAGCATGAGTTACTCAGTCAACATTTTATAATAATCACTCAGACCATGTCAGGAAGTCAATCCCACTGCCAAGCTCAAACTTGTGTGGATAAATTCGGAGTAAAACTGAGATGACATGTATACTTTGTTTTTGGCATATGCAAAGGGGGAATTTAAATGGACGAGCCCAATGAGAGAGCCCATATGGAAAAATTGTGACGCGATGGGTTCGAGGCACGCCTACTCCGGAAAACTCCTCGTCAGCGATCCTCGAAGGGGGCATTTGTTGGAAGATAAAATATATATATTCATCACCATCAATACTTGGACCGTATCCAGCGTGATCTTGATCAAGTGAGACTAAATCAATTGGACCCATCCCCAACCCAATGATTTGTGACCACTACATGGCATGGAATTGTACCCTGATGAATTTGGTGGCTCCTATCAAAATCTCTTAAATTTACGAGGGAGATTAACATGATTAATATAGGTTCAAGCCAGCCATATCATGTCCAATGAAGCCCAAATAAAATTTTCGGGCCTAAACAGCATGACCAATTTTGGTTGATTCAGGCACAAGTCAATTTCTGACCCAGGCCATATAACCGACCTTGGTTGATTCAAGTCCAAGCTATTTTTTTGGGCCTAAAAATACATGACCAATTTTGGTTGAATCAGGCTCAAATCAATTACTGACCCAGGCCATGTGACCAATCTTTGTTGATGATGGTCCAGGCCTGAGCCATATGAATTAATCCATGCCAATTTGTGGCCAATCCATGCCAATTTCTGGCCTGAGCCATATGAATTAATTCATGCCAATTTGTGGCAAATCCATGCCAATTTCTGGCCTGAGCCATATGAATTAGTCCATACAACCAATTTTGATTGAATAGAGGAGGGTCATTTCTGGCCTAAGTATGTGATCAATCTTGGTCTAAGCCAAAGCTAAATTTTGGCCTAGGCCTGACCCAAGATAAAAATGACAATCTATGAGACATGAAATCCACTGTCCCAGCACCTGTTTAGATGGGCCTAAACCCAGTGACGCATTGGGCTCACTTATGTATTGGCATGCCTAAATCTATTTAGCCATTGGGCTCATTCCCAAATTAATAACTGGCCACCTGTTTATGTGAGTCACACCCCATGTTATACCCTATGACTGGGAGTGGATCTATAGCCAATTAATTTTCCATGACCCATCTGACTCTCTCAGATTTATGTGGTAGTGTGTTGGGACCGATTAATACAAGGCTAAGCTGATTTTTTTTATGACCATGTCCTCCAGGTTTAACCCAATTTTTGGTGACCATGTCATCAAATCCATGCGACCAAATTTGATAGACTATGGGCAGGCTATTATTTTAGTCACGTTACCAAAAATTGTATGAAAATCAATCATGTGATGGGAGCCAGATCTTTTGCAAACATGTGGTTAAATGACATATGGAGTCTAAGAGGAATACCCATTCTTTAGATGAAAATGCCACCACCTCATGTTGAAAATGTCACCCACTCATGAGATGAAGGCAAACGATCATAAGAAATGGCAAGGTAGTTAGTTAGAGGAGGACAGGTGGTGTTCATCCACTCTAAGCTAAAGAAAATGGGAAGGAAATGGAGAACGTGGGGCAGCAACTGCCTTGGAGATGGCTCCAAGAAGACTAACAAAGGCCACTACCTGATGCAAGAAAAGGGAGGAAAAAAAAGACAAGGAAGAACTCTGCAGAATTTGATATAAAAAAAAGAGAGAGAACTTCGCTGCCTTTTTCCGACGACGTGCTGCCAGAATTATTAAGCGAAGAGATCATTCCTGAAGAGAAGATTTGAAGCAGGTTAAGGACTAGGATCATGCCCCCATCAAGTGATGGAGCATGATTTCCTAGTTTTGAGCCAAATCCCTACATTTTTTTATTGTTTATTTGCATTTCATGTAGAGTGAGAAAACGGGATTGCATGTTCAGAACCTCTCTTTGAGTCTACATGTCCTGATTTTTTTTTCTCTGAATTTTATTGCTTGTAGATAATGTGTCATTGTAAATTCCTATTCATGAATACAAAAAAAAAAAAAAAGGAATGAATTGATATCTTTATCAGTGAATATTTGTCTCAAGTTTTTTCTTTTTTATTTTTTTATAGTAATCCATAAGTCATTCAGGTAAGGGCCGTCATCATCCAATATAAGAAAATGAGTGTGCACAGCATACTTAGCTTCTTGAGGATGTGACTTCTGTTTGACTCCCACCTGTTGAAAATATGCTTTGAATCAGTACAAATTATTTCATCCTCAAAAACCCATTCAGACAAGTATCTCTATATGTTCCAAAATATGATTGGTGGAATAGTTTGTCAGATTTACTGATTTAAAATTTCATGAGCATTTTATTAAGTAACAGTTTCTGTTTATAATTAATTCACATACCATCCTGCATCTAATGCATATTGGGTTCTACAAACCCATTGAACTTTGATAAAAATTTATGCCCGTACAGAATTTTTGGCCATATGAATTAGTCTATACAGCCAATTTTGATTGAATAGAGGAGGGTCATTTCTGGCCTAAGTATGTGACCAATCTTGGTCTAAGCCAAAGTTAAATTCTGTCCTAGGCCTGACCCAAGATAAAAATGACAATCTATGAGACATAAAATCCACTGTCGCAGGACCTGTTTATATGGGCCTAAACCCAGCGATGCATTGGGCTCACTTATGTATTGACATGCCTAAATCCATTTAGCCATTGGGCTCATTGCCAAATTAATAACTGACCACCTGTTTATGTGAGTCACACCCCATGTTATACCCTATGATTGGTAGTGGATCTCTAGCCAATTAACTTTCTATGACCCATCAGACTCTCTCAGATCTATGTGGTAGTGTGTTGGGACCAATTAATACAAGGCTAAGCTGAATTTTTTTATGACCATGTCGTCCAAGTTTAACCTAATTTTTGGTGACCATGTCATCAAATCCATGTGACCAAATTTGATAGACTATGGGCAGGCTATTATTTTAGTCACGTTACAAAAAATTGTATGAACATCAATCATGTGATGGGGGCCAGATCTTTTGCAAACATGTGGTTAAATGACATGTGGAGTCTAAGAGGTATACCCATTCTTTAGATGAAAATGCCACGACCTCATGTTGAAAATGTCACCCACTCATGAGATGAAGGCAAACGATCATAAGAAATGGCAAGGTAGTTAGTTAAAGGAGGACTGGTGGTGTTGATCCACTCTAAGCTAGAGAAAATGGGTAGGAAATGGAGAACGTGGGGCAGCAACTGCCATGGAGATGGCTGCAAGAAGCTTATAAAAGGCCACTACCTGATGCAAGAAAGAAAAAAAATAAATAATAACAAAGACAAGGAAGAACTCTGTAGAATTTGATATAAAAAAAAAAAAAAGAGAACTACGCTGCCATTTTCCGACGACGCGCTGCCAGAATTATCAAGCGAAGAGATCATTCCTGAAAAGAAGATTTGAAGCAGGTTAAGGACTAGGATCATGCCTCCATCAAGTGATGGAGCATGATTTCCTAGTTTTGTGCCAAATCCCTACATTTTTTTATTGTTTATTTGCATTTCATGTAGAGTGAGAAAACGGGATTGCATGTGTAGAACCTCTCTTTGAGTCTACATGTCCTGATTTTCTTTTCTATGAATTTTATTGCTTGTAGATAATGTGTCATTGTAAATTCCTATTCATGAATACAAAAAAAAATGAATTGATATCTTTATCAGTGTATATTCGTCTCAAGTTATTTATTTATTTATTTTTTTGGTTCTTTTTTTTATAGTAATCCATAAGTCATTCAGGTAAGGGCCGTCATCATCCAATATAAGAAAATGAGTGTGCACAGCATACTTAGCTTCTTGAGGATGTGACTTCTATTTGACTCCCACCTGTTGAAAATATGCTTTGAATCAATACAAATTATTTCATCCTCAAGAACCCATTCAGACAAGTATCTCTATATGTTCCAAAATATGATTGGTGGAGTAGTTTGTCGGATTTACTGATTTAAAACTTCATGAGCATTTTATTAAGTAACAGTTTCTGTTTATAATTAATTCACATACCATCCTGCATCTAATTCCGGCATCGAGACGCATCATTGGTGATGGTGGTGATGATGCGTGAATGGTTAATATGTAGAGTGAGTCAACAAGGTGCACACACTTATTTAATTTCCCACAGGTGTCCGCGGTGAGGATATCACAACCATATATGAACATTTCTATTAAGCGCAGAAGCGTGTAACAAATCAAACACTCAAACCATCTCTAGTCATGAAGACAATAACACAAGTATAATACCGTATCAGAATGAGCAATGATCATAAGTATGTTACCCAAAAGTAAGTTAAAGTTTATACAAAAGATCATTTAATTACATTCCCAAAAATAGAGTCCAACAAAGGCCAATATAAACAAAATACCAATCCAAAGAATGGTTAAACAGTTTCCTAAAATATTAAGTCTCTCATAGTAACCAGACGTCTAAATGACGTCATCAGCACGCCACTCAACTAACTGTTGCGGTTCTTCGACCGCCTCCTCGTGGTCCTCCTCGGGATAACCAACGACGGGACCTGAGTACCAAAGAGTGGGTCAAACACGACGGTTTGGCAAAAGGGTGAAATACAATGAAAATATGATAATAAATGATTTTTCCTTCAAAAGTATTTAAAACTTATCTCGATAACCATTTCTATGAAAAGATAAAACATTTATTCAAATACAAGTAGACATTGTAAAACATGTAAGGTAACCAAGGAAACGGGAAACAAGCAAGATGACAACCACACGAAGCTAAGTCCTCTATCACTAAAGCGATAGAGCAATAACTAGGCACTGATCTCAGTCACTCGAGGTGAGGAGAAACAGTGGATCTTATAAATACATATACATATTGTCGCGACCCCGGACCGGGGACCCGAAGGACGGATCCAGGATCGGGACAATTATACATCTGAAATGATGGTGAATAGATAACCACAACATCTGTTTAATAACAACATACGTTTATTTAATTTCCCACAGGTGTCAGCGGTGAGGATATCACAACCATAAATGAACATTTCTATTAAGTGCGGAAGCGTGTAGCAAATCAAAAATTCAAACCATCCTTGGTCATCAAGACAATAACACAAGTCTAAAGTACTGTATCAGAATGAGCAATGATCTATAGCATGTTACCCAAAGTAAGTTGAAGTTTATACAAATAACATTTAATTACATTTCCCCAAAAATAGAGGCCCACAAGGCCAATATAAGAAAAAAAATAACCCAAAAGAATGGTTAAATAGTTCTCCCAAATATTAAGTCTCTCATAGCTACCAAACGTCTACATGACGTCATCAGCACACCACTCAACTAACTGTTGCGGTTCTACGACCGCCTCCTCAAGCTCCTCCTCGGGATAACCGACAACGGGACCTGAGTAACAAAGAGTAGGTCAAACACGACGGTTTGGCAAATGGATAAAACACAATAACAATATGAAAATACATGAATTTACCTTCAAAACATGTAAACCTGTTTGAATAACAATTTCTCTAAACAAGATAAAACATTTATTCCAAATACAAGTATGCAATGTAAAACATGTAAGGTGACCAAGGAAACGGGAAACAATCAAGATGGCAACCACACGAAGCTAAGTCCTCTATCACTAAGGTGATAGAGCAATACTAGGTACTGATCTCAGTCACTCTAGTTGAGGAGAAACAGTGGATCTCATATAAATACATATACATATACAATACTATACATGACCACGGTAGCGAGCCGGGCATCGGGGACCATAGTAGCAATCTGCGGCATCGGGACAAGACCACGGTAATAACCGGGTAGCGGGATCCAAACTGCAGCTGGCGGGACAAGAGGGGGATCTCCAAGTCGGTGGATCAGACCAACAGGGTTATCCAAGCTTAGTGGTGCCGACTATAGGTCAAATAACAAATCGAGACATATGCAAGTAAATCAAGCACAATAAGTAAACGGGCAAGACGGGAGTGCTCAAGGGCACACTGTCATTTCATGTGGTGCAATGCACTTCAAGACAAGTAACTATTTCAAGTGTAATTCAATACTTTCGGGAAAACAAGGCATGTAGTATAAATCTCGGGATCGATAAAGTACCATAAACAATCGAAATTTCGAGTAAAGCATCGGTTTAAGATTTATTTGAAGCGAATAGGGATCCCGTATGTCAATCTATTAATAATTTGGTACTCTTGAGTTTGGGGACATTCCGGGCTCCATATACACTTTGAATTTTCAAAACTTCGAATGACATCCTTGTGATATGGTTTCTTTCTCGGATGGCCTCATGTAATGCCTAGTGAATCTCCTTCGACCGACAAAGCTCAGCGTTCGAGCGAATCGAAGAGTTCGCTCGAGCGAGGAGCTCTCCGAAACCTGGGAAATTTCTGTCACCTGGCGGTTAGCCGCCGCTGGCTGACCGCGGCTGGGATGCAAAAATGCAGCTTACTGGAAAGCTAACCGCCAAGGTGCGGTTAGCTGGCGGTTAGCCGCTGGCTAACCGTGGAGCTGCCTGAGTTTTCAGGTGGAGAAGTGTGCTCTCTGGAAAAGCAACCGTGACATTTCGGCTAGCTGGCGGTTAGCCGGCAGTCACCAGGCGGCTAGCCGCCGGGTGACCGCAGGCTGACCGCCAGCTGCAGGAATCACCCACTGTGTTCAGAATTAAGCCCTTTCTCCTCCTCAAAACCATTCTCCCCACTTCCACTTGGTCCCTGCAATAAAACTGAGCTAGGAGTTCCTCCAATGCATCTATTTATACTTCTCCCAAAACTCCAATATATGTTCATCCATCACCTCATTCTTCAACATCAAGTCCAATACAAAGGAAGGAGGAAGGAAACCATTTCACAAACATTCATTTAGGATATAACCAAAAGACAATAAATGCTAAACCAACATGTTTACAAAAACATTAAATGACTTAACCAATATGCCTTCAAGCATTCATTTCAAAAATAAATGCAAGCCAATAAATATGAGTGAAATGACAAGTCAACTACATTCCTCATGAAAACCATTGAAAGCTCATAAAAATCAAATCATCCACTTGCCTTGGTATCTAGTCAAGGAAAACAAGCTCTAATACTCTTCCAAGCCAAAGATCCAAGCTATGACAAAAATCCCCAAAAAAACAAACCCTAAAAGAGTCAAACAATGAAATAGAAAGGGAAACCTTACAATAATGAAGATGGAGCTTCTCTAAGGCTAAAAGAATACAAATCTATAAGAATGGGAGGATTACTTACTTGTAGGTTATACAAATGGCAAGGTTTAGTTCAATGAAGATCTCAAAGTTGGTGGATTCCTCTACAAATGGTATCAAAAGGAAGCTTGCAAGGTGGGAAGGAGAATGATAACTCCCATTCTTGATTGATGCAAGCTTGGTGTGGATTGGAGATAGAGAAAGCAAGAAGAAGAAGAAAAGTTGCTAAAAGCAAACCCTAGGTTCTTTTTGTGCTGGAAAAAGGAAATGGAAGGGAAAGGTTTCCTTATAAACAAGTGGGGAGTGGGCTCCACCACTAGAAATCTAATTGGGCTGAAATCATCTCTTTCGGGACCTCGGATGAATTCGACGAAGAAGGAAGGAATGATCGTCAAAATTTCTAATTTCCAAAAAGTCTATGTTTCGCGGGTTTCGGGAATATCAAGTTTTGGGTACAGATTTAGTGCACAATGACTGTTTGCCCTCAAGGCTATGAAATCAGGTTTCGGGATCTCGAACGGAGACGGGATCAACATGAAAGTTGTAGGGCTTAACAAAACCAATAAAACGGGATTAAAATCATGAATGCAAAAACCACCGATAAATCCTCAAACATATGCAATGTCATGAGAAGGAACCCTCAAAGGGCCCTACTAACCCAAAGCAATCAAAATTCCCCAAAACTAGTACAAAAGCTATTCCAAAGCCAACTTAGCCAGAATCACTAATCAAGCTTAGGACTAATACGCCACTTAATTAGTACTAATCGGGTTCTCTCGGGTCGGGGTCTTACATCCTCCACCCCTTAGGGCATTTGGTCCTCCAAATGAAACATAAGACTCACCTCAGGTAGAAGATGTGGATATTTCTTCTGAACTTGGTCTCGTAATTCCCACGTTGCCTCTTCCGGCCCATGGTTCTCCCATAGCACCTTTACCCACTGAATAGTCTGTGTCCTCAACTCTTGTTCCTTCGTATCAATGATCTCAACTGGCTTCTCAACATAGGTAGCATCCTCTCTGATCTCTAATGGCTCATGCCGGAGTCATGTGAAGGATCGGGGACATACTTCTTCAACATAGACACATGGAAGACGTTGTGTACGCCGGAAAGCTCGGGTGGTAAGGCTAGTGTTAGGAATTTTGTATTTGCAATTTGATGGATGCTTTTTCACTTTAGCATCATTTGAATTTTCACTCTTGCATTGTTTTAGAAAACCTTGAAATCTGGTTTTATACATGCATTGCTTTTAAATTTTGTAAAAGTATTGTTTTATGCATGTTCTGTTTCTAAACTTGGATGCATTGATTTTAGAATCCAAACTCTTTTGAAAACCTAATTCTTTGTGCATTACTTTTGAGAAATCATATTGGGAATTTAGGTTTGTGCCTTGCATGCATTCATCACTTTCAGAATCATCTTTGTATGCATTTTCTTTTGAAAAGAGTTTTTAGAAATCAAGCTAGCCTATGTTTTAAATCTTCCAAATTGTTTTAGGCTTTGTGTGTTTCATGTTTTTAAACATCTTCGTTTGATTTAAAACATGTTATTCAAGCTTGATTTAGTGGCCAAAAGTTCCCCAAAGAAATACCTTCAATTATGCAAAATATGAGAATTTTTTATCCAGGGGGTGGTCCGGCAGTGTCGCCGGTCGACCGGCCCAGAGGTCCCGGTCGACCGGGAACACTGCAGGCCATCTGGGCCCCTGGAGCCCCAACGGTCATTTTTCTGACCGTTGTGTGATCCCGGTCGACCGAGACCTATTTGCAGGTCGACGGAGGACTAGCCGTTGGACTGTTTTTCATTATAAAGTCCATTCATTTCCAACCTTTTTCAAAGCTTGAACCATGAACTTTTGAGACCATTTTCGAGCCAAAGAAAGGGGAAGAAGTTGGAAAGGCTAGAGGGCTATTTGGAAATCAAATGCTTGAGTTTTAAAAAGGTAGATCTTACTTGTCATTTTGATTTCCATTAAAAGTAGAATCAATGCATGGTTAAATCTTTGTATTTTCATTTATGCATGATTTCTAGCTTTTAAAGAATTGTGTTGCAAACTCAATATCATCTTTGGTAAATTAGTTTGGTTTGCAAACTCTTTTTTCCTAATCACATGTGTTCTTAGACTTTAACATTCATACAAGTTGTTTGTTTCTTTTCTTCAAAGTTGTTTGAATCTTTTATGTGATTAGTTTTCTCTTCAATCATCATTTTATAAGCTTTGATTTTAAAATGCATTTTGCATTCATTTAAGAGCTTCATTGTAGAAATTGATTGAAGTTAAGTATTCATACACTTGTGCACACACTTTAACTTGTTTTAGTGTATGTTTGTAATTGGAATTTCACTTTCATATTAGCCTATTTAGAGGCAATCCAATTGTGCTTAAATTGTATCTCTTAGAGTGATCTTTTGTAAAGACACCTTCTTAGAGAAATCTTTATTTGTAAAGGTTATTGCTTAGCCTAAGAAAAGCATTGTGTAAAGGTTATTGCTTAGCCTAAGAAAAGCATCTTGTAAGGTTATTGCTTAGCCTAAGAAAAGCATCTTGTAAAGGTTATTGCTTAGCCTATAAAAGCACATTGAGAGGTTGTTGTTTAGCCTAGAAAAACAACATTGTAAGGGTTATTGCTTAGCCTAGTAAAAAGCATAAATAGTGGAAATCTGGTGGGGTGATTGGATCACAAGCCGGTAGTGGACGTAGGCATTGAGGCCGAACCACTATAAACCTTGGTGTTGTGGTGTATGCTTGTGGTGATTCATTTATTAGCTTCCGCATATTGTTTGGTTAATCATCACTGTGACTAGTTTATGTTAAGAATTTAATATTGGTCTAAATTGGTCATTGTTGTAGCACACCCTATTCACCCCCCCCCCTCTAGGGTTAGGATCCCCAGGACTTTCAGCTAGTCTATAAGCCACGTCACCGATCTTGCTCACAATGTCATATGGTCCAATGTATCTACGTGATAGCTTGCCCTTCTGTCCAAATCTCAATGTTCCCCTTGTAGGTGACACTTTCAGGAAAACCTTATCTCCTTCTTTGAACTGTAGATCTCTGCGGTGGGAGTCTGCATAGCTCTTTTGCCTACTTCGGGACACTTTCAGACGCTCTTGAATCAACTTGATCTTGTCGCTGGTCTCACTAACAATAGTCGGTCCATGGAAACTGCGAGTGCTTACTTCTTCCCAACATACAGGTGTCCTACACCTTCTGCCATACAAAGCCTCAAAAGGAGCCATTCCAATGCTCGAGTGGTAACTGTTGTTGTACGCAAACTCACACAACTGTAGAGTCTCGTCCCATTGAGTCTTGAAATCTAACACACAAGCACGGAGCATATCCTCAAGAGTCTGAATCGTTCTCTCTGACTGGCCATCTGTCTGGGGTGATACGCTGTGTTGAACTGTAATCTTGTACCCATAGACTCATGCAATGTCTTCCAGAACCTCGAGACGAATCTGCTGTCTCTGTCGGAAGTGATAGAAACTGGCTGCCCATGTCGACTGACGATCTCGCTGACAAACAACTCTGCCAAAGGTAGCATGTGCATCTTCTTCCCTGTCTTCATAGCAAGGAAATGTGCTGACTTGGCGAGTCGGTCCACAATGTCCCATATCGCATCGTTGCCTCTGCTAGTCCTCGGTAATCCCGAAATAAAGTCCATAGTAATGTGCTCCCATTTCCATTCCGGGATTTCTAATGGTTGTAACAATCCTGGAGGCCTCTGATGCTCTGCTTTAATCAATTGACAGGTCATACAACGGGAGACAAACGCTGCAATTTCTCTCTTCATATTGTTCCACCAAAATCTGCCCTTCAAGTTCTGATACATCTTTGTGCTGCCGGATGCATAGAATACTTCGTACTGTGAGCTTCGGTCATGATATCATTTCTCAAATCGTCCATGTTAGGTACACACAGATGGTCACGGTAGTATAAGACTCCATCAACAATACGGAAGTCAGGACGTTCTGCTATATGCTCTGAAATCTTGGCCAACTCTGGATCTTGCAACTGACTATCCTTGATCTTCTGAATGAAAGAAGGTTCTGACACTGTCATATTAGCTAACAAAACACCCTTCCTCAGTCGCTGTAGGTCTAAACTCAATTCTTCAAATTGCTCAAAGATACAAGTGCCACTTAGATTTGCCAAGCCTACTGATTTTCTGCTCAAGGCATCGGCAACTACATTAGTTTTCCCCGAGTGGTACTTGATTGGAAAATCATAGTCCTCGATATATTCTATCCATCTTCTCTGCCTCATGTTCAATTCTTTCTGTGAAAACAAGTACTGTAAGCTGCGGTGATCGGAGTGGACTTCGAACTTCTCTCCGTAGAGGTAATGTCTCCACATTTTCAACGCGAAAGCAACCGTTGCTAACTCAAGATATGGGTGGCATAGTTCTTCTCGTGATCTTTCAACTGCCGGGATCCATATGCAATCACTTTTCCTTCTTGCATCAACACACAACCAAGTCCAACATTCGAAGCATCGGTAAAAATGGTAAAACTGCCGCTCCCGGATGGTAAAGTAAGGACTGGTGCAGTAGTCAATCTCTTCTTTAGCTCTTGGAAACTCTCTTCACACTGATCTGTCCACACATATGGCACATTCTTCCTTGTCAACTTCGTCAAAGGTGACGCAATCGACGAAAATCCCTGCACAAACCTCCTGTAATAACCTGCTAAACCCAGAAAACTTCTGATCTCTATTGCATTTTCCGGTCTTTCCCAACTCATAGCTGCTTCAACCTTGGATGGATCCACTGATAATCCTTCTTTGGAGATGATGTGCCCCAAAAATACTTCTTGCTCCAACCAAAATTCGCACTTGTTGAGCTTCGCATACAGCTGGTTCTCTCTCAAGAGTTGCAATGCTATCCTCAAGTGCTTTTCATGCTCTTCTCTGGTCTTGGAGTACACCAAAATGTCATCTATGAATACTACAACAAACTGATCCAAATACTCTGGAAATATCTTGTTCATCAATGCCATGAACACTGCTGGTGCATTAGTCAACCCAAATGGCATCACTAGGAACTCATAGTGGCCATATCTCGTCCGGAAAGCTGTTTTCAACACATCTGATTCTCTAACTCTCAGCTGATGGTAACCGGATCTCAAATCAATCTTCGAAAAGTATGATGCACCTTGTAACTGATCGAACAATTCATCTATTCTTGGTAATGGGTATTTGTTCTTGATGGTCATTTGATTCAATCTTCTGTAATCTATACACATTCTCATCGAACCATCCTTCTTCTTGACAAACAAAACTGGAGCTCCCCATGGTGAAACACTCGGTCTCACAAAACCTTTATCTAACAATTCTTGCAACTGAGTCTTCAACTCTCCCAACTCTGCTGGAGCCATTCTATATGGTGCAATAGATATCGGAGCGGTCCCTGGTAATAACTCAATAGTGAAATCGATCTCTCTAATGGGTGGTAAACCTGGAATCTCCTCCGGAAAAACATCCGGGAACTCCCAAACAATTGGGATCTCCTCCACCCCTTGGGACCGTTTATCCTCCGTGATAAACCCCAAATATGCTTCACAACCACTTCTCAAAAGTCTATCAGCCTTCAATGCTGAGACAAACCCTGCATGAGGACTCCTCCTCTCTCCCTGAAACAACACTCTTGCTGGTGTCTCATCTAACTTGAAAGTCAGGGTCTTATGGAAACAATCCATTGTGGCATGGTATCCTGCCAGCCAATCCATCCCTAGGATGACATCAAAATCGAACATCTCTAAAAGAATGAGATCTGCAGTTAAAACCACTTCTCCTATCTGGACTGTGCAACTAGGATAGTATGTACTACAAATAATTTATTTGCCTATTGGGGTTGCCACAGTCAAAATAAACTCAAGTTCTCTAGCATGCATATCAATCAACTTAGCAAATTCATGGGATAAGAATGAATGGGTAGAACCAGGGTCAAATAAAATCTTAGCTTTTATCCTACAAACAAGAAGTGTACCTTCCACTACATTTCCCGCTGCCTCTGCATCCACGCTATTGACTCCGTAGATTTGGCCTCCCTGTTGGGGCCTATTCTGTGCCTGTTGTGGCCTGCCTTGGGGTGCATTCCTATGCTGCTGCAGTGCATGCTGATTTGGGTTGTGTCCCTGCTGACGAGCCTGTTGTTGTTGTTGTGGTCTATGCTGCTGCTGCAGTGGTGCTTGTTGCTGTAGGGGCCTTGCCTGATTCTGAACAACAATTGCATTCTGTGGTGCTGGTGGTCGCTGTGCCCCTTGCTGCTGCTGCTGATTCTGCCTATTCTGTCTTGGACAGTCTCTCATCTGATGAGCCATGGAGCCACATCTGAAACATGCTCCTGTGAGTGTACGACACTGTGCACTCTCATGGTTCTTCCCACAATGGGTACAAACCAATGGACCCTGAGCATTCTGTTCTGTCCTCTGTCTCTTGTTATGACGGTTCCTTTGCTGATGGTTCTGCTACTGAGCTTGTCCCTTGCCTTGGACTCTGAGGATATTGTTGTGAAAGTTCTCAAACTTGTAGGCCCAACTCAGGCCAGAAATTGGCATGGATTGGCCACAAATTGGCATGAATTAATTCATATGGCTCAGGCCAGAAATTGGCATGGATTGGCCACAAATTGGCATGGATTAATTCATATGGCTCAGGCCTGGACGATCACCAACAAAGATTGGTCACATGGCCTGGGTCAGAAATTGATTTGAGCATGATTCAACCAAAATTGGTCATGTATTTTTAGGCCAAAAAAATTAGCTTGGACTTGAATCAACCAAGGTCGGTTATATGGCCTGGGTCAGAAATTGACTTGTGCCTGAATCAACCAAAATTGGTCATGCTGTTTAGGCCCGAAAATTTAACTTGGGCTTCATTGGAGATGATATGGCTGGCTTGAACCTATATTAATCATGTTAATCTCCCACGTAAATTTAAGAGATTTTGATAGGAGCCACCAAATTCATTAGGGTACAATTCCATGCCATGTAGTGGTCACAAATCCAGTCCAAGATTGAAGCAGTAGTGAATTGGGAAAGACCGAAGAATGTGACAGAAATTAGAAGTTTTCAGGGATTGGCAGGCTATTACAGGAGGTTTGTGCAGGGATTTTCGTTGATTGTGTCACCTTTGACGAAGTTAACAAGGAAAAATGCACCATATGTGTGGACAGATCAGTGTGAAGAGAGTTTCCAAGAGCTAAAGAGGAGATTGACTACAGCACCAGTCCTCACGTTACCATCCGGGAGCGGCGGTTTTACCATTTTTACCGATGCTTCGAATGTTGGACTTGGTTGTGTGTTGATGCAAGAAGGTAAAGTGATTGCTTATGGATCTCGACAGTTGAAGGATCACGAGAAGAACGATGCCATCCATGATTTGGAGTTAGCAGCGGTTGTGTTCGCGTTGAAAATGTGGAGACATTACCTCTATGGAGAACAGTTCGAAGTCCACTCCGATCACCGCAGCTTACAGTATCTGTTTTCACAGAAGGATTTGAACATGAGGCAGAGAAGATGGATGGAATATATCAAGGACTATGATTTTCCAATCAAGTACCACCCGGGGAAGGCCAATGTAGTTGCTGATGCCTTGAATAAAAAATCAGTAGGCTTGGCAAATCTTAGTGGCACTTGTATTTTCGAGCAGTTTGAAGAATTGAGTTTAGACCTACAGCCACTAAGGAAGGGTGTTTTGTTAGCTAATATGACAGTGTCAGAACCTTCTTTCATTCAGAAGATCAAGGATAGTCAGTTGCAAGATCCAGAGTTGGCCAAGATTTCAGAGCATATAGCAGAACGTCCTGATTTTCGTATTGTTGATGGAGTTTAGTACTACCATGACCGTTTGTGTGTACCTAACATTGAAGATTTGAGGAATGATATCATGATTGAGGCTCACAACACGAAGTACTCCATGCATCCCGGCAGCACAAAGATGTATCAGAACTTGAAGGGCAGATTTTGGTGGAACAATATGAAGAGAGAGATTGTAGCGTTTGTCTCCCATTGCATGACCTGTCAGTTGATTAAAGCAGAGCATTAGCGGCCTCCAGGATTGTTACAGCCATTAGAGATCCCGGAATGGAAGTAGGAAAACATTACCATGGACTTTATTTCGGGATTACCGAGGACTAGCAGAGGCAACGATGCGATTTGGGTCATTGTGGACCGTCTCACCAAGTCAGCGCATTTCCTTGCTATGAAGACAGGGAAGAAGATGCACATGCTACCTTTGGCAGAGTTGTTTGTCAACGAGATCGTCAGTCGACATGGGCAGCTAGTTTCTATCACTTCTGACAGAGACAGCAGATTCGTCTCGAGGTTCTAGAAGACCCTACATGAGTCTATGGGTACGAGATTACAGTTCAGCACAGCGTATCACCCGCAGACAAATGGCCAGTCAGAGAGGACGATTCAGACTCTTGAGGATATGCTCCGTGCTTGTGTGTTAGATTTCAAGACCCAATGGGACGAGACTCTACCGTTGTGTGAGTTCGCTTACAACAACAGCTACCATTCGAGCATTGGGATGGCTCCTTTTGAGGCTTTGTTGTATGGCAGAAGGTGTAGGACACCTGTTTGTTGGGAAGAGGTCGGAACTCGCAGTTTCCATGGACCGACTATTGTTAGTGAGACCAGCGACAAGATCAAGTTGATTCAAGAGCGTCTGAAAGTGTCCCGGAGTAGACAGAAGAGCTATGCAGACTCCCACCGCAGAGATCTACAGTCCAAGGAAGGAGACAAGGTCTTCTTGAAAGTGTCACCTACAAGGGGAACATTGAGATTTGGACAGAAGGGCAAGTTGTCACGGAGATACATTGGACCCTATGACATTGTGAGCAAGATTGATGACGTGGCTTATAGGTTAGCCTTACCACTTGAGCTATCCGGTGTACACAACGTCTTCCATGTGTCTATGCTGAAGAAGTATGTTCCCGACCCGTCGCATGTACTTCGGCATGAGCCATTAGAGATCAGAGAGGATGCTACCTATGTTGAGAAGCCCGTTGAGATCATCGATACAAAGGAACAAGAGTTAAGGACTCAGACTATTCAGTCGGTGAAGGTATTGTGGGAGAACCATGGACCGGAAGAGGCCACATGGGAATTACGAGATCAAGTTTAGAAGAAGTATCCGCATCTTCTACCTGAGGTGAGTGTTATATTCCATTTGGAGGACCAAATGCCCTAAGGGGTGGAGGATGTAAGACCCCGACCCGAGTGAACCCGATTAGTACTAATTAAGTTGCGTGTTAGTGCTAAGCTTGATTAGTGATTTTGGCTAAGTTGGGTTTGGAATAGCTTTGATTCTAGTTTTGGGCTACTTTGAATGCTTTGGTAACTAGTAAGGCCCTTTGGGGGGTTCCTTTTCATGACATTGCACATGTTTGGGGATTTATCGGAGATTTTTGCATTCATGGTTTTAATCCCGTTTTATTGGTATTGTTATTCCCTACAACTTTCATGTTGATCCCGTGTCCATTTGAGATCCCGAAACCCGATTTCATAGCCTTGAGGGCAAAACAGTCATTGCACATAAAATCTGTACCCAAAACTTGATATTCCCGAAACCCGCGAAACATATACTTTTCGGAAACTAGATATTTCGAAGATCATTTCTGTAAGACCCCGACCCGAGTGAACCTGATTAGTGCTAATTAAGTTGCGTGTTAGTGCTAAGCTTGATTAGTGTTTTTGGTTAAGTTGGGTTTAGAATAACCTTGATTCTAGTTTTGGGCTACTTTGAGTGTTTTGATGACTAGTGGAGCCCTTTGGGGGTTCCCTTTTCGGCTTTGCGTTTTCTTGAGAAATTTTCCCGATTTGTTGTGAATTGTGTTTTTGGCCCGTTACATTCATCTTGAGGAATCCTACAACTTTCATGTTGATCCCGCCCTCGTTTGAGGTCCCGAAACCCGATTTCATTGCCTTGAGGGTAAAACAGTCATTTCACACCAAATCTGTACCCAAAACTTGATATTCCCGAAACCCGCGAAACATACACTTTTTGGAAACTAGATATTTCGACGAACATTTCTTCCTTCTTCGTCGAATTCATCCAAGGACCCGAGAGAGATGATTTCAGCCAATGTAGCTCCTTTAGTTGTGGGACCCAACCCAACCCAACTCACTTGTTAACAAGGGAAGCCATTTCCCATTCATTTCATTCTTCATATTCCAGCACAAGAGGAGAGCCTAGGGTTTCCTTGCTTTTCTCTTCTTCTTCTTGCTTCTCCATCTCCAATCCACACCAAACTTGCACCAACCAAGAAATGGAGATCATCTTCTTCTTCCTCTTCACCATGGCTCCCTATTGATACCATTTGTGGAGAAAACCCTCCATTCCAAGACCTCCATTGAGCTTACTCTTGCCATTAGAGGACCTTAAAGGTAAGTAATCATCCCCATCTCCTAGATTAGTGTTCCTCTAGCCCTTGAGAAGCTACATTTGCATTATTGTTGGTTCTTTCATTTTCATTCTTTGTGTAACCCATTTTAGGGTTGTTTTTGGGGGTTTTTTTTTATTGTAGCTTGGCTTTGAGCAATAGAAGTGAATAGAGGCTTGATTTCAGCTAGCTTGGACTTGAGGCAAGTGAATGTTTGGATGTTTTTAAGTTTGAAATGGTTTGGTGAAGTATTTATGGATTTTCCATGCTTTCATTAATGTGTTTTTAGTTGAAATAAATGCTCATAATGCATCTTGATAGCCTCATTTAATGCCTTGGAAAACATGTGTTTAAGTCATCTTGTTTATAGTTCTAAGTGGGTGTTGATGTGTTGGAAGGAAAGGAAAAAGGGAAGAAAAATCAGTGTCCCGGACCTGCTACACGCCCAGGTCCGATCGATCGGACGTGCAGGCCGATCGATCGGTCTGTTTTTAACTGAGAGGCTTTTTGAGCCGATCGATCGGACTCTGTGCATAACTGGGACAGAAAGATCGGACTCTGTGCATAACTGGGACAGTGGGTTTTGATAAAAAAAATTTGTGGACCTTGGCTACCCTCCTTGGACTCACTTGACCATATGTGAGAGCGTCTTGAGCCGATGCTCTTCACGATTGGTTCGGAATGCATCGAAGTTCAATCTATTCAATCTTGAACGGGATGGAACGACACGATATCTTCTTCATACCTAAATGCAAAGTCTATTTCCTTGGGTATCGCGAATTTTATTCCTTTCGGTGACTGAGTAGGTTGCTCGATGGTTCCGGGTTAACATCATACTTAGGATGGACCGTTTATAGTCTTGATTTTCTATGGTAATACCTAGTTCTAACCATAAGCTCATATTAAGTTTTAAAAATCGTAAAAGTACATAAGGAGCCCGGAATGTCTTCAAACTCAAGGAGTACCAAATCATTTCCATAATCGACATACGGGACCCCTATTCACTTAAATAGATCTTGAAATCAATATTTTCCCGGAATTGTAATAGTTCACTTTATTTCTTCATTTCCAAGAATTACTTTACATGGTCTGTTTTCCCGAAAGTTTGATGGTTACACTAGTAACATTGACTTGTCCCAAAGAGTATTGCCCGATATGAAATGAAAGTTATACATTGAATATTCTTGTCCGTTCATTGATTTACTTGTACTTGATTTACTTGCATATGTATCGATGTGTTATTTAACCTATGTGTCGGCATCACTAAGCTTGGATACCTTGTCGGTTTGATCCACCGACTTGGAAATCCTTCTCCCGTCCCGCCAGCTGCAGTTTGGATCCCGATACCCGGTCATTACCGTGGTCCCGTCCCGATACCCGGTTCGCTACCGTGGTCCCGTCCCGTATATTTATATTGTATATATGATTTACGTTGATTCTCCTCACCTTGTGTGACTGAGATCAACGTCCCGTGATACTGTAGTCACTTTAGTGACAAAGGACTTAGCTTTATGTGATTGCCATCTTGTGAGTTCCCGATCCCCTTGGTTACCTCATATGTTTTATCTTGTTTACATGTTTTCTAGCAAATGATTTATCTATTTTATGAGAGTTCTTGCTTGAACAGATTTCCTTGCTTTTCGAGATATTTCATCTATTTTATGTTGTTGTATCTTCTCACTCTCTTGCCAGACCGTCGTGCCTGATCCTTTGCTTTGGTACTCAGGTCCCGTTGCCGGTTTCCTTGAGGAGGAGCCGGAGGAGGCAGTGGGAGAGCTACAACCTCTAGTTGAGTGGCGTGCTGACGATGTCATGTAGACATCGGGTTGCTGCAAGAGGCGTAACATTTTGGGGAGAACTTATTAACCATTCTTTTGGGTTATTATTTTGTAATATTGGCCTTTGTTGGCCTCTAATTTTGGGGAATGTAACTAAATGATATTTTGTCTAACTTTAACAACTTTTAGGAAACTTGCTATAGATCATTGGTCATTCTGATCCAGTTTTGATATTTGATATTAATGCTTGCATGATTAGAGATAGTCTACTATTTGATTTGCTACACGCTTCCGCACTAAAAAGAAATATTCATGCAAGGTTGTGATATCCTCACCGCGGACACCTGTGGGAAATTAAATAAATTGTATATTATGGATGTAGATAATCATCATCAATCATCATTCACCATTACTCCCGATCACGGATTGGGGATTCCCGGTCCGGGGTCGCGACAATTTCTTCCTTCTTCGTCGAATCCATCCGAGGTCCCGAAAGAGATGATTTCAGCCAAACTACCTTCTTTAGTTGTGGGACCCAATCCCATTTGTTAACAAGGGAACCCTTCTTCCTCATTTCTCCTTCCATTTCCTTTTCCAGCACAAGAGTGGAAACCTAGGGTTTTTCTTGCAACTTCTTCCTCTTCTTGCTTCTCCTTCTCTAATCCACACCAAGATTTGCATCAACCAAGAAATGGAACTCACCATCCTTTTCCTCATCTAGCAAGCTTCATTTTGATACCTTTTGTAGAGGAATCCATCAACTTTGAGACCTCCCTTGAGCTAGCCCTCTTCATTTGAAGGTCATCCAAGTAAGTCATCCCCTTCATCTTCTAGATTGGTATTCCTTTGACCATAGAGAAGCTCCACCTTCATTATTGGAAGGTCTCCTTGTTATTTGATTGTTTGATCATTTTAGGGTTTTATTTTGGGATCATCCTTGTAGCTTGGACCCTTATTTTGAGAGACTTGTTAGAGCTTGAGCTACTTGATTTGAAGACATAAGGCAAGTGAATGATTGGGTGTTTTAAGTTTTAAATGGTTGGTGAAGCATTTATGGATTTTCATGTTTTCATTAATATGTTTATGGTTGGAAATAAATGTTCTTGATGGAGTATTTAAGGATGCATTTATGGTCATAAAGACATGTTAGCTCATAGCAATTAATGTTTTCTTGTTTTGTCTTGAATATGTATATTGTGTGAAATGGTTTCCTTCTCCTCTTTGCTTGTATGGAATGTGATATGGATGGAGGAGAATGTGATGGATGTGGTTGGAGATTTGAGGTCATTGGAATGGAGATTTATACTCCTCATTTGATGTATGAAAGTGGTTAAGAAGGGGTTGTAAAAAGGAAGAGTTACTGTGGAGCTGAACTGGTCCGAATTCAGGTTCTGGACAGTTCGCTCGAGCGACCATTGTCACGCCCCCGAACCGAAACCTCGGGGGCCGGAAATGGGATTTAGCATAAATGTATTTTACTTCTCCCAAGATCCGCATGTGTGAAGACAACACATTCTGAATATTTTGCGGAAGCATTTGTGGCGTTGCGACCCAAAGTCCGTGGCCATCGGATTCCGCGTCGCACTCAACCTTTAGCACATAGCTATTATATCAAGAATCATATCAGACTGGAGTAACCATCACAATAAATTACAGAGCTGACGGTAACAGGATATTACATTCCCAAATATGTTCAAGTTACAATTATCAATGTACATTAATTAAGAATTCCAAGAAAAGGCTAATAAAAGCCATACAACAAAAAGCTATAAACTACTACCCAATTGTGACGTAGCTCCGATGTCAGGCTCAATGTCTACATGACATAGCCGACAAAACAACCTGCAAAACATGGCTCCACAGCCAACTCAAGCACTCAACTCGGGGCGAAGAAATTTGAACCTGAGTACCAAAAGTAGTGGGTCAGACACGACGGTCTGGCAGGTGGATGAAAAGATAGCAAATATACTGAAGAATAAAACATATGATAAATCATGCTAATCGATCAAATGCTGCATATAATTAAACGGGTGCAAAGTCGGGAATCTCGGGGAAAACTTGTATTCATTTCAAGCACGGGTAAAACATGAACATCCAATAAAACATGTGTTCGTTTACATCATCTATAATCATAGATATTTGGCAATCGGGGGTTAGTCTAAAACAGGTATAAATATGGCGGTATGGCAAAACAACGTTCATTTGAAACTTAAGTACAAACATAAGTATACAACAAACTAGGTATTCATAACAGTCTAGCAAAACCAATGTCCTTTTGAAACATATGTGAAAATACGGATATTTAACCAACCGGGTGTTCATTTAAAACAGGTGTAACCAAGGAAATCTGACAAAACAAATGTTCATTTAGACACATTTCAAAGCAGGGATATTTAACAAATCGGATATTCATTTGAAACCGGTATAAACATGGTGATCTGGCAAAACAAGTGTCATTTGAAACATATTTCAAAGCATGGGTATTTAACAATTCGGGTATTCATTTAAAACAAGTATAAACATAGGAATCTCACAAGTCAAATGTCATTTAAAACAAAGCACGGATATTTAACAATTCGGGTATTCCTTTAAAACATGTGTAATCATATAAATCTAGCAAAACCATCGATCGTTAGAACCATATGTAAAAGCACGGGTATTCACCCAACCGGCATTCATGTAAAACATGTACGTGTGCAAAGGACATAAAACAATATAATAGTGACTGAATTTACAATAGAGAGCATTAACACTTATCTAAATAACAACTTTCATAAAAGAAACGAATCATTTATCAGAAAACATAAAAGCAATATACAACATGTCGGGTATCCAAGGAATCGGAAACTGGCAAGATGGCAACCACAAGAAGCTAAGTCCTCTATCACTAAGGCAATATAGCAATAACTAGGCCCTGATCTCAGTCACTCGAGGTGAGGAGAAACAGGGGATCTCATATCAATACATATACATATACTAGGCCCTGATCTCAGTCACTCGAGGTGAGGAGAAACAGGGGATCTCATGAATGCATATACATATACTATACATGACCACGGTAGCGAGCCGGGCATCGGGGACCACAGTAGCAATCTGCGGTATCGGGACAAGACCACGGTAATAACCGGGTATCGGGACGGGACCACGGTAATAACCGGGTATCGGGATCCAAGCTGCAGCTGGCGGGACAAGAGGGGGATCTCCAAGTCGGTGGATCAGACCAACAAGGTTATCCAAGCTTAGTGGTGCCGACTCATAGGTCAAATACAATCGAGACATATGCAATTAAATCAAGTACAATAGATATACGGGCAAGACGGGGGTGCTCAAGGGCACACAAACATTTCATATCGGGCAATACATGTCGGGACAAATAACTGTTACTAGTGTAACTTCAATGCTTTCGGGAAAACAAGTCATGTAATGCAAATCTCGGGAAAAGAGGTGAAACAATTAACTATAACAATTTCGGGAAAAGTATTAATTTCAAGATCTATTTAAGTGAATAGGGGTCCCGTATGTCGATTATAATCATTACTTGGTACTCCTTGAGTTTGAAGACATTCCGGGCTCCTTATGCACTTTTACTATTTCCAAAACTTAAAATGAGCTTATGGGTAGTACTAGATGTTACAATAGCAAGAATCAAGATTATAAACGGTCCATCCTAGGCATGACATTAATCCGGAAACATCGAGGATTCAGTCATCGAAAGGACTAGAATTAGCGATAACAAGGAAATAGACTTGTGTTTAGATATAAAGAAGATATCGCGTCGTTCCATCCCGTTCAAGATTGAAATGGGTTGGACTTCGATACAACCGAATCAACCTTGAGGAGTGTCGGCTCAAGACATCCTCACACATAGGCCAAACAGTCCAAAAAGGGTAACCAATGAACCACCTAAGACCAAGAATTAGTGTCTAATCAACACCATTCTTTCCTTTTAGTCCCCTAGTCTTAGAGACCTTAGATTAGGGTACAATTGGTCTTAACACTAAGGTATATACCCCTAGGACTCATAGAAAGCCCAAAGGTTTCCAAAAAACACAATATCAAATTTCACTGGACTCAAATTGATCGATCGGCCCAAAAAGCCTTACAGTTAAAAGTCAGTCCGATCGATCGGTCTGAACGTCCGATCGATCGGACCTGGGCGCAGTGCAGGTCCGGGAACTTGATTTTTTTTTTTTTTTTCCTTTTTGTTTCCTTTCCTTCCAACCCATGATCAAGCACAAAGAACCATAAACAAGATGGTTTAAATACATGTTTCCAAGACAATAACATGAGCTAAAAAGCTCCTCCTTTCAAGTTCCTCCATTCCCATCCTTTCCATTCACAATAAATCTCAAAAGTGGAGAAAACTCATTCATGTAAAATCATTTGAAATCTTGACACTATGATACATACATTTCCAAGAGATTAACAAGGGAAAAATAACTCATCAATAAGCACATCTAGTAATCAATATTAATCATATTAAAGACAACTATTAAAATCACCAAAACCCTTAATGAAACAAGATTTTCTCACAAAGCATGTTAATAATCAAAACAATCCATTCATCAACTTGCCTTTGACTCTAATCAAGCAAATCAAGCTCCTAATCACCTCTCAAGCTCAAGATCCACAATCTCTACAAAACCCCCCAAAATACACCCTAAAATGGGTTAAACAATGAAATGATAATGAAACCTTTCAATAATCAAGGTGGAGCTTCTCTAAGGCTAGAAGATTACAAATCTAGAAGATGGGAATAATCACTTACTTGGAAGGTCCTCTAATGGACAAGGTAAGCTCAAAGGAAGTCTTGTGATGGAGGGTTCTCTTCACAAATGGTACCAATGGAAAGCTTGCAAGATGAGGAAGAAGAAGACGGTCTCCATTTCGAGTTTGGTGAACTATTGGTGTGGCTTGGAGATGAAGAAGCAAGAAGAAGAAGAGAGAACACAAGAGCAAACCCTAGGCTCAGCTGGAACAATGGTGAAGAAATGAGTAATGAAGGAGATGGGTTCCTCTTATAAACAAGTGGGGTTTGGGTCCCACAACTTAAGGGACTTGGGTGGCTGAAATCATCTAATTCGGGACCTCGGATGGATTCGACGAAGAAGGAAGAAATGATCGTCGAAATATCTAGTTTCCAAAAAGTGTATGTTTCGCGGGTTTCGAGAATATCGAGTTTTGGGTACAGATTTGGTGAGAAAAGACTGTTTTGCCCTCAAGGCCAAGAAATCGGGTTTCGGGTTCTCAAATGGATATGGGATCAACATGAAAGTTGTAGGATTCCTTAAGATGAATGCAACGGGCCAAAAACACAATACGAAACAAATCGGGAAAATCTCACAAGTAAAAGCAAAGCCGAAAAGGGAACCCCCAAAGGGCCCCACAAGCTACCAAAGCACTCAAAAGCTCAAAACTAGAAGAAACCATTCTAGCTCACGAACTCAACCCAACAAATACTAATCCCACTAAAAGAAACTAATCCACAAAAAAAACAACACTAATCCAAGAGATTAGGGGTCGGGTTCTCACATGTAGGTACCTTTGCAATTTAATGTCAGAGGGGGAGAGGGCATTCAAGTTCTCTAAAAGGGAAGAGAATGTCCAAGCTTCCTAAGGGGAGATTTTGTATGATCTTCTACAGGGGGAGAGAATGCATATCTTGCCAAAGGGAGAGAGTGCATGGTCAAAGGGAGAGAGTTGAAAGAAGAAAGAAAGCTTGGAAGCTAAAGAAGATGCTTGGCTATAGAGAGAAAGATGAAAAGAAAGCTTGAAGAATGATCAAGCACCAAGCATCAAGAAGATTGAAGAAAAAGAACTAGAGCCCAAGCTAAGAGAAAGAGCATCCAAGAGATTTCAAGACTTGTCCAGCTTAGGGGGAGCTGAAGACTTAGTGTGTAAAATTCGGTGTTGAGTAAGTTGCCATCAAATTGCAAAGGGGGAGATTGTTAGGGATTTTGTGTATTGCAATTTGATGGATGCATTATCATTCTAGCATCATTTGAATTTACACACATGCATTGATTTAGAAAAACTTGAAATCTTGGGTTATACATGCATTGTTTTTCAGACTTATAAAAATGTTGATTTATGCATGTTTTGATTTTAAACTTGGATGCAATAAATTTTGAAAAGAAGTTTTATCAAATCAAGCTAGCCTATGGTTTTAAAACTTTCAAAAATCATCTTAGGCATTTTAGGATTCATGTTTTTAAAACCCTTAGAATGATTTAAAACATGTTTCCAAGCTTGATTTAATGGCCCAAAAATTACCAACCAAAATTACTTTAAAAAACACATTTTTGGGAAAACAGGACTTATACCGGCAGTCTCTGGCCCCTGCTAAAAGCAGTTTTTTAAACAGCTATATTTATGACCGCTGAGTACCCGGTCGACCGGGTAAGGGTCCAGGTCGACCGGGGACTAGCCGTTGGGCTGTTTTTGGGTATAAATTGTGGCACATTCCTAAAGAAAAAATGGGGACCCAAGGGCTACTCCTTGAGGTGTTTTGAGGCCAATCAAAGGGGAATGAGCTAAGGGAAGAAAGGGATCATTTGGAAAGCTAAAGCTTGGTTTCATTGAGTTAAATCACTAAGCAAGCTTTACTTTTCTTAATCATATGTTTTCATGCTTTGCTTAATTATTGGTAAATCTTTTCTAGCATGATAAACTATGATTTGTTGTGTCCTTAACATGTATATGTTTTTGAATTGATTTATTGTTTTGGATGCATCACATTGATTCAATTCAAGTAGTACTTAAATTGGTATATCCAAGTAAATCATGTTAATGAAATCATCTTTGAAATTTTATGTATCATGATTCCTATACTTGGTTGAATCTTTGGTTGTTGTTTTTCATCATAAGAAAATCACTTTCAAATCTATCTTATGTTTTGGATTCAGCAACTTCACAAATCATATGTACTTTTGTTTTAAAGTTTCACAACTTGTTTAGCATTGATAGGTATATCATTTTCAAGTTGAATTTATAATTAAATATGATTTGTCCCCTAACTTCAATCAAATCTATTTTTATGTTGTATGCTTATAGCATACACATATTGAGCTACATTGTTATATTGATTGACATCCCTATGCATCACATGATGTTTTGTTCTTAGAATTTCACAACTTGTTTAGAATACATATGTATATCTTTTACAAGTTATTTTTAACATGTGATTAGCATTCTTTCCTCAATCATAAATGTTTTTATGAGCTAAAACTTTCAAAAGCCTTTGGCATACATTTATGAGCTTTCATTTTCAAATTGATTGAGAACATCATACATACACATTGTGCATTCATCTTTGCATTCATAGTGTGTGTGTGTGTGTGTGTGTGAAGTAGATTTTCACTTTCATAACCACCTAATTAAAAGGCATTGTAATGAGTTATTAATTGTATCTCCATCAAGTGTATTATAGATACTACTTAGAGAGATGACCAACCTTTTGGGTGAAGAGGTTATTGCTTAGCCTAAGAAAAGCATAGTGTAGAGGTTATTGCTTAGCCTTGAAAAGCATATTGTAAAGGTTATTGCTTAGCTTATTGAAAAGCATAAATAGTGGAAATCCGGTGGGGTGTTGGATCACAAGCCGGTAGTGGATGTAGGCATTGAGGCCGAACCACTATAAATCCTTGTTTGATGGTGCATGCTTTGTGGTGATTGTTTTTGTAAGCTTCCGCATTTATTTACTTAATCACCACTTGTGACTAGTTTAATTTAAAGAAGTTAAAATTGGTCTAAATTGGTCACTAATTTGTAGCTCACCCTATTCACCGCCCCTCTAGGGTTCGGATCCCAGACTTTCATGGCCTGGGTCAAAAATTGATTTGAGCCTGATGTAAAGTCCGGGGATCCGAACCCTAGAGGGGGGGGGGGTGAATAGGGTGAGCTTCATTTTTTACCAATTTTAGTCAATTTTAACTTCTTTAAAACAAACTAGTCACAAGTGATGATTATCAAACAAAATGCGGAAGCTTAATGAAAACAATCACCACAAAGCAAGCACCATCACACAAGGATTTATAGTGGTTCGGCCTCAATGCCTACATCCATTACCGGCTTGTGATCCAACACCCCACCGGATTTCCACTATTTATGCTTTTCAATAGGCTAAGCAATAACCTTTACATTATGCTTTTCAAGGCTAAGCAATAACCTTTACAATGATGTTTTTCAAGGCTTAACATCAACCTATACATTATGCTTTTATAGGCTAAGCAATAACCTCTTCAACCAAAAGGTTGGTTATCTCTCTAAGTAGTGTCTAACATACACTTGATGGAGATACAAATTTAGCTCATTACAATGCCTCTTAATTAGGCGGATATGGAAGTGAAAAACTAACTCACACACACACACACACTAAATGAATGCAAAGATGTATGCTCATGATGTGTGTGTGTGATGTCCTCAATCATTTTGAAAATGAAAGCTCATAAATGTATGCCTAAGGCTTTTGAAAGTTTTAGCTCATAAAAACATTTATGATTGAGGAAAGAATGCAAGTCACATGTTAAAAGTAACAACTTGTTAATGATGTCAAAGATTCACAAGTTGTATGAAATTAATTAGCTCTAAACATGTGATGCATAGGGATGTCAATCAAATCAACAATGTAACTCATAAAACATAAAAATAGATTTGATTGAAATTAGGGGACAAATCATATGTAATTATAAATACAACTTGAATATGATATACCAATCAATGCAAAGCAAGTTGTGAAACTTTAAAACAAAGTTACATATGAATTGTAAAGATGTTGAATCCAAAACATAAGATGAAATCTGGTTTTATTCATGCATTGCTTTTAAGTTTTGTAAAAGTATTGTTTTATGCATGTTTTGGTTTTTATACTTGGATGCATTGGTTTTAGAATCCAAACTCTTTTGAAAACCTAATTCTTTGTGCATTACTTTTGAGATATCATATTGAGAATTTAGGTTTGTGCCTTGCATACATTCATCACTTTCAGAATCATCTTTGTATGCATTTTCATTTGAAAAGAGTTTTTAGAAATCAAGCTAGCCTTTGGATTTAAAGTTTCAAATCATTTTAGGCTCTTTGTGTTTCATGTTTTTAAACATCTTGGATTGATCTAAAACATGTTTTCTAGCTTGGTTTAGTGGCCCAAAAATCCTCCCAAAGATATACCTTCAAATGTGCAAAAATTGGAATTTTTGTCAAAAGGGGGGTGGCCCGGCAGTGTCGCCGGTCGACCGGGCCAGGCTTGCCGGTCGATCGGGAACACTGCAGCTTTTAATTGCAGTTTTGAGCAGAGCCTTCCAACGGTTAGATATATGACCGTTGTGCTTTCCCGGTCGACCGAGGCCTCTTTGCAGGTCGACCGAGGACTAGCCGTTGGGCACTTTTTGGCTATAAAGTCCATTCATTTCCAACCTTTTTCAAGGCTTGATACATGAACTTTTGAGACCATTTTGGAGCCAAGGAAAGGGGAAGAAGTTGGAAAGGCTAGAGGGCTATTTGGAAATCAAATGCTTGAGTTTTAAAAAGGTACATCTTACTTATCATTTTGATTTCCATTAAAAGTAGAATCAATGCATGTTTAAATCTTTGTGTTTTCATTTATGCATGATTTCTAGCTTTTAAAGAGTTGTTTTGCAAACTCATTATCTTCATTGGTATATTAGAATGGTTTGCAATCACTCTTATCCTAATCACATGTGTTCTTAGACTTTAACATTTATACAACTTGTTTGTTTCATTTCTTCAAAGTTGTTTGAATCTTTTATGTGATTAGTTTTATCTTCAATCATCATTTTATAAGCTTTGATTTTAAAATGCATCATGCATTCATTTAAGAGCTTCATTGTTGAATTTGATTGAAGAAAAGCATTCATACACTTGTGCACACACTTTAGCTTGTTTTAGTGTATGTTTGTAAGTTGAATTAAACTTTCATATTAGCCTATGTAGAGGCAATTCAATTGAGCTTAAATTGTATCTCTTAGAGTGATCTTTTGTAAAGACACCTTCTTAGAGAAATCTTGATTTGTAAAGGTTATTGCTTAGCCTAAGAAAAGCATCTTGTAAAGGTTATTGCTTAGCCTAAGAAAAGCATCTTGTAAGGTTATTGCTTAGCCTAAGAAAAGCATTTTGTAAAGGTTATTGCTTAGCCTATAAAAGCACATTGAGAGGTTGTTGTTTAGCCTAGAAAAACAACATTGTAAGGGTTATTGCTTAGCCTTGTAAAAAGCATAAATAGTGGAAATCCGGTGGGGTGATTGGATCACAAGCCGGTAGTGGTCGTAGGCATTGAGGCCGAACCACTATAGATCTTTGTGTAATGGTGTTTACTTTGTGATGATTGTTTTATTAGCTTCCGCATTTTGATTGTTTATCATCACATGTGACTAGTTTATGTTAAGAGTTTAAAATTGTTCTAAATTGGTCATAGTTGTAGCACACCCTATTCACCCCCCCCCCCTTAGGGTTAGGATCCTAAGGACTTTCATGGCCTGGTTTTCATTGGCTTGACGTTGTTGGTCAAGCATGGCTTGCATCATTTCCTGAAAATGGTTTGGTGGATTGTTCTCAACTATGTCCTCTTCCACTGGCCCGGTGTGATCACTGTTACTGCCAGAAGGAATACCATTCACTGTTCTCTTACGTGGAGGCATGATGCTGCAAAACAAATTGTTAGCACATAATAACATAAAGGGTAACACATTGCTCACACGATACTAGCTAACGAAAGATCTAACGGATCCTCGCCACGTCCTTAGGATTTCTAGTTTCTTTTAATTGCTTGAAACACGTCTCGCTCCGATACCAGTCTGTCGCGACCCCGGACCGGGAAATCCGAATCCTGGATCGGGACTAAATGTATTTAATGATTGAAGGGTCTACATCGAGAAGATACAATTTATTTAATTTCCCACAGGTATCCGCGGTGAGGATATCACAACCATCAAGGAACATTTCTTTTAAGTGCGGAAGCGTGTAACAAATCAAATAGTCAATCCATCCTTGGTCATCAAGACAATATCACAAATCTAAACACTGTATCAGAATGAGCAATGATCTATAGCATGTTACCCAAAAGTAAGTTAAAGTTTATACAATAACATTTAATTACACTTCCCAAAAATAGAGGCCCACATGGCCAATATGATCAAAATACCAATCAAAAGAATGGTTAAACGGTTCCCCAAAATAGTAAGTCTCTCAAAACCATCAAACGTCTACATGACGTCATCGGCACGCCACTCAACCAACTGCTGTGGTTCTACAACTGCCTCCTCAAGCTCCTCCTCGGAATAACCGACGACGGGACCTGAGTACCAAAGAGTAGGTCAAACATGACGGTTTGGCAAATGGAGGAAATACAATGACAACATAATGATAAATGAATTTACCTTTAAAACATGTAAACCTGGTTAGATAACATTTGCTATGAACGAGATAAGACATTTATTCAAATGCAAGGAGGCAATGTAAAACATGTAAGGTGACCAAGGAAACGGGAAACGATCAAGATGGCAACCACACGAAGCGAAGTCCTCTATCACTACGGTGATAGAGCAAGTACTAGGCCCTGATCTCAGTCACTCGAGGTGGGGAGAAACAGGGGATCTCATATAAATACATATACATATACAATACTATACATGACCACGGTAGCGAGCCGGGCATCGGGGACCACAGTAGCAATCTACGGCATCGGGACAAGACCACGGTAATGACCGGGTAGCGGGATCCAAGCTGCAGCTGGCGGGACAAGAGGGGGATCTCCAAGTCGGTGGATCAGACCACAGGGTTATCCAAGCTTAGTGGTGCCGACTCATAGGTCAAATACAATCGAGACATATGCAATGAAATCAAGTACAAGTACATAAACAAGCGGGCAAGACGGGGGGTGCTCAAGGGCACACTATCATATCATATCGTTCATTGCACTCCGGGACAAGAATTCATTCCAAGTGTATAACAATACTTTCGGGAAAACAAGACAAATAGTGCAAATCTTGGGATCAGTAAAGTACTATAAACAATTGACATTTCGAGAAAACATCTATTTGAAATGGATAGGGACCCCGTACGTCGATCACATAACAATTTGGTACTCTTTGAGTTTGGGGACATTCCGAGCTCCTTATACACTTCGATCTTTTCAAAACTATAAATTAAATCCTTGTGATATGGTTTCTTCCTCAAATGGCCTCATACAATGCCTAACAAATCTCCTTGATATGGAGGGGTTCCCAAAGAATAGTCCCGATGCATTGAAACAGTCGAACGTTGTCCAAAACATAACCTAAGCCAGACGACCCGCATCGCTCAAGCGGACTGTAGGGTTCGCTCGAGCGAGTCACTCGCTGGGAAGGTTGTCTGGGTAAGTTCGCTCGAGCGAACTTATTGGGTCGAGCGGTTATTTAAATGCGTTCGAGCGAACAACTCACTGGAATTAGTTCTGGGATGACCGCTCGAACGAACAAGGGTCCGCTCGAGCGACCCAGCTACTGGAATGCTCCGAACCATTTCTGGACAGGTCGCTTGAGCGAAGTGTCATGGTCGCTCGAGCGAACTGTCCAGGAACAGATTCCGGATCAGTTCAACTCCTCTCTATTTCTCCTTTTTACAACCTCCTTTTAGCCCTTCTTACACATCAAGTGAGAAGTCTAAAAATCCCATTCCAACAACCTCAAATCTCAAATAACTTCCATCCCATTCTTCTCCATCACAATACATTCAATACAAGGAAGAAGGAAGAAGGAAACCATTTCACAATACGAACATTTGAAGCAAAACAAGAAGACATTCAATGCTATGAACTACCACTTCTCTATGATCATAAATATGTCATTAATACTCTAACATGAGCATTCATTTCAAAACAAAACAATAAATGTGCATTAATGGAAGGTAGCCAAAATCAATGAAAACTTAGGAAATCATTCATCCACTTGCCTTATGTCTTCTAACAATAGGAATCAAGCTCTAACAATCTCCAAAGACAATGGTCCAAGCTACAAGGCAAAATCCCCAAAATAAAGCCCTAAAATGGTCAAACAATGAGATAACAATGAAACCTTACAATACTAAAGGTGGAGCTTCTCTATGACCAAAGGAATACAAATCTAGAAGATAAAGGGAAACACTTACTTGCAAGGTCCTCTAATGGAAATGGTGAGTTCAAAGGAAATCTTGAAATTGATGGTTTGCTCCACAAAAGCTATTGAAGGAAAGCTCTCAAGGAGATGAAGAAGGTGATGGCCTCTAATCTCCTCTTGGTGCAAGTTTGGGAGTGGATTGAGTGATGGGAAGCAAGAAGAAGAAGGAGTTTCTCACAAATCCCTAGTTCTCTCTCTATTGTTGGAAAATGACAATGGAAGGGAAGGGTCTCCTCTTGTAGCAAGTGAGGAGTGGGCTCCACCACTAACAATCTACTTAGGCTGAAATCATCTCTCTCAAGACCTCGGATGAATTCGACGAAGAAGGAAGAAATGTTCGTCGAAATGTCTAGTTTCCAAAAAGTATAGGTTTCGCGGGTTTCGGGGATATCAAGTTTTGGGTACAGGTTTGGTGTGCAATGACTGTTTTGCCCTCAGGCCAAGAAATCGGGTTTTCGGGATCTCGACGAACTCGGGATCAACATGAAAGTTGTAGGGAATAACAATACCAATAAAGCGGGATCAAAATCACGAATGCAGAAACCTCCGATAAATCCTCAAACATATGCAATGTCATGAGAAGGAAACCCCTAAAGGGTCCCACTAACACCAGGAAATCAAAATACCCCAAAACTATAACAAAGGCTAATTCAAACCCAACTTAGCCAAAATCACTAATCAAGCTTAGTACTAACTCGCAACTTAATTAGCACTAATCGGGTTCACTCGGGTCGGGGTCTTACAGGATTTACCATTTATTATCTCAACACCCTTGAGCAGTTTCGGGGGTGGAGGTATAGATACCTTGAAATTTTTTGTTTTTGCTTTTAGATTTTTTGACAATCAATGCTTCCGATGTGCTTTCATTTGCATCACCGTTAGGCTCTGACGTGTAAAATCTATAATCCACACAATATGCTTCCATCCCTTTGAAGGGTTTCTTGTTAGCAAAGACTCAACGTACTTCTGAGTTTTATATCATTGTATTTGATACATTGATGTAACGTCGAAGGGACTACATAGTTTTCATGAATCCATGGCCTTTCGAGGAGCTAATTGTAGGAAGTTTCGGTCTCAATGGCGTAGACCACGACCTGAGATTTCATGTCACCAATCTGACATGGAATAACTATCCTACCAATAGCCTTTTGTGTTTCTCCATTGTATGTTGATATGCTGAGTTTTGTATAGATGAGCTTGCTAGTTGGGGTTCCCAAATATTTTAAGGCCCGCAGTGGCAGAGGTTAATTGCTGATCCAGGGTCAATTTGAATTCTTGGTAAATCAACTTCACCGATATATCCTGTGAAGTATAATGGACGATTGTGCTTTACATCCCCGAGTAACATGTCATCCTTCGTGAAACTGATTGTAGCAGCCATATCTGCTCTTAAATTGAAGCATTCTTTACATTTCACTTTTTTGCTTTACTTGTACTTGGTGGACATTAGATGCATATTGGTTTGGGTTCATGAGAGCTGCTGCTGCAGCTTTTCGAATGTCTGGAGACAGTCTCAACATGTCATGCATGCTTATACGTGCGGGGATGCTCGCTAGATGTTCAAGCAAATCAAATCTAAAGGGCTCCTGAAGACTAGGCAAACCACCATTCTTGACATTTCTTTCTGTAGGCTTTGTAGCCTTGTCTTGGTTAACATTTGCATCATAATTTTTATGGTAATCTAGCCCAGAGCAAGTCCCTTTGCCTACCTCCTGTACCTCAGGAAAACATAAGGAAATCTCTTCGCTATCTGCTGTTGCAGTTTCCGAAGATTCAGAGGATGTCAAATTGGATGTTGATGAACTCTCTGCTTTGTCTTCATCAGAAATTTCATGGTCGATCCCAACCATATTACATGGCCAATATAATCTTTCGACATCCTCATCCGCATCCCATGGGGTATCATTATCCTATGTTAAGGCTTCAATTTCTTGGGGGGTCCTGGGTCCTCCTGTAAATCACCATGGAATTGGGTCTAAAGGATTAAGGGGCCCAACTGGTCTAGGCATGTGGCTCATTGCATGAATGATCCTTTTTGCTTTGATTTCTCTTCTAGCCACATCATCCTATGCCCAGATTTCATCTTCCTCCGACACATATTCGTATGATCTTATGTTTTCTCTATTGGATGAGTAAAAGATTAACACATCAGAGTCTGAATCTGAACCATCAGCATCATATCCATCAACTGCGAGAGAATCATCACATACATCTGAGGACTTGTCCACTTCGTCAATCTTATCAATATCTGGATTTTCATCGGCTACTTCCCCCATGATAATTGTAGGAAGATCTTTTCTTTGCCATTCTGGAGTCAAATTCCATATGGATACAGTATAAATGACAGTTTTCACTATGCCTTCAATCCATCTCCTAATATCATCATCATCAAGCAATTCATTGTCATCATTTGGGTCGGTTGACAAACTCGAGGGTTCTGAAGGGTCACTATCATTCTCTGTTGATGTGAGGTCGAGGACAAAGTATAGCTCATCATGGTTTCCTTGAGTAAAAATATGTCGTCTGGTTGAATCTTGACTTAATTCATCTGAACTTTCGGAAGAAATCACGCCATCTCTATATGCCCATCTAAGGCCATAATTACCATCACCTTGATCCAGTTCTTTTTTCAACTCTACCAATGAGAGACAGTTGCATGAGAGTATATCCTCTTTTAACTCACTTAATTCATCTTTCTGCTTTTAATTTTCTAAAGACAAAAAGAGATCAAGTGGCAAGAAGTCCTTGAGAGTAAATGGAACTCGAGGCTCTTGTGTTAACAAATCTACTAGGGTGACAACCTCTTTTGATTTACTAGGCTTTTTCTTGTTATTTGGCCTACGTCTTTTCTTTTGTTTTCTTGCCCCCATAGCATTTCTCATAGGATAGTTGTCATTCCAGAAGGGATTTGACGTTGCAACAGAGCGTGATTTGCTTCTTACTGTCTCCCACCCTTCTTCTGACAAGATATCTGGATGGACCCACATCATCACACCATTTGGCATTTCTACTGGAACTAATCCATCCCTACTTTCCAATGGGTTTACCAAGCGAAACTCGACATCTCCCTCTTCTTCTTGCACAGTGGGAATTCTAACTGGTTCTTTGAAACTTCCGAAGTGAACAGACACCAAGTTAGTTGTCCCCTTCTTGTCTTCTTTAGCCAAGGTGATGATCCCATTGTCAAGTAACTCCTGGACCTTATTCTTAAAGACCCGCAGTCTTTTATAACATGACTTATGACCCTGTGGTATATGCAATACTTTGGGTCATTTTTTTTTGCCTTCTTCTTCTGGTCTTTTGCATGGCGAAAGCTTGATTTTATCATTTTTTAGGAGAGTATGAAAAATTGACTCAGAATCTTCAATAGAAAAATCATATTCTCGAGACATTCTTTCTTTTAAAGTTTGACTTCTCTTCATCTTGTTTTGGTCCTCATTATCTCTCTTCTGATTATTTTCGAGTTTCCTTGAGTCAATGGGTGAAGCCACTTGAACTGCCATAGCTTCTTTCTTTTTGCCCCCACTTTTTGGTGGTTCAATCTTCCTGGTAGATTACTTTTCTATTTCTCGATCTTTAATGATTGTTTCAGCTTCTATTGCTGCTTCTAACAACTCACCAAGGTCTTTTGCTTTATTTCCGACCAACTTATCCCTTATTTTTGAATGCAAGTTTGTCCTACACATGTCCGTCAAGGACTCATGTGAAAGGTTTTCTGGACATTTAAATGACAAAGCTTGCCATCTTTTGATAAAGGCAGTCGCTGATTCTTCTTTGCCTTGTTTTTCTGTACATAGGCCAGCTGTAGTCACTGAACTGTCGGCATCGAAAAAATGATCAGTAAACTTTTGTTCTATATCCTTCCATGACTTTATGGAACCGCTTGGTAGCCTTTTATACCAATCGAAGGTTGTTCCATTCAATGTACTGGTGAACAATCGGATTTTTAATGCATCATTATTAGATATCTCTCCAGTCAAAACCTTGAAGTGGCATAGATGCTGATAAGATGAAGTACTTCAATCATATGATTGCAAATGAGGTTGCTTGAATTTAGGTGGAAATGGCTCATCATCCATCCAGGCTGGATAAGGTGGGCTTGATCCTTTTTTGGATGATGTTACCCCCTCAGTGGCATTTTCAATCATCTTTTGGACTGCTTCAACTGTGACTCGGGTTTTGCTCAACTCTTCATCGTCATTATTATGGTCCGTATCATGATCATGATTATCTCTTTGATCACGTCTGTTGTGATCATTGCGAGATTGTCGTCCGGACTCCTTTTTGTTAATCTGCGTTTGAAGTGTGACCATCATTGTCATCATCTCTTCAAATCGTTTGTTTGTATCCCAGACATATTGCATGAAACTTGGCTGGGGATTTGACTCTGAGAACTCTGGATTATCCTCTTGGCCTGTCACATAGACAGGAGCTGTTAGGGATTTTGTATTTGCAATTTGATGGTGAAAAACCTGGGATCCTAACCCTAGAGGGGGGGGGGGGGGGTGAATAGGGTGAGCTACAATAAGTGACCAATTATGACAAATTTTAACTTCTTAAAAATAAACTTGTCACAAGTGATGATAAACAAACAAAATGCGGAAGCTAAAAAGAATCACCACAACGCATTCACCACCACACAATGATTTATAGTGGTTCGGCCTCAACGCCTACATCCACTACCGGCTTGTGATCTAATCACCCCACCGGATTTTCACTATCTATGCTTTTCAATAGGCTGAGCAATAACCTTTACAATGTTGCTTTTCTAGGCTAAACAACAACCTTTACAAGATGCTTTTCTAGGCTAAGCAATAACCTTTACACAATGCTTTTCTTAGGCTAAGCAATAACCTTTACAAGAAAAAAGATTTCTCTTAAAGAAGTGTCTACAAAAACACTCAAAGAGATACAATTTAAGCTCACTATATTTTCCTCTAAATTAGGCGGATATGAAAGTGAAAAACTAACTCACACAAACACTAAATGAATGCAAATGTGTATGCTCATGATGTGTTTGTGTGTGATAACTTCAATCAAGTTAAAAAAGAAGGCTCAATCAATATATGCACAAAGCATTTAAAAGTTTAAAGCGCATAAAAGATTTTTGATTGAAGTGAAATGCAAACCACATGTATGAATACAAATTTGTCAATGACATGAAAATCAAGAGCTCACAAGTTGTGTGAAATTTGTTAACTTAGAACATGTGATGCATGTGCAATGTTTTTTTCAAAACCAAATTAATTTAACTAAAGTTCAAATGAATGAAAACAACAAATGAAGATTCAACCAAGTAAAAGAATCATGCTATAAAAGAAAACAAAGTTTTTGGCTAAGCATGATTAAGGAAAATTTAAAACAACTTGGATTGAAATCAAAGTGAAGATTCCAATCTTAATTAGATCAAAGATTAAGAGAAGAATGGATTCAACACATCCTAGTTAACATGCTAAAAATCATTTACCAAAGATTTAAACAAAGCATATAACATATGATTAGTAAAAGTAAAGCTTACTTAGAGATTTAACTTCATTGATCCAAGCTTTAGCTTCACTAATGACCCCTTGGTCTCTCTTAGTTCATCCCCTTTATCTTGTCTCCAAACACCTCAAAGATGGCTTAAAAATCTCCAACTTTAACAAAGGAATGAACTTCATTTTATGGCAAAAAACTGCCCAACGGCTAGTCCCCGGTAAACCTGCCCCTGTGCCCGGTCGACCTGGCCTTCACAACGGTCATAAAACTGACCATTTGACAGGAGCCAACGGCTCTTTACCCGGTCGACCCGCAGTGGGCTCGGTCGACCGGGTCCCCTGTTGGGCCGGTCGACCGAGCCCATTGCGGGTCGACCTGGCCTGGGACCAAAATTCCATAAAATGTGTTTTTTCAAAGTATTTTCAAGTGGGGACTTTTGGGCCATTAAATCAAGCTTGGAAACATGTTTTAAATCCAGCTAAGATGTTTAAAAACAAGAAACACAAAAAGCCTAAAAAGATTTGAAAGATTTAAAGCATAGGCTTGCTTGATTTCTAAAACTTCTTTTTGAAATAAAAATGCATCCAAGTATAAAAACAAAACATGCATAAATCAACATTTTTACACATCTAAAAACCAATTCATGTGTAAATCAAGATTTCAAGTTTTTCTAAATCAATGCAAATGTGTGTAAATCAAATGATGATAAAATGTTAATGCATCCATCAAATTGCAATATACAAAATCCCTAACAGATGGATGCATTAAATTTTAGCATCATTTGAATTTTCACACATGCATTGTTTTAGAAAACTTGAAATCTTGATTTATACATGCATTGTTTTTAAGACTTGTAAAAATATTGATTTATGCATGTTTTGTTTTTTTAACTTGGAAGCATTTTTATTTGAAAAGGAGTTTTATAAAATCAAGCTAGCCTATGTTTTAAATCTTTCAAATCATTTTAGGCTTTTTATGTTTCATGATTTTAACCCTCTTAGTTTGATTTAAATCCTGATTCCAAGCTTGATTTAATGGCCCAAAAGTTCCCTTCAAGAAATACTTTGAAAAATGAAATTTTAGGGAATTTTGGTCCCAGGCCTGGGTCGACCCGCAGTGGCCTGGGCCGGTCGACCGCGCCCACTGTGGGTCGACCGGGTAAAGAGCCGTTGGCTCCTGTCAAATGGTCAGTTTTATGACCGTTGTGAAGGCTAAGTCGACCGGGCATAGGGGCAGGTCGACTGGGGACTAGTCGTTGGGCAGTTTTTGGCCATAAAATGAAGTTCATTCCTTTGTCAAAGTTGGAGATTTTTAAGCCATCTTTGAGGTGTTTGGAGACAAGATAAAGGGGATGAACTAAGAGAGACCAAGGGGTCATTAGTGAAGCTAAAGCTTGGATCAATGAAGTATAATCTCTAAGTAAGCCTTACTTTTACTAATCATATGTTATATGCTTTGTTTAAATCTTTGGTAAATGATTTTTAGCATGTTAACTATGATGTGTTGAATCCATTCTTCTCTTAATCTTTGATCTAATTAAGATTGGATTCTTCACTTTGATTTCAATCCAAGTTCTTTTAAATTTTCCTTAATCATGCTTAGCCAAAAACTTTGTTTTCTTTTATAGCATGATTCTTTTACTTGGTTGAATCTTTATTTGTTGTTTTCATTCATTTAAACCTTAGTCAAATTTGTTTAGTTTTGAAAACAACATTGTATATGCATCACATGTTTTAAGTTAGTCATTTTCATACAACTTGTGAGTCTTTGAATTTCATATCATTAAGAAGTTGATATTCATACATGTGATTTGCATTAAACTTCAATCAAATCTTTTATGTGCTAAACTTTGAAATGCTTTAAGCATATATTAATTGTGCTTTGTTTTTAACTTGATTGAAGTTATCACACACACACATCATGAGCATACACATTTGCATTCATATAGTGTTTGTGTGAGTTGGTTTTTCATTTTCATATCCGCCTAATTAAGAGGGATTGTATTGAGCTATCAATTGTATCTCCATCAAGTGTATTCTAGACACTACTTTGAGAGATAACCAACCTTTTGGTTGAAGAGGTTATTGCTTAGCCTAAGAAAAGCATAGTGTAATAGGTTGATGTTAAGCCTTGAAAAACATCATTGTAAAGGTTATTGCTTAGCCTATTGAAAAGCATAAATAGTGGAAATCTGGTGGGGTGTTGGATCACAAGCCGGTAGTGGATGTAGGCATTGAGGCCGAACCACTAGAAATCCTTGTGTGATGGTGAATGCTTTGTGGTGATTGTTTTATTAGCTTCCGCATCTTATTTGATAAATTACCACTTGTGACTAGTTTGTTTTTAAGAAGTTAAAATTGGTTAAAATTGGTCACTAATTGTAGCTCACCCTATTCACCCCCCCCCCCCTCTAGGGTTCGGATCCCCGGACTTTCAATTGGTATCAGAGCGAGGTTACTCCATTTTAGGGCTTAACAACCCGGAGTTGATCCTTTCTAGATTAGAACCCTAGTGTTGTGTTTTATTGCATATATTTGTAATGATTTCCACTATGATCAAAATGAAATTTCCCCAAGTATCATTTCACCACTCTAAGACTTTTTCAAGTTATATCTCCAAGAGTTGGTGAGTCCTCAAAGTGATTTCTCAAGGACATCCCTCTCAAGACCTTAGGTGGATTCCTCAAGTTAGATACTTAGACAAACCTTAAGGCCTTGAACCTCCTTGACCAACCTATCCTTTATAGTTAAATCTTTTTGTTGGTCTTTTTACATTTGCATTTTGTTTCTTTATTGTCACATCTCTTAAAAAGCATTGTTTCTTTATGATCAATTGATTTTGTCTTCATGTACATCTCTAGTTACATTTCATGGTTTTCAAAATCATTTGATTATAATTTCATCATGTTAGAATTGCTTTTTGTTCATATTTAGTTATATCTCTTGCATTGCATTTCTACATGTTCAATTGATTGTGATTACAAAAGCTTTCTAGCTAGAATAGTCATGATCGATTGTTGTTTTAAGTCATTTGCATCTTTGATTATTTAGTTATATTCGTTTTATATGCAAATGTCATTTGGTTCCATGTATGGTTGTGATATTAGTTATATTTGTAGAAACCATACTAGAACTCAAATCCATCCTCTATCCTTTCTAGTCATTTCTTTTTGGATGGTTATGATATTGATTCATGTATATTCTCTAAGTGATGTCATCCTTATACATGTTTCAACTTCATAGTAGTGATCTTGATCATATGAAACTCTTTGAAATCCATTCCTCGTATATCTATATGTTTGATGGATATCTTAGATGTTGAATTCATATGATTTTGTGACTTTGAGAATTGCATGCATTTCCAAGATTATATCCTTTTGCATTGCAATTTGTCTTGTTCATCACTATGCTCATTAGTTATATCATTAAAAGTGATGAATATCCATTTATGATGCTTGATGGAATTTTGTGTTTGTCACATTCTTGTTCTTTATCATGTTGTCAAATTCAATTGGTTTGAATTCGTATAATTTTCGATTGATTTGATGTCATTTCTTGTGAATGTGATAGACCTTGTGTACAATGGATTGAACTTGATAGTTATATGTTTTTATTCCATGTCACATTCCATTAGCATCATAATTTCATGGTTGCCACCTCTCTTGCTCATATAGGTATATTCATGACCACCATGATTATGTGTTCATAATCTTGGTTGGTTAATAGTTGAGGTTGGCTTCATGTTTGAATTTCATTTCACTCATCTTGCACATGATGGTCATATTTAATGATTGAATGAAATGATTTCAAAACTTACATAGCATATGTTTTTCAAAGTTAAACTGATTGATGCTATGTTTAGTAAACCCCATAATATCATAGATAGCTCTAATTTGGATTTATCTTAATAGTTATATTCTTTATAACTCCATTTTAGAGTGATTGATTTTATAGTCTTATCATTGAATCTCAATTGGTATTCTTTGTTTCCAATTGGTATCCATGATCGCTTTGACCTTGCTTTCTTTTGGTAATTTGATCATATTGAGCTTTATAGTTAAACATGTTTAATCCTTTCCTTGAAGTTGACCCTCAATTCGTTAAACCATCTTCTTCTTGAACCAAATAGTTATATCTTTGTCAAAAGTTTGACAAAAGGAGAGAATGGATTGAGGGGGAGTGTAAACCTTCATAGGAAGTATTAGTTTTGATCAAATTTACCCTTGGATTGACTTTGAACCCTTAGAGACTACTTCCATACATGATAACTTGTTATGTATTTCATTTTCGATTTCTTTTGTTAACAGGTGCTACTAAAAGGTATTCTCCTTATTTCATGTGTGTAGGTACCTTTGCAATTTAATGTCAAAGGGGGAGAGAGCATTCAAGTTCTCTAAAGGGGAAGAGAATGTCCAAGCTTCCTAAGGGGAGATTTTGTATGATCTTCTACAGGGGGAGAGAATGCATATCTTGCCAAAGGGAGAGAGAGGCATGGTCAAAGGGGGAGAGGTGAAAGAAGAAGCTTGGGAGCTAAAGAAGATGCTTCGCTATAGAGAGAAAGATGAAGAGAAAGCTTGAAGAATGATCAAGCTCCAAGCGTCAAGAAGAATGAAGAAAAAGTCCAAGAGCCCAAGCTAAGAGAAGAAGCATCCAAAAGATTTCAAGACTTGTCCAGCTTAGGGGGAGCTGAAGACTTAGTGTGTTAATTCAATGTTGAGTAAGTTGCCATCAAATTGCAAAGGGGGAGATTGTTAGGGATTTTGTATTTGCAATTTGATGGATGCATTAACTTTTTAGCATCATTTGAATTTTCACACATGCATTGTTTTAGAAAACTTGAAATCTTGATTTATACATGCATTGTTTTTAAGACTTGTAAAAATATTGATTTATGCATGTTTTGTTTTTTAACTTGGATGCATTTTTATTTGAAAAGAAGTTTTATCAAATCAAGCTAGCCTATGTTTTAAATCTTTCAAATCATTTTAGGCTTTCTATGTTTCATGATTTTAACCCTCTTAGTTTGATTTAAATCATGATTCCAAGCTTGATTTAATGGCCCAGAAGTTCCCTTCAAGAAATACTTTGAAAAATGAAATTTTAGGGAATTTTGGTCCCAGGCCCGGGTCGACCCGCAGTGGGCGCGGTCGACCGGGCTGTGGGTCGACCGGGTAAAGAGCCGTTGGCTCCTGTCAAATGGTCAGTTTTATGACCGTTGTGAAGGCCAGGTCGACCGGGCACAGGGGCAGGTTTACCGGGGACTAGCCGTTGGGCAGGTTTTTGCCATAAAATGAAGTTCATTCCTTTGTTAAAGTTGGAGATTTTTAAGCCATCTTTGAGGTGTTTGGAGACAAGATAAAGGGGATGAACTAAGAGAGACCAAGGGGTCATTAGTGAAGCTAAAACTTGGATCAATGAAGTTAAATCTCTAAGTAAGCTTTACTTTTACTAATCATATGTTATATGCTTTGTTTAAATCTTTGGTAAATGATTTTTAGCATGTTAACTATGATGTGTTGAATCCATTCTTCTCTTAATCTTTGATCTAATTAAGATTGGATTCTTCACTTTGATTTCAATCCAAGTTGTTTTAAATTTTCCTTAATCATGCTTAGCCAAAAACTTTGTTTTCTTTTATAGCATGATTCTTTTACTTGGTTGAATCTTCATTTGAACTTTAGTTAAATTAATTTGGTTTTGAAAACAACATTGCACATGCATCACATGTTCTAAGTTAACAAATTTCATACAACTTGTGAGCTCTTGATTTTCATGTCATTAACAAATTTGTATTCATACATGTGATTTGCATTTCACTTCAATCAGAAATCTTTTATGTGCTTTAAACTTTTAAATGCTTTGTGCATATATTGATTGAGCCTTCTTTTCTAACTTGATTGAAGTTATCACACACTCACACATCATGAGCATACACATTTGCATTCATTTAGTGTTTGTGTGAGTTAGTTTTTCACTTTCATATCCGCCTATTAAGAGGCATTGTATTGAACTATAAATTTTATCTCCATCAAGTGTATTCGAGATACTACTTAGAGAGATAACCAACCTTTTGGTTGAAGAGGTTATTGCTTAGCCTAAGAAAAGCATAGTGTAATAGGTTGATTTTAAGCCTTGAAAAACATCATTGTAAAGGTTATTGCTTAGCCTATTGAAAAGCATAAATAGTGGAAATCCGGTGGGGTGTTGGATCACAAGCCGGTAGTGGATGTAGGCATTGAGGCCGAACCACTATAAATCCTTGTGTGATGGTGAATGCTTTGTGGTGATTGTTTTATTAGCTTCCGCATCTTGTTTGATGAATCATCACTTGTGACTAGTTTGTTTTTAAGAAGTTAAAATTGGTTAAAATTGGTCACTAACTATAGCTCGCCCTATTCACCCCCCCCTCTAGGGTTCGGATCCCCGGACTTTCAGGAGTTACACTTGATTCAGACGAGAGAAGACCTGTGAGCTCTCCTAATACTCCCAATGTTCTTGGTGCCTGTTCATTAGATGATCCTTATGAACTACTTGAATCACAAATGTGATCTTTTTTTGTTACTTTCCTTCCTCTAGCAGTCGTGACACTCCTTGTTTGCGGCGCTGGGTGTTGAATAACTCCACCATTTCCTTAACATAGGCCGATGATTCTTTCTTTTACTTACCTTTGCCAACCATATTGACCGCATAACTGATTGTTCGGGCTCTTTGGGGATCCACATGGGTGCAATCTTAAATTCATGGGCCTTGTGGACCGCTCTTCTTTTCCTTCTAGATGCCCGTTGACATGCTATTTGTACACTTGTCTCATCAAATGGTGCCTTTTCTTTAAGCTTTACAATCAGTTGAGTTGCGGCATCATTTGAAGGTCGCTCCATAATTTTGACTTGGGTTGGATCAATTCTCCTCTTTGCCTTAGCCCTTTTGGCATAATGATGAGCTTTGTCTTGCTTGACGTGGTGAAGGGATTGAGTCTGCATAGGTGGATTCCCACTTGAGTTGACTCGTTTGTTAATTCTTTTTTTATAGCTCTTGGATAAAACTTGAGGTCGGACCATCTGCTTCTTTGCAACAAAGTCATATTCATCCTTTTTGCTTCGAGGTCTAAATTTTGCTGGCATGTTTTTTCTTGTCACCATTCGGGGATCATTTGAGCCCGGTGAAAATTTGACAACTAAAGGACCTCTCATTTTCTTAGGGGGGCGCTGTGGTGCTTTTTCATCCATTATCACATTCTTTCCCTTAAGCAAGGTGAGAGGCTTGAAAGCATTTTCAATGGGTACCGATAATCGATCCCACACTGAAGTCTTCCTAGGCTGTTGCGTCCAGCCAGGCTTAGCCACTTTGATGGGCTAAGCACTAGGACGCGACCTGGTAACATCATCACAAGTTATAGTCTTTCTTACCACTCTGGTGGGGTAAGTGCTAGATACAAGGGGCGTCTGTTTCATTTTTGAGCGTCCATGACCCATAAACCGTACTGCTCTGGTGGGGCAAGTGTGGGTGCATGGAACTACAAAATTATCTTCATCATTTTTCATTTGACATTTTATATTTGATTGGAATTTAATGGATTGATTAAACTTGGATCCATTCAAACATACCTTATTTTGAAATTGATATGTTGATGGAGTTTGGTGAGAGTTACCTAACTGACAATAAGCTCCATGGTTGGACGTCCCTTGCATGTCCTTTGGAACTTGGTAGTTTTCTAACCCTTTGTCAGCTTGTTGACCATTAGCTAGCTGATCAACTTGAAAATGAGGAAATTTGCCTTCTTTTGACACTTCATGAGTTTTGGAGAAAGCAAACTTCTGATTTTCCAAAACTGCATTTTCTCCTTGCAACTCTTCAAACCTTCTCTTTGCAGTCTTTACAGGGGTCTTGATCATTTGCACGGAGTTTCTTGCTTGGACTTTGGCCTCTAGGTAGGCCTTGTACTTGGTATCGTCAAAGGTGACGACAAGCTTGGTTGCCATTGATGAAACTTGATGACAAAACTTGAAATACTTTATGTTATACATCTTGAAAAGAAGAAATAAACAGTGAGCTATATGTCCCACCGGGTGTGCCAAAAATTCTGTACGGGCAGAAATTTTTATGAAAGTTCAATGGATTTGTAGAACCCAATATGCTCATTAGATGCAGGATGGTATGTGAATTAATTATAAACAGAAACTGTTACTTAATAAAATGCTCATGAAATTTTAAATCAGTAAATCTGACAAACTATTCCACCAATCATATTTTGGAACATATAAAGATACTTGTCTGAATGGGTTTTTGAGGATGAAATAATTTGTGCTGATTCAAAGCATATTTTCAACAGGTGGGAGTCAAACAGAAGTCACATCCTCAAGAAGCTAAGTATGTTGTGCACACTCATTTTCTTATAATGGATGATGACGGCCCTTACCTGAATGACTTATGGATTACTATAAAAAAAATTTAAATAAATAAATAAAAAACTTGAGATGAATATTCACTGATAAAGATATCAATTCATTCCTTTTTTTTTTGTATTCATGAAAAGGAATTTACAGTGCCACATTATCTACAAGCAATAAAATTCAGCGAAAAAAAAAATCAAGAAATGTAGACTCAAAAAGAGGTTCTACACATGCAATCCTGTTTTCTCACTCTACATGAAATGCAAATAGACAATAAAAAAATGTAGGGATTTGGCTCAAAACTAGGAAATCATGCTCCATCACTTGATGGAGGCATGATCCTAGTCCTTAACCTGCTTCAAATCTTCTCTTCAGGAATGATCTCTTCGCTTGATAATTCCGGCAGCGCGTCGTCGGAAAATGGAAGCGTATTTCTCTCTCTCTCTTTTTTATATCAAATTCTGCAAAGTTCTTCCTTGTCTTTTGTTTTTTTTCCCTCCCTTTTCTTGCATCAGGTAGTGGCCTTTTATAGGCTTCTTGGAGCCATCTCCAAGGCAGTTGCTACCCCACGTTCTCCATTTCCTGCCCATTTTCTCTAGCTTAGAGTGGATGAACACCACATGTCCTCCTCTAACTAACTACCTTGCCATTTCTTATGATCGTTTGCCTTCATCTCATGAGTGGGTGACATTTTCAACATGAGGTGGTGGCATTTTCATCTAAAGAATGGGCATTCCTCTTAGACTCCACATGTCATTTAACCACATGTTTGCAAAAAATCTGGCTCCCATCACATGATTGATGTTCATACAATTTTTGGTAACATGACTAAAATAATAGCCTGCCCATAGTCTATCAAATTTGGTCACATGGATTTGATGACATGGTCACCAAAAATTGGGTTAAACCTGGACGACATGGTCATAAAAAAATTAAGCTTAGCCTTGTATTAATTGGTCCCAACACACTACCACATAAATCTGAGAGAGTCTGATGGGTCATGGAGAATTAATTGGAAAAAGATCCATTACTAGTCATAGGGATAACATGGGGTGTGACTCACATAAATAGGTGGCCAGTTATTCATTTGGGAGTGAGCCCAATGGCTAAATGGATTTAAGCATGTCAATACATAAGTGAGCCCAATGTATCACTGGGTTTAGGCCCATCTAAATACATCCCGCAACAATGGATTTTATGTCTCATAGATTGTCCTTTTTATCTTGGATCAGGCCTAGGCGATAATTTAGCTTTGGCTTAGACCAAGATTGGTCACATACTTAGGCCAGAAATGACCCTCCTCTATTCAATCAAAATTGGGTGTATGGACTAAATCATATGGCTCAGGCCAGAAATTGGCATGGATTAATTCATATCGCTCAGGCCCGAACCATCATCAACAAAGATTGGTCACATGGCCTGGGTCAGAAATTGACTTGAGCATGATTCAACCAAAATTGGTCATGTATTTTTAGGCCCAAAAATTGGCTTGGACTTGAATCAACCAAGATCGGTTATATGGCCTGGGTCCGAAATTAACTTGTGCCTGAATCAACCAAAATTGGTCATGCTGCTTAGGCCCGAAAATTTAACTTGGGCTTCATTGGACTTGACATGATATGGTTATATAAGTTGGCTTGAACCTATATTAATCATGATAATCTCCCTCGTAAATTCAAGAGATTTTGACAGGACCCACCAAATTCATCAGCGTACAACTCCATGCCATGTAGTGGTCACCAATCATTGGCTTGGGGATGGGTCCGGTGGCTAAATTGATTTAGTCCCACTAGAACAAGATCATGCTAAGCATTGGTGTTGATGTATAAATATTTTTTTATCTTCCAACATATGCCCCCTTCGAGGATCGCCGATGAGGAGTTTTCCAGTGCAGGTGTGCCTCGAACCCATCGCGTCACAATTTCTCCATATGGGCTCTCTCATTGGGCTCGTCCATTTAAAACCCCCCTTTGCATACGTACAAATGTCAAAAAGAAAGTATATATGTCATCTCAGTTTTACTCAGAATTTATCCACACAAGTTTGAGCTTGGCAGTGGGATTTCTATCTAAATTTCTCATCTTAACTTTCTGACTTGGTTTGAGCGATTGTTGTGAATTGAACATGCATGTTGACTGAGTGACACAAGCTGAGGAATTTCTTTTCATACCAATTAGACAGATTGAGACAAGCTAGATTCAGCTTAAAATATGTCTTTCTTTTTTTTTTTTTTGATTTGGCAGCATATCTTCAAAAGCCACAGTCAAGGCTCACATGACATGTTAAATTTGGAGTTTCGATCTCTGAGGCATAGTGTCAAAACTCTTGAGGTTCTGAGACTTAACAACATGTTGCAAACTTTGAGGCTTGGCATCAAAAGATTAAATGTTCTGAGGCTTGATATCAAAGTTTGAAATATCACGAACTTCGAGGCATGATATCGAAACTTTTAAACATTCCGAGGCTTGGTGTCGAGGTCCAAAACTTTTCGGTTTTCGAGGCATTATATCGAGACTTCTATGACTCGAGGCATCATATCGAAAATCGAAGATGATAAGAGGACATGTTTTCATGGATAATACTTCTTAAGAAATTTGCCATTGATGGGCATAAGGCATCGATCACCATCTTGATTAGTTAAACTAAAAGAGCCATTAGAGTAGATAGAATCGATAACAAATGGTCCCTCCCATTTTTCTGTAAACTTCCCTTTTGATTTATGAGTGATGATCATTGGTCTTTTAACAGCGAGGACCAAATCGCCCCTTTTAAAGACCCTTTGATGTACTTTTTTATTAAATGCATTTGCCATTCTAGATTGGTAGATCTCTTTGTTTTGACGAGTGATGAGCCTTTCTTGGTCAAGAGATTCCAATTCTTGTAGCCTTAATTTCGCATTCCCTTCTTCATTCATGACGCTAGCTAACACAATTCGGAGTGAAGGGATTTGAATTTCGAGTGGTAGAACAGCTTCACAGCCATATACGAGTGAGAAAGGTGTAAACTGAGTTGCTCCTCGAACCGTGGTACGATAGGCCCATAGCGCTTCTGGCAATCATTCGTGCCAATCTCTTTTGTTTTTAGAGACCATTTTCTTTAACAGTTTGCATATCGTCTTATTGAATGCTTCGGCTAAACCATTGGCTGGTGGGTAATAAGTTGTAGAAGAAATACTTTTGATGTGATATTTCTCGCAGAATTTATAAAAACGATGGTCTCGAAACTGCGGTCCATTATCATGGACAAACCTATTCGGGACCCCGAACCTACATATAGTGTTGGTTTTGAGAAAGGTAAGAACAACAGCGGTCTTAACTTCATTCAAGGCTACTGCTCCAGCCCATTTAGAAAAGTAGTCTGTCACGGCAAATATGAACTGATGCCCCCTTGATGACAGAGGATTAATCGGCCCAACTATATCCATTCCCCATGCTTCAAATGGTCAGGATGTCACTGAAGGGTGCAAAGGTTCAGGGGCCCTGTGTATGTAATCAGCATGAAGTTTGCAAGCCTTACATCGTTTGGCTAATTCATGTGTATCTTTAATCATGGTTAATCATGGTTGGCCAATAATAACCCATCCTTCTAATTCGGTCACATAATTTTGGACCCGGTTGATGTGCTCCACATGTTCCACTATGAGTTTCGGTCATGACTTGATCTGCCTCCTGATTTGATAAACAACGAAGTAAAATACCATCATATGACTTTCTATATAGAGTTTTGGTATTGACGTCATAGTAAAATGTAGGAACCCTCCTTCTTATGCTTGTTCGTTCTTTTGGGTAATCTGGTAAAATTCCAAACTGTACATAATCAATAAATGGGTCACGCCAGTCTCCGATTGCCATTTCGCATGCAGAAAGTCTACCTGATTTGACTAATTGGCATTTGGCAACGGCTTCATGTGTATCTAATGGCGGCAAGATCCTTCTTTCACAAACCAATACTTTAAGGACTTCTCCTTTAGGAAGCGCCATCGAGGCTGCTAGACTTGCTAGTGCATCTGCCCTTGCATTCTGACTTCACGGGATATGTTCAATATTACAATAAATGAACTTGTTCATCAATCGTTGAGCTATCTTACGGTAGGGGCGAATGTCGGGTTTCTTAACTTCATATTGATCATTCACTTGATTTACAATGAGTTTTGAATCTCCACGTATTTCCAAATGCCAAATTTGTGCCTCATGAGCTATTTCCATTCCCATAACAAGGGCCTGATATTCTGCAATATTATTAGAACATGATTTGATTAGTGAGAAGCAATAAGGGATCATATATCCATCAGGGGTTACGAAGATAACTCCTACCCCAGATATCCTTTCTCCGTTTCCATCCGTCCTACTAGCACCATCAAAATACATTTCCCAAGCTTCTTGTTTTGAGGTCTGAAAGGTCTCAATGTAAAAGACTGGTTCATCTGGAGAAGCATCCCTTAGCTCGGAATCAGGTGGTAACGGATGCGCGGCCAAGAAATTTGTTTATGCTTGACCTTTTACTTCTTTTTGTGGGACATATATGATATCATATTGGGAAATGAGAATGGACCATTTTGCCAATCTTGCACTCAAAGATCCCGCCTTTGTTACTAAGGTCTTTAACGGGTTTACACGAGAGACAAGATGAACTGTTTGTGAGAGCAGGTAGTGCCTTAATTTTTGTATTGCAAACATTAGCGCGAGGCATTCTTTCTCTATCGGTGGATATCGATGTTCTGCTCCTACCATCATCCTACTTAAGTAGTAAAGTGCCACCTCATGCCCTTGGTTATTCTTTTGTGCCAGCATTGCCCCAAAGGAGTGATCAAGAGCTCGCGTATACAAAATGAATGGTCTCCTTACACTGGAGCAGCTAAAACAGGAGGCCTAGTAAGATGTTTTTTGATATCTTCAAAGGCTTCATCACATGCCTGATCCCATACAAAATTCACTCCTTTCTTCATTAGACGTGAGAATGGCCGACATCTTCCAGATAAATTAGAAATGAACCTTCGAATATAGGCCAATCGACCTTGGAGTCCTTTTAGCTCTTTCAGATTTCTTGGAGGTTTCATTTCTAAAATGGCTTTTGTTTTGATTGGATCAAGCTCGATTCCATCTTTGTGAACAATAAACCCTAAGAACTTTCCGGAAGAAACACCAAAAAAGCATTTCAATGGGTTCATGCGGAGTTTATATCGTCGAAGTCTTTCAAACACTTCCCTAAGGTCTTTGAGGTGATCTTCTTTTCTTTTGCTTTTAACAGCAAGTCCACCTTTTTATGTTGCATATCTTTAAAGATTTTCATCATTGCCCTTTGATAAGTGGCCCCTGCATTTTTTAAACGAAAAAGCATCACGGTGTAACAATAGATTCCAAATGGTGTTCGAAATGCAGTGTGCTTCTGGTCATTAGGATGTGTTTTGATTTGGTTATATCCTGAGAAACCGTCCCTAAAAGACATTCTTTCGTAACCAAAAGTATTATCAATCATGATTTCTGCGATGGGTAAAGGGAATTTATCCTTAGGACAAGCCTCATTTAAATTTCTAAAATCAATATAGATTCTAATCTGGCCATTTTTCTTTGTAACTGGAACGATGTTGGCTAACCAATCAGGATGTTGTTCCTCCCTAATGAAGCCAACATCTTTCAGCTTTTGAACCTCTTTTTCGATTTTATCCATTATGTCTGGTCGGAATCTTCTTTGAGCTTGTTTAATGGGTTTAACATCTTTTCTTAAATTTAATCTGTGCATTGCATTTCCTGGATCAAGGCCAGGCATTTCAGAATAAGACCATGCAAAAACATCTTTAAATTCATTCAAAAGACAAGTATACTCCGAAATTTCATCTTTATTCAATTATGCATTTACAAAGATTGGACAGGGGTCCCTTTCTGTTCCTAGATTAATTTGTTTAACCTTATCCTCCGTGGGGGGACTTGGTTTTACATCTTCCGTTTCTTTTTCCGGTTCGAAGTACATTTCTTCATTTTCGTCTACGTCCTCACCTGAAATGGAAATGCAATTAATTGAACATACAACCCAACTTGATGAACAGTTCAAGTCTTTTTCTTCTTCTTCATGGGAGGGTGTTAAGAGCTTGTTGCAGTAACGGTGATTGGATGTTGTTGTTGATGCCAGACAATATCCTAGACCATATGGGATGAATCTAACATGTCCATGATTTTCCCACGATCTTACGTGCATCTCCAATGGAACTGGAATGCCACGACCCTGCTTCAGTCCTTTTCGGCTGGTAACATCATAACCCATCTTTCGCATTATCAATTTAGCCTTATAGCTATACATAGAGAAATCCGGGGTCCCTTCTATAGGAATCTCTCCAACAATCATCTGCGAAGGGTACGATACTCTGTAAAACACGATAGGTGGCCGATGTTTCATGGGCACAACAAATATTGCTCCTTTTAGTTCTTCTGGAGGCCTCAGAAGATATATCATCGGGATAGGGAGTTTAACAGAGTCGATAAGTGACTTTTTCTCTCTACCTTCATCTTCTCCCACCAATGATATTATGCCGACTGAGACTTTTTTTGATCTGGCGCTTGGAACCTCCACTAGGCTTTTCTTAATGAAAGTTGTCTCACTACAACAAAATACAATTTTACCAATGCAGTCACTGCATCTGGAAAAATCAGAATTGCGTCGGGACAGGCTTTACCGACGTAGTACAATGCGTCGGCACCACGTTGGCAACCTAATGCCAAGAAAACCATTCCCGACGTAATAATGTTTAGCGTCGGCTAAAAAGGGCCATTCGCCGACGCAATGGTGCATCGTCCCAAACGTCGGCAATTCCAACAGTGTTGGCAAAAAAATGAGCTTAGTGGTCAACCTCACTTCACTGCCAACGCATGACAACGTCGGTTATACATTTGTCGATGCTAATACTAACGTCAGAATACATATTTGACGACGCATACACAACGCAGGTAATACATATCCCGACGTGTCGAAGCGTCGGGAAATGTCTTCAACGACGCATGAAAATTACTTTTAGCGACGCAAAGAATGCGTCGGGAAATAGATTTACCTAACTTCTGACGCATAACAACGTCGGTTATACATTTGCCGACACTAATACTAGCGTCGGGATACATATTTGACGACGCATACCGACGTGTTGAAGCATCGGGAAATGTCTTCAACGATGCAGGAAAATTAGTTTTAGAGACGCAGACAGTGCGTCGGGAAATAGATGTACCTAATTACCGACGCATAATAATGTCAGTTATACATTTGCCGACGCACATACTAGCGTCGGAATACATATTTGACGACGCATACACAACGCCGGTAATACATATCCCGATGTCTTGAAGCATCGGGAAATGTCTTCAACGATGCAGGAAAATTATTTTTAGAGACGCAGAGGGTGCGTCGGCAAAATAGATGTACCTAATTGCCGACGCATAATAACATCGGTTATACATTTGCCAACGCACATATTAGCGTCGGAATACATGTGACGATGCATACACAATGCCGGTAATACATATTGATGAGAGCCTAAAAGATGCATTTTAGGCCCCTTAATGAGGACTTGGTTATACCGTCGAAAGAGATTAATTAGCTTAATTATGTTTTTTTATTGATTGTAGGTATTACAAAGGCAAGGAGAGAAATTCAAAGCTAAAATGGAAGAAATCTCACAAAGCATGACAAAGAAGGAGTTGCAAGTAAGAAAGCTGCCAAATATGGGAAGATACTCAAATAAGAAAGCAAAGCAAGAGTCCAAACATGCCTTGGACATCCAACATGGGTCCCAATCACCCCATAGCATGCCAACATGGAAGGTCTTCTAATTACACTAGTATTCTCGGAATTTTCAGAGGCAGCAACTTGAAATGGTCATAACTTTCAACTCGAGTGTCGGATTCATAAAATCTACGTACCGTTGGAAAGATCTTTTCGATTAAATATCCGTGGAGTCCAAGATTGTATAAATCGGAGCTATATCGAGGGAGATATGACCTCATGAAGTTCGCTGTGATGACCAGTGGGCCCGGACCCGACGGGAATCCGACTCCTACACGAATTGAAGACCTTTTTCACCCCAAAACTTATAAATAGGAGCCCAAACTCATTTTTGGGGAGATTCACATCTTGGGAGAAGGTCTGAAGAAGGTTTTGGAGCTTTTGGGAGCGTAGCCATGGCGATTTCATCAGAGATTCTTTGCCAATCATCTTCCATGCGTAACTAATTCCTCATCTTTGGGTTGCGATGAAGCCCTAACCTTTTGTTTATGGTGATGTATAGGTTTAGGGTTTATTTTAAACGCTTTTGATTATATGACAAGATGCTAATCCATTGAATGGATTTTATGAATGCAATATTTCTTTCTTTGGTATTTTAATCTTGTAGATTTGAATACTGAGTCATATAATGATGCTTGAATGAATGTGCTTGTTAGATTTAGGATAATCTATGCCATAGAGATAGGTTATGCCCTGATTTACACCCACATCCTTTATTTATTGACTCTGAAGGTTTGTAACCAAGACGAGTCTCTGTAGCGTTGACAGTAAAACCCGAGACCTATACTTGCCATTGTGCGAGGTTAGAGTGGATTCGTGCCCTTAGATCTTTTCTCTGATTGAATCAAAGTTTTCTTTAATTTGTTAATCAAAACCAATCAACCCATTACTTCGTTTTCTAATAGGATTAGTTTAATAATCAGAACTTTGTTTTCCAATAGAATTAGTTTAGGAATTTAGGAAACAACGCAACTTAGCCTTTTTGTCCCAGTGGATACGATACTCGGTTAACATCTCTGCTTTTGCAAGCGGAGATAACAGCGGAGAATAATTAATAATTGCAACCCTGTTCTAGGATTGATCACATATCTCGACGTGTTGAAGCATCGGGTTATGTCTTTAACGATGCAGGAAAATTACTTTTGGCGACGTAGAGAGTGCGTTGTGAAATAGATTTACATCATTGCCGACGCATAATAACGTCGATTATACATTTGCCAACACACATACTAGCGTTGAAATACATATTTGACGACGCACGCATACCTCCGGTCATACATATTCTGACGTGTTGACGCGTCAAGAAATGTCTCTAACGAGGTCAAGAAATTTACTTTTGGTGACGCAGAGAGTGCGTTGAGAAATAGCTTTTCTTATCAATTAAGAAATAATTGAAAAAATTAGGAAAAATTCCTGTACAATATTTTCCTGTTCAAATCTACATTTTCAACATTGCACAAGCATAAGCATTGATAAACAATAAATAATCCCACATTCATCATGTAACAATAAAAAATAATGTGTCATCAATAAACTAAAATCAATCATAAAACTTGTCCATGCCACATAAAATGTAATGTCCCACGTAAAAAAAAGTCAAATATCTCAATAAAGTAAATCTCAGCTAAAATCTAATCACCATCAAATATCCAATGCACACCATGAAACACGGCCAGTAAGGAGCAAAATGAACTTGTTAGAGGGATGACCCATGTCAATTCATAAAACCATCAAATCCTTATCTTTCGGTGGAGCCTGAACCATCCATACCGACTCGGAAAAGCAACAACTGAATCTGACTCTGCATGTGAACCTGCATAGCTAACTGATCTTGCATTTGCTTCTGCGAGTCCTCATACTGTCGCTGCAACTCTTCTCTCAAATCTTCTTGTGCTTTCAACGAATCAGCTAGTTGTTGCCGTAGGGTGCTTATCTAAGAAGACATCAAGATACCAGTAGAAGATGATGATGGGCCCCTCGAGCAGTACCCTTGCCTCCTTGCGACCCTCTTCCCTAGCAGATTCTCGATCACCTGTTGCTCAGCCACTGGAGAGTTAATTTCAGGCTGCGACAATGCCTCTTCCATTCTTCGCTGCATTATCAAAGCATTCAAATATGTCATGTAATTAATATATGTTAGGCAATTGAAATAAACTAGGATCTACAATACTAGCGAAGAGTGCCCCGTGCAACTCGGTGGTCTTCGTCCTATTAAGCATAAAATCATAAGGACTACCCATAAACACTACTATATGGCCCATAAGATATATGTGCATCCAAAAAAAAAATGCTATGTAAAATAAAGAAATCTCATCAAGAACACATAACATGATATATAATTTAGTGCTCAAAAGATGAATGGATACGGATACTGATACGGAGATCGGGGATACGACTCCTCACTTTTGATATGTATTGTTTTTCATCTTTTCCTCGGTTTGCATTTAACTTTATAGCTAATGTGTTTTGTACTTGCCACTTGGTAAAATAGATGGTGAGGGAAGTACTTTTAGGGATGGGTTGAGCCTGTGGAATGATATTTTTAAACTGGGAGATGGAACAAGGATCAAACATGATGGGCAAGTTCATGGGCGAAGGAATCAAGATTTCTACCTGGTGGGCAGGAGGTAGGCATATTTGTTCTAGGGGATGAGATTGTATAGTGAAATTAATGGGATTTGTTGAAAGTTCTTTATTGGATCTTAAATCCAAACACTTGTTTTCGCTATGGTGCATCTTGATCTTGTGGTCATTCCAACAGATAGCAGTTCATTTATAAATTGAGGTCTAAAAATAAAAAACTAAAGAGGTGAAGAGTGAAAGATATAAGATGGAGAAGTAGATTAGAGCTTCCCCTTCCTAGAATATGATTTATTAGGGTGATGGCAAGGTAATCAATTCCCACCATAGGAGAGGCTATTTGGCAGCCAATTGTAGATATTTACCTATAGTTTTCCAATTTAGCCTATCTGATAAAAAGGCATTCACACCACCTCACAAGAAAAGTAATCTGCTACTTTTATTCTGGAGTTCCTGTATGTATCATCTATAACTTAAGCGATTAGGTGGGTGTGCTGACCCTTAAATGCCGTTTCTTGAGTTGCTCAAGGTAGTGCTGCTTTATCCTTTTTCCCACTAGATGTCTATTTATGTTATAAAATTAAATAAATAAAATACAAGCTTTTGGAACTAGCAACATAAACAAGACAGCTGAAAATTACATGATAGTAAATAAATGATGTTGCAGAAAAAAGGGTAGAAACAGCGCCAGCTTAGTTGGGGCGATTGTCGAAGCTCAAAAAATTCCATGGTCGCCTTGAAATGGAATGAGTGCAACAATTTTTCAATATTGTAAGGGTAAGAACTTACTAAACGCAAGCATTCAAGCTTTGCCATCATAAATTGCAATTTGGCTTTCATGGACGACTAAGAGATGAGTCTGATCATTGTGGAATTGAACTTTTGTGTCCCCAGCTAGTGCTGTTGTAGATCGACCTGGTGGGGCTTGGATGAACCTTGATTTCTTCTTCTCCCATCCATCAATACTCCATACACAAAGCTGAAATTTAACCAATAAAGAAATAGAAGTCACTATCATTTTCTTGCCTTCCTGATGTTACCAATTATCTCATCATTTCCACACCTTACAAGAAAGTTTACCATTCTAGGATGGGACAGCATAGTATCATAATTTTTTGTCAAAGCCTAAAAACTTATTGCACAAAAAAAGGGTGGGTCGGGGAGATTATTTCAACATTTCATCATGTCTTTATGAGAGGACGGTATCCTTAAAAAAACTGAAGCCTAGATAAAGAGATGTTACTTCAAGATGACCATAGCACTTAAGACTCCCTCAAGGTGGTGTGCATGAGAGAACAATTAAAACTCCCTCCCTGGAGAGAGAGAGAGAGAGAGAGAGAGAGAGAGAGAGAGAGAGAGAGAGATGTTACTTCAAAATGACCATAGCACTAAGAACTCCCTCAAGGTGGTGCAGGGATATTATTACTCATGCCCATTAATTCAAGATGAACATAGCACTTTGAACTATATCTCAAGGTGGTGCATAGATATTGTTCATGCCCGGCTTGGCATAAATCATCAGAATTTGACCACCATGCGTTAATGTTTTTGGTGAAAATGTCTGTTAATTGGTTTATAGCCTGTACATACTACATAAATTCAGCAGGCCCCTCACAGTTACTATTGGTTAAGTAATTGACTTTATGCTTACCCATGTAAATACTTTTTTGCCCATCCTAAATAATTGGAACCCACTCAACCTACAAGAAACAGTCTACAGCTCCCAAATGAACACGGTTTAGGTCGAGTATATATGGACCATACAAATTACAAACTGGTGGCCCATCAGAAAAAGCTTACCACCAGTGATCTTCACTTTCAAATAAATAACTCTAAATAAACAAAGGTTAAACAGGGTTTAGAAAACTCAGGTTGTTGTGCTAAACCATGAAAACTGCACACACAACTGCAATCGTACTGGTTATCCAAAAATAATAATATCAGGGGCTGATGAAAATCACTTAGAAATTCATCTTATCCATGACTAACTTTCAGACCGGAATCATATGAATGTATTCCACCAACAAACTAACTAGGAAAACTAAACACAGTAACTAATTGGTTTTAATATTCAGATTCTAAACATTCAAGGAAATGGATGGCTGATATTAAAAACCAAGGTCCTTGAATAATCAGAAACATACATTTGCCATATTCAATGATAACCACAACACTTATTTCAACAAAGCAGAAAGTAGGTTTCTTAAATTTCAAAAACATGCAGTCAGGATATTTGATAACAACCAATGCTTATCCCAATAAAGCTGAAATTAGAAACACCGCTGTGTGTGCAGTTTTAAAAAATAAAAAGAAAAATGGAAAACTAATCTAGGCCATGAGAGAGAGAGAGAGCACGCAGACCATTGAAATATTCAGCAATACTTACTTGTGCATCAGCCCCTGAAGAGACCAGCACATTCATGGACTGGAAAAATGCAAGGCCTGTTACTCTCTTTTGATGACCCTTAAGTTTGATCTTTACCTGCCAACATGAAAAAAGATACTTAGTGTTACAGTAAAGCATCAAATAAGATAAAGGTCAAATGATATATGCCAAAACCATGGCACATGAATAGGAGAAACATAAGATTATACAGCAAGAAAATATAACTGCAGCAGTGGCAGTGACAACACCACCACCACCACCAGCAAAGATCACAAAATATAAATCAAAGTGAAATCAACTTGAAGAAGTTAAAGATTGATGAGCACATGCTCGTGTTGTTTCGATGATTTTAAGGACAAAAACAAACAGTTATCAGAAAACATTCTCATATTCAAATATCAACAATATGAGCATCATCACCTCATCAACTCGGACATTGTATATTTGAATAGAAGAGTCTTCCATCCCAATGGCAATGATATTATTATCTTGTGGATGACACGCCAGAAAGGTAGCAGCAGGAGGCGGTGGCATGAAAGTGGTCATGACCTGAAATTGAATATCATTAAGTTTAATGCAGTATTTAAGAACTCGTACCATAAGAACCTACACTTTTCCTGGTAATATCAAACAAACAATTTTAATCAAGAAGAAAAAAAGATCACAAAGATTGTGAAGAAGAGAGATGATAAACCTTGAATGTCATCATGTTGAACAAAGAAACCTTTCCACCAGAAGCAGACATGACATATGAGTCGTTCTTAGACAAAGCAATACAAGCAGCTGAATCTTCAGCAGGGTTAGTCTCACTAGTGTCATTAGTCATGAGAGTTCCACTGGATGGCTGCCATAACTGAGGTGCAACTGAAGCAGTAGACTGAAGAGAAGAGTATGCTGTCAGACAGTATAAAGTAAAAGGGCAAAAGATAACACAATAGATCATCTTAAGATGGCAGTATCAGTTATGTTCCTGGATTGAATGAAAACTCTCTTCAAAAGCAAAAAAGAAACAGAACTCAAACACGATATCTATAAAGCCCTAAAAATCAAATACATGGGAGATGTTGGAGGGACAAAGACAGAGGAGCTGGCACACCGAGAGAGATGCCGAGGGAGACGAAAGAGACCGAGAGAGATGCAGAGATCTTCTGATAAATGGTAGATGGAGAAGGAGAATGGGTTGCAGGGATCGGCCTCAGGTGATGGGGATAGAGGGGAGACCAAAAAAATAATTGTAATCTCTCTTTCCCATTCTTTAAATGGTAACTTTTACACATCAGAAGCTTAGCAGCAGTATGGGTATTTATTTTGGACCCAACTATTTCCAATTCATGTTCAAGTATACTAAGTCTCTACTCAAATGCTTTGGACCTGAACATGTTGGATAAGGTCAAGGTCCATTCGATGACCAGGAGGGGTTTATGAAAAAAAGTGAATTAATTGTACCCATCTCTTAACCATCACCTCTCATGCCAGACGGGAGACCTCTTCTATATATGAAGCATATTCAAAACTATACACCTCATCACATCCCAAATTCACAAGATGGTTACCACAATATTTCCACTATAGAAAGATAATAACTATATAAAATTTGAATCTGCTGCCACTCAACTGGCCATATCCTTTACAAGTAGTAACAAACCCAACTCAGAATTTTTTTCTTTTTCCTATTTTTTCTCTATACTCAAAAGTAGTATTTAAAGTCTTAACATTATAAAGTGAGACTTGGAGTCCTATCCCTCCCTACGAATACTAAGAAAAGTAAGATGCAGTTTGGCTAATTTATCAGGGCCAGTTAGTGCAAATCAATTCCAAAGTGCATCTAAACCCCACAACAAAAGTCCAAGCAGAACCACAAGAAGATGAGAAAAATCACGACATACAATACCATATTCTTCTATAAGAAAAAAAAGGAGTGAGATGAAAATGCAAAAGAAGGATCCTTACTGGTATAGAAAAGAAAAAATTAAACCCCTGGGTTTTCAAGCGTACCCTGAGACAACAATCTGGAGATCCTTGAATCCACGCCCAGAAACGACGTCAATCGAGTTGAAGATACAGCACTGTACAAGGGGAGAAGCATTTGGAGACTACACATTTCAGATCTCAACCCTAAATCCTCGAAAACAAAGAAAGAATGAAACATCATCAAGGTTAGGAAATGGGGGTAATTGAGAGAGAGATGCCTTGAAAAGGAGTGAGATGGTCGTGGAAAGAGAGTGGTTGGAGAGATGGGGTTGCTTTGCCTTCTCATTCCCTTGACCAAGGAGGATCTCATGAGGGAAAATGCAGGTGGGCGATGGAGATGTTTGAACGCAGGGGAGGCTGTGAGATGGGTCGGTTATGGAGAGACAGGCGTGGAAAGGGTGAGCCGTGAGAGAGGAAGGGTGATGGAGAGGTCTGTGCAGGGAGGAAGAAGATGGAGATGGAGATGCTGGGCTGTTGGGCGTGGTGATGAGATGGATCGTGAGATGGAGATGATGAGAGGGAGAAGGGAATGAGGTCGCCTGGGGGGGGGGGGGTGGGGGGTGGTCCTGCGCCTGGGAGAGGAGATGGCTTGCGTGGGTGAGCGAGATGAGGGATGGAGGCGAGATGGGTCGGCTAGAGAGGGATTGGTCAGAGAGATGAGGGATGGAGGCGCAGAAGGGGTTTGTCGATTGAAAATTACAGAGGGAGAATAGGGGGACTGAACCTTGGCTCCAAGTAGACTTTTACAAGAAAAATATTGGCACCTTCTTTTGGCGTAGTTGGCGGGTGAAATTTGCCGTAAAACATTGCCCTTTGTCAGTGAAAAAAAATTAAGTCGCCGGAAAATACGACCTTTATTTTTTTCGCCAGAAAAACTCTATCTTTTTCTCGCAAAAGTACATTTCTCACCGGTAAAAAATTTACTTTCCCCGACATTTAATTATTACGCAGGAAAAAAATGCCGGTAAAAGTACAAATTATTGTAAGGGGCCACATTAGTGATGAAAAATTAAAACTCGCCGCTAATTCTCTTTCCCCTCCAAAATGTCCTCTAGCTAATTATCTTTCCCCTTCAAAATGTCCTCTAGCTACGGCATGTAAGTTGCCACTAAATGTGATTATTATAATACCTTCACTAAAGTGAGTCTTTTGTGGCAAAAATAAAACTGTGGCTAAAAGTATTTTTTAGCGGCAATAGAAAGTCGCGGCAAAAGGCGGCGAAAATAAGACAACTAGACAATTAGCTACGAAAATAAAAAGTTGCCACTAAACTCCTAGACAATTAGTGGCAAAAAAAGAAAACTCACCACTAAATCTCCTTTCCCTCTTAAATGACCTTTAGCTACAACATATAATTTGTTATTAAAAGTGATCACATAATACATTTAGTGTCAACATCAAGCTTTGCCACTAAAGGTGAGTTTTTAGTGGCGAAAATTAAATTATGGCAAAAAATATTGCCATTAAAAGTCGAATTTCTTGTGATATATCTTTAGTGGCAATATAAAGTAGCCACAGAAAATAGAACAAACAGTGGCAAAAAAATATACCGCGGCTAAATGTAAGAATCTAAGAAATTAGTGGCGATCATAAATAGTTGTCACTAAAACCGTACACCATTAGTGGCGATAAATTAAAACTTGCCACTAAATCTCTTTCCCTCCAAAATCCCATGGCGCCAAAAATTGCCGCCAAGGAATTAGTGGCGAAATTTAGCTACAACATATAAGTTGCCACTAAATGTGGGCATTATAATGCCTTCAGTGGCGACATCAAATATTTGCCTCTAAATGTGGGTTTTTAGTGGCAAAAATTAGACCGCGGCAAAAAAAGTCGCCATTAAAAGCCAACTTTCTTATAGTGTTGCCAATGTCAATTTTCACTGCGTCGGCAAATAGTGTCGGGAAAGTTTTTCCACAGCTTTTGCCAACGCAGTCTTACTTGAGTCGGTAAAAGCAGCAATTTTCTCTTACTTTTGCCAACGCAACTTTTCACTGTGTCGGAAAATGTAAGTTTGTCATAAATGGGGCTTTAGGGACGCAACTCATACGTTGGCAATTGTACGAATAAAAACTCAGAACTTTCCCAACGCACACTTGTGCGTCGCCAGTAAACAAGATAATTGCCAACGCATTATTGCGTCGCCATTAGATAAAAACGCGTTGGCAAAACTTTCCCTCTCTTTTGGTGTTTTTTTTGTTGGCGCCAATGCAATTTCAATAGCTTTTGCCAACGCGGTCTTACTTGCGTCGGTAAAACTATCATTTTCCGACACTAATTGCCAACGCAGTCCAAATATGCGTTGGAAATAAGACTTTTGCCAACGCAAATTTTCCCTGCATCGGCAAATAGTGTCGGGAAATGTGCAATTTGTTGTAGTGTCTCTTCAAGCTTTGGACGAATGCTGATCTTGGAGCATTCAGGTGCTTTTGTGGCAACGTTAGTAGAGGATTTACCATTTATTATCTCAACATCCTCGAGTAGTTTCACGGGTGGAGGTATAGATACCTTGAAAATTTTCTTTTTGTTTTTAGATTTTTTGACAATCAATGCTTCCGATGTGCTTTCATTTGCATCACCGTTAGGCTCTGACGTGTAAAATCTAGAATCCACACAATATGCTTCCATCCCTTTGAAGGGTTTCTTGTCAGCAAAGACTCGACGTACTTCTGAAAATTTATCAATGTATTTGATACATTGATGTAACGTCGAAGGGACTTCATAGTTTTCATGAATCCATGGCCTTCCTAGGAGCAAATTGTAGGAAGTTTCGGCCTCAATCTCGTAGACCACAACCTGAGATTTCATGTCTCCAATCTGACATGGAATAACTATCCTACCAATAGCCTTTTGTGTTTCTCCATTGTATGCTGATATGCTGAGTTTTGTATAGATGAGTTTGCTAGTTGGGATTCCCAAATATTTTAAGGCCCGTAGTGGCACGAGGTTAATTGTTGATCCAGGGTCAATTTGCATTCTTGGTAATTCAACTTCACCGATATATCCTGTGAAGTATAATGGCCGATTGTGCTTTACATCCCCGTTTAACATGTCATCCTTCGTGAAATTGATTGTAGCAGCCATAGCTGCTCTTAAATTGAAGCATTCTTTACATTTCGCTTTTTGCTTTACATATTGGTCTGAGATGCATATTGGTCTGGGTTCATGAGAGTTGCAGCAGCAGCTTTTCAAATGTTTGGAGACAGTCTCAACATGTCATGCATGCTTATACGTGCGGGGATGCGCGCTAGATGTTCAAGCAAATCAAATCTAAAGGGCTCCTAAAGACTAGGCAAACCACCATTCTTGACATTTCTTTCTGTTGGCCTTGTAGCCTTGTCTTGGTTAACATTTGCATAATAATTTTTATGGTAATCTAGCCCAGAGCGAGTCCCTTTGCCTACCTCCTGTACCTCAGGAAAACATAAGGAAATCTCTTCGCTATCTGCTGTTGCAGTTTCCGAAGATTCAGAGGATGTCAAATTGGATGTTGATGAACTCTCTGCTTTGTCTTCATCATCATTTTTCTCTTCATCAGAAATTTCATGGTCGATCCCAACCATATTACACGGCCAATATAATCCTTTGACATCCTCATCCGCATCCCATGGGGTATCATTATCCCATGTTAAGGCTTCAATTTCTTGCGGGGTCCTGGGTCCTCCTGCAAAACACCATGGAATTGGGTTTAAAGGATTTAGGGGCCCAACTGGTCTAGGCATGTGGCTCATTGCATGAATGATCCTTTTTGCTTTGATTTCTCTTCTAGCCACATCATCATGTGCACATATTTCATCTTCCTCCGACACATATTCGTATGATCTTATGTTTTCTCTATTGGATGAGTAAAAGATCCACACATCAGAGTCTGAATCTAAACCATCAGTATCATATCCATCAAGTGCGAGAGAATCATCACATACATCTGAGGACTTGTCCACTTCGTCAATCCTATCAATATCTGGATTTTCATCGGCTACTTCCCCCGTGATAATTGTAGGAAGATATTTTCTTTGCCATTATGGAGTCAAATTCCATATGGATGCAGTATAAATGACAATTTTCACTATGCCTTCAATCCATCTCCTAATATCATCATCATCAGGCAATTCATTGTCATAACTCGAGGGTTCTGAAGGGTCATTATCATTCTCTGTTGATGTAAGGTCGGGGATAAAGTATAGCTCATCATGGTTTCCTTGCGTAAAAATATGTCGTCTGGTTGAATCTTGACTTAATTCATCTGAACTTTCGAAAGAAATCACGCCATCTCTATATCCCCATCTAAGGCCATAATTACCATCACCTTGATCCAGTTCTTTTTTGAACTCTACCAGTGAGAGACAGTTGCATGAGAGTATATCATCTTTTAACTCACTTAATTCATCTTTCTGCTTTTGATTTTCTAAAGACAAAAAGAGATCAAGTGGCAAGAAGTCCTTGAGAGTAAATGGAACTCGAGGCTCTTGTGTTAACAAATCTACTGGGGTGACAACCTCTTTTGATTTACTAGGCTTTTTCTTGTTATTTGGCCTACGTCTTTTCTTTTGTTTTCTTGCCCCCATAGCATTTCGCATAGGATAGTTGTCATTCCAGAAGGGATTTGACGTTGCAACAGAGCGTGATTTGCTTCTTACTGTCTCCCACCCTTCTTCTAACAAGATATCTGGATGGACCCACATCATCACACCATTTGGCATTTCCACTGGAACTAATCCATCCCTACTTTCCAATGGGTTTACCAAGCGAAACTCGACATCTCCCTCTTCTTCTTGCACAGTGGGAATTCTAACTGGTTGTTTGAAACTTCCAAAGTGAACAGACACCATGTTAGTTGTCACCTTCTTGTCTTCTTTAGCCAAGGTGATGATCCCATTGTCAAGTAACTCCTGGACCTTATTCTTAAAGACCCAGCAGTCTTTTATACCATGACTTATGACCCTATGGTATATGCAATACTTTGGGTCATTTGTTTTGCCTTCTTCTTCTGGTCTTTTGCATGGCGGAAGCTTGATTTTATCATTTTTTAGGAGAGTATGAAAAATTGACTCAGAATCTTCAATAGCAAAATCATATTCTTGAGACATTCTTTCTTTTAAAGTTTGACTTCTCTTCATCTTGTTTTGGTCCTCATTATCTCTCTTCTGATTATTTTCGAGTTTCCTTGAGTCAAGGGGTGAAGCTACTTGAACTGCCAGAGCTTCTTTCTTTTTGCCCCCACTTTTTGGTGGTTCAATCTTCCTGGTAGATTTCTTTTCTATTTCTCGATCTTTAATGATAGTTTCAGCTTCTATTGCTGCTTCTAACAACTCACCAAGGTCTTTTGCTTTATTTCGGACCAACTTAGCCCTTTTTTTTTAATGCAAGTTTGTCCTACACATGTCCGTCAAGGACTCATGTGAAAGGTTTTTCGGACATTTAAATGACAAAGCTTGCCATCTTTTATAAAGGCAGTCGCTGATTCTTCTTTGCCTTGTTTTTCTGTACATAGGCGAGCTGTAGTCACTGAACTGTCGGGATCGAAAAAATGATCAGTAAACTTTTGTTCTATATCCTTCCATGACTTTATGGAACCGCTTGGTAGCCTTTTATGCCAATCGAAGGCTGCTCCTTTCAATGTACTGGTGAACAATCGAATTTTTAATGCATAATTATTAGATATCTCTCCAGTCAAAACCTTGAAGTGGCATAGATGTTAATAAGATGAAGTACTTCCATCATATGATTGCAAATGAGGTTGCTTGAATTTAGGTGGAAATGGGTCATCATCCATCCAGGCTGGATAAGGTGGGTTTGATCCTTTTTTGGATGATGTTACCCCCTCAGTGGCATTTTCAATCATCTTTTGGACTGCTTCAATCGTGACTCGGGTTTTGCTCAACTCTTCTTCGTCATTATTATGGTCCGTATCATGATCATGATTATCTCTTTGATCACGTCTGTTGCGATCATTGCGAGATTGTCGTCCGGACTCCTTTTTATTAATCTGTTTGAAGAGTGACCATCATTGTCATCATCTCTTCAAATCGTTTGTTTGTATCCCGGACATGTTGCATAAAACTTGGCTGGGGATTTGACTCTGAGAACTCTGGATTACCCTCTTGTCCTGTCACATAGACAGGAGCTACACTTGATTCTGACGAGAGAAGACCTGTGAGCTCGCCTAATACTCCCAATGTTCTTGGTGCCTGTTCATTAGATGATCCTTATGAACTACTTGAATCACAAATGTGATATTTTTTTTGTTACTTTCCTTCCTGTAGCAGTCGTGACACTCCTTGTTTGCGGCGCTGGGTGTTGATTAACTCCACCATTTCCTTAACATAGGCCGATGATTCTTTCTTTTTCTTACCGTTGCCAACCATATTGACCGCATAACTGATTGTTCGGGCTCTTTGGGGATCCACATGGGTGCGATCTTAAATTCATGGGCCTTGTGGACCGTTCTTCTTTTCTTTCTAGATGCCCGTTGGCATGCTATTTGCACACTTGTCTCATCAAATGGTGCCTTTTCTTTAAGCTTTACAATCAGTTGAGTTGCGGCATCATTTGAAGGTCACTCCATAATTTCGACTTGGGTTGGATCAATTCTCCTCTTTGCGTTAGCCCTTTTGGCATAATGATGAGCTTTGTCTTACTTGACTTGGTGAAGGGATTGAGTCTGCATAGGTGGATTCCCACTTGAGTTGACTCGTTTGTTAATTCTTTTTTAATAGCTCTTGGATAAAACTCGAGGTCGAACCATCTGCTTCTTTGTAACAAAGTCATAATCATCCTTTTTGCTTCGAGGTCTAAATTCTGCTGGCATGTTTTTTCTTGTCACCATTCGGGGATCATTTGAGCCCGGTGAAAATTTGACAACTAAAGGACCACTCATTTTCTTAGGGGGCCGCTGCGGGGCTTTTTCATCCATTATCACATTCTTTCCCTTAAGTAAGGTGAGAGGCTCGAAAGCATTTTCAATGGGTACCGACAATCGGTCCCATACTGAAGTCTTCCTAGGCCGTTGTGTCCAGCCAGGCTTAGCCACTTTGGTGGGGTAAGCACTAGGACGCAACCTGGTAACATCATCCCAAGTTCTAGTCTTTCTTACCACTCTGGTGGGGTACATGCTAGATACAAGGGGCTTTTGTTTCATTTTTTAGCATCCATGACCCATAAACAGTACCGCTCTGGTGGGGCAGGTGTGGGTGCATGGAACTACAAAATTATCTTCATCATTTTTCATTTGACATTTTATATTTGATTGGAATTTAATGGATTGATTAAACTTGGATCCATTCAAACACACTTTATTTTGAAATTGATATGTTGATGGAGTTTGGTGAGAGTTAGCTAACTGACAATCAACTCCATGGTTGGACGTCCATTCCATGTCCATCGGAACTTGGTAGTTTTCTAACCCTTTGTGAACTTGCTGACCTTTAGCTAGCTGATCAACTTGAAAATGAGGAACTTTTCCTTCTTTTGACACTTCATGAGTTTTGGACAGAGCAAACTTTTGATTTTCCAAAACTGCATTTTCTCCTTGCAACTCTTCAAACCTTCTCTTTGCAGTCCTTACATGGGTCTTGATCATTTACACGGAGTTTCTTGCTTGGACTTTGACCTCTAGGTAGGCCTTGTACTTGGTTTCATCAAAGGTGACGACAAGCTTGGTTGCCATTGATTAAACTTGATGACAAACTTGAGATACTTTATGTTATGTAACCTGAAAAGAAGAAATAAACAGTGAGCTGTGGTCCCACCGGGTATGCCAAAAATTCTGTACGGGCAGAAATTTTTATGAAAGTTCAATGGATTTGTAGAACCCAATATGCTCATTAGATGCAGGATGGTATGTGAATTAATTGTAAACAGAAACTGTTACTTAATAAAATGCTCATGAAATATTAAATCAGTAAATCTGACAAACTATTCCACCAATCATATTTTGGAACATATAGAGATACTTGTCTGAATGGGTTTTTGAGGATGAAATAATTTGTGCTGATTCAAAGCATATTTTCAATAGGTGGGAGTCAAACAGAAGTCACATCCTCAAGAAGCTAAGTATGTTGTGCACACTCATTTTCTTATAATGGATGATGACGGCCCTTACCTGAATGACTTATGGATTACTATAAAAAAAACTATAAATAAATAAATAAATAAAAAACTTGAGATGAATATTCACTGATAAAGATATCAATTCATTCATTTTTTTTTTTGGTATTTGTGAAAAGGAATTTACAATGCCACATTATCTACAAGCAATAAAATTCAGCGAAAAAAAAATCAGGAAATGTAGACTCAAAAAGAGGTTCTACACATGCAATCCCGTTTTCTCACTCTACATGAAATGTAAATAGACAATAAAAAAATGTAGGGATTTGGCTCAAAACTAGGAAATCATGCTCCATCACTTGATGGAGGCATGATCCTAGTCCTTAACCTGCTTCAAATCTTCTCTTCAGGAATGATCTCTTCGCTTGATATTCCCGGCAGCGCGTCGTCGGAAAATGGCAGCGTATTTCTCTCTCTCTCTCTCTTTATATCAAATTCTGCAGAGTTCTTATTTGTCTTTTGTTTTTTTTTTTCCTCTGTTTTCTTGCATCAGGTAGTGGCCTTTTATAGGCTTTTTGGAGCCATCTCCAAGGCAGTTGCTGCCCCACGTTCTCCATTTTCTACCCATTTTCTCTAGCTTAGAGTGGATGAACACCACATGTCCTCCTCTAACTAACTACCTTGCCATTTCTTATGATTGTTTGCCTTCATCTCATGAGTGGGTGACATTTTCATCTAAAGAATCGGTATTCCTCTTAGACTCCACATGTCATTTAACCACATGTTTGCAAAAGATCTGGCTCCCATCACATGATTGATGTTCATACAATTTTTGGTAACGTGACTAAAATAATAGCCTGCCCATAGTCTATCAAATTTGGTCACATGGATTTGATTAAATGGTCACCAAAAATTGGGTTAAAGCTGGAAGACATGGTCATAAAAAAATCAGCTTTTGTATTAATTGGTCCCAACACACTACCACATAAATCTGAGAGAGTCTGATGGGTCATGGGGAATTAATTGGCTAGAGATCAACTCCCAGTCATAGGGTATAACATGGGGTGTGACTCACATAAACAGGTGGCCAATTATTAATTTGGGAATGAGCCCAATGGCTAAATAGATTTAGGCATGTCAATACATAAGTGAGCCCAATGCATCACTAGGTTTAGGCCCATCTAAACAAGTCCTGGGACAGTGGATTTCATGTCTCATAGATTTTCATTTTCATCTTGGGTTAGGCCTAGGCCAGAATTTAGCTTTGGCTTAGACCAAGATTGGTCACATACTTAGGCCAGAAATGACCCTCCTCTATTCAATCAAAATTGGCTGTATGGACTAATTCATATGGCTCAAGCCAGAAATTGGCATGGATTGGCCACATATTGGCATGAATTAATTCATATGGCTCAGGCCAGAAATTGGCATGGATTGGCCACAAATTGGCATGGATTAATTCATATGGCTCAGGCCTGGACCATCATCAACAAAGATTGGTCACATGGCCTGGGTCAGAAATTGATTTGAGCCTGATTCAACCAAAATTGGTCATGTATTTTTAGGCCCAAAAAATTGGCTTGGACTTGAATCAACCAAGGTCGGTTATATGGCCTGGGTCAGAAATTGACTTGTGCCTGAATCAACCAAAATTGGTCATGTTGTTTAGGCCCGAAAATTTAACTTGGGCTTCATTGGACATGATATGGCTGGCTTGAACCTACATTAATCATGTTAATCTCCCTCGTAAATGTAAGAGATTTTGATAGGAGCCACCAAATTCATCAGGGTACAATTTCATGCCATGTAGTGGTCACAAATCATTGGGTTGGGGAAGGGTCCGATTGATTTAGTCCCACTTGATCAAGATCACGCTGGATACGGTCCAAGTATTGATGGTGATGAATATATATATTTTATCTTCCAACAAATGCCCCCTTCGAGGATCGCTGACGAGGAGTTTTCCGGAGTAGGCGTGCCTCGAACCCATCGCGTCACAATTTTTCCATATGGGCTCTCTCATTGGGCTCGTCCATTTAAAATCCCCCTTTGCATATGCCAAAAACAAAGTATACATGTCATCTTAGTTTTACTCAAAATTTATCCACACAAGTTTGAGCTTGGTAGTGGGATTGACTTCCTGGCCTGGTCTAAGTGATTATTGTAAAATGTTGACTGAGTAACTCATGCTGGGGAATTTCTTTTCATACCAATTAGACAGATTGAGACAAGCTAGATTCAGCCTAAAGTGTGTCCTCTTTTTTTCTTTTTTTTGGTTTGGCAGCATATCTTTAAAAGCCACAGTCAAGGCTCACATGACATATTGAAATGTTAAATTTGGAGTTTCGATCTCCGAGGCATAGTATCAAAACTTTTGAGGTTCTGAGACTTAACAACATGTTGCAAACTTTGAGGCTTGGTATCAAAACGTTAAATGTTCTGAGGCTTGGTATCAAAGTTTGACATATCATGAACTTCGAGGCATGATATCGAAACTTTTAAATATTCCGAGGCTTGGTGTCGAGGTCCAAAACTTTTCGGTTTTCGAGGCATTATATCGAGACTTCTATGACTTGAGGCATCATATCGAAAATCGAAGATGATAAGAGGACATGTTTTCATGGATAATGAAAGTCCTGGGATCCTAACCCTAGGGGGGGTGAATAGGGTGAGCTACAATATGTGACCAATTATGACAAATTTTAACTTCTTAAAATAAACTAGTCACAAGTGATGATTTATCAAACAAGATGAGGAAGCTAATAAAACAATCACCACAAGCAAACACCACTACACAAAGATTTATAGTGGTTCGGCCTCAATGCCTACATCCACTACCGGCTTGTGATCCAATCACCCCACCGGATTTCCACTATCTATGCTTTTCAATAGGCTAAGCAATAACCTTTACAATGTTGTTTTTCTAGGCTAAACAACAACCTTTACAAGATGCTTTTCTAGGCTAAGCAATAACCTTTACACAATGCTTTTCTTAGGCTAGGCAATAACCTTTACAAATGAAAGTTTTCTCTAAGAAGGTGTCTACACAAAAACACTCTAAGAGATACAATTTAAGCTCAATTAAAATGCCTCTAAAATAGGCGGATATGAAATTGAAAAACCAACTCACACAAACACTATATGAATGCAAATGTGTATGCTCATGATGTGTGTGTGATAACTTCAATCAAGTTTAAAAACAAAGCTCAATTAAAATATGCTTAAAGCATTTCAAAGTTTAAGGCACATAAAAGATTTGATTGAAGTTTAATGCAAATCACATGTATGAATACAAACTTGTTAATGACATGAAAATCAAGAGCTCACAAGTTGTATGAAATTTGTTAACTTAGAACATGTGATGCATGTGCAATGTTGTTTTCAAAACCAAATTAATTTAACTAAAGTTCAAATGAATGAAAACAGCAAATGAAGATTCAACCAAGTGAAAGAATCATGCTATAAATGAAAACAAAGTTTTTGGCTAAGCATGATTAAGGAAAATTTAAAACAACTTGGATTGAAATCAAAGTGAAGAATCCAATCTTAATTAGATCAAAGATTAAGAGAAGAATGGATTCAACACATCATAGTTAACATGCTAAAAACCATTTACCAAAGATTTAAACAAAGCATATAACATATGATTAGTAAAAGTAAAGCTTACTTAGAGATTTAACTTCATTGATCCAAGCTTTAGCTTCACTAATGACTCCTTGGTCTCTCTTAGTTCATCCCCTTTTGTTAGTTTTATGGTCTCAATACCAGTATATGATGAATAAATTGATTAATTTCTTTATTTATCATAGGGGGGCGCTGCGGGGCCTTTTCACCGATTATCACATTCTTTCCTTAAGCAAGGTGAGAGGCTCGAAAGCATTTTCAATGGGTACAGACAATCGGTCCCACACTGAAGTCTTCTTAGGCCGTTGTGTCCAGCCAGGCTTAGCCACTTTGGTGGGGTAAGCACTAGGACGGGACTTGGTAACATCATCCCAAGTCCTAGTCTTTCTTACCACTCTGGTGGGGTAAGTGCTAGATACAAGGGTCTTTTGTTTCATTTTTTAGCATCCATGACCCGTAAACAGTACCGCTCTGGTGGGGCAGGTGTGGGTGCATGGGACTACAAAACTATCTTCGTCATTTTTCATTTGACATTTTATATTTGATTGGAATTTAATGGATTAATTAAACTTGGATCCATTCAAACATACTTTATTTTGAAATTGATATGTTGATGGAGTTTGGTGAGAGTTAGCTAACTAAAAATCAGCTCCATGGTTGGACGTCCCTTGCATGTCCATTGGAACTTGGTAGTTTTCTAACCCTTTGTGAACTTGCTAGCCATTAGCTAGCTGATCAACTCGAAAATGAGGAACTTTTCCTTCTTTTGACACTTCTTGAGTTTTGGAGAAAGCAAACTTTTGATTTTCCAAAACTGCATTTTCTCCTTGCTACTCTTCAAACCTTCTCTTTGTAGTCCTTACATGGGTCTTGATCATTTGCACGGAGTTTCTTGCTTGGACTTTGGCCTCTAGGTAGGCCTTGTACTCGGTTTCATCAAAGGTGACGACAAGCTTGGTTGCCATTGATGAAACTTGATGACAAACTTGAGATACTTTATGTTATGCAACCTGAAAAAAAGAAATAAACAGTGAGTTGTTGTCCCACCGGGTGTGCCAAAATTTCTGTACGGGCAGAATAGATGTAAAATGTAAATTGTAGTTCATAGCAAACAGATTGTTTCTTCCAATTGTATTGTTATATTTCAATCCATAGCTTAATCAGAAAGTCTATGCTTTAGGTTATGGAAGACCATTTAACTTGAACTTGGTCATTAAGGGCTCTATATGCTAAACACTAATTTACGTGAAAAGTCAATTTATTTTTGTTTGCCCCTTTTCCTTTTTTAGTTGAGGGTGCTGGCGTCATCACTTCCTTAAATGAAGTCGTGCTCATTCGTCGTCTCGCCATTGAGAAAGACATAATAGTGGAGATTTTGTCGAGCCCTAGTCTGGCTTTAGGAGATCCCATGCATGGAACATTTACAGAACCCCCTTTTGATGTTGTACGAGAGAGTGTGAATATCATTCATACCTCACATGGAGTGAAGAAGAGGGACGTACCGTCATTACTAAAGGTAGATGAACCAAATTCCCCTAATGTAAAGAGAGAAAATGTGGGTTCAATTTTGAAGCCTATGTCGAGTGCAGGATCGACTAGCGAAGCGGCTAAAGGTTTGGGAACTACAGACACGCCTCCTTCCACCGCAGTTGGTAGTGAGCAGGGTGCTTCTTTTGCACGTATGTCCTTAGAGGGTAAGGGTGCCTTGAATCCTTGGTTGGCAGTTGAGAGCACTTTCTAGAACAACACAACTAAAGATGTATATCGGGAGCCAGCCCGCATGTTCGCAAAAAGAATTCTCAACAATGTTGTCAAAACTGTCACGTCGAGCAATTTAGAAGTTGTTTCGTTAAATTTTGGCATAGCGAAAATAGCGCTTCGGAATGCACAGGAGGCTGGCCTTGACACGTCCATGGTTGAGTCTACCTTTGGTGCTATTTTGAAATTGCCACTAAATACTCAGAAGCACTTGAGGTGAATGGCCGCGAGTTATTAGAGAAGGAACTCAGAGCTTCACGTGTTTCATACCAGATTCGCTTAGATGAGGTGTTAACTGCGTATGAAACAGCCTATATAAAGAAGAAAACTCTTTTCAACAATTTATCTGACTATAAAATGCAGTGGGAGAAGATTTTGTCTGAAGTTTTGAGTGCAGAAACAGTGTTGCGTCGGCTAAAAGAGGATCTTGCACGTGTAGACACTTCTGTACGAAAGTTGACATATCAGGAAGAGTCAAGCTCTCGTACCCTAGCTAGCCTCACCAACGAACAGAAAAGTATTGAAGAAAAGATTATTCACATTGATGATGAACTTGTTGCGAATGAAGTCCAGGTGGAGGTGAAGACTCTGTCGTTGGAAGATCTTCAAAGTCAATTTGAACATCAGTTGGAAAAGTTGAGAAGTTTACAGGTTTAAACCTATATATTCTCCTTTTCGCTCATCCTGCATTATCTTCATCATTTATTTATTTTTTGACATTCATTTGCACATCATCATTTTTTTATGTGAATAAATTAATGGAACATCACAATCTATAGACTAGATTCCTATTGATTTTAAGGCTCAACATTATTCTGTTATATCCCTTCATTTTTATCTTCATAGTAAATTGGACAAATGCATTTCAACTTGGAGCCAATAATGTTACTTACACCATGTTTAGGCAACTCCCCTTCGTGTATGTAAAAAACAAAGTATACATGTCATCTCAGTTTTACTCAGAATTTATCCACACAAGTTTGAGCTTGGCAGTGTGATTGACTTCCTGACATGGTCTGAGCGATTGTTGTAAAATGTTGACTGAGTAACTCATCTGGGGAATTTCTTTTCATACCAATTAGACAGATTGAGACAAGTTAGATTCAGCTTAAAATATGCCTTTTTTTTATTTGGCAGCATATCTTCAAAAGCCACAGTCAACGCTCACATGACATGTTAAATTTGGAGTTTCAATCTCTGAGGCATAGTGTCAAAACTTTTGAGGTTCTGAGACTTAACAACATGTTGCAAACTTTGAGGCTTGGTATCAAAACATTAAATGTTCTGAGGCTTGATATCAAAGTTTGAAATATCACGAACTTCGAGGCATGATATCAGAACTTTCAAAAATTCCGAGGCTTGGTGTCGAGGTCCAAAACTTTTCGGTTTTCGAGGCATTATATCGAGACTTCTATGACTCGAGGCATCATATCGAAAATTGAAGATGATAAGAGGACATGTTTTCATGGATAATACTTCTTAAGAAATTTGCCATTGATGGGCATAAGGCATTGATCGCCATCTTGATTAGTTAAACTATAAGAGCCATTAGAGTAGACAGAATCGATAACAAATGGTCCCTCCCATTTTTCTGTAAACTTCCCTTTTGATTTATGAGTGATGATCATTGGTCTTTTAACAGCGAGGACCAAATCGCCCCTTTTAAAGACCCTTTGATGTACTTTTTTATTAAACGCATTTGCCATTCTAGATTGGTAGATCTCTTTGTTTTGACGAGTGATGAGCCTTTCTTGGTCAAGAGATTCCAATTCTTGTAGCCTTAATTTCGCATTCCCTTCTTCATTCATGCCTAGCTAACGCAATTCGGAGTGAAGGGATTTGAATTTCGAGTGGTAGAACAGCTTCACAGCCATATATGAGTGAGAAAGGTGTGAATTGAGTTGCTCCTCAAACCGTGGTACGATAGGCCCATAGCGCTTCTGGCACTCGTTCGTGCCAATCTCTTTTGTTTTTAGAGACCATTTTCGTTAATAGTTTGCATATCGTCTTATTGAATGCTTCGACTAAACCATTGGCTAGTGGATAATAAGTTGTAGAAGAAATACTTTTGATGTGACATTTCTCGCAGAATTTATAAAAATGATGGTCTCGAAACTGCGCTCCATTATCATGGACAAACCTATTCGGGACCCCGAACCTACATATAATGTTGGTTTTGAGAAAGTTAAGAACAACAGCGGTCTTAACTTCATTCAAGGCTACTGCTTCAGCCCATTTAGAAAAGTAGTCCGTCACGGCAAATATGAACCGATGCCCCTTTGATGACGGAGGATTAATCGGCCCAACTATATCCATTCCCCATGCTTCAAATGGCCAAGATGTCACTGAAGGGTGTAAAGGTTCAGGGGCTCTATGTATGTAATCAGCATGAAGTTGACAAGCCTTACATCGCTTGGCTAATTCATGTGTATCTTTAATCATGGTTGGCCAATAATAACCCATCCTTAAAATTCAATCACATAATTTTGGACTCGGTTGATGTGCTCCACAGGTTCCACTATGAGTTTCGGTCATGACTTGATCTGCCTCCTGATTTGATAAACAACAAAGTAAAATACCATCATATGACTTTCTATATAGAGTTTCGGTATTGACGTCATAGTATAATTTAGGAGCCCTCCTTCTTATGCTTGTTCGTTCTTTTGGGTAATCTGGTAAAATTCCGAACTGCACATAATCAATAAATGGGTCACGCCAATCTCCCATCGCCATTTCACATACAGAAAGTCTACTTGATTTGACTAATTGGCATTCGGCAATGGCTTCATGTGTATCTAATGGCGGCAAGATCCTTCCTTCACAAACCAATACTTTAAGGACTTCTCCTTCATGAAGGGCAATCGAGGCTGCTAGACTTGCTAATGCATCTGCCCTTCCATTCTGGCTTCGCGAGATATGTTCAATATTACAATAAATGAACTTGTTCATCAATTGTTGAGCTATCTTATGATAGGGGCAAATGTCGGGTTTCTTAACTTCAAATTGATCATTCACTTTATTTACAATGAGTTTTGAATCTCCACATATTTCCAAATGACGAATTTGTGCCTCATGAGCTATTTCCATTCCCATAATAAGGGCCTGATATTCTGCAATATTATTAGAACATGATTTGATTAGTGAGAAGGAATAAGGGATCATATATCCATCAGGGGTTACGAAGACAACTCCTACCCCAGATATCCTTTCTCCGTTTCCATCCGTCCTACTAGCACCATCAAAATACATTTCCCAAGCTTCTTGTTTTGAGGTCTGAAAGGTCTCAATGTAAAAGACTGGTTCATCTGGAAAAGCTTCTCTTAGCTCGGAATCAGGTGGTAATGGATGCGCGGCCAAGAAATGTGCTAATGCTTGACCTTTTACTGCTTTTTGTGGGACATATATGATATCATATTGGGAAAGGAGAATGGACCATTTTTCTAATCTTGCACTCAAAGATCCCGCCTTTGTTACTAAGGTCTTTAATGGGTTTACACGAGAGACAAGATAAACTGTTTGTGAGAGCAGGTAGTGCCTTAATTTTTGTATTGCAAACATTAGCGCGAGGCATTCTTTCTCTATCGATGGATATCGATGTTCTGCTCCTACCATCATCCTACTTAAGTAGTAAAGTGCCACCTCATGCCCTTGATTATTCTTTTGTGCCAGCATTGCCCCCAAGGAGTGATCAAGAGCTCGCGTGTACAAAATGAATGGTCTCCCTTGCACTGGAGCAGCTAAAACAGGAGGCCTAGTAAGATATTTTTTGATATCTTCAAAGGCTTCATCACATGCTTGATCCCATACAAAATTCAGTCCTTTCTTCATTAGACGTGAGAATGGCCGGCATCTTCCAGATAAATTAGAAATGATCCTTCGAATATAAGTCAATCGACCTTGGAGTCCTTTTAGTTCTTTTAGATTTCTTGGAGGTTTCATTTCTAAAATGGCTTTTGTTTTGATTGGATCAAGCTCGATTCCATCTTTGCGAACAATAAACCCTAAGAACTTTCCCGAAGAAACACCAAAAAAGCATTTCAATGGGTTCATGCGGAGTTTATACCGTCGAAGTCTTTCAAACACTTCCCTGAGGTCTTTGAGGTGATCTTCTTTTCTTTTACTTTTAACAGCAAGATCATCTACATAACACTCCACCTTTTTATGTTGCATATCTTTAAAGATTTTCATCATTGCCCTCTGATAAGTGGCCCCTGCATTTTTTAAACCAAAAGGCATCACGTTGTAACTATAGATTCCAAATGGTGTTCGAAATGCAGTGTGCTTCTGGTCATTAGGATGAATCTTGATTTGGTTATATCCTGAGAAACCGTCCATAAAAGACATTCTTTCATAACCAAAAGTATTATCAATCATGATTTCTGCGATGGGTAAAGGGAATTCACCCTTAGGACAAGCCTCATTTAAATTTCTAAAATCAATACTGATTCTAATCTGGCCATTTTTCTTTGTAACTGGAACGATGTTGGCTAACCAATCAGGATGTTGTTCCTCCCTAATGAAGCCAACATCTTTCAGCTTTTGAACCACTTTTTCGATTTTATCCATTATGTCTGGTCGGAATCTTCTTTGAGCTTGTTTAATGGGTTTAACATCTTTTCTTAAATTTAATATGTGCATTGCAATTCATGGATCAAGGCCAGGCATTTCAGAATAAGACCATGCAAAAACATCTTTAAATTCATTCAAAAGACAAGTATACTCCGAAATTTCATCTTTGTTCAAGTCTGCATTTACAAAGATTGAACGAGGGTCACTTTCTGTTCCTAGCTTAATTTGCTTAACCTTATCCTCCGTGGGGGGGACTTTGTTTTACATCTTCCATTTCTCTTTCCAGTTTGAAGTACATTTCTTCATTTTCATCTACGTCCTCACCTGAAATGGAAATGCAATTAATTGAAAATACAACCCAACTTGATGAACAGTTCAAGTCTTTTTCTTCTTCTTCATGGGAGGGTGTTAAGAGCTTGTTGCAGTAACGGTGATTGGTTGTTGTTGTTGATGCCATACAGTATCCTAGACCATATGGGATGAATCTAACATGTCCATGATTTTCCCACAATCTTACGTGCATCTCCAATGGAACTGGAATGCCACGACCCTGCTTCAGTCCTTGTCGGCTGGTAACATCATGACCCATCTTTCGCATTATCAATTTAGCTTTATAGCTATACATAGAGAAATCTGGGGTCCCTTCCATTGGAATCTCTCCAACAATCATCTGTGAAGGGTATGATACTCTGTAAAACACGTTAGGTGGCCGATGTTTCATGGGCACAACAAATATTGCTCCTTTTAGTTCTTCTAGAGGCCTCAGAAGATATATCATCGGGATAGGGAGTTTAATAGAGTCGATAAGTGACTTTTTCCCTCTACCTTCATCTTCTCCCACCAATGATATTATGCCGATCGAGACTTTTTTTGATCTAGCACTTGGAACCTCCACTAGGCTTTTCTTAATGAAAGTTGTCTCTTCAATCTTTGGACGAATGCTGATCTTGGAGCATTCAGGTGCTTTTATGGCAACGTTAGTAGAGGATTTACCATTTATTATCTCAACACCCTCGAGTAGTTTCGCGGGTGGAGGTGTAGATACCTTGAAAATTTTTTTTTGTTTTTAGATTTTTTGACAATCAATGCTTCCGATGTGCTTTCATTTGCATCACCGTTAGGCTCTGACGTGTAAAATCTAGAATCCACACAATATGCGTCCATTCCTTTGAAGGGTTTCTTATCAGCAAAGACTCGAGGTACTTCTGAATTTTTATAAATGTATTTGATACACTGATGTAACGTCGAAGGGACTACATAGTTTTCATGAATCCATGGCCTTCCAAGGAGCAAATTGTAGGAATTTTTGGCATACCCAGTGGGACCACAGCTCACTGTTTATTTCTTCTTTTCAGGTTGCATAACATAAAGTATCTCAAGTTTGACAACAAGTTTCATCAATGGCAGCCAAGCTTGTCGTCACCTTTTATGATACCAAGTACAAGGCCTACCTAGAGGCCAAAGTCCAAGCAAGAAACTCCGTGCAAATGATCAAGACCCGTGTAAAGACTGCAAAGCGAAGGTTCGAAGAGTTACAAGGAGAAAATGCAGTTTTGGAAAATCAAAAGTTTGCTTTCTCCAAAACTCATGAAGTGTCAAAAGAAGGAAAATTTCCTCATTTTCAAGTTCATCAGCTAGTTAATGGTCAGCAAGTTCACAAAGGGTTAGAAAACTACCAAGTTCCATTGGACATGCAAGGGACGTCCAATCTTGGAGCTGATTGCCAATTAGCTAACTCTCACCAAACTCCATCAACATATCAATTTCAAAATAAGGTATGTTTGAATGGATCCAAGTTTAATCAATCCATTAAATTCCAATCAAATATAAAATGTCAAATGAAAAATGATGAAGATAATTTTGTAATTCCATGCACCCACACCTGCCCCACCAGAGCGGTACGGTTTATGGGTCATGGATGCTCAAAAATGAAACAAAAGTCCCTTGTATCTAGCACTTACCCCACCAGAGTGGTAAGAAAGACTAGAACTTGGGATGATGTTACCAGGTCGCGTCCTAGTGCTTACCCCACCAAAGTACCTAAGCCTGGCTGGACGCAACGGCCTAGGAAGACTTCAGTATGGGACCGATTGTCGGTACCCATTGAAAATGCTTTCGAGCCTCTCACCTTACTTAAGGGAAAGACTGTGATAATGGATGAAAAAGCCTCGCAGCGCCACCCTAAGAAAATGAGAGGTCCTTTAGTTGTCAAATCTTCACTGGGCTCAAATGATCCCCGAATGGTGACAAGAAAAAACATGCCAGCAGAATTTAGACCTCGAAGCAAAAAGGATGATTATGACTTTGTTGCAAAGAAGCAGATGGTCCGACCTCGAGTTTTATCCAAGAGCTATAAAAAAATAATTAACAAACGAGTCAACTCAAGTGGGAATCCACCTATGCAGACTCAATCCCTTCACCAAGTCAAGCAAGACAAAGCTCATCATTATGCTAAAAGGGCTAAGGCAAAGAGGAGAATTGATCCAACCCAAGTTGAAATTATGGAGCGACCTTCAAATGATGTCGCACCTCAACTGATTGTAAAGCTTAAAGAAAAGACACCATCTGATGAGACAAGCGTACAAATAGCATGCCAACGGGAGTCTAAAAAGAAAAGAAGAGCGGCCCACAAGGCCCATGAATTTAAGATCGTACCCATGTGGATCCCCAAAGAGTTCGAAGAATCAGTTATGTCGGTCAATATGGTTGGCAAAGGTAAGAAAAAGAAAGAATCATCGGCCTATGTTAAGGAAATGGTGGATTTATTCGACACCCAGCAGCCGCAAACAAGGAGTGTCACGACTGCCAAAGGAAGGAAGTAAACAAAAAAAAGATCACATTTGTGATGCAAGTAGTTCACAAGGATCATCTAATGATCAGGCACCAAGAATATTGGGAGTATTAGGCGAGCTCACAGGTCTTCTCTCGTCAGAATCAAGTGTAGCTCCTGTCTATGTGACAGGCCAAGAGGGTAATCCAGAGTTCTCTGAGTCAAATCCCACGCCAAGTTTCATGCAATATGTCCAGGATACAAATAAACGATTTGAAGAGATGATGACAATGATGGTCACTCTTCAAACGCAGATTAACAAAAAGGAGTCCGGACGACAATCTCGCAATGATCACAACAGACGTGATCAAAGAGATAATCATGATCATGATATGGACCATAATAATGACAAAGAAGAGTTGAGCAAAACCCGAGTCACGGTTGAAGCAGTCCAAAAGATGATTGAAAATGACAGTGAGGGGGTAACATCATCCAAAAAAGGATCAAACCCACCTTATCCAGCCTAGATGGATGATGAGCCATTTCCACCGAAATTCAACAGCCTCATTTGCAATCATATGATGGAAGTACTTCATCTTATCAGCATCTATGCCACTTCAAGGTTTTGACTGGAGAGATATCTAATAATGATGCATTAAAAATCCGATTGTTCACCAGTACATCGAAAACAGCCTTCAATTGGTATAAAAGGCTACGAAGCGGTTCCATAAAGTCATGGAAGGATATAGAACAAAAGTTTACTGATCATTTTTTCGATGCCGACAGTTCAGTGACTACAGCTTGCCTATGTACAGAAAAACAAGGCAGAGAAGAATCAGCGACTGCCTTTATCAAAAGATGGCAAGCTTTGTCATTTAAATGTCCGGAAAACCGTTCACACGAGTCCTTGGCGGACATGTGTAGGACAAACTTGCATTCAAAAATAATGGCTAAGTTGGTCGGAAATAAAGCAAAAGACCTTGGCGAGTTGTTAGATGTTGAAACAATCATTAAAGATCGAGAAATAGAAAGAAATCTACCAGGAAGATTGAACCAGCAAAAGTGGGGGTAAAAAGAAAGAAGCTATGGCAGTTCAAGTAGCTTCACCCCTTGACTCAAGGAAACTCGAAAATAATCAGAAGAGAGATAATGAGGACCAAAACAAGATGAAGAGAAGTCAAACTTTAAAAGAAAGAATGTCTCGAGAATATGATTTTGCTATTGAAGATTCTGAGTCAATTTTTCATACTCTCCTAAAAAATGATAAAATCAAGCTTCCGCCATGCAAAAGACCAGAAGAAGAAGGCAAAACAAATGACCAAAAGTATTGCATATACCACAGGGTCATAAGTCATGGTATAAAAGACTACTGGGTCTTTAAGAATAAGGTCCAGGAGTTACTTGACAATGGGATCATCACCTTGGCTAAAGAAGACAAGAAGATGACAACTAACATGGTGTCTGTTCACATTGGAAGTTTTAAACAACCTGTTAGAATTCCCACTGTGTAAGAAGAAGAGGGAGATGTCGAGTTTCGCTTGGTAAACCCATTGGAAAGTGGGGATGGATTAGTTCCACTAGAAATGCCAAATGGTGTGATGATGTGGGTCCATCCAGATATCTTGTCAGAAGAAGGGTGGGAGACAGTAAGTAGCAAATCGCGCTCTGTTGCAACATCAAATCCCTTCTGGAATGACAACTATCTTATGAGAAATGCTATGGGGGCAAGAAAACAAAAGAAAAGACGTAGGCCAAATAACCAGAAAAAGCCTAGTAAATCAAAAGAGGTTGTCACCCCAGTAGATTTGTTAACACAAGAGCCTCGAGTTCCATTTACTCTCAAGGACTTCTTGCCGCTTGATCTCTTTTTGTCTTTAGAAAATCAAAAGCAGAAAGATGAATTAAGTGAGTTAAAAGATGATATACTCTCATGCAACTGTCTCTCAATGGTAGAGTTGAAAAAAGAACTGGATCAAGGTGATGGTAATTATGGCCTTAGATGGGGATATAGAGATGGAGTGATTTCTTCCGAAAGTTTAGATGAATTAAGTCAAGATTCAACCAGACGACATATTTTTACTCAAGGAAACCATGATGAGCTATACTTTATCCCGACCTCACATCGACAGAGAGTGATAGTGACCCTTCAGAACCCTCGAGTTTGTCAATCGACCCAAATGATGACAATGAATTGCTTGATGATGATGATATTAGGAGATGGATTAAAGGCATAGTGAAAATTGTCATTTATACTGCATCCATATGGAATTTGACTCCAGAATGGCAAAGAAAAGATCTTCCTACAATTATCATGGGGGAAGTAGCCGATGAAAATCTAGATATTGATAGGATTGACGGAGATAATATCATTGGTGGGAGAAGATGAAGGTAGAGGGAAAAAGTCACTTATCGACTCTGTTAAACTCCCTATCTCGATGATATATCTTTCGAGGCCTCCAGAAGAACTAAAAGGAGCAATATTCGTTGTGCCGATGAAACATCGGCCACCTATCGTGTTTTATAGAGTATCGTATCCATCACCGATGATTGTTGGAGAGATTCCAATGGAAGGGACCCCGGATTTCTCTATGTATAGCTATAAGGCTAAATTGATAATGCGAAGGATGGGTTATGATGTTACCAGCCGACAAGGACTAAAGCAGGGTCGTGGCATTCCAGTTCCATTGGAGACGCATGTATGATCTTGGGAAAATCATGGACATGTTAGATTCATCCCATATGGTCTAGGATATTGTCCGGCATCAACAACAACATCCAATCACCGTTACTACAACAAGCTCTTAACACCCTCCCATGAAGAAGAAGAAAAAGACTTGAACTGTTCATCAAGTTGGGTTGTATTTTCAATTAATTGCATTTCCATTTCAGGTGAGGACGTAGATGAAAATGAAGAAATGTACTTTGAATCGGAAAAAGAAACGGAAGATGTAAAACCAAGTCCCCCCACGGAGGATAAGGTTAAACAAATTAAGCTAGGAACAGAAAGTGACCCCCGTCCAATCTTTGTAAATGCAGAATTGAATAAAGATGAAGTTTCGGAGTATACTTGTCTTTTGAATGAATTTAAAGATGTTTTTGCATGGTCTTATTCTGAAATGCCTGGCCTTGATCCGGGAATTGCAATGCACAGATTAAATTTAAGAAAAGATGTTAAACCCATTAAACAAGCTCAAAGAAGATTCCGACCAAACATAATGGATAAAATCGAAAAAGAGGTTCAAAAGATGAAAGATGTTGTCTTCATTAGGGAGGAACAACATCCTGATTGTGTTAGGGATTTTGTAATTTGCAATTTGATGGATGCATTTGCATATTGGCATCATTTGAATTCACACACATGCATTGATTTAAAATATCTTGAAATCTAGTTTTATACATGCATTGGTTTTTAGATTTGGAAAAGTTTTTAGTTTATGCATGTTTTGGTCATTAACTTGGATGCATTGAGTTTAGAACCCCAAACTCTTTTGAAAACCTATTTCCTTGTGCATTACATTTGGAAAATCATGTTAGGTATTTAGGTTTGAGCTTTGCATACTTTCATCTCTTCAAAATCATATATGTATGCATTGTTTTTGAAAAAGGAGTTTCAAGAAATCAAGCTAGCCTTTGGTTTTAATCTTTTGAATCTTTTAAGGCTTTGTGTTTTTCATGTTTTTATACATCTCTGAATGATTTAAAACATGTGAAAAAGCTTGATTTTAATGGCCCAAAATATCCCCAAAGATAATCTTCAAGAAACCCAAAAAATGGGAATTTCTGGGCAGGCCCGGTCAACCGGCCGTGTATGGCCGGTCAACCGGCCAAGAGGCCCGGTCAACCGGCCAAACTGGCGGTTAACCGGACTGCTGAGGCTTCAACGGGCATTTTTATGACCGTTGTGCTTGGCCGGTTAACCTGCCTGTCATGGCCGGTCAACCGGGGATATAGCCGTTGGGCTGTTTTGGGGATATAAATGAGTTCTTTCCTTTGTCTTTGGTTGGAGATTTTGAAACCCTCTTTGAGGAGCTTTGAGAGAAGACAAAGGGGATGATCTAAGAAACATCAAGGTGTCATTAAGTGAAGCTTAAGCTTGGATCAACTAAGTTAAATCTCCAAGTAAGTTTTACTTTTATTAATCATTTGTTATGTGCTTTATTTGAAACTTTGGAAAATGATTTCAAGCATGATAACATTGATGTGTTGAGTCCTTTCTTCCCTCCATCTTTGATATTCAAGATTGGATTCATCACTTTGATTTCAACCCAAGTTTTGTTTTAAACTTTCTTAATCATGCTTAGCCTAAAATCTTTGATTTCCTTTAATGCATGATTCTTTGTCTTGGTTGAAACTTCCTTTGTTGTTTTCATACATTTAAACTTTAGTTAAATTAATTTGGTTTTGAAAACAACATGCACATGTATCACATGTTCTAAATTAGCCATTTTCACACAACTTGTTAGTCCTTGATTTTCATGTCATAAACAAGTTGAATTTCATACATGTGATTTGCATAAGACTTCAATCAAACCTTTTATGAGCTTTTAACTTTGAATTTCTTTAAGCAATATATTGAGTGAGCCTTCTTTTTAAACTTGATTGGAGTCATCACACACACACCTCATAAGCATACAACTTTGCATTCATAGAGTGTTTGTGTGAGTTTGGTTTAAACTTTCATATCCGCCTATTTAGAGGCAATTTATTTGAGCTTAAATTGTAATCTCTTAGAGTGTTGAGTAAACACTTTCTTAGAGAAATATTGATTTGTAAAGGTTATTGCTTAGCCTAAGAAAAGCATTGTGTAAGGTTATTGCTTAGCCTAAGAAAAGCATATTGTAAGGTTATTGCTTAGCCTAAGAAAAGCATATTGTAAGGTTATTGCTTAGCCTAGAAAAGCACATTGTAAGGGTTATTGCTTAGCCTAGTAAAAAGCATAAATAGTGGAATCCGGTGGGGTGATTGGATTCACAAGCCGGTAGTGGATGTAGGCATTGAGGCCGAACCACTATAAACATTGGTGTTGTGGTGCATGCTATGTGGTGATTGTATTTGTATTAGCTTCCGCATTTTGTTTGTTAATCATCACATGTGACTAGTTTATGCTAAGAAGTTAAAATTGGTCATAATTAGTCATAGTTGTAGCTCACCCTATTCACCCCCCCCCTCTAGGGTTAGGATCCTCGTGGACTTTCAGATTGGTTAGCCAACATCGTTCCAGTTACAAAGAAAAATGGCCAGTTAGAATCTGTATTGATTTTAGAAATTTAAATGAGGCTTCTCCTAAGGATGAATTCCCTTTACCCATCGTAGAAATCATGATTGATAATACTTTTGGTTACGAAAGAATGTCTTTTATGGACGGTTTCTCAGGATATAACCAAATCAAAATGCATCCTAATGACCAGAAGCACACTGCATTTCGAACACCATTTGGAATCTATAGTTAGACCGTGATGCCTTTTGGTTTAAAAAATGCAGGGGCCACTTATCAAAGGGCAATGATGAAAATCTTTAAAGATATGCAACATAAAAAGGTGGAGTGTTATGTAGATGATCTTGCTGTTAAAAGCAACAGAAAAGAAGATCACTTCAAAGACCTCAGGGAAGTGTTTGAAAGACTTCGACGGTATAAACTCCGCATGAACCCATTGAAATGCTTTTTTGGTGTTTCTTCGGGAAAGTTCTTAGGGTTTATTGTTCGCAAAGATGGAATCGAGCTTGATCCAATCAAAACAAAAGCCATTTTAGAAATGTAACCTCCAAGAAATCTAAAAGAGCTAAAAGGACTCCAAGGTTGATTGGCCTATATTCGAAGGTTCATTTCTAATTTATCTGGAAGATGCCGGCCACTCTCACGTCTAATGAAGAAAGGACTGAATTTTGTTTGGGATCAGGCATGTGATGAAGCCTTTGAAGATATCAAAAAATATCTTACTAGGCCTCCTGTTTTAGCTGCTCCAGTGCAAGGGAGACCATTCATTTTGTATACGCGAGCTCTTGATCACTCCTTTGGGGCAATGCTGGCACAAAAGAATAACCAAGGGCATGAGGTGGCACTTTACTACTTAAGTAGGATGATGGTAGGAACAGAACATCGATATCCACCGATAGAGAAAGAATGCCTCGCACTAATGTTTGCAATACAAAAATTAAGGCACTACCTGCTCTCACAAACAGTTTATCTTGTCTCTCGTGTAAACCCATTAAAGACCTTAGTAACAAAGGCGGGATCTTTGAGTGCAAGATTAGCAAAATGGTCCATTCTCCTTTCCCAATATGATATCATATATGTCCCACAAAAAGCAGTAAAAGGTCAAGCATTAGCAGATTTCTTGGCCGCGCATCCGTTACCACCTGATTCCGAGCTAAAGGATGCTTTTCCAGATGAACCAGTCTTTTACATTGAGACCTTTCAGACCTCAAAACAAGAAGCTTAGGAAATGTATTTTGATGGTGCTAGTAGGACGGATGGAAACAGAGAAAGGATATCTGGGGTAGGAGTTGTCTCCGTAACCCCTGATGGATATATGATCCCTTATTCCTTCTCACTAAACAAATCATGTTCTAATAATATTGCAGAATATCAGGCCCTTATTATGGGAATGGAAATAGCTCATGAGGCACAAATTCGACATTTGGAAATACGTGGAGATTCAAAAGTCATTGTACATCAAGTGAATGATCAATATGAAGTTAAGAAACCCGACATTCACCCCTACCATAAGATAGCTCAACAATTGATGAACAAGTTTATTTATTGTAATATTGAACATATCCCGCGAAGCCAGAATGCAAGGGCAGATGCACTAGCAAGTCTAGCAGCCTCGATGACGCTTCCTGAAGGAGAAGTCCTTAAAGTATTGGTTTGTGAAAGAAGGATCTTGCCGCCATTAGATACACATGAAGCCGTTGCCGAATGCCAATTAGTCAAATCAAGTAGACTTTCTATATGCGAAATGGCAATCGGAGACTGGCATGACCCATTTATTGATTATGTGCAGTTTGGAATTTTACCAGATGACCCAAAAGAACGAACAAGCATAAGAAGGAGGGCTCCTAAATTTTACTATGACGTCAATACCAAAACTCTATATAGAAAGTCATATGATGGTATTTTACTTCGTTGTTTATCAAATCAGGAGGCAGATCAAGTCATGACCGAAACTCATAGTGGAACATGTGGAGCACATCAACCGGGTCCAAAATTATGTGATCGAATTAGAAGGATGGGTTATTATTGGCCAACCATGATTAAAGATACACATGAATTAGCCAAACGATGTAAGGCTTGTCAACTTCATGAGGGCCCCTGAACCTTTGCACCCTTCAGTGACATCCTGGCCATTTGAAGCATGGGGAATGGATACAGTTGGGCCGATTAATCCTCCGTCATCAAAGGGGCATCGGTTCATATTTGCCGAGACGGACTACTTTTCTAAATGGGCTGAAGCAGTAGCCTTGAATGAAGTTAAGACCGTTGTTGTTCTTAACTATCTCAAAACCAACATTATATGTAGGTTCGGGGTCCCGAATAGGTTTGTCCATGATAATAGACCGTAGTTTCAAGACCATCGTTTTTATAAATTCTGCGAGAAATATCACATCAAACGTATTTCTTTTACATCTTATTACCCACCAGCCAATGGTTTAGCCGAAGCATTCAATAAGACGATATGCAAACTGTTAAAGAAAATGGTCTCTAGAAACAAAAGAGATTGGCACGAACGATTGCCAGAAGTGCTATGGGCCTATCGTGCCACGATTCGAGGAGCGACTCAATTTACACCTTTCTCACTCTTATATGGCTGTGAAGCCGTTCTACCACTCGAAACTCAAATCCCTTCACTCCGAATTGCGTTAGCTAGCGGCATGAATGAAGAAGGGAATGCGAAATTACGGCTACAAGAATTGGAATCTCTTGATGAAGAAAGGCTCATCGCTCGTCAAAACATAGGGATCTACCAATCTAGAATGGCAAATGCGTTTAATAAAAAAAGTACATCAAAGGGTCTTTAAAAGGGGCGATTTGGTCCTCGCTGTTAAAAGACCAATGATCATCACTCACAAATCAAAAGGGAAGTTTACAGAAAAATGGGAGGGACCATTTGTTATCGATTCTGTCTACTCTAACGGCTCTTACAGTTTAATTAATCAAGATGGTGATCGATGTAGGATGATGGTAGGAGCAGAACATCGATATCCACCGATAGAGAAAGAATGCCTCGCTCTAATGTTTGCAATACAAAAATTAAGGCACTACCTGCTCTCACAAACAGTTTATCTTGTCTCTCGTGTAAACCCATTAAAGACCTTAGTAACAAAGGCGGGATCTTTGAGTGCAAGATTAGCAAAATGGTCCATTCTCCTTTCCCAATATGCTATCATATATGTCCCACAAAAAGCAGTAAAAGGTCAAGCATTAGCAGATTTCTTGGCCGTGCATCTGTTACCACCTGATTCGGAGCTAAAGGATACTTTTCCAGGTGAACCAGTCTTTTACATTGAGACCTTTCAGTCCTCAAAACAAGAAGCTTGGGAAATGTATTTTGATGGTGCTAGTAGGACGGATGGGTTTTTTGAGGATGAAGTAATTTGTGCTGATTCAGAGCATATTTTCAACAGGTGGGAGTCAAACAGAAGTCACATCCTCAAGAAGCTAAGTATGTTGTGCACACTCATTTTCTTATGATGGATGATGACGGCCCTTACCTGAATGACTTATGGATTACTATAAACAAAAAAAAACTTGAGATGAATATTCACTTATAAAGATATCAATTCATTTTTCTTTTTTTTTTTTTTTTTTGTATTCATGAAAAGGAATTTGCAATGCCACATTATCTACAAGCAATAAAATTCAGAGAAAAAAATCAAGAAATGTAGACTCAAAAAGAGGTTCTACACATGCAATCCCGTTTTCTCACTCTACATGAAATGCAAATAGACAATAAAAAAAATGTAGGGATTTGGCTCAAAACTAGGAAATCATGCTCCATCACTTGATGGAGGCATGATCCTAGTCCTTAACCTGCTTCAAATCTTCTCTTCAGGAATGATCTCTTCGCTTGATAATTACGGCAGCGCGTCGTCGGAAAATGGCAGCGTATTTCTCTCACTTTTTTTTTATATCAAATTCTGCAGAGTTCTTCCTTGTCTTTTGTTTTTTATTTTTCTCCCTTTTCTTGCATCAGGTAGTGGCCTTTTATAGGCTTCTTGGAGCCATCTCCAAGGCAGTTGCTGCCCCACGTTCTCCATTTCCACCCATTTTTTCTAGCTTAGAGTGGATGAACACCACCTGTCCTCCTCTAACTAACTACCTTGCCATTTCTTATGATCGTTTGCCTTCATCTCATGAGTGGGTGACATTTTCAACATGAGGTGGTGGCATTTTCATCAAAAGAATGGGTATTCCTCTTACACTCCACATGTCATTTAACCACATGTTTGCAAATGATCTGGATCACATGATTGATGTTCATACAACTTTTGGTAACGTGACTAAAATAATAGCCTGCCCATAGTCTATCAAATTTGGTCACATGGATTTGATGACATGGTCACCAAAAATTGGGTTAAACCTGGACGACATGGTCATAAAAAAAATCAGCTTAGCCTTGTATTAATTGGTCCCAACACACTACCACATAAATCTGAGAGAGTCTGATTGGTCATGGAAAATTAATTGGCTAGAGATCCACTCCCAGTCATAGGGTATAACATGGGGTGTGACTCACATAAACAGGTGGCCAGTTATTAATTTGGGAATGAGCCCAATGGCTAAATAGATTTAGGCATGTCAATACATAAGTGAGCCCAATGCATCGCTGAGTTTAGGCCCATCTAAACGGGTCCTGGGACCGTGGATTTCATGTCTCATAGATTGTCATTTTTATCTTGGGTCAGGCTTAGGCCAGAATTTAGCTTTGGCTTAGACCAAGATTGGTCACATACTTAGGCTAGAAATGACCCTCCTCTATTCAATCAAAATTGGCTGTATGGACTAATTCATATGGCTCAGGCCAAAAATTGGCATGGATTGGGCACAAATTGGCATGAATTAATTCATATGGCTCAGGCCAGAAATTGGCATGGATTGGCCACAAATTGGCATGGATTAATTTATATGGCTCAGGCCTGGACCATCATCAACAAAGATTGGTCACATGGCCTGGGTCAGAAATTGATTTGAGCCTGATTCAACAAAAATTGGTCATGTATTTTTAGGCCCAAAAAATTAGCTTGGACTTGAATCAACCAAGGTCGGTTATATGGCCTGGGTCAGAAATTGCCTTGTGCCTGAATCAACCAAAATTGGCCATACTGTTTAGGCCCGAAAATTTAACTTGGGCTTCATTGGACATGATATGGCTAGCTTGAACCTACATTAATCATGTTAATCTCCCTCGTAAATTCAAGAGATTTTGATAGGAGCTACCAAATTCATCAGGGTACAATTCCATGCCATGTAGGGGTCATAAATCATTGGGTTGGGGATGGGTCCGATTGATTTAGTCCCACTTGATCAAGATCATGCTGGATACGGTCCAAGTATTGATGGTGATGAATATATATATTTTATCTTCCAACAAATGCCCCCTTCGAGGATCGCTGACGAGGAGTTTTCCGGAGTAGGCGTGCCTCGAACCCATCGCGTCACAATTTTTCCATATGGGCCCTCTCATTGGGCTCGTCCATTTAAAATCCCCCTTTGCATATGCCAAAAACAAAGTATACATGTCATCTCAGTTTTACTCAGAATTTATCCACACAAGTTTGAGCTTGGCAGTGGGATTGACTTCCTGACCTGGTCTGAGTGATTATTGTAAAATGCTGATTGAGTAACTCATGCTGGGGAATTTCTTTTCATACCAATTAGACAGATTGAGACAAGCTAGATTCAGCCTAAAGTGTGTCCTCTTCTTTTTTTTATTTGGTTTGGCAGCATATCTTCAAAAGCCACAGTCAAGGCTCACATGACATATTGAAATGTTAAATTTGGAGTTTCGATCTCCGAGGCATAGTATCAAAACTTTTGAGGTTCTGAGACTTAACAACATGTTGCAAACTTTGAGGCTTGGTATCAAAACATTAAATGTTCTAAGGCTTGATATCAAAGTTTGACATATCATGCACTTCGAGGCATGATATCGGAACTTTTAAATATTCCGAGGCTTGGTGTCGAGGTCCAAAACTTTTTGGTTTTCGAGGCATTATATCGAGACTTCTATGACTCGAGGCATCATATCGAAAATCGAAGATGATAAGAGGACATATTTTCATGGATAATACTTCTTAAGAAATTTTCCATTGATGGGCATAAGGCATCGATTACCATCTTGATTAATTAAACTGTAAGAGTCGTTAGAGTAGACAGAATCGATAACAAATGGTCCCTCCCATTTTTCTGTAAACTTCCCTTTTGATTAATGAGTGATGACCATTGGTCTTTTGACAGCAAGGACCAAATCACCCCTTTTAAAGACCCTTTGATGTACTTTTTTATTAAACGCATTTGCCATTCTAGATTGGTAGATCCCTATGTTTTGACAAGCGATGAGCCTTTCTTCGTCAAGAGATTCCAATTCTTGTAACCGTAATTTCACATTCCCTTCTTCATTCATGCCAAGCACGGAAAATATGATACCAGCCCTTCAATTTAAATTCACCATTCCAACCTCCCATACCATTCATGATGGAAACAACTAGGGGTTGAAGTTGTGAATGTTGGAATATAGGTGGGCCTTCCAGGAATGTTTCAAAAACTTTTGACCCACTTAATGCAGGGATCAATTGTCTAGAAGGCAACAAACCCAATCCAGGATGCATTCCCTCAAACTCATAAACCATGTACAACAACATATACTATCGAGAAGATAGAAAACAACACCTAAACATGCAACCACGAAATCTACAGCATACAAGGATGTAGATATACCTTTGGAGCTTGGTAGCGCTCTAATGGAGAATTTGAGTTCTTTCTTTGATGATGAACACCCTCACTAACCGAATCAGAATCTCCAACACCTTTTGATCTTCCACGCTATGACCCGTATTAGATCTCTTTTCTCAAGAAGATGGTGGAATCTTCAAGAGAACCCAACTAGTAACTCTAAAGAACTAAAGGAGAAAGAGAAGAGAACTTAGAGAGGAAGAGAACTTGTGCAACTCTTGCACAAAGGGGCTGGTGATGCTCTCTCTATTATGGACGTCCAAGAGGGGTTCTATCCCCTATTTGTAGTCCTCCATTCCACCTCTTTACCTATTTGAAATAGAAGTTTAACTCCCATTACAAAATAGTAACCCTCTCCCTTGCTAGTTGCCATAGAAGTCTCACTTCCACAACAATTAGTAGCTTTCTCCTTTCTAATTAAAATAGAAGTCCTACTTCCATTAATAATTAGTAACTTACTATTACCGCTATTAGAAGTCTCACTTCAAATAGAAATAGTAACCTTCATATTAGAGTTCAAGTAGAATTAGTATCTTTCTAATAATTTGGGCTAGCGTGGGGACCACTAGGGATTCCTTAAAAGCTGGCTCCAACTGGGACACGCGACCCCACATCTCATGTGCAATCCGGGCCCACAGTTAATTGCAAATAACTCCACTATATAAATGCAATTGCACTCCAGTCTTAGGAATAAATTACAATGAAGACCCTAAACTTCCTCAGTACCACAAGTAGGCCCCTCTATCAATATCCATGGATCAATCGAACCTGTCCACCAAATTAGATCCATATCTTATTATCCTTGAGCCCCAATTAATTATAATGATCATTTGGTACCGATCTAATTAACTCTTAATTGGAATGGGTGCACACTTACCAATGATAAATCCATTAATTGGCACAAGGGGATATTAAAGATAGATTCCATCTTGACCATTGAATGTTCCCACAGCTCTACTACCACGTACCCAAATCACCGAGGTGTTGACCTACAATTGGCCTCACTCATTGGTGACTCAAAGCAAATGAATAGATAGAAACTTGAGTTCATTAATGTCTCAGGATTATGAGCCTATTGCTAGGGAATTATGAGAGCAGACCTTAAAATATAGACAGTGTATATAAGGTGCTTCTCATGGTCCTTCAATACATCCAATATACCAGCACCATGATCCAGAATCTTACATTCCGATGATCGAGACAAATCACACTATCTCATAGTGATCAAAGTGTTACAACCTTGTCAGATGAGATGCCCAATCTCATCACTGGTTGTGAAGATATTTAAGTATAAGATTTGCAATACATGTCTCCTGTATGTGGATCTCATCCATACACATGTATTACATCTAGTATACTTGTGGACTCCGGTTTATCTCATGAACCATTATGTCATTCGTATTGGTTATGTGCAAGTATATAATTAAACACCATTCATCTCATGAAAGGAAAACATGATTGCATTGATAAATAAAGAAATTAATCAATTTATTACATCATACTCTTGGTATTGAGACCATAAAACTAACAATCTCCCACTTGGGATCAATGTCAATCAGGATTGCATCTCATGCCCATCCCGTCTACATGTTGCTCAAAGACTTTGGTAGTCAAAAGCTTAGTAAAGGGATCTCCCAGATTGTCTGCAGAGTCTATCTAGGTGATAGCAGTATCACCTCTCTGCACAATCTCTCTGACCATGTGTTATAACCTCTGTACATGCTTTTGGCTCCTGGGTTCCTTGGACTTATCGACTGCCCTGCTGTTATCACAGTAAACTATGAGCGGTTGTCTGGCCAAAAGTACCACTCCAAGTTCCATAAGGAATCTATTGGGCCAATCTGCTTCTCTGGTTGTTTCTCAAGCAGCTACAGCATAAACACATACCCAGAAGTTGATTTATTGGAATCCTTATCTGACTGGAAGTCAGTATCTATGTAACCGACTCATTACTGCCGTAAATCAACAAGTGATATTTAGTCCTTCTTAAGGATTTGAGAACACTTCTTACAACAGTCCAATGGTTAGGACCTGGGTCAGACTGATATCTGCTGACTAAGCCCACTACATGACAGATATCCGGTCTAGTACATAGCATAGCATACATGAGGCTACCAACAGCCGAAGCGTATGGAATTGCTCTCATTTTCTCCTTTTCCTCCGGGGTCTTGGGACCCCGATCCTTGGAAAGGTGCACTCCATGCCTGAAAGGTGTGATACCCTTCTTGGAGTTCTGCATAGCAAACCGTACCAGTATCTTATCTATGTAAGCATATTGGGATAAGCCTATCATCCTATTTATACGGTCTCAATGGAGTCTGATCCCTAGGATGTGACTGACTTCTCCCAAGTCCTTCATATCAAAAGTCTTAGCCAACTAAACCTTTTACTGTTGACAACATCCATATGCCACTCTCTAGGAGAAGGATGTCGTCGACCAGAAAAATTACCCTGCCTCCTTTACTTTTCATGTACACTCATGACTCATCCGGATTTTGACAAAAATCAACTGATTTGATTGCCCGGTCAAAATGGATATTCCAGCTTCGGGATGCCTGCTTCAGTCCATAAATGGACTTCTGCAACTTGCAAACTCTTTGCTTTTGGTTACTTGCTATAAAACCGTCTGGCTGCATCATATAGATGTCTTCCTCAAGATGGTCGTTGATAAACGTCGTCTTGACATCCATTTGCCAAATCTCGTAATCGAGATGACCCGCAATGGATAAGAGTATCCTGATGGACTTGAGCATGGCTACCGACGAGAAGGTTTCCTCATAATCGATATCTTCTTTCTGAGTATATCCTTTCGCAACAAGCCTGACCTTTAAAGGTCTCAACTCTTCCATCTGGTCTTCTCTTTCTCTTGTATACTTTCTTGCACCCAATAGGTTTGATATTGGCAGGCAAGTCCACAAGTGTCCAGACCTGATTAGAGTACATAGACTCCATCTCAGCTTTCATAGCATCTTGCCAATATCCCAAATCTATGTCATTAATTGCTTCATCATAGTTACAGAGATCTTGTTCCAGTTCTTCCGGGACTGCCTTGTAAGACTCTCCCAAGAACGAGAACCTGTCAGGGGTCCTGACAATGCTCCCACTACGACAAGGCACTGGTGTAATTTCTAGGTTAGGTATGGGTGATTCTTCCTTAAGTTCGGTCATACTTGGATTTGGAATTGATTGTTCTTGAATTTCTTCCAAGATCACCTTTTCCAAAGATTTCCGGTTCTTCATATAATCTTCCTCCCGAAAAACCGCATTGGTGCTCACCAGCACTTTCTGCTCTCTGGGATTATAGAATAACCAACCTTTAGTTCCTTTAGGATATCCTACAAACGTACATACTTCCGACTTCGTTTCCAACTTATCCGTCTTTACCTTTAGCACATGTGCTGGACAGCCCCAAATGTGTAAATGTTGTAGACTAGGCTTTCGCCCAGACCATAACTCCTGAGGAGTCTTAGGTACAGACTTAGATGATACGAGGTTTAGTATATACATTGCAGTATCCAAGGCATATCCCCAAAAGGATATAGGTAATCCTGAGAAACTCAACATGGACCTAATCATATCTAAAAGAGTCTGGTTCCTTCTTTCCGCTACTCCATTATGTTGAGGCATACCAGGAGCAGACAACTGGGATAGAATCCCATTTTCTGACAAGTGCCCCATAAAATCACCAGAGAGATATTCCCCTCCTCGATCTGATCGAAGAGTCTTGATACTTTTACCTAATTATTTTTCCGCTTCCGCTCGAAACTCTTTGAACTTTTCAAAAGCCTCGGACTTGCGGTGCATAAGGTATATGTATCCATATCTTGAGTAATCATCTATGAAAGTGATGAAATACTCATGTTCTCTTCTGGCCATGACATTAATGGGTCCACACACATCAGTATGCACTAATTCCAATAAATCTTTGGCCTTATTGCCCTTAGATGAAAAGGGTCTTTTGGTCATTTTGCCTTCCAGATAGGATTCGCAAACAGACATTGGTTCTACCACCAATGAAGGCAAGATACCATCTTTCACTAGCCTGTCACTCATATTTAAGTTTATATGACCTAGCCTCAAGTGCCAAAGTTTTGTTGGATTAGATGAAGGTGACCTTCTCTTTAATGATGGCCTATTAATTATTTCAGTATCATGTATCTCATACATTGTTGGAGTTAACAGATAAAGCCCATTGGTTACCTTGCCAGAACATATAAAAGTATCGTTCCTCTTTATGACAACTTCAGTACCAAAAGTAATAGAATAACTTTTATTCACCAAACTAGAAACTGAAATTAAATTCCATTTTAAAGACAGTACATATAGAGCGTCTGACAAAACCAACTTATTATCTTGAAAACATAAAGTAATAACTCCTACTGAGACCGCATCCGCCTTAGCATCAGATCATAGGTTGACAATGATTTCGTCGTCATTGAGTCTCCTGGTTTCCCGGAACCCCTGCAACGAATTACATATGTGATTAGTTGCCTCGGAGTCCACACACCAAGATTCTGAAGTACCAGTTGCAAAACAAACTTCAGAAACAAGTGACTCAATCAAACCTGAGGTCTTTTTCTTAGATAGATAATCTGGACAATTCCTTTTCCAATGTCCTGTCATACCACAATGGAAACACTTTCCTTTTGTCCCCGACCCCTTAGCCTTGCCAACACCACCATTAGGACCATTCTCCACCTTAGGACCCTTCGGAACTGATTTCTTCTTACCTTTCCGCCCTTTGCCTTTCGGTTTGGACTTGGCAAATGACTTTTCTGTCATCAGGGCAGTTGGCTTCTTCTTCATAATCCCTTCAGTCACCACCAGCTGGCTAGAAAGCTCAGCTAGAGTCAAATTCATCTTATTCATATTATAGTTGACCTTGAAGTTGTTGAATGACTCTGGTAGTGACTCAAGGATCATGTCAATCTGCGATTTTGCATCAATCGCAACCCCCAGCACATCTAACTCATTCAATTAGTCCATCATTTTCAACATGTGGTCATGTACTGGTGTGCCTTCAGCCATCTTGGTGCTTAAAAGCACCCTCATAGCAGCCTGTCTAGCAGGCATGCCCTGTTCCGCAAACATCTCCTTTAAGTTTGATATAATATCATATGCAGTCTTAAAGGATTGATGTTGGTGTTGCAAAACACTAGACATGGATGCCTGTATGTAACATCTGGCCATCTCATCGTCTTTGGCCCACTTGGTGTAAAGTTCCTTTTCTTCCTGTGATGCTTCCGGCAATGGCTCATCAAGGGGGGGTTTGGTAAAGACATATTTATATCCTGAAGCTGTCAGGACTATATCCAGGTTCCGTTTCCAGTCTACATAGTTGGATCCCACTAATTTATTTTGGTTGAGGATGCTCGTAACTGGATTGAAAGTATTTGAATTCATGCTTGAAATACTGTAGCACATAACCATACATTCAATTAATGAATTGAAATGACATTAGGGTTTAGTATTCTACCAAATTTATATGGAATCCTCATAACCACTAAATTCAGAATACATCGGAATCCCAATCCCCGGGGTATGCCTCCTTAGGAAGTACGAATACCACCTAGATTGATGCGGATCAAAGTTGGTCAAAATTAGGAATAAGACTAACTTTCCATGATCCCCTTCATTCATTATTATCTAGGCATCTCATATCAAATAATGAATGACTCCCGATTTGCTTCGGTTTCTAAAATAAATGAGGCAAATCCTTGGGGATACTACATCATTATTTTAGTTAAGTGTGACCCACCAACTAGCATTGCATGACAACCGTTGCGAGCAGCTCCTCCTTGGGGAGTGGGCCCCCGCCCTGTCTCACCAACACTATCCATAGGAGATCCATATCTAGTAACTGAAAGTCCTGGGATCCTAACCCTAGAGGGGGGGGGGTTGAATAGGGTGAGCTACAATATTTAACCAATAATGACAAATTTTAACTTCTTTAAATTAAACTAGTCACAAGTGATGATTAACAATCAAAATGCGGAAGCTAATAAAACAATCACCACAAGCAAACACCACTACACAAAGATTTATAGTGGTTCGGCCTCAATGCCTACATCCACTACCAGCTTGTGATCTAATCACCCCACCGGATTTCCACTATTTATGCTTTTCAATAGGCTAAGCAATAACCTTTACAATGTTGTTTTTCTAGGCTAAACAACAACCTTTACAAGATGCTTTTCCAAGGCTAAGCAATAACCTTTACACAATGCTTTTCTTAGGCTAAGCAATAACCTTTACAAATGAAAGTTTTCTCTAAGAAGGTGTCTATACAAGAACACTCTAAGAGATACAATTTTAGCTCAAATACAATGCCTCTAAAATAGGCGGATATGAAATTGAAAAACTAACTCACACAAACACCAAATGAATGCAAAGATGTATGCTCATGATGTGTGTGTGTGATAACTTCAATCAAGTTTAAAAAGAAGGCTCAATCAATATATGCTCAAAGCATTTAAAAGTTTAAGGCACAAAAAAGATTTGATTTAAGTGAAATGCAAATCACATGTATAGATATCAACTAGTTAATGACATGAAAATCAAGAGCTCACAAGTTGTATGAAATTTGTTAACTTAGAACATGTGATGCATGTGCAATGTTGTTTTCAAAACCAAATTAATTTAACTAAAGTCCAAATGAATGAAAACAACAAATGAAGATTCAACCAAGTAAAAGACTCATGCTATAAAAGAAAAACAAAGATTTTGTCTAAGCATGATTAAGAAAGATTTTAAAACAACTTGGTTTGAAATCAAGGGTGAAGAATCCAATCCAACATAAATCAAAGATTAGAAAAAGAATGGATTCAACACATCATAGTTATAATGCTAAAATTAATTTACCAATAATTTAAACAAAGCATATAAAATATGATTAAGAGAGGTAGAGCTTACTTAGAGATTTAACTTCATTAATCCAAGCTTTCGCTCTCCAAATGACTCTTTGGTCTCTCTTAGTTCATCCCCTTTTCTTTGTCTCAAAACTCCTCAAAAGAGTCTTCAAAATCTCTAACTTTGACAAAGGAATGAACTTCATTTTATTCCCAAAAAGTGGGTTTTTGCAAGTGCCCGGTCAACCTGGTATAGAGCCCAGTCGACCTGGCTTCAAACGGTTAGAAAAATGACCGCTGGAAGAGCCAACAGCTCTTTGCCCTGGTCGACCTGTAGTGTGGCCAGTCGAGCCCTTGGGACCAAATGTTAGACCCCGACCCAGACTAATTCAATTAGTATACGACTAGTGTGTGTTTAGTCTTAAGTGGGTTTAGTAATCGTTGGGTTAGAATAATTAGTTTAGTCTTGGACATAGCTTTGGAAATTTTGAGAACGTTTAGTATTAGTCAGACACACTCAGAAAGGCCTGAGTGCACGTGTAAGCCTGGAAGGATCGTATTGGTTTATGTGTATTTGTTATTTTGAATTCATTTGAATGATTTTACTATGTGTTACAACTTTCGTCTTCAGCCCATTCATGTTTGAAGCCCGAAAAACCCAAGTTCTGGCCGAAAAAGGGTAAAATTGTCTTTTATGCACAAATCTGGACACAAATTTCGAGATCCCAAAACCATGTCAAAAATATACGTTTTGGAAACTAGATATTTCGAGGATCATTTTATCCTTCTTCGTCGAAGTCATTCGAAGCCTGCAAGATCATGTTTTTGTCAATACAAGGTTCAAGTTCATTGGGTCCCATTTGCAACTGTTTAAATCAACTCTCCTTCTCTTTCACTCTTTTCATTCTCAAAACCCTAACCCTAGAGCAACCAAGGAAAGAAAGCCTTTTCCTTCCCCTTTGTTCTTTTGAATGATCAAGCTAGAAGACTCCAAAGAAGATTCCAAGACCATCATCTTCTTCCTCTCATCTCAAGCTTTCTATTGACGTCCTTTTCTTGAAAGTTAGAAGTGAACAAGCTCTCCATTGTCTTCATTTCTCTTGTTTGACCTTTTCTAGGTAAGAGCTCCAAACCATCTCCTTAATGAAGTCTTTTTAGTTCCTTAAAAATCTTGTTTTTCATGTTTACAAACCCTTTTGTGAAAATGGGTTCTTTGTTTTCATTTTTGTTGAGTTTGAATGGTTTTCCCTTGGGATTCTTGTAGTGTTGGCTTAGCTCTTGAGTAAGAGTGCTTGGAGAGGATTGTTTAGCATTTTGGAATAAGGCAAGTAACCAATCTAGGATGGATTATAGCATGTGTGCATTTGATTTGTTTTATTTTCATTCTTCTCATTTCATTGAAAAATTTGGGGAATTTGGTTTTGATTGGAGAATGGGAGTATAATGTCTCAATTTGTGTTTTAAAATGTGTGTTTTACCCTTGGAGAGCATGGAGGCTCAGGGAGTGCAGGTGGAATGAAAAACAAGAAGAAGGGAAGAAAGAAATGCGAAAAATCTGAACTCAGCTGCACTTCCCGTGCATTTTCGGTTAGCCACTGGTCAGCTGGCGGCTAGCCAAAATCCCCATTTCGGTTAACCGCGAGCTGACCGAGCTGGGCGGTTCCCTTTCCAAAAGCTTGTATTTTCGACAGTGGGTTTCGGTCAGCTTGACGGTTAGTTAGCGGCTAGCCGCCATACCCCAGTTCGGCTAACCGCTGGCCAACCGAACGTTTTCGGCTCCTTTTTCCGAAAGCTAAGTTTCAGACCTGGTTTTCCAGCGGTCAGCCTGTCGGTCAGCTAGTGGCTAGCAGCCAGATCCTAGTTCGGCTAGCCGACACCTGACCGCGAGCTGACCGAAGTTTACATATTGCCTGTTTTGAAGAGTGTTTGTAAGAATGAAAACTAGAACATGTTAAGTGAGCTTTAACCTGATATTGTGTACTCGAAACCCGAGATGTCTTTGAACTTCCAGGGCACTAATTCTATTTTAGATTTCCAACATCTGGGCTTCGGTTACACAAAGACCATTCAAAGGTCCTTACATGTGCTTGATAGGCCTTGTGTTCGTACTTTGGTTTTGATATAATGGATATCATCGTGTATTTGCTTTGAAGGTCAAGTACAAGCTCGTTTTGAAGATTTGTTTCAAGAAAAAGGGGATCACTTCTTAAGCGTGTTATGCATATTAATTATGCCTTTTGCTCGTCGTGCTTGTCGTGTTTTGTTAAGTGACTTTCCCCTTTTTACCTCGACATGTTTTGATAGTGTTTCGCGTGTTTTGTGCATTCATGAATTAAGTGAACACCACTGAGCTTGGACTGCCCTTTCAGTTTGATCCACTGTCTGGGGGTCCTTAAACATGTGGATTGTCTGCAGACTAGTCGTGTAATTATTACACATCGTGCGTGTCCGGTTCCGCGGCCGGAAATCCCCGTATATGTGGGAATCGTGTCGTGATTATATTATGTATATCGTGCTTGTCGTGCGTGCTTGCTCTTTTCATTATATATGATAACAAAAGGATGGGCTCTTTGTGGATTGTAACTATTCATGATATAATAAGTAATCATGCTAGTTTTGCTCGTATTTTGTCATGTAACTGTTTACAATTCAACAAAATGTCTTTACATGTTTCTTAAGCATTTTCTACTTTACGCTCATGCCTAAATTGATTACCTGCCAAACCGTTGTGTTTGATCCTTATATGTTGGTGCCCAGGTGTAGGAGACGTTGCCTTTGAAGAGGAGCGTCTGGAGGAGGCTCTTGAGCCACCCCTAGTTAGAGAGTGGCAGCCCGACGATGTCAACTAGACGTCGGGCGGGTTCTTGAGTTTTGCCATTTTTGTCATGGGGTTCTTTTATTATTTTGAGAATTGTATTGGCCTGTGTTGGCCTCTTATGGGATGTAATTAACTTAACTTACTTTGTGTAGTCTCATAACTCAAATTATGATGGGAATGCCATGTTAACTCCTTTCTTTTGATACTATGTCTTGTTATTATTTGTCTTAGCACTTAAAAATTTATAGGTGCTCATCCTGATGTGATTTGCTACATGCTTCCGCAAACTTGATCGTGTGAGACAGATTCCGCGTGTTTCGGGAATCCTCACCGCGGGAACCTGTGGGAAGACGCCCCATCACACGTCGCGGGCCCGGGTATCCGTTCCGGGGTCGCGACAGGACTGGTATCAGAGCGGGACATGTTTCAGGCACTTAAAAGAAACTAGAAAGGTCATAGGAACGTGGCGAGGATTCATGAGTTTGATAGATTCGCTGGTATAGGACCTTGGAAACCCTTATACCATGATTATTGTGTACTAACTCCTTGTTTTACATCACTATGCCTCCAAGAAAAGCTCCAAACCATCATGCTTCAGGCAGTAATCAGAATGAGTCAGACACATCTAATACCCCAACAGCTACACAGTTTCAAGAACTAATGCAAGCTATGATAGCGCAACAAAGGCAGGCTAATGAGAACAAAACAAGATTCCAAGAACAGTTAGCTAAGAAAGATGAAGAAATGGCTCAAGTTCAGAGATAACTTTTGGAAGTTCTTCATAACAGGAATGTAGCTCCACCTCCTTTGGGTCCACAGATTGTTATCCATAATAGGGATCATGACCCTAATGCGCTATTTGAGAGGTTCAGTAAGAGAGCACCGAAGGAATTTCCGGGCAATGAGGACCCGTTAGTTGCAGACGACTGGTTAGTTAATACCGAGAAGATCTTCGATGTCTTTACGTGCACGGGTATACAGAAGGTCAACCTCACAACTTCACTATTCTACGGGCTTGCAGATCGGTGGTGGCAAACAGTTAAGGACCCATATACGGTAATGGCTGATGAAGAGGCGTGGGCAGCATTCAAGACACAGTTTCAACACAAAGTACATTCCCTCCCATGTCAAGAGGCAGAAGGCTATTGAATTCCAGCAGCTCAAGCAAGGCAGCATGACGGTGCTAGACTATGTCACCAAGTTTGAGAGATTGGCTAGATATGCCACTAGTTGATTGACACGGAACAGAAAAAGATAATGAAGTTCTTGGAAGGGTTGAACCCGATTATTATGAGAGATGCTATAGGAGTAGTTCCACCAGCTACATATGATGAGGCGGTCAAACGGGCATATACGTTTGAGGATATTAACAATTTGATCGTTCAAGATAGGAAACAGCACTACCAGCAGCAGAATCAGAAGCAGCAGCACAACAAGAAACCAAGACAAGAACAAGGTCAAGTGAGGCAGGGTTGTGGACATTGTGGCAAGAATCACGGAACTCATGAATGTCGTAAGGCCATGGGTGCCTGCTTCAAATGTGGGGCTATGAACCATGCAATCAAGGATTGCCCACAACTTCAGAATCAAGGGAACAGAAACCAACAACAGAGACAAGCAGCTCCTCAAAATCAAGCACCAGTTCAGAATCATGTTAGACTACCTCAGCAGCAGTAGCAAGCTAGGCCACCAGCACAACATCAGAATGCTCGTCCTCCACAATAGAGCAGACATGGCCAAGGAAGGCAGAACCAAGCACCGAATAGACTACAAATGCATGGACGTTTATATTTTCTCAACCGTGCGGATGCTGAAGCTGCAGGAGACGTAGTAGAAGGTAAACTCCTTGTTTGTGGGGTAGAATCCCAGATTTTGTTTGACCCTGGATCCACGCATTCCTTTTCATCCCCTAGTTTTGCTAAGATGATTGATGCACCTGTTGGAATATAGGTGGGCCTTCCAGACAGGTTTCAAAAACTTTTGACCCACTTAATGCAGGGATCAATTGCCTAGAATGCAACAAACCCAATCCAGGATGCAATTCCTCAAACTCATAGTCATGTACAGCAACATATACTATCTAGAAGATAGAAAAAAAGCACATAAACATGCAACCACGAAATCCATAACATACAAGGATGTAGATATACCTTTGGAGCTTTGTTGTGCTCTAATGGAGGATTTGAGTTCTTTACTTTGATAATGAATGCCTTCACAAACCAATTCAGAATCTCCAACCCCTTTTGATCTTCCACGCTATGACCCGTATTAGATCTCTTTTCTCAATAAGATGGTGGAATCTTCAAGAGAAAACCCAACTAGTAACTCTAAGGAACTAAAGGTGAAAGAGATGAGAACTTAGAGAGGAAGAGGACTTGTGCAACTCTTGCACAATGGGGTTCAAGTGGCTGTTAATGTGATGCACGACCATGGGGGGGAAGTGCTTCCTTTTATAGCCTTCCAATGCATCTCTATTCCTATTTTAAATAGAAGTTTAACTCCCATTACAAATAGGTAAACATCTTCGTTGCTAATTACCATAGAAGTCTCACTTCTACAACTATTAGCAGCTTTCTCCTTTCTAATTAAAATAGAAGTCCTACTTCCATTAATAATTAGTAGTTTACTATTACCACTATTAGAAGTCTCACTTCAAATAGAAATAGTAACCTTCCTATTAGAGTTCAAGTAGGATTAGTATCTTTCTAATAATTTGGGCTAGCGTGGGGACCACTAGGGATTCCTTAGAAAGCTGGCTCCAACTGGGACACGCGACCCCACATCTCATGTGCAATCCGGGCCCACAGTTAATTGCAAATAACTCCACTATATAAATGCAATTGCACTCCAGTCTTAGGAATAAATTACAATGAAAACCCTAAACTTCCTCAGTACCACAATTAGGCCCCTCCATCTATATCCATGGATCAAATGGACCTGTCCACCAAATTAGATCCATGTCTTATTATCCTTGAGCCCCAATTAATTATAGTGATCATTTGGTACCGATCCAATTAACTCTTAATTGGAATGGGTGCGCACTTAGCAATGATAAATCCATTAATTGGCACAAGGGGATACTAAAGATAGATTCCATCTTGACCATTGAATGTTCCCACAGCTCTACTACCACGTACCCAAATCATCGAGGCGTTGACCTACATTTGGCCTCACTCATTGGTGACTCAAAGCAAATGAATAGATAGAAACTTGAGTTCATTAATGTCTCAGGATTATGAGCCTATTGCTAGGGAATTATGAGAGCAGACCTTAAACTAAAGACAGTGTATATAAGGTGCTTCTCATGGTCCTTGAATACGTCCAATGTACTAGCACCATGATCCGGAATCTTACATTCCGATGATCGGGACAAATCACACTATCTCATAGTGATCAAGGCGCTGCAACCTTGTCAGATGATATGTCCAATCTCATCACTGGTTGTGAAGATATTTGAGTATAAGATTTGCAATACATGTCTCTTGTATGTGGATCTCATCCATACACATGTATTACATCTAGTATACTCATGGACTCCGGTTCATCTCATGAGCCATTATGTCTTTTGTATTGGTTATGTGCAAGTATATAAAACACCATTCATCTCATGAAAGGAAAATCATGAATTATATTGATAAATAAAGAAATTAATCAATTTATTACATCATATACTTGGTATTGAGACCATCAAAACTAACAAAACCATGTAGTGAATTGGATTACATTCTAGTAGTAACCACACCAGTAGGGAAACAAGTTGTGTGTAGAACCTATTACCCTAGCTGTACAGTTTTGTTAGGAGATGTTAATTTACCGGCCAACTTCATTGTTTTAGACATGCATGATTTTGATGTCATCTTAGGCATGGATTGGTTAGAAGCATATCATGCCACCATGGATTGTTTTAGTAAAACCATAACATTCAGATTCCAAGGACTACAGGCAGAATTGATATTTCAAAGGAACAGGAAAAAAACTCAGGCAGGGTTTATTTCAGTTTTGAAGGCAAGTAGATTAGTTTAGAGTGGGTGTCAGGCATTTATTGCATTTATCACGGAGGATAAACAGTCCCAAGGGGTGGAGGATATCCCCATTGTGTGTGAATTTCCGGATGTTTTTCAAGAAGAAATCCGGGGATTACCACCAATCAAAGAAGTTGAGTTCACAATTGAGCTCCTACCAGGGACGGCTCCGATCTCGATTGCACAATACAGAATGGCTCCAGCAGAAATGGGTGAACTAAAACTCCAGTTGCAGGATTTGTTGAGTAAAGGCTTTATTAGGCCAAGTGTTTCACCTTGGGGTGCACCGGTGTTGTTTGTGAAAAAGAAGGATGGAAGTCTGAGAATGTGCATTGACTACAGGAAATTGAACCATGTGACCGTGAAGAACAAGTATCCATTGCCAAGGATAGACGAATTATTTGATCAATTGCAAGGAGCAGCCTATTTTTCCAAGATAGACTTGAGATCAGGGTACCATCAGTTGAGAGTTAGAGACTCCGATGTTCAGAAAACAACCTTTAGAACAAGATATGGGCACTATGAGTTCTTAGTGATGCCCTTCGGTTTGACAAATGCACCCGCAGTCTTTATGGCTCTTATGAACAAAGTCTTCGTACCCTATTTGGATCACTCTACGGTAGTATTCATTGATGATGTCCTTGTGTACTCCAAGAGTAAGAATGTGCATTAAGAACATTTGAGGACAGCGTTGCAGCTTTTGAGGGACAACCAGCTTTATGCAAAACTCAGTAAGTGCGATTTCTGGTTAGAACAAGTTGCTTTTCTAGGCCACATCATCTCCAGAGAAGGTTTAGCAGTTGATCCAGCCAAGATAGAAGCAGTTGTTAATTGGGTGAGGCTAAGCAGTGTGACAGAAATCAGAAGTTTTTTGGGGTTAGCAGGCTATTACAGAAGATTTGTCCAAGGTTTTTCGTCCATTGCAGCACCGTTAACAAAATTGACTAGGAAGAATGTCCCATTTGTTTGGACCGAACAGTGTGAAACAAGTTTTCAAGAGTTGAAAGGAAGGTTAACCACAGCCCCAATCCTTACATGACCCTCGGGCAACGGCGGATTTATTGTTTATACAGATGGTTCGAATGTGGGACTAGGTTGTGTATTGATGCAAGATGGCAAGGTGATTGCTTATGGCTCGAGACAGTTGAAGGACCATGAGAAGAACTATGCAACTCATGACTTGGTGTTGGCAGCAGTTGTCTTTGCTTTGAAGATGTGGAGACACTATCTCTATGGAGAGAAATTTGAGGTCCATTCGGATCACCGAAGTTTACAATATTTGTTCTCGCAGAAGGATTTAAACATGAGACAGAGACGGTGGATGGAGTATATCAAAGATTATGATTTTCCAATCAAGTATCATCCAGGCAAAGTGAATGTTGTAGCTGATGCATTGAGCAGAAAATCAGTGGTCATAGCCAGTTTGAGAGGAATAGGTGTCTTACAGCAGTTTGAAGAGTTGGGTGTAGAAGTGCAAACCCTGAAATTGGGTGCAATGTTAGCAAATATGACAGTAGCAGAACCTACCTTCATCCAGAAGATCAAGGAAAGTCAGTTGCAAGACCCAGACTTGGCAAAGATAGCAGAACATATTACAGAACGTCCCGATTTCAAGATGGTGAATGGAATATTGTATTTCCGTGACCGGTTGTGTGTGCCAAATGTGGATGACTTGAAGAGTGAAATAATGAATGAAGCTCACAGCACGAGATATTCTATGCATCCGGGTAGCACGAAGATGTACCATAATTTGAAGAATAGATTTTGGTGGAACAACATGAAGAGAGAGATAGCAGCTTTTGTGTCCCGTTGTCTATCTTGTCAGTTGATTAAAGCAGAGCATCAGAAGCCCCCAGGTTTGTTACAACCATTGGAGATTCCGGAGTGGAAATGGGAACACATTACAATGGATTTCATTTCCGGTTTGCCGAATACCAAGAGGGGAAATAATGCAATTTGGATTATTGTAGATCGTCTGACAAAGTCTGCTCACTTCATTCCGATGAAGACAGGGAATATGATGCATATGGCACCACTTGCAAAGTTATTCGTTGATGAGATTGTTAGTAAACATGGTCAGCCCGTCTCCATTACTTCAGACAGAGACAGTAGGTTTGTTTCAAAGTTTTGGAAAACTCTTCACGAGTCTATGGGTACCAAACTCCAAATTAGCACGGCATATCATCCTCAAACCGATGGCCAGTCAGAAAGGACGATACAGACTCTCGAAGACATGTTACGTGCTTGTGTATTGGATTTCAAGGTTCAGTGGGATGAGTGCTTACCGCTTTGTGAATTTGCTTATAACAATAGTTACCACTCTAGCATCGGTATGGAACCTTTTGAGGAACTCTATGGTAGAAGATGCAGAACTCCGGTTTGCTGGGAAGAAGTCGGTGAGCGTAGTTTTCATGGACCGACGTTAGTTAGAGAGACAAGTGACAAGGTCAAGCTGATTCAGGAACGGTTGAAGATCGCCCAAAGTAGGCAGAAGAGTTATGCAGATACTCGTCGAAGAGAATTGCAATTTCAAGTGGGTGACAAAGTGTTCTTGAAGATCTCACCAGTTAGAGGAACTTTGAGATTTGGACAGAAGGGCAAATTGTCTAGAAGGTTTATTGGTCCGTATGAAATTTTGAGCAAGATTGGAGATGTCGCTTATAGACTTGCGTTACCGCCGGAACTCTTCGGGGTGCACAATGTATTTCATGTTTCTATGCTCAAGAAATATGTCTCTAGTCCTACACACATTCTACAACACGAACCTTTGGAGATTCGGGAAGATGCCTCGTATGTGGAAAGGCCGATCAAGTGATACCAAAGAGCAAGAATTGAGAAATCGGACTATTCATTGGGTCAAAGTACTTTGGGAAAATCACGAGCCAGAGGAAGCCACGTGGGAATTGAGAGAGCAAGTGCAGAGGAAGTCTCCACAGCTTTTACCAGAGGTAATTGTTTGATTTATTTGGTGGACCAAATATCCTAAGGGGTGGGGATGTTAGACCCCGACCCAGACTAATTCAATTAGTATACGATTAGTGTGTGTTTAGTCTTAAGTGGGTTTAGTAATCGTTGGGTTAGAATAATTAGTTTAGTCTTGGACATAGCATTGGGAATTTTGAGAACATTTAGTATTAGTCAAACACACTCAGGAAGGCCTGAGTGCACGTGTAAGCTTGGAAGGATCGTATCGGTTTCTATGTATTTGAGATTTTGATTTCATTTGAATGATTTTACTATGTGTTACAACTTTCGTCTTCAGCCCATTCATGTTTGAAGCCCGAAAAACCCAAGTTCTGGCCCAAAAAGGGTAAAATTGTCTTTTATGCACAAATCTGAACACAAATTTCGAGATCCCAAAACCATGTCAAAAATATACTTTTTGAAAACTAGATATTTTGAGGATCATTTTATCCTTCTTCGTCGAAGTCATTCGAAGCCTGCAAGATCATGTTTTTGTCAATACAAGGTTCAAGTTCATTGGGTCCCATTTGCAACTGTTTAAATCAACTCTCCTTCTCTTTCACTCTTTTCATTCTCAAAACCCTAACCCTAGAGCAACCAAAGGAAAGAAAGCCTTTTCCTTCCCCTTTGTTCTTTTGAATGATCAAGCTAGAAGACTCCAAAGAAGATTCCAAGACCATCATCTTCTTCCTCTCATCTCAAGCTTTCTATTGACGTCCTTTTCTTGAAAGTTAGAAGTGAACAAGCTCTCCATTGTCTTCATTTCTCTTGTTTGACCTTTTCTAGGTAAGAGCTCCAAACCATCTCCATAATGAAGTCTTTTTAGTTCCTTAAAAATCTTGTTTTTCATGTTTACAAACCCTTTTGTGAAAATGGGTTCTTTGTTTTCATTTTTGTTGAGTTTGAATGGTTTTCCCTTGGGATTCTTGTAGTGTTGGCTTAGCTCTTGAGTAAGAGTGCTTGGAGAGGATTGTTTAGCATTTTGGAATAAGGCAAGTAACCAATCTAGGATGGATTATAGCATGTGTGCATTTGATTTGTTTTATTTTCATTCTTCTCATTTCATTGAAAAATTTGGGGAATTTGGTTTTGATTGGAGAATGGGAGTTTAATATCTCCATTTGTGTTTTAAAATGTGTGTTTTACCCTTGGAGAGCATGGAGGCTCAGGGAGTGCAGGTGGAAGAAAGAAATGCGAAAAATCTGAACTCAGCTGCACTTCCCGTGCATTTTCGGTTAGCCACTGGTCAGCTGGCGGCTAGCCGAAATCCCCATTTCGGTTAACCGCGAGCTGACCGAGCTCGGCGGTTCCCTTTCCAGAAGCTTGTATTTTCGACAGTGGGTTTCGGTCAGCTTGACGGTTAGTTAGCGGCTAGCCGCCATATCCCAGTTCGGCTAACCGCTGGCCAACCGAACGTTTTCGGCTCCTTTTTCCGAGAGCTAAGTTTCAGACCTGGATTTCTAGCGGTCAGCCTGTTGGTCAGCTAGCGGCTAGCCACCAGATCCTAGTTCGGCTAGCCGACACCTGACCGCGAGCTGACCGAAGTTGACATATTGCCTGTTTTGAAAAGTGTTTGTAAGAATGAAAACTAGAACATGTTAAGTGACCTTCAACCTGATATTGTGTACTCGAAACCCGAGATGTCTTTGAACTTCCGGGGCACCATTTCTATTTTAGATTTCCAACATCTGGGCTTCGGTTCCACAAAGACCATCCAAAGGTCCTTACATGTGCTTGATAGGCCTTGTGTTCGTACTTTGGTTTTGATATAATGGATATCATCGTGTATTTGCTTTGAAGTTCAAGTACAAGCTCGTTTTGAAGATTTGTTTCAAGAAAAAGGGGATCACTTCTTAAGCGTGTTATGCATATTAATTATGCCTTTTGCTAGTCGTGCTTGTCATGTTTTGTTAAGTGATTTCTCCCTTTCTATCTCGACATGTTTTGATAGTGTTTCGCGTGTTTTGTGCATTCATGAATTAAGTGAACACCACTGAGCTTGGACTGCCCTTTCAGTTTGATCCACTGTCTGGGGGTCCTTAAACATGTGGACTGTCTGCAGACTAGTCGTGTACTTATTACACATCGTGCGTGTCCGGTTTCGCGGCCGGAAATCCTTGTATATGTGGGAATCGTGTCGTGATTAGATTATGTATATCGTGCTTGTCGTGCGTGCTTTCTCTTTTCATTATATATGATAGAGAAAGGATGGGCTCTTTGTGGATTGTAACTATTCATGATATAATAAGTAATCATGCTAGTTTTGCTCGTATTTTGTCATGTAACTGTTTACAATTCAGCAAAACGTCTTTACATGTTTCTTAAGCATTTTCTACTTAATGCTCATGCCTAAATTGATTACCTGCCAAACCGTTGTATTTGATCCTTGTATGTTGGTGCCCAAGTGCATGAGACGTTGTCTTTGAGGAGGAGCGTCCGGAGGAGGCTCTTGAGCCACCCCTAGTTAGAGAGTGGCAACCCGACGATGTCAACCAGACGTCGGGCAGGTTCTTGAGTTTCGCCATTTTTGTCATGGGGTTCTTTTATTATTTTGAGAATTGTATTGGCCTGTGTTGGCCTCTTATGAGATGTAACTAAACTTAACTTACTTTGTGTAGTCTCATAACTCGAATTATGATGGAAATGCCATGTTAACTCCTTTCTTTTGATACTATGTCTTGTTATTATTTGTCTTAGCACTTAAAAAGTTATAGGTGCTCATTCTGATGTGATTTGCTACACGCTTCCGCAAACTTGATCGTGTGAGACAGATTCCGTGTGTTTCGGGAATCCTCACCGCGGGAACCTGTGGGAAGACACACCATCACACGTCGCAGGCCCGGGGATCCGTTCCGGGGTCGCGACACCAAAATTCCCAAAAATGAGATTTCAAAGTATTTCTTAGTGGGGACTTTTGGACCATTAAATCAAGCTTGAAAAACATGTTTTAAATCATTTTAAGGGTTTTAAAATATGAAACATAAAATGCCAAATAAAGATTCAAAACTTTTTAAACCAATGGCTTGCTTGATTTCTAAAAACTCTTTTCAAGTTTAATTGCATCCAATTTTAAAAACAAGACATGCATAAATTCATATTTCTACAAGACTAAAAACCAATGCATGTGTAAATCAAGATTTCAAGATTTTCTAAAATAGTGCAAGTGTGTGTAAATCAAATGATGCTAAAATGATAATGCATCCATCAAATTGCAAATACAAAATCCCTAACAATCTCCCCCTTTGCAATTTGATGGCAACTTACTCATCACTGAAATTACACACTAAGTCTTCAGCTCCCCCTAAGCTGGACAAGCCTTGAAATCTTCTTGGATGCTTCTTCTCTTAGCTTGGGCTCTTGGAATCTTTCTTCATTCTTCTTTATGCTTGGAGCTTGATCATTCTTCAAGCTTTCTTTTCATCTTCCTCTCTATGTGTAAGACCCCGACCCGAGTGAACCCGATTAGTACTAATTAAGTTGCGTGTTAGTGCTAAGCTTGATTAGTGATTTTGGCTAAGTTGGGTTTGGAATAGCTTTGATTCTAGTTTTGGGCTACTTTGAATGCTTTGGTAACTAGTAGGGCCCTTTGGGGGTTCCTTTTCATGACATTGCACATGTTTGGGGATTTATCGGAGATTTTTGCATTCATGGTTTTAATCCCGTTTTATTGGTATTGTTATTCCCTACAACTTTCATGTTGATCCCGTGTCTATTTGAGATCCCGAAACCCGATTTCATAGCCTTGAGGGCAAAACAGTCATTGCACATAAAATCTGTACCCAAAACTTGATATTCCCAAAACCCGCGAAACATATACTTTTCGAAAACTAGATATTTCGACGATCATTTCTTCCTTCTTCGTCGAATCCATCTGAGGTCCCGAAAGAGATGATTTCAGCCAAACTACCTTCTTTAGTTGTGGGACCCAATCCCATTTGTTAACAAAGGGAACCCTTCTTCCTCATTTCTCCTTCCATTTCCTTTTCCAGCACAAGAGTGGAAACCTAGGGTTTTTCTTGCAACTTCTTCTTCTTGCTTGCTTCTCCTTCTCTAATCCACACCAAGATTTGCATCAACCAATAAATGGAACTCACCAGCCTTTTCCTCATCTAGCAAGCTTCATTTTGATACCTTTTGTAAAGGAATCCATCAACTTTGAGACCTCCCTTGAGCTAGCCCTCTTCATTTGAAGGTCATCCAAGTAAGTCATCCCCTTCATCTTCTAGATTGGTATTCCTTTGGCCATAAAGAAGCTCCACCTTCATTATTGGAAGGTCTCCTTGTTATTTCATTGTTTGATCATTTTAGGGTTTTATTTTGGGATCTTCCTTGTAGCTTGGACCCTTATTTTGAGAGACTTGTTAGAGCTTGAGCTACTTGATTTGAAGACATAAGGCAAGTGAATGATTTGGTGTTTTAAGTTTTAAATGGTTGGTGAAGCATTTATGGATTTTCATGTTTTCATTAATATGTTTATGGTTGGAAATAAATGTTCTTGATGGAGTATTAAAGGACGCATTTATGGTCATAAAGACATGTTAGCTCATAGCAATTAATGTTTTCTTGTTTTGTCTTGAATATGTATATTGTGTGAAATGGTTTCCTTCTCCTCTTTGCTTGTATGGAATGTGATATGGATGGAGGAGAATGTGATGGATGTGGTTGGAGATTTGAGGTCATTTGAATGGAGATTTATACTCCTCATTTGATGTATGAAAGTGGTTAAGAAGGGGTTGTAAAAAGGAAGAGTTATTGTGGAGCTGAACTGGTCCGAATTCAGGTTCTGGACAGTTCACTCGAGCGACCATGACACTTCGCTCGAGCGACCTGTCCAGGAAAGGGTTCGGAGCATTCCAGTAGCTTGGTCGCTCGAGCGGACATCCCAGAACTCATTCCAGAGAGTTGTTCGTTCGAACGCATTTAAATATTCGCTCGACCCAATGACTTCGTTCGAGCGACCTCCACTTCGCTCGAACGAACCCACCCAGACAACCATTCCAGCGAGCGAACCCTCCAGTCCGCTCGAGCGATGCGGTTCGTCTGGCATAGGCTATGTTTGGGACAATGTTCAACTGTTTCAATGGTTGGGTCTATTCTCTGGGAACCCCTCTATATCAAGGAGATTTATTAAGCATTGTATGAGGCCATTTGAGGAAGAAACCATATCACAAAGATTTCATTCGAAGTTTTGAAACTTCAAGATGCATAAGGAGCCCGGAATGTCTTCAAACTCGAAGAGTACCAAATGGTCATTGGATTGACATACGGGGTCCCTATTCATTCTAAACGAATTTTTGAACCCGATACTTTACCCGTAATTCCAATTGTTTATTGTACCTTATCAACCCCGAGATTTATACTACATGTCTTGTTTTCCCGAAAGTATTGTTGTATACTTGAAATGGTTACTTGACCCGAAGTGCATTTGCACCACATGTTATGACAGTGTGCCCTTGAGCACCCCCGTCTTGCCCGTTTGTTTATGTATTCGTACTTGATTTACTTGCATATGTCTCGATTTGTTATTTGACCTATGAGTCGTCATCACTAAGCTTGGATACCTTGTCGGTTTGATCCACCGACTTGGAGATCCCTCTCCCGTCCCGCCAGCTGCAGTTTGGATCCCGACACCCGGTCTATTACCGTGGTCCCGTCCCGATACCCGGTTCGCTACCGTGGTCCCGTCCCGTATATTTATATTGTATATATGATTTGCATTGAATCTTCTCACTTTGTATGACTGAGATCAACGTCCCGTTATACTGTTGTCACTCTAGTGACAGAGGTCTTAGCTTTATGTGATTGCCATCTTGTTAGTTCCCGATTCCTTGGATACCTTATGTGTTTTATCTTGTTTACTTGTTTTCGAGCAAATGATTTATCTGTTTTATGAGAGTTCCTGTTTACATAGATTTCTATGCTTTTCAAGGTATTTCCTTTATTATTACTGAAAGTCCACGAGGATCCTAACCCTAGAGGGGGGGGGGTGAATAGGGTGTGCTACAATTGTGACCAATTTAAACCAATTTTAATTCTTAAACTAAACTAGTCACATGTGATGATAAATCAATCAATATGCGGAAGCTAAAACAAAAACAATCACCACATAGCAATCACCACAACACAATATTTATAGTGGTTCGGCCAACGTGCCTACATCCACTACCGGCTTGTGTCTCCAACACCCCACCGGATTCCACTAATTATGCTTTTTACTAGGCTAAGCAATAACCCTTCCAAAGTTGCTTTTCAAGGCTAAACAACAACCTCTCTATGTGCTTTTCTAGGCTTAGCAATAACCTTACAATATGCTTTTCTTAGGCTAAGCAATAACCTTACAATATGCTTTTATTAGGCTAAGCAATAACCTTACAAGTTGCTTTTCTTAGGCTTAGCAATAACCTTTACAAATAAAGATTTCTCAAAGAAAGTGTCTTCACAAAAGATCACTCTAAGAGATACAATTTTAGCTCAATGTAATTGCCTCTTAAAATAGGCGGATTTGAAAGTGAATAACAAACTCACACAAACACTCTAAGAATGCAAAGATGTATGCTAATGAGGTGTGTGTGTGATGACTTCAATCAAGATTAAAAAGGAAGCTTAATCAAATGTATGCCCAAGGCATTTCAAAGTTTAAGACTCATAAAAGATTTGAATGAAGTCTAATGCAAATCACATGTATGTTTAATAACTTGTTTATGATATGAAAATCAAGAATCACAAGTTGTAAGAAAAAGACTAACTTAGAACATGTGATGCATGTGCAATGTTGTTTTCAAAAGCAAATAGATTTTACTAATGTTTAAATGAATGAAAACAACAAGCAAGTTTCAACCAAGACAAAGAATCATGCATTAAAGGAAATCAAAGACTTTGGCTAAGCATGATTAAGTAAGTTTTAAAAAACAACTTGGATTGAAACCTAATGTGAAGAATCCAATCTTAATTAGACCAAAGATTAGAAGAAGAAAGGATTCTACACATCATAGTTATCATGTACAAAACCATTTACCAATAGCTTAAGCAAAACATGAAAACTATGATTAACAAAAGGTAGAGCTTACTTGGTTGTTTAACTCATTGATCCAAGCTTTAGCTCTCCTAATGACCTTCTAGCCTTTCCAACTTTATCCCCTTTCAATGGCTCCAAAATGCTCTCAAGGGTTCATGTGTTCAACACCAAAGAAGGTTGGAAAAGAATGGACTTTATAGCCAAAAAGTTGCCAACGGCTAGTTCTCGGTCGACCTAGACACAGGTCTCGGTCGACCGAGAAAGCACAACGGTCATATTTCTGACCGTTGGCCTGAAACAGTTCAAAAACTGTCCATTTGCCCTGCAGTGTTCTCGGTCGACCGAGACACAGGGCTCGGTCGACCGACGACACTGTCGGGCGAGTCCCTGGGCCAAAATTCCAACTTTTTCCATTTTCAAAGTTTTTCTTTGGTGGATCTTTTGGCCACTAAATCAAGCTTAAAAAACATGTTTTAAGGTATTCTAAGATGTTTAAAAACATGAGAAACACAAAGCCTAAAATGATTCACAAGATTAAAACCAAAGGCTAGCTTGATTTGAATACAACTCTTTTCAAATGAAATTGCATACAAAATGATTCTTTTTGTGAAGAATGTATGCAAGACTTAAACCTAAATACACAAGATGATTTTCCAAATGTAGTGCACAAGGAAATAGGTTTTCAAAAGAGTTTTGGGTTCTAAAACCAATGCATCCAAGTTTAAAACCAAAACATGCATAAAACAAAAGCTTTTCCAAATCTTAAAAGCTATGCATGGGTAAAACTAGATTTCAAGATATTTTAAATCAATGCATGTGTGTGAATTCAAAAGATGCCAATATGCAAATGCATCCATCAAATTGCAAATACAAAAGACCTAACAATCTCCCCCTTTGCAATTTGATGGCAACTTACTCATCATAGAATTTTCACACAAAGTCTTTAGCTCCCCCTTAGCTTGACAAGTCTTGAAATCTTGTTGGATGCTTCTTCTCTTAGCTTGGGCTCTTGGGCTCTTTTCTTCAATCTTCTTGATGCTTGGTGCTTGATCATTCTTCAAGCTTTCTTCTCATCTTCCTCTCTTTGGCCAAGCATTTTCTTTAGCTCCAAGCTTTCTTTCTTCTATTTGCTCTCCCCCTTTGACCATGCCTCTCTCTTCCTCGTGAGAACTTGAAGGCTTTCTCCCCCTTTGATGGATAGGAGATCTTCGAGTACTTGAACTCTCGAAATCTCTCCCCCTTTGATGAGTAGGAGATCTTTGAGTCACACTTGAACTCTCTCTCCCCCTTTGACATTAAATTGCAAAGGTACCTACACACATGAGACAAGAAGAATACCTTTAGTAGCACCTGTTAACAAATGAAATCGAAAATGAAATTCATAACAGGCTATCATGTATGTAAGTTATCTCTAAGGGCTCAAAGGCAATCCAAGGGTGAATTTGATCAAAACTAATACTTCCTATGAAGGTTTACACTCCCCCTCAATCCATTCTCTTCTTTTGTCAAACTTTGACAAGATATAACTATTAAATGCAAGAAGTAGATGGTTTAACCAAGTGAGGGTCAACTTCAAGGAAAGGATTAGATTCATTTAACTATAAAGCTCATATGATCAAATTACCAAAAGAGAGCAAGGTCATTAACGATCATGGATACCAATTGAAATAAACATATCAATTGAGATTAAAGGATGTGACTATAAACTCAATCACTCTAAAATGGATTTAAAAGTATAACTATTATGAGAAATCCAAATTAGAGCTATCCATGATATGGGGTTTACTCAAACATAGCATCAATCAATATTACTTATGAAAATCATATGCTATGTAAGTTTTGAACTCATTTCATTCAATCAATAAATATGACTATTAAAGTGCATGAAAGAGTGAAATGAAATTCAACCATGAAGCCAACCTCAAATAATAACCAACCAATATTATTAACACATAAACATGGTGGTCATGAGATATACCTATGAGAGCAAAAAGAGGTGGCAAACATGAGCATTATGATGCTAATGGTGTGTGACGTGGAACAATTATATAACTATGAAGATTAGTCCAAAGCACACAAGGTCTATCACATACACAAGATAAGATATCAATTGGATTATGAAATCAATGGAAAGTTATACCAAATGAAACCAATTGAATATGATAACATGATTAATAGCAAGGATGTGACAAACTTCCATCAAGCATCATTAGTGCATATTCATCACTTATATAGATATAACTATAGAGCATAGTGATGAACAATGGTAAATTGCAATGCAAAATAATATTACTTGGCAATGCATGCAATTTCCAAAGTGTCTAGATCATATGAATTCAACACTAAGATATCCATCAAACAAGAGATATAACTATGAAATACAAGGAATGGATTTCAAAGAGGTTCATATGATCAAGAACACTATTATGAAGTTGAAACATATATAGAGATGACAACATTAAGAAGGTATACATGAATCAACATCATAACCATCCATTAAAAGAAATGACTAGAAGACATAGAGGATGGATTTGGGTTCTAGTATGGTTTCTACAAAAATTACAAGTTCACAACCATACATGGAACCAAAAGTCATTTGCATATAAAAAGAATAACTAAATAAGCAAAGATGCAAACAACATACATTTCCATTTCTAAAGATAATGAAACCAAAAGAAAAAGGAAATGAGAATAATGGAACATGCTTAGATGAATATAACTAATGAGATTAAAAAGCATTTCCATTCAAAACAATCTTCAAATCATTTTGAAAAACAAAATCCAACAATGAGCATAAAGGAATGATTTTGAAGATCAATTATCAACATTGTATTTGAAAAGATATAACTTCATTAAAACACATACAAGTTGATTTTTCAAAACAATGTTCTCCATATAAAAGTATAACTTATAAATCCATGGAAAACTTGAATTGATTCAAATCATTTGTTCAAATAATCTTACTATGACATAAACACAAATGATTCAACAATTGATCATGAAGAGTCTAGCTATGAAAGCTTTTGAAATCACAATCAATTGATCATGTAAAGAAATGCAATGCAAGACATATGTGTGCAAAAGACAAATCAAACATGATGAAATTATAATCAAATGATTTTGAAAACCATGACATGTAACTTAGAATGGTGCATGAAACCAAAATCAAATGATCATAAAGAAGCAATGCATTTTAAGAAATCTAACTAAAAGAAACAAAATGCAAATGCAATCATGACCAACAAAGTGATTTAACTAATAAAGAGTAGGTTGGTCAATGAGGTTCAAGACCCTAAGGTTTGTCTAGGTAAATAACTTTAGGAATCCACCTAAGGTCTTGGGAGGGTTGAACTTTGAGGTCTATTTTGGACTTCTCACCAACTATAGGAGATTTAACTTGATAAATTTTCAATTTAGACTTATCACCATGATATTTAGATTTTACTAAATTTAGCTTGGAATGGTGATTTGTCTTTTGATGTTGGTGAGTTTTCTTCTTAGGGGATTGTTTCACTTTTCTTTTCTTCTTACTTTCTCCCTTTACTTGACTTTTGAATTTTAGATTTAACTTAGCAACTTTCTTCAAAAGTTCTTTCATGGGTTCATATAAGGGAGATAGATTGAGAAGCTTTTTGTTCTTAGATTCTTTCAAGCTTGGTTTAACTTGTTTAAGCCTTTTAGAATCTATCTTGGGAGACTCCTTGATTTTTAGTGTCTTACCCTTCAAGTTTGATTTTCCATTTTTGAGTTCAAAGATGGGTTTAGACACATGGCTTCTTTTCCTTAGTTTGCACTCAAACCTAAAATGTCCTTCAATGCCACAAAAATTACATTTGGTTTTGGGCAAAGGAGAAAGAGTGCTAGAGAATGAGGACTCACCTTTCACAAAAGTGTTGGTGAATTTAGGGTCATATGACATATTCCTATCAAATCCAATACCCGCCCTATCTCCATGAGATTTACCCAATTTGAATAATTTTTCAAGTTTCTCTTCACTTTGGGTAAACTTGCACTCATACTTTTGTTTATTGTTTTCAAGTTGAGTGACTTTGGTTATAAGGATTGAATTTTCATTTTTAACTTTTGAAAGTTCATATTCAATTTCCTTATATTTGCTTAGCTCTTCATTGGCAAGTTTTAATTCATGTTTAAGTTCATTAACAATATTAGATCCAAGTTCTTGTGATTTTAACTTACTTTTAATCAACTTGGCTTCTAAGTTGTTAAAGTCTTTATCTTGTTTTTTAATTGTATCTCTTAGGTTCAAATTTTCATTTGTAAGCTCATCACAATTTATCTTAATCTCATTTAATTCATCTTGAGCATTAGATAAATTTTCCTTAGAGATAGTCAATTTAGATTCAAGATTGTTAGAGTCTTTACCTTGCCTTTGTAATTGATCTCTTAGCTTTAAATTTTCCTTATTGACATTATCATAACCCATCTTTAATTCTTTTAGCTCATCTTGAATGTTAGATAGATTATTCATAGAGATCATGAACTTAGATTCTACACAATTTATTACTTCTTCTTTCTCTCTAAGTTCATCTTTTGAAGAGGCTAGCTCTTTGTTTAGCTTATTAGATTCTTCTTTTAAACTTCTATTTCTTTTATCAAGCTTTGAAGATAATGTATATAATTCATTATAGGCTTGTTGAAGATCATCTTCATCATACTCATTTTCTTCCTCTTTTGAGTCAACTTGATATTCATTTAATTGATGGTTTGAATCTCTAATAGAAGGAAGAGTGAGGGGTCTAGAAGAATCTACAAAGTCTAGCATAGTGGAGTCCATTCTAATGATTTTCAAATAAGCACTACTCTAGGGTTTTAACTCTAGGTTGTTACACCTAATCAAGAGTTCCAAACACTTGATCCTAAGGGATTAGAGCACTTGGCTCTGATACCAATTGAAAGTCCACGAGGATCCTAACCCTAGAGGGGGGGGGTGAATAGGGTGTGCTACAATTGTGACCAATTTAAACCAATTTTAATTCTTAAACTAAACTAGTCACATGTGATGATAAATCAATCAATATGCGGAAGCTAAAACAAAAACAATCACCACATAGCAATCACCACAACACAATATTTATAGTGGTTCGGCCAACGTGCCTACATCCACTACCGGCTTGTGTCTCCAACACCCCACCGGATTCCACTAATTATGCTTTTTACTAGGCTAAGCAATAACCCTTCCAAAGTTGCTTTTCAAGGCTAAACAACAACCTCTCTATGTGCTTTTCTAGGCTTAGCAATAACCTTACAATATGCTTTTCTTAGGCTAAGCAATAACCTTACAATATGCTTTTATTAGGCTAAGCAATAACCTTACAAGTTGCTTTTCTTAGGCTTAGCAATAACCTTTACAAATAAAGATTTCTCAAAGAAAGTGTCTTCACAAAAGATCACTCTAAGAGATACAATTTTAGCTCAATGTAATTGCCTCTTAAAATAGGCGGATTTGAAAGTGAATAACAAACTCACACAAACACTCTAAGAATGCAAAGATGTATGCTAATGAGGTGTGTGTGTGATGACTTCAATCAAGATTAAAAAGGAAGCTTAATCAAATGTATGCCCAAGGCATTTCAAAGTTTAAGACTCATAAAAGATTTGAATGAAGTCTAATGCAAATCACATGTATGTTTAATAACTTGTTTATGATATGAAAATCAAGAATCACAAGTTGTAAGAAAAAGACTAACTTAGAACATGTGATGCATGTGCAATGTTGTTTTCAAAAGCAAATAGATTTTACTAATGTTTAAATGAATGAAAACAACAAGCAAGTTTCAACCAAGACAAAGAATCATGCATTAAAGGAAATCAAAGACTTTGGCTAAGCATGATTAAGTAAGTTTTAAAAAACAACTTGGATTGAAACCTAATGTGAAGAATCCAATCTTAATTAGACCAAAGATTAGAAGAAGAAAGGATTCTACACATCATAGTTATCATGTACAAAACCATTTACCAATAGCTTAAGCAAAACATGAAAACTATGATTAACAAAAGGTAGAGCTTACTTGGTTGTTTAACTCATTGATCCAAGCTTTAGCTCTCCTAATGACCTTCTAGCCTTTCCAACTTTATCCCCTTTCAATGGCTCCAAAATGCTCTCAAGGGTTCATGTGTTCAACACCAAAGAAGGTTGGAAAAGAATGGACTTTATAGCCAAAAAGTTGCCAACGGCTAGTTCTCGGTCGACCTAGACACAGGTCTCGGTCGACCGAGAAAGCACAACGGTCATATTTCTGACCGTTGGCCTGAAACAGTTCAAAAACTGTCCATTTGCCCTGCAGTGTTCTCGGTCGACCGAGACACAGGGCTCGGTCGACCGACGACACTGTCGGGCGAGTCCCTGGGCCAAAATTCCAACTTTTTCCATTTTCAAAGTTTTTCTTTGGTGGATCTTTTGGCCACTAAATCAAGCTTAAAAAACATGTTTTAAGGTATTCTAAGATGTTTAAAAACATGAGAAACACAAAGCCTAAAATGATTCACAAGATTAAAACCAAAGGCTAGCTTGATTTGAATACAACTCTTTTCAAATGAAATTGCATACAAAATGATTCTTTTTGTGAAGAATGTATGCAAGACTTAAACCTAAATACACAAGATGATTTTCCAAATGTAGTGCACAAGGAAATAGGTTTTCAAAAGAGTTTTGGGTTCTAAAACCAATGCATCCAAGTTTAAAACCAAAACATGCATAAAACAAAAGCTTTTCCAAATCTTAAAAGCTATGCATGGGTAAAACTAGATTTCAAGATATTTTAAATCAATGCATGTGTGTGAATTCAAAAGATGCCAATATGCAAATGCATCCATCAAATTGCAAATACAAAAGACCTAACAATCTCCCCCTTTGCAATTTGATGGCAACTTACTCATCATAGAATTTTCACACAAAGTCTTTAGCTCCCCCTTAGCTTGACAAGTCTTGAAATCTTGTTGGATGCTTCTTCTCTTAGCTTGGGCTCTTGGGCTCTTTTCTTCAATCTTCTTGATGCTTGGTGCTTGATCATTCTTCAAGCTTTCTTCTCATCTTCCTCTCTTTGGCCAAGCATTTTCTTTAGCTCCAAGCTTTCTTTCTTCTATTTGCTCTCCCCCTTTGACCATGCCTCTCTCTTCCTCGTGAGAACTTGAAGGCTTTCTCCCCCTTTGATGGATAGGAGATCTTCGAGTACTTGAACTCTCGAAATCTCTCCCCCTTTGATGAGTAGGAGATCTTTGAGTCACACTTGAACTCTCTCTCCCCCTTTGACATTAAATTGCAAAGGTACCTACACACATGAGACAAGAAGAATACCTTTAGTAGCACCTGTTAACAAATGAAATCGAAAATGAAATTCATAACAGGCTATCATGTATGTAAGTTATCTCTAAGGGCTCAAAGGCAATCCAAGGGTGAATTTGATCAAAACTAATACTTCCTATGAAGGTTTACACTCCCCCTCAATCCATTCTCTTCTTTTGTCAAACTTTGACAAGATATAACTATTAAATGCAAGAAGTAGATGGTTTAACCAAGTGAGGGTCAACTTCAAGGAAAGGATTAGATTCATTTAACTATAAAGCTCATATGATCAAATTACCAAAAGAGAGCAAGGTCATTAACGATCATGGATACCAATTGAAATAAACATATCAATTGAGATTAAAGGATGTGACTATAAACTCAATCACTCTAAAATGGATTTAAAAGTATAACTATTATGAGAAATCCAAATTAGAGCTATCCATGATATGGGGTTTACTCAAACATAGCATCAATCAATATTACTTATGAAAATCATATGCTATGTAAGTTTTGAACTCATTTCATTCAATCAATAAATATGACTATTAAAGTGCATGAAAGAGTGAAATGAAATTCAACCATGAAGCCAACCTCAAATAATAACCAACCAATATTATTAACACATAAACATGGTGGTCATGAGATATACCTATGAGAGCAAAAAGAGGTGGCAAACATGAGCATTATGATGCTAATGGTGTGTGACGTGGAACAATTATATAACTATGAAGATTAGTCCAAAGCACACAAGGTCTATCACATACACAAGATAAGATATCAATTGGATTATGAAATCAATGGAAAGTTATACCAAATGAAACCAATTGAATATGATAACATGATTAATAGCAAGGATGTGACAAACTTCCATCAAGCATCATTAGTGCATATTCATCACTTATATAGATATAACTATAGAGCATAGTGATGAACAATGGTAAATTGCAATGCAAAATAATATTACTTGGCAATGCATGCAATTTCCAAAGTGTCTAGATCATATGAATTCAACACTAAGATATCCATCAAACAAGAGATATAACTATGAAATACAAGGAATGGATTTCAAAGAGGTTCATATGATCAAGAACACTATTATGAAGTTGAAACATATATAGAGATGACAACATTAAGAAGGTATACATGAATCAACATCATAACCATCCATTAAAAGAAATGACTAGAAGACATAGAGGATGGATTTGGGTTCTAGTATGGTTTCTACAAAAATTACAAGTTCACAACCATACATGGAACCAAAAGTCATTTGCATATAAAAAGAATAACTAAATAAGCAAAGATGCAAACAACATACATTTCCATTTCTAAAGATAATGAAACCAAAAGAAAAAGGAAATGAGAATAATGGAACATGCTTAGATGAATATAACTAATGAGATTAAAAAGCATTTCCATTCAAAACAATCTTCAAATCATTTTGAAAAACAAAATCCAACAATGAGCATAAAGGAATGATTTTGAAGATCAATTATCAACATTGTATTTGAAAAGATATAACTTCATTAAAACACATACAAGTTGATTTTTCAAAACAATGTTCTCCATATAAAAGTATAACTTATAAATCCATGGAAAACTTGAATTGATTCAAATCATTTGTTCAAATAATCTTACTATGACATAAACACAAATGATTCAACAATTGATCATGAAGAGTCTAGCTATGAAAGCTTTTGAAATCACAATCAATTGATCATGTAAAGAAATGCAATGCAAGACATATGTGTGCAAAAGACAAATCAAACATGATGAAATTATAATCAAATGATTTTGAAAACCATGACATGTAACTTAGAATGGTGCATGAAACCAAAATCAAATGATCATAAAGAAGCAATGCATTTTAAGAAATCTAACTAAAAGAAACAAAATGCAAATGCAATCATGACCAACAAAGTGATTTAACTAATAAAGAGTAGGTTGGTCAATGAGGTTCAAGACCCTAAGGTTTGTCTAGGTAAATAACTTTAGGAATCCACCTAAGGTCTTGGGAGGGTTGAACTTTGAGGTCTATTTTGGACTTCTCACCAACTATAGGAGATTTAACTTGATAAATTTTCAATTTAGACTTATCACCATGATATTTAGATTTTACTAAATTTAGCTTGGAATGGTGATTTGTCTTTTGATGTTGGTGAGTTTTCTTCTTAGGGGATTGTTTCACTTTTCTTTTCTTCTTACTTTCTCCCTTTACTTGACTTTTGAATTTTAGATTTAACTTAGCAACTTTCTTCAAAAGTTCTTTCATGGGTTCATATAAGGGAGATAGATTGAGAAGCTTTTTGTTCTTAGATTCTTTCAAGCTTGGTTTAACTTGTTTAAGCCTTTTAGAATCTATCTTGGGAGACTCCTTGATTTTTAGTGTCTTACCCTTCAAGTTTGATTTTCCATTTTTGAGTTCAAAGATGGGTTTAGACACATGGCTTCTTTTCCTTAGTTTGCACTCAAACCTAAAATGTCCTTCAATGCCACAAAAATTACATTTGGTTTTGGGCAAAGGAGAAAGAGTGCTAGAGAATGAGGACTCACCTTTCACAAAAGTGTTGGTGAATTTAGGGTCATATGACATATTCCTATCAAATCCAATACCCGCCCTATCTCCATGAGATTTACCCAATTTGAATAATTTTTCAAGTTTCTCTTCACTTTGGGTAAACTTGCACTCATACTTTTGTTTATTGTTTTCAAGTTGAGTGACTTTGGTTATAAGGATTGAATTTTCATTTTTAACTTTTGAAAGTTCATATTCAATTTCCTTATATTTGCTTAGCTCTTCATTGGCAAGTTTTAATTCATGTTTAAGTTCATTAACAATATTAGATCCAAGTTCTTGTGATTTTAACTTACTTTTAATCAACTTGGCTTCTAAGTTGTTAAAGTCTTTATCTTGTTTTTTAATTGTATCTCTTAGGTTCAAATTTTCATTTGTAAGCTCATCACAATTTATCTTAATCTCATTTAATTCATCTTGAGCATTAGATAAATTTTCCTTAGAGATAGTCAATTTAGATTCAAGATTGTTAGAGTCTTTACCTTGCCTTTGTAATTGATCTCTTAGCTTTAAATTTTCCTTATTGACATTATCATAACCCATCTTTAATTCTTTTAGCTCATCTTGAATGTTAGATAGATTATTCATAGAGATCATGAACTTAGATTCTACACAATTTATTACTTCTTCTTTCTCTCTAAGTTCATCTTTTGAAGAGGCTAGCTCTTTGTTTAGCTTATTAGATTCTTCTTTTAAACTTCTATTTCTTTTATCAAGCTTTGAAGATAATGTATATAATTCATTATAGGCTTGTTGAAGATCATCTTCATCATACTCATTTTCTTCCTCTTTTGAGTCAACTTGATATTCATTTAATTGATGGTTTGAATCTCTAATAGAAGGAAGAGTGAGGGGTCTAGAAGAATCTACAAAGTCTAGCATAGTGGAGTCCATTCTAATGATTTTCAAATAAGCACTACTCTAGGGTTTTAACTCTAGGTTGTTACACCTAATCAAGAGTTCCAAACACTTGATCCTAAGGGATTAGAGCACTTGGCTCTGATACCAATTGAAAGTCCACGAGGATCCTAACCCTAGAGGGGGGGGGTGAATAGGGTGTGCTACAATTGTGACCAATTTAAACCAATTTTAATTCTTAAACTAAACTAGTCACATGTGATGATAAATCAATCAATATGCGGAAGCTAAAACAAAAACAATCACCACATAGCAATCACCACAACACAATATTTATAGTGGTTCGGCCAACGTGCCTACATCCACTACCGGCTTGTGTCTCCAACACCCCACCGGATTCCACTAATTATGCTTTTTACTAGGCTAAGCAATAACCCTTCCAAAGTTGCTTTTCAAGGCTAAACAACAACCTCTCTATGTGCTTTTCTAGGCTTAGCAATAACCTTACAATATGCTTTTCTTAGGCTAAGCAATAACCTTACAATATGCTTTTATTAGGCTAAGCAATAACCTTACAAGTTGCTTTTCTTAGGCTTAGCAATAACCTTTACAAATAAAGATTTCTCAAAGAAAGTGTCTTCACAAAAGATCACTCTAAGAGATACAATTTTAGCTCAATGTAATTGCCTCTTAAAATAGGCGGATTTGAAAGTGAATAACAAACTCACACAAACACTCTAAGAATGCAAAGATGTATGCTAATGAGGTGTGTGTGTGATGACTTCAATCAAGATTAAAAAGGAAGCTTAATCAAATGTATGCCCAAGGCATTTCAAAGTTTAAGACTCATAAAAGATTTGAATGAAGTCTAATGCAAATCACATGTATGTTTAATAACTTGTTTATGATATGAAAATCAAGAATCACAAGTTGTAAGAAAAAGACTAACTTAGAACATGTGATGCATGTGCAATGTTGTTTTCAAAAGCAAATAGATTTTACTAATGTTTAAATGAATGAAAACAACAAGCAAGTTTCAACCAAGACAAAGAATCATGCATTAAAGGAAATCAAAGACTTTGGCTAAGCATGATTAAGTAAGTTTTAAAAAACAACTTGGATTGAAACCTAATGTGAAGAATCCAATCTTAATTAGACCAAAGATTAGAAGAAGAAAGGATTCTACACATCATAGTTATCATGTACAAAACCATTTACCAATAGCTTAAGCAAAACATGAAAACTATGATTAACAAAAGGTAGAGCTTACTTGGTTGTTTAACTCATTGATCCAAGCTTTAGCTCTCCTAATGACCTTCTAGCCTTTCCAACTTTATCCCCTTTCAATGGCTCCAAAATGCTCTCAAGGGTTCATGTGTTCAACACCAAAGAAGGTTGGAAAAGAATGGACTTTATAGCCAAAAAGTTGCCAACGGCTAGTTCTCGGTCGACCTAGACACAGGTCTCGGTCGACCGAGAAAGCACAACGGTCATATTTCTGACCGTTGGCCTGAAACAGTTCAAAAACTGTCCATTTGCCCTGCAGTGTTCTCGGTCGACCGAGACACAGGGCTCGGTCGACCGACGACACTGTCGGGCGAGTCCCTGGGCCAAAATTCCAACTTTTTCCATTTTCAAAGTTTTTCTTTGGTGGATCTTTTGGCCACTAAATCAAGCTTAAAAAACATGTTTTAAGGTATTCTAAGATGTTTAAAAACATGAGAAACACAAAGCCTAAAATGATTCACAAGATTAAAACCAAAGGCTAGCTTGATTTGAATACAACTCTTTTCAAATGAAATTGCATACAAAATGATTCTTTTTGTGAAGAATGTATGCAAGACTTAAACCTAAATACACAAGATGATTTTCCAAATGTAGTGCACAAGGAAATAGGTTTTCAAAAGAGTTTTGGGTTCTAAAACCAATGCATCCAAGTTTAAAACCAAAACATGCATAAAACAAAAGCTTTTCCAAATCTTAAAAGCTATGCATGGGTAAAACTAGATTTCAAGATATTTTAAATCAATGCATGTGTGTGAATTCAAAAGATGCCAATATGCAAATGCATCCATCAAATTGCAAATACAAAAGACCTAACAATTACATGTTGTTGTATCTTTTCATTCTCTTGCCAGACCGCCGTGTCTGACCCTTTTGCTTTGGTACTCAGGTCCCGTTGCCGGCTACCTTGAGGAGGAGCCGGAGGAGGCGGTAGGTGAGCCGCAACCTCAAGTCGAGTGGCGTGCCGACAATGTCATGTAGACATCGGGTTGCTAGTAGAGACGTAACATTTTGAGGGGAACTATTTAACCACCCTTATGGATTACTGTTTTGTTTATATTGGCCTTTGTTGGCCTCTAGTTTTGGGGATTGTAAATAAGTGACCTTTTGTTAAACTTTAACTTACTTTGGGTAACATATTGTTTGAGCATTGCTCATTCTGGTACTGTCACGCCCCCAAACCAGAACCTCGGGGGCGCGAATGGGATTAAGCATAAATATATTTTTCTCACAAGATCCGCGTGTGTGAAGACCATGGTTTAAAAAACCGGCCGAGACCGGTTCATCTCGGCCGAGATATTCAAAATCTCGGCCGAGATGAATATAAAGCATTCAACCCTATTTGGGCCTAGGCCCATCAGGCCTCACCAAAACAGATTAGCTGGATGATTATAAACCAATGGGCTGGATGATGTAATGCAATTTGTTGGATATTACAAGAGGCCCCCACTATATGCATCTCTCTGTAAAAATAGCAATGGGTTAGATAAACAAGGCCCACATTGCTTAGAAAAAGATGTCCATGGTCAGGGTTTGGATCAGCCAGTAGAAGGCTTGGCCCACCGCAGTATCCATATGTTCGGTCTAAAAGGTTGAGCCAGGGTTAGGATCAGCTAGTGGGTTTAAAAGTTTAGTTCCAATATCAGTTGAGCCAGGCCCACATAATGTACGGATTGAGTGGTTAGATATGTGGTAAGAAATATTTTGGCCCCAATTACTGAAATAGTCTGGCATTACGGTTAATTACCTAGTTTTGTCACTGTTGTATTAAGGCCTCTAGCCCAATATTGAGAAAGCTTTGGTGGGGTTAAATGGGGACTCAGTGACACTTAGAGCAAGTTTGGTGGTAACTTTAATAGGTTCACAACTTTATTTGATGATTAAGTTAGTATTAAATGATGATTGATATGTTATCTTTATCTTCTTATATTTGACACTAATGAATTGATCATGAGCAGAGCATCAATAATGTTTGCATTATATGAAATACTGGAAAAAAGACAGTGAACTGCGAGTCTGCGACACAGACAGGACTCATAACTTAAGGTGACCGAGATTTTGATTTATTGTTGTTACTAATGGAAACAAATATAGTTTTCCAGCATTTTCTAATATTCTGAATTTTTTGGATATTTTTGCGAATTTTTTTGGATTAAAAAAAAATTCACACCGCGATGACCGCAACGGACCGATATCCGCGACCGATACCGATATCATATCGGTTTTTCGGCCCGACCGATACCGCGACCGAGACCGAGATTTTAAACCATGGTGAAGACAACACATTTTGAATATTTCGCGGAAGCTTTCGTGGCGTTGCAACCCGGAGCCCGTGGCCATCGGATTCTGCGTCGCACTCAACCTTTAGCATATAGCTATTATATCAAGAATCATACCAGACTGGAGTAAACCATCACAACAAAGTACAGGGCTGACAGTAACAGGATATTACATTCCCATATATGTTCAAGTTACAAATTAACAATGTACATTAATTAAGAAACCCAAGAAAAGGCTAATAAAAGCCATACAACAATAAGCTATTAACCACTACCCCAAATATGACATAACTCCGATGTCAAGCTCAATGTCTACGTGACATAGCCGACAAACCAACCTGCAAAGCATGGCTCCACAGCCAACAAAAGCACTCAACTCGGGATGAAGAAGTCTGGACTTGAGTACCAAAAGTAGTGGGTCAGACACGACGGTCTGGCAGGTGGATGAAAAGATAATAAATATAATGAAGAATAAAACGTATGATAAATCATGCTATTTGATCAGAATGCTGCATATAATTAAACGGGTGAAAAATCATGAATCTCGAACAAAACATGTATTCGTTTCAAACATGGGTAAACCTGAAGATCTAATAAAGCATATGTTCATTTACATTATCTATAAAAGGCATAGATATTTGACAATCGGGTGTTCGTCTAAAGCATGTGTAAATATAGTGGTTTGACAAAACAAACGTTCATTTGAGACTTAAGTAAAAACATAAGTATACAACAAACCGAGTATTCATTTAAAGCATGTGTAACCAAATAAATCTGACAAAACTAATGTTCATTTAAACATATTTCAAAGCATGGGTATTCAACAAATCGGGTATCATTTAAAAACAAGTATAAACATAGGAATCTGGCAAAACGCGTGTCGTTTAAAACATATTTCAAAGCAAGGATATTTAACAATTCGGGTATTCATTTAAAACAGGTATAAACATAGATATCTGACAAACCAAATGTCATTTAAAACAAAGCACGGATATTTAACAATTCAGGTATTCCTTTAAAACATGTGTAATCATATAAATCTAGCAAAATCATTGATCGTTTGAAACATATGCAAAAGCATGGGTATTCACCCAACCGGCATTTATTTAAAACATGTGCGTGTACAAAGAACAGAAAATAATATAATAACATTAACTGAATTCACTTTGGAGACTATTAACACTTGTTTAAATAATAACTTTCATAAAGGAAATGAATTATTTATCGGAAGACAATAAGCAATATAAAACATGTTGGGTATCCAAGGAATTGGGAACTAGCAAGATGACAACCACACGAAGCTAAGTCTTCTATCACTAAGGTGATAGAGCAATAACTAGGCCCTGATCTCAGTCACTCGAGGTGAGGAGAAACAGGGGATCTCATATAAATACATATACATATACATATACTATACATGACCACGGTAGCGAGCCGGGCATCGGGGACCATAGTAGCAATCTGCGGCATCGGGACAAGACCACGGTAATAACCGGGTAGCGGGATCCAAACTGCAGCTGGCGGGACAAGAGGGGGATCTCCAAGTCGGTGGATTAGACCAACAAGGTTATCCAAGCTTAGTGGTGCCGACTAATAGGTCAAATACAATCAATACATATACAAGTAAATCATGTACAATAAATAAGCAGGCAAGACGGGGGTGCACAAGGGCACACTGTCATTTCATGTGGTGCAATGCACTTCAAGACAAGTCACTAATTCAAGTGTAATTCATTGCTTTCGGGAAAAACAAGACATGTAGTATAAGTCTCGGGATCGATAAAGTACAATAAACAATTGACATTTCGGGTAAAATATCGGGTTCAAGATTTATTCGAAGTGAATAGGGATCCCGTATGTCGATCTAATAATAATTTGGTACTCTTGAGTTTGGGGACATCCCGGGCTCCTTATACACTTTGAATTTTCAAAACTTCGAATGACATCCTTGTGATATGGTTTCTTTCTCGGATGGCCTCATGCAATGCCTAGTGAATCTCCTTCGATTGACAAAGCTCAGCATTCGAGCGAACCGGAGAGTTCGCTCGAGCGAGGAGCTCTCCGAAACCTGGGAAATTTCAGTCACCTGGCGGTTAGGTAGCGGTTAGCGGCCGCTGGGATGGGCGGCTAGCGGTTGGCTGACTGCGCAGCTGACCGCGGCTGGGCTGAGAAATGCAGCTTACTGGAAAGCTAACCGCCAAGGTGCAGTTAGCTGGCGGTTAGCCGCCGATGGGTTCGGCGGTTAGCTGCTGGCTAACCGTGGAGCTGACCGAGTTTTCAGGTGGAGAAGGGTGTTCTCTGGAAAAGTAACCGTGACATTTCGGCTAGCTGGCGGTTAGCCGCCAGTCACCAGACGGCTAGCCGCCGGGTGACCGCAGGCTGACCGCCAGGTGCGGGAATCACCCACTGTGTTCAGATTTAAGCACTTTCTGCTCCTCCAAACCATTCTCCTCACACTACAAAAAAAAATGTCTTAATGAGTCACTTTTAAAGTATCTTAAAAAGTGGTTTGTGTTGCTTTTCTGATTACAATGCAAGCGTCTTATCTGCCAGCGTCACTAAAAGTTCGCAAAAGCGTCTCAAGAAATACATTTGTTGTGTCAGTTTCTGTTATCAAAGTGACACAAAAAAAATGGTTACTTGTGTCACTTTAAACCCAAAAGTGACACTGAAATAACTTAAAAGCGTCACAAGAAAGATAACTTTGTTGTCTCCCTTTTCAAAAGTAGTAATCAATATGTTGTTTTCAGACCAAAAGTAACATAAGTAGTCATCAGTTGTGACGGTTTCCATAGAAGCGAGATACCATCCATTTTTTTTAAAAATAAAAATGCAATATATACATTACTAATAACATGCTCCAGTATGGATACACTTTCAAATCACTAAACCTGCCTTACAGAAGATGCAAAAAAATATAGATAGCAACATTCAATAAGAACCATTTCATTAATTGGAAATTAATCACCATTCACATTAAGGAACGTACTTGCTCATCCACGCACTAAATCAAACAAACTATTCAAAACATAGCCAATTTGAATCCATCCATAATCCAAACTATTTACATTAACCTTCGAATTCGTAACCAAAGCATCACGACTCGTAACCAAAACCTTCACAAAAGCATCCAAAAAAAGGCAAGCTACATTGTAAACAATTTCCGGAAATCCCTAACTAACCAAAATTAACTTAATCTAATTAGTAGATCCACTTAGCAAAAGGCATTCCATCTCCGTTTAATTAAGTTCTTCATTCACCTACAAAATAATAACAATTTGACTATGTATCAATAATATAATCAAGTAAGAAGGAGAGTTTAACCAACAATATCAAGGATTCATGTTAAAAAGAAAACATTTTGTCACTAGAGAAAGAGCAATTGAAACACTAGCAGTTCACATGTCATAAGATCATAGTAGCAAGCAAACTAGGAGCAATCAGTAACATCTCAAGCGTGTTAAACAGCGTGGCACAAAAAGAACAAGCAAAATTGTCATATGATATGAGATAAAAGAAATGCACTGCCTGCTCCATATGAAAGTGAAAATGAAAAACAACATTCTCAATGGAAAGTGAACTTACCAACAATTAGTTCACAACCAAAATTTGCACGTCGAACAGCCTCTTGTGCTTGTTGTTCATCAGTCAAAAAGTTGTCTGCTGTTTCATTTTGCAGGGTTTGTTTTTTAACTGCATCTCACAAATATGATCACTTGTTTTTTTTTTCTTTTTTTTTTAAATGCCAAACCGGATGGGAATTACAGCATTTGGTACACTCACTTGGTATGCTTACCAAGAAAAATGAATGATTACAAATGAACTTGCAAGAGCTTCACAAATGTAAGAAAGATTACAAATAAATAATTGCATGAGAAGTAGTACAAATAAAGAACTGCATGACTTGCACAAATGTGTGAATGATTACAAATAAAGAATTGCATCTAAAAATAAAGACGTGGATCAGCTCTACAAAAATGCAACCTCGTATGGGGAATTCTAGTACCTGACATGCTAACCGATATCACGTAGCCTATAAAAAAACCTTCATATCAAGTCGACGTTTGACGCTTGCGATGAAACCACCACACGATGCCATTGCTTGAGACCTGCTGGACCAACCCACTACCATACTCACAGTCATCATGTGCAATGCACAACCCGAGTCTTGAATTGTTGTTCAATGTAAAATATCCCCTATTCTGTTTTGATTTCTCCAAACCTTTCTTTCTCATGGCATTGCTTGACAACATCATCAAGCTCAGGGAATGCTGACAAAAGGAGCAGTTCTAGGAGGTCGAGTGCCACGCTTCAAGCGAACAGGGGACTGCATAATTGAAACCAAAGCACATGTAGGAAAAGAAGACTGGAATCATAGACAAACAAATGATGGAAAGTATAACCAGACCATATTGTTCAAAAGGGAAAAAAATACTTGGAGTAATAAATCAGCACTCTTTTAAAAAAAAATCAGTTCAACTAAATCAAGCGAAAGCTCAACAGATTTATATGTTGCACAAGTCAGTAACAATTGACACACTGACTGACATGGATGTAAATCGCGGTAAGTGGCTATACCAAATGCGAAATGGCTATAACACTACACTTGAATGCAAACAAACCTGAACATAAGAGAAAAAAAATTAGAATTGAAGAAGCACACACAAAAATGGAAATTTAAGCTGCACATAGTGGATAACATGTCAGCAATTTACTCATGTTAAAGTTGCAAAATATAAAATAGTATCGCATTACTAGCATTACATAATTTCACCATGGTAATAGGTTTAACAACAAAGAAGAAAAGGCCACAAGGGAACATTAAAATATTAGAGAGAGAGAGAGGGGAGGAGATGGACAGGGGTTGGGGGGCTGGCATGCGTATTAAAAGGTTTCCTCTCCTTAGTTGAAACTCATGCTGTGTTCTCAACAATTTTACATTTTGCCATGCAAATTGATTGAGGGCATATATCACTGAAAGATAATGCATATCAGGTCTGGAAAGAGATATACATGGCTGATTTGTGCTAAACCAGAGTTTTAAAAACTTAAAAACAGATTTGAAATCAGCCATTAAACCATGCATTAAAACCCATGAAATCATGACCAACATGTTCCTAAATCAAGGAGTAGATAGTAATCTATTATAATAGATTACTATCTACTCCTTGATTTAGGAACATGTTGGTCATGATTTCATGGGTTTTAATGCATGGTTTAATGGCAGAGCACACAAATCATCAAGGTAATTACCTTGATGATTTGTGTGCTCTGAAACTTTGAAAAGAGAAGCTTTAAGGCTCTGAAATCCTCCTGCAATCTACAACCCAGGTGCAGGAATTTTGTGCAGATTTCTTCCTTTGGTCTTCTCTCCTATTCCACTTCCAAATCTGATTGGTAGTGATGGTGGGATCAAATAATGGAGTCCTAAGAATGGATTTCTGAATCACTCTTTGTGGAATAATTAGTTGCTGGTCTTCTCTCTCCAGGAAGAAGAAGAGGGCAGCAAGATGGCTTGGGCGTGAGTTGTGTGTATGTTCCTCTTGGACGGCCAAGGGGATTATATAGGGATTCACGCCCCTTGGGTTTCATTCCAGCCATACTAGGGTTTTTAATCCATGTTGCACGCCCAAGGGAGTCCTTCCTAATTAATGAGATTCCATTAAGGAATCCTCTTTCTAATAGGAATGACCTTTCCCAAAAGAATTAGCAACTAATCCTCTTGGTTGTGCAACACTTACTAATTTAGGAAATTAAAATTAGTAACCCTTAATAATAGGAATTCTTACCCAAAGAGGAGTCTTACCTTCCAAGTAAAGATACTTAATCAAACTTGGAAACCTCACACAATTGTCCCCACATGTGGCTGGCCCACAAAGTAGCTAAACACACCATGGCCCACATGTTAATAATTTAGCTAGAGTTAAATTCATGTATGCCCATAAGAGCCTATTAGAATTTAAACTCAAAATTATTCTTCCACAAAAATAATTCAATCACATATCATCTAATTAGGAAACCATGCCAAAATAGGAAAGTGGCTAGAAGAGGGACCAAAAGACATATTTGCCCTTGGCTCCCAAAATGACCAAAATGTCCATGCTAACCCTATAGCAACATTAAGATCATTTTAACCCTAACTCATTCCACTAAAGAGTTATGGTTGCACTCCAGGGACAAATATTAAATTCAAATTAAGCTCATCATAAATAGACGATAGTCTTCGACCTACCAAGCACAATGACCACAATGCCCCTCTATGTAACATCCATAATCAAGTAGGTTAACCGATGTACTATCTACCTTCTTGATTACATCTCAACCTTAGAACTTCATACCCTTGACCTAATCATCATCCGGATATCATTCTCTTGATCCAGGGAGCGACCCACAAGTTCAATATCCATATGGAACATCCATATACTAAGATCTTTGATTATGATGATTAATCGGATAATTCTAAGGGGACGATCATTCCATCTCCCGATGGCATAGATTCCATATTGCATTTGCACGTCCCAACTAATCAAGCCCGAGCACCCAAAACACAGAGCTGTTGACCCATGTACAGGATCTCACCCACAGTGAATTAAAGCACAAGAACTTGACTTCGTCAGTTCATCCACAAATGCTCAAGATTAAGAGCACTGGTCACTCAGTAGCAAGAGGTGATTTGATCTCTCTCTGCGATAGTACTATTTTAGAGATCACACCTACAGATGGTCCGGTTCAATGCATGACACATGCACCAATGAGATAAATCCGGGAAAGACCTCCCGTGACTAAGGTAAGTCACCCTGAACATAGGAGAGTTTCTCATTATAACTTATACCAAGATGAAGTGCCCAACTCCACCTTTCAGTTATGAACATATTAGTTGTTTCCAGTATCCATGACTCAGACCTTTCTGTGTGCAGCCACTGCACACCTAAGTCATTTACTTGAAAACAATGGGCCTTATACAACCATACATATACACAAGTAATAAGAGAAAGATGTCATTCCATTAAATAACCAATAAATATCCAGTTACAGAGATGAAAGTGCAGTCAGTGGGCTTTAGGGCATACACCAATCCCAACAATCTCCCACTTGCACTAAAGATCACTGCGACCTAACCTAACTCCCATAGACTCAATATGTGAAGAAAACACTTTCTCAGTAAGAGTCTTAGTAAATGGGTCAGCTAAGTTATCTGCTGAGGCAATCTGCTCTACCAGCTAAGAATGTACTGCTTCCATGGTATAGCCCCTCCTGATTGAGTAAAGACGTATCCCGAGGTAGACTTTCTGCTATCTACATCCGTCTGGAAATCAGAATCTGTATACGCCTGTGGCGTTAGATCATCTGCTTGGTAGGTTAGCATATAATCTTTCGTTCTCCGAAGATACTTGAATATATGCTTAACTGCTGTCCAGTGCATTGGTCCAGGGTTTGACTGATATCTACTAACCATGCCAACGACAAAGCAGATATCTGGTCTAGTACACAACATTGCATACATGAGGCTTCCAACAGCTGAAGCATATGGTACTCTACTCATGCTTTCTATCTCCTCGGGTGTCTTCGGACATTGATTCCGAGATAGTGGTACTCCATGTCTAGAAGGTAGCAAGCCCTTCTTGGAGTCATGCATGTTATACTTGACCAATATCTTCTCAATATACGAAGATTGTGATAAGGCTAACATCTTGTTCTTGCGATCTCGCATAAGCTTGATCCCTAAGACATAGCTTGCCTCACCTAAATTCTTCATCTGAAATTGAGATGATAACCAAACCTTTGTAGACGACATCATGCCAACATCATTTCCAATGAGTAATATGTCATCCACATACAGGACTAAAAATGCAACTGCGTTTCCACTCCCTTTCTTATACACGCATGGTTCATCAATGTTTTTGATCAAAGCCAAAGGACTTGACTGCCTTATTAAACTTGATGTTCCATGCCCTAGATGCTTGCTTAAGTCCATAAATGGACTTCTTAAGCTTACAGACCATGTTCTCTTGGCCACCAGCAATGAATCCCTCTGGTTGCATCATATAGATGCATTCGTCAAGACTTCCATTAAGGAAAGCTGTCTTGACATCCATCTGCCATATCTCGTAGTCATAATGACATGCAATGGCTAAGAGAATCCTAATGGATTTAAGCATAGCCACTGGTGAAAAGGTTTCCTCATAATCGATACCCTCTTTCTGAGTATATCCTTTCGCCACCAGTCTTGCTTTGAGGGTTTCAACCTTCCCATCCACTCCTCTCTTTCTCTTGTAGATCCACTTGCACCCTATGGGTTTGATCCCTTCAGGTGCATCCACAAGTTCCCAGACTTGATTGGAATACAGAGAATCCAATTCAGATTTCATCGCTTGCTGCCACATGTCAGCATCTATATCCGTTACTGCTTCATCGTAACTAGTAGGATCCTCAACCAAATCCTCGGAGTCTGTCATAAAAGACACTCCTAGGTATCTATCTGGTGGTCTAGAAATTCTCCCACTACGACGAGGCTCCGGAGTGTTAAAAGGAATGTCTTGATTTTCTACACTCTCAGGTTCTGGCACAGATGTTGCAGGAGTTTCTGAAAGAATCTCCTCAATGGTTTCTTTACAACCAAGCTCTTGGCGCATCATGCAATCATCCTCCAAGTATCTAGCATGAGTGCTGATAAGCACTTTTTGCTCCTTTGGATGATAAAAGATGCCACCTCTCGTTCCCTTTGGATACCCAATGAAGTAGCACATTTCTGATCTGGGTTCTAGCTTGGTAGCTTTGTCATTCAGTACATAGGCTGGACAACCCCAAATGTGGATATGTCTTAAACTAGGTTTTCGACCTGTCCACATTTCTTGAGGTGTCCTAGGTACTGATTTAGAAGGTACCAGAATCAAAATGTATGCTGCTGCTTCTAGGGCATATCCCCAAAATGATATGGGTAGGGTTGCATGACTCATCATGGACCTTACCATATCTAGAAGGGTACGGTTTCTTCTCTCCGCTACACCATTTTGCTGGGGTGTACCCGGTGCAGACAACTGAGACACAATCCCATGTTGTGTGAGGTACTCCTTGAACTCACCTAGGAGGTACTCGCCACCTCGATCAGATCGAAGAGCTTTGATATGTTTCCCTAGTTGTAGCTCCGCCTCAGCCTTGAATTGTTTGAACTTATCAAACGCTTCAGACTTGCGTCGCATTAGGTACACATATCCATACCTAGAGTAATCATCGGTGAAGGTGATGAAATACTCATAACCTCCTCTAGCTAGTTTGTTCATAGGACCACACACATCAGTGTGAACCAATTCTAACAACTCCTTTGACCTTAGTCCCTTCGCAGAGAATGACCTTTTGGTCATCTTTCCCATGAGACATGATTCATACTGAGGTAAAGGTTCGAGATCCAATGAGCTCAAAGGCCCATCCTCCACCAACCTCTGAATCCGTTTTAGGTTAATGTGACCCAAACGTAAGTGCCAAAGATAAGTGTCATTGGTCGAAGATACCTTCCTCTTTAGGGAAGTTGAGCTTTCTAGTTGTACATTGTGCAGTGAGGGAGCAATAGGATATATATAAAATAAGTTATCATGCATTCTACCGGAACATATAATATTTCCATCTCTACCGATATCAACACCAGAATGGAAAGAAACTGAATAATTAAATTCAATGAGTCTGGAAACTGAAATTAAATTCTTCCTTATGTCCGGAACATAGATAACATTATTTAAAACTAATATCCTATTTTGCGGAAAATATAAGGTAACTGCTCCCACTGCAACAACCCATATCTTTGCTCCATTTCCAACTCTAAGATCAAATTCTCCTTTCTCAAGCCTTTTCATTATCTGAAACCTCTGCAATGAATTGCATATGTGATTAGTGGCTCCAGAGTCTACTATCCATGAATCAGTAGAATCAACCACATGACAGGTTTCAATGTAATAGGAAGGAGATATACCTTTCTTATCAGAGCCTAGGAGCTTGGGACAATCTTTCTTCCAGTGACCTTTAAGGCCGCACTTGAAGCATTTCCCTTTGGGCTTTTCTCCTGTGCCTTTGTCCTTCTTACCAGCATTGCCCTTTTTCTGCCCTTTTCCCTTACCCTGCTTCTTCTCGAACTTTTTCCCTTTCGGGTTCAGTTTAGAGGAAGACTGGGAAAAATGAGCTTGGCCTTTAGGCTTCATGATGGCCTCTGCCGCCTGGAGTTCTTTCATTAACTCAGAGAGAGTCATGTCCAACTTGCTCATGTTGAAGTTGAGCTTGAACTGGTTGAAAGACTCCGGTAGAGTTTCTAGAATCATATTAGTCTGACTCCCCGCATCAATCTCAGCCCCAAGGATCTCAGCTTCATTGAAACAATCCATCATCTTGAGCATATGCTCTCTGACAGGTGTTCCCTCAGCCATCCTGGTATTCATAATTGTCCTTAAAGCAGCTTGCCTAGCTGGCCTGCTTTTGTCTGCGAACATCTCAGACAAGGACAACATGATATCTGCAGCTGTGTCCATTTGCTCATGCTGCGTTTGCAACACGTTGGACATGGAAGCAAGCATATAACATTTGGCCATGCTATTAGCCTTTTTCCATTTCTTTTCAGCCTCTAGCTGGTCATCTGTAGAATAATCATCAATGAAAGGACAGGGTTCCGACAGAACATACTTGTACTCCTCAGCGGTGAGTACTATGTTCAGGTTTCTTTTCCAGTCTACGTAATTAGGGCCAGTCAATTTGTTCTCACGCAGAATACTCATCAATGGGCTAAAAGAGTCCTTCCCCATCTCTCTGGATATATAACAGGTTTATAATTAGACAGGCAGTATATATGTAACATGTATATGGTGCTTGTAATAAAAGGAAAAACATGCACAAGTCTTTTTACATTATTTCACCCTAAAATAATGTATCAGTGTCTCAACCTCCTCATAGACCCTCCATCGAAGGGATGGCCGAGCCTACAGTAACGTTGAGTTAAGGTCTGCTTATTTGGATCATCACTGTCTGGATACGCATACCCAGTGATGGTCCAATCACTGATTGGTTTGGCCTCATATGACAAATAACACTAACTCCTAGGGAGAGGTTATTACCGTCTTATGTCAAGTGTATTACCATCTCTTATGAACGTTCCCAGAATGTCTATGACTTAAGTCTTCCGAAGGGAAGAGACTTTAATCCAACCTAGAAGTGATCTTTAGTAAAGAGCTCCACCGAAAGGATGGCCGCTCCCACCAACGCTTCATTGACATTCTATAGAAGTGATCTTTAGTAAAGAGCTCCACCGAAGGGATGGCCGCTCCCACTAACACCTCATTACGAATATTCACATTAGTTCACCTACTAATTCATCAAAGTGATCTTCAGTAAAGAACTCCACCGAAGGGATGGCCGCTCCCACTAACACTCCAATGAGTTAGCATGAACCGAAATTGGAAGGCCGTGGGGTTTTTCCAAACCCCTCTCCCACTTGATTATTTAACACTAGGGTTTTGAAAAACACTTTTGATCGTTACTCAAACCTTGTTTAAATCTAGCAAACTTGGTTAACAATTTTCATGACTCAATTGCTTAAGTCATCTCAAAAAAATAACCTTTGCTTTAAAACATATTGAGTAAAGATCCTGGGACCAATGGGTTATGGGCCCACTAAGGTATCAACATATTGGATTTTAAGTTGGCCTCTTATGGAAACTAAGGGTACCAAGGTAAACTAAACCCTATCCAATTTTAAACCTTAGACAAATAGAAGGTGCTGGTCTAAGAGCCGTTTAAAAACAATTTGCCAATTAAAACCAATCCAATATAGAAAGATGCCAATTTTAAGACCTAGTGGTGGCCATGTTTCTAGGTGATAAACATAGCAATTATATAAAGCATTAAACATGCATTCCATATATAAAAGCTAATTAAAGAATGCAATCCTTGATGGCTCCCTGCTCTTCGGACTTCAAATCCTTTTCCAATAAGGAAACTTGGTAAAGAGTCCTTCTTGCGCTAGGAAACCTTCAATGCCTCCATCACCATGGGACCCGGTTTGTTGCAACCTTCCTTGCTTGAAACTTTCCTTTTTGTTGCTTGTTACAATAAATCAAATTTATACAAGCAACTCAATGAAAAACAAAAACCCAAAAATACATTGGAGATTCCTATGCTTTTCAAGAAAGCTTACATCAAGACTAATTGAAATAAAGACAAGGAAATAATTACAACTTCCTATGATTGCTATCCGCGCAATCGTACATATTTCAACTAATAAAATCACATCCAAATCCACACAAACATGCGAACCATCAAGGATGCAATATATGGCTGCAAACAAAGAGGTTAGTGCATGCAATTGTGCTTGGAACAGCACTATTCATCATCCTGAAATTAATTCCAGCAATCTGGAAAAATTCCTGCACACTACTAATGTGATTCCAGCAGCCTAAAACAGAAAACTGCACACTACAAAATCAATTCCAGCAGCATAGAACTAATTCCAGCAGCATGCAATTTCTGTAGCATGGAATTCCAGCAGCACAGAAACAATTCCAGCAGCATGCAATTTCTGTAGCATGGAATTCCAGCAGCACAGAAACAATTCCAGCAGCATGCAATTTCTGTAGCATGGAATTCCAGCAGCATACAAACCATTCCAGCAGCATACAAACAATTCCAGCAGCATAAAATAAATTTCTGCACTCCTAATAGGCAGCCACCATGCCCTTAATGAATCTAGGAATGTAAGAAACACAACATGGGATCATGATCTCACATGGTTAGGCTCTGATACCATTGAAAGATAATGCATATCAGGTCTGGAAAGAGATATACATGGCTGATTTGTGCTAAACCAGAGTTTTAAAAACTTAAAAACAGATTTGAAATCAGCCATTAAACCATGCATTAAAACCCATGAAATCATGACCAACATGTTCCTAAATCAAGGAGTAGATAGTAATCTATTACCTTGATGATTTGTGTGCTCTGAAACTTTGAAAAGAGAAGCTTTAAGGCTCTGAAATCCTCCTGCAATCTACAACCCAGGTGCAGGAATTTTGTGCAGATTTCTTCCTTTGGTCTTCTCTCCTATTCCACTTCCAAATCTGATTGGTAGTGATGGTGGGATCAAATAATGGAGTCCTAAGAATGGATTTCTGAATCACTCTTTGTGGAATAATTAGTTGCTGGTCTTCTCTCTCCAGGAAGAAGAAGAGGGCAGCAAGATGGCTTGGGCGTGAGTTGTGTGTATGTTCCTCTTGGACGGCCAGGGGGATTATATAGGGATTCACGCCCCTTGGGTTTCATTCCAGCCATACTAGGGTTTTTAATCCATGTTGCACGCCCAAGGGAGTCCTTCCTAATTAATGAGATTCCATTAAGGAATCCTCTTTCTAATAGGAATGACCTTTCCCAAAAGAATTAGCAACTAATCCTCTTGGTTGTGCAACACTTACTAATTTAGGAAATTAAAATTAGTAACCCTTAATAATAGGAATTCTTACCCAAAGAGGAGTCTTACCTTCCAAGTAAAGATACTTAATCAAACTTGGAAACCTCACACAATTGTCCCCACATGTGGCTGGCCCACAAAGTAGCTAAACACACCATGGCCCACATGTTAATAATTTAGCTAGAGTTAAATTCATGTATGCCCATAAGAGCCTATTAGAATTTAAACTCAAAATTATTCTTCCACAAAAATAATTCAATCACATATCATCTAATTAGGAAACCATGCCAAAATAGGAAAGTGGCTAGAAGAGGGACCAAAAGACATATTTGCCCTTGGCTCCCAAAATGACCAAAATGTCCATGCTAACCCTATAGCAACATTAAGATCATTTTAACCCTAACTCATTCCACTAAAGAGTTATGGTTGCACTCCAGGGACAAATATTAAATTCAAATTAAGCTCATCATAAATAGACGATAGTCTTCGACCTACCAAGCACAATGACCACAATGCCCCTCTATGTAACATCCATAATCAAGTAGGTTAACCGATGTACTATCTACCTTCTTGATTACATCTCAACCTTAGAACTTCATACCCTTGACCTAATCATCATCCGGATATCATTCTCTTGATCCAGGGAGCGACCCACAAGTTCAATATCCATATGGAACATCCATATACTAAGATCTTTGATTATGATGATTAATCGGATAATTCTAAGGGGACGATCATTCCATCTCCCGATGGCATAGATTCCATATTGCATTTGCACGTCCCAACTAATCAAGCCCGAGCACCCAAAACACATAGCTGTTGACCCATGTACAGGATCTCACCCACAGTGAATTAAAGCACAAGAACTTGACTTCGTCAGTTCATCCACAAATGCTCAAGATTAAGAGCACTGGTCACTCAGTAGCAAGAGGTGATTTGATCTCTCTCTGCGATAGTACTATTTTAGAGATCACACCTACAGATGGTCCGGTTCAATGCATGACACATGCACCAATGAGATAAATCCGGGAAAGACCTCCCGTGACTAAGGTAAGTCACCCTGAACATAGGAGAGTTTCTCATTATTACTTATACCAAGATGAAGTGCCCAACTCCACCTTTCAGTTATGAACATATTAGTTGTTTCCAGTATCCATGACTCAGACCTTTCTGTGTGCAGCCACTGCACACCTAAGTCATTTACTTGAAAACAATGGGCCTTATACAACCATACATATACACAAGTAATAAGAGAAAGATGTCATTCCATTAAATAACCAATAAATATCCAGTTACAGAGATGAAAGTGCAGTCAGTGGGCTTTAGGGCATACACCAATCCCAACAATCACCAGAAGCAACATCAACATAATGGTTCAACAAACATTGTCATCCAATTGTTCTTCGCAGAAATTGGTAAATATCACTACTACGTCGGCCCCCCTTTAAAGTGGACACAGATTGAACACACACTTGTGGGATTAGGGATACAACTCCGCACTATTGGGTAGGACATGGATATGGATATGATTGTCCTTCTTTTTCTTTAGAATATTTCTGAATTATTGAAATTATCATTGTTTACAACTTTACATTACTTTCCAATATTTTTTATGTTGAGAAATAAGAAAATTAAAAGAATTATATGAAATAATGGACTTGGTTGTCGAAAATGAATTAAATTCAAACCGGCTATTTTTAACAGTTGAAAATGAGATTTATCAAAGTCTTCAATTCATTCTGTTCCTAGCTCTAGTCTAAGCATTTTCTAAGGTACATAGTGAGTTCACATTCAGAGGCGCATCTTGATCTAACTAGGATTTCAGGGATATATCTCACCTTGTGAGCAGATATTGGATTCTCCATTTGTTGTTGTGACTCTTACAGAGGCATTATATAGATGCCACAAACAGGTGTCCACCTTCAAATGACATTGCTGTTGAAAGTCCACGAGGATCCTAACCCTAGAGGGGGGGGTGAATAGGGTGAGCTACAACTAATGACTAATTATGACCAATTTTAATTTCTTAAACTAAACTAGTCACAAGTGGTGATTATAAGAAAAAATGCGGAAGCTCAAATAAACAATCACCACAAAAGCATGCACCACAACACAATATTTATAGTGGTTCGGCCAACGTGCCTACATCCACTACCGGCTTGTGTCTCCAACACCCCACCGGATTCCACTAAGTATGCTTTTTACTAGGCTAAGCAATAACCCTTACAATGTGCTTTTCTAGGCTAAGCAATAACCTTACAAGATGCTTTTCAAAGGCTAAGAAATAACCTTACAAGATGCTTTTCAAAGGCTAAGCAATAACCTTACAAGTTGCTTTTCTTAGGCTTAGCAATAACCTTTACAAATAGTTTTCTCAAAGAAAGTGTCTTAACAAAAGAACACTCTAAGAGATTACAATTTAAGCTCAATGGAATTGCCTCTTGAATAGGCTAATATGAAAGTGAAAACTAAACTCACACAAACACTCTATGAATGCAAAGATGTATGCTTATGAGGTGTGTGTGTGTTGGCTTCAATCAAGTTCAAAAAGAAAGCTTAATCAAATATATTGCTTAAAGCAATTCAAAGTTTAAAGCTCATAAAAGATTGATTGAAGTCTTATGCAAATCACATGTATGAAATTCAACTTGTTTATGACATGAAAATCAAGGACTAACAAGTTGTATGAAAATGGCTAATTTAGAACATGTGATGCATGTGCATGTTGTTTTCAAAACCAAATTAATTTTACTAATGTTTAAATGAATGAAAACAACAAGCAATGTTTCAACCAAGTGATATAATCATGCAATACAAGAAATCCAAGATTTATGACTAAACATGATTAAGACAGTTTAAAACAAAACTTGGTTTGAAAACAAAGTGATGAATCCAATTCTTGAATATCAAAGATGAAGGGAAGAATGGATTCAACACATCATTGTTATCATGCTTGAAATCAATTTCCAAAGTTTCAAACAAAGCACATAACAAATGATTAAATCAAAGTAAAACTTACTTGGAGATTTAACTTAGTTGATCCAAGCTTAAGCTTTACTTAATGACCCTTTAGCCTCTCTTAGTTCCTCCCCTTTGTCTTGTCTCAAAGCTCCTCAAAGAAGGCTTAAAAATCTCCAACCAAAGACAAAGGAAAGAGCTCATTTAAATACCAAAAACTGCCCAACGGCTAGTTTGGCCGGTTGACCGGCCATGACAGGCCGGTAGACCGGCCAAGCACAACAGTCATAAAAATAGCCGTTGTGTTTTGGGTCATCCTGCACTATGGCCGGTTAACCGGGCTAACATGGCCGGTTAACCGGCTACACTGCGGGTTGACCACCCCGGTTAACCCCATGGTTAACCCCGCAGCACCAAAATTCCCAAAAAATGCATTTTTCACAGTTTTGCTTGGGGGAACTTTTTGGCCACTAAATCAAGCTTGGAAAACATGTTTTAAAGATTCTAAAGGTTTTTAAAACATGACATAAAAAGCCTAAAAAGTTTCAAAACTTTTAAAACAAAGGCTTGCTTGATTTCTTGAAAACTCTTTTCAAATGAAATTGCATACACAAATGATTCTTTTTGTGATGAATGTATGCAAAACTCAAACCTAAATTTACAAGATGATTTTCCAAATATAATGCACAAGGAATTAGGTTTTCAAAAGAGTTTTGGGTTCTAAAACCAATGCATCCAAGTTTAGAACCAAAACATGCATATAACACAAACTTTTCCAAATCTAAAAACCAATGCATGTATAAAACTAGATTTCAAGTTTATTTAAAAACCAATGCAAGTGTGTAAATCACATGATGCTAGAATGATAATGCATCCATCAAATTGCAATCTATAAAAACCCTAACAGTTGTCATCACATCAAAACAGGAATAAAAGATACAAGGTAGTAGAATGGCCTCTAGCCTTAAAGGGATGGGGACTTCATCCTCAAAAATACGTGGCAGGAAACTAAGTAGCATCAGTAGGGAAACAAGATGTCTTTCTTTCTTAAACCAAATAGCAACAAACAAAATGTCACAAAATAGAGAACCATGGATGGTAGATTCAAACGTTAATATTGAGTAGGGATCTCAAAGTCTTAAATGCTTATAAGTAAATCTAGAAGAAGAGTAAGTGCAAATTGTAAAACTGTGTTAGTTCTACTAACTTTTCAATCATACAGGAAATAGGGATGTCAAAGTCTTAAATGCTTATAAGTAAATCTAGAAGAAGAGGATACCATTAAGTGAAAATTGTAAAACGATGTTAGTTCTTCTGACTTTTCAATCATACAAGAACTAGGGATCTCAAAGTCTTAAATGCTTATACGTAAATCTAGAAGAATAGGATACCATTAAGTGCAAATTTTATAAACTGTGTTAGTTCTACTGACTTTTCAATCATATAAGCTCATGTCCTAGATTTTGAGAGAAAAATTTCCATAGCCAGACCTGTTTTAAGACATCATACGCCTCATATCTGTAAATGGTGATACAATACCACAAAGCAAATGAGTAGTCACTTTACAAGAAAGAAACACTACCACAAACAGGGGATGAAGTGAGCAGGAAAACATCTTGCAGTTGCAACCAAATCATATAAGACAATGAGAGAAAAGGGAAAATTAAAAGGAGAAAAGGTAACAGACAGAAGGAGAATAGAGATGAAGCAACAACCCGGTTCAGACTGTCAAACTATATTGGAGCAGTCATATACAATTCCAATTGCATTCAACACCAACTTTAGGAGCTCGATGAGGCATGCTCTTGCACCAGCTACCATTTTGTTGGAATCCATTAGACTCGACCAATTCTCCTTTACCTGTGGGTATATCGTCCTCATCTTTCCACTCTCTAGTGGCACTGGACCTTCAACATCTCTGCTAAAAACATCTTGCAAGTTATCCACATCATCTTTGACTTTTTTGGCTTCTTCATTGACCTCTTCCTTCAATGCTTTCTGCGGCCGACCAACTTCTTTCCCTTTCCTCTACTTCGGCCCATGCCCACAAAACTGTCGAAGGAAATATTCAAACAACCGCTGAAAAAGGAGGAGCCTAAAAAAAAAGGAGAAGAAATAGATACTAAATATCAACAAAGACCAAACACACATTATCCAAGAGAAAAGAATCTATTAGTAAGAATTCATTTTTGTAAGTTAAAATGAGAAAAAGCAACCCATAACTTCACTCTAATCATCTACAGCAACAAAAAGAACATAAAAAAAATTATGAATTTCAGTTTACAGTTAAGAAACAATATTCATTAAGTCAAGTAAAATAAATTCTATCAAGCTGTCAAATAAACTTCATTTTAACATTAGAAAGAGTTTTGAGTTAGTATGTATATTGGATTGCATAAGAGAACAACCTGTTTCTCCACTAATGAAACACTAATGTGAATTTCACTTTCTTGATAAGCAACAAAAAAAAAATCATAAGTTAAATAACATGTAGAGAGTAAAAAAACAAAAACCACAAAGCAGAGGTTGTACAACATGAAAGAAAATGCAACAACCAAAAAAATTCAGACAGAGAGGAAAACACCCAAAAATAATTATGTCATTACTGTGGATTTTTGAGGTACTACATTGTGAATTACTTTTATGGTCAAATACTCCTCTAATGTGAATTGCACTTTCTTGGTAAGCAATATAAAAGTCTCATGTGGGTTAAAAGAAAAGGAAAAAAGAAAATTAGAAATTAGAAAAGCCTGTAGATTTGGTATTCCTTTGAGGGCACCAAACATTGTAATTCTTGGGATTTCCAAGTTCATTCTGGACATTCTAAAAGCCTTCATTTAGCAATATTGAATGTGGCCAGTGTAATAGGAAATTCACATTAAAACCCCACTATTTTGTTTATTTATAAGAGCACCGTAGATTTTTCTCTTGAATTCAAATAAAACTCATGACCACTGGCTGAAATGGTTTTTTGAGACATTTTCAACTGAATGTCCCTATGGTATACATATACATAGGGATAAACGATAAAATAGGTTATAATAAAGGAGACTAAATAAAAAGGAGAGTAGAGCAAGTGACATGAATCCACTGAAATAAAAGAAATACAGTCTATGGACAACAGAGAGAGAATCAACACAAGCTAAGGCAATCAACAAGAATAAAGACACAAGACAGATGCATAGGACCCTGGCCCCTGCCCCACCATAGCAACCTGTCTAACTGCCGGATGCTCTACATCAGAATCAAACACAACACAAATCAATGCATAAAAAAAATCATGACAAAAAAAAATCCTTTTGAGGCCTGTTCCATTATCAATGACCAAAGAGTCTTCAATGGGTTCTAAGCCCCATATTAACAAACACCTGGTGTGCAGATGGCATTGTCATTTTGCAGCTACCACCATCATACTGATAGCATAACCAATGTCTAACATACACTGATGCAGCAAAATCAACAACAACAGAGAAATTATCATTGCAGAGAAATTAACAACAACAGCAGAAAAATCAAATTCAAAATAACAATCAATAAATTAATAGAACCCAATTAAATCCAACAAGAGTAGAAGAAAAACTAATAAAAACCAACAAAGCCCACATATGCAGAAAAACCCTGAACCAGAACCAGCTACCAACCTTTCTCAAACCCTCAGATGACCAAGTGAAATTCAAACTTCTTCGAGCAGTATCGATTAAAACCGGATCTGGGTTTTTGCTATTGATGAAAACCAGAGCTGCGACACATCGACGCTGGTGGAGGAAATCAGTAAAGTTGATAAAAGCAAAGGATCGAAATGGATAGAACTCAGTAAAGTTGCTCTAATTGGATTCAAAGCATAACATTTAACAGATCTGTAAGGAAAACTACAAATAAAACAAGATATATAGTTGAAAGAAGCCAAATACATAGAAAAAATCAGATCTCAGACACTAAATAAACATCAGATCACAGGTCAAACATACAGCCAAGATAACTCTCTAAAAAAAGAACGGTCTTTCAGATCAAACATACAGATAGTGAACCAGATCTAAGTAAAAAAAGAAGCAAAATCCATATCTAACAAATATCCAAGATCTACAGCCAACAGAGACCATAAATCATCAAAATAAAGATCGAAACCGATGAAAACTCACCAAAAACGGTGTTGATGGGGTTCATGGCGACCTGATTCTTGGCAGCATCTCCAATGAGACGCTACGAGTTGAAAAGTCCTGAGGATCCTAACCCTAGAGGTCAACATTTGAATTTTGGCTATCTTGACTTGATCTGTGCCTTCATGGGTGGTCTCTAGGGTATCACAAATTTCCTTAGCAGTGGTGCAATTAACTACTCTATTAAATTCTTCTTGAGATAGAGCACAATATAGAGAATTTTTTGCCTTAGCATTTAAGTTTGCTCTATCCTTTTCTCCTTGAGTCCAAGTGTTTTTGGGTTTGATTTTTATGGATATAACATTACCCTCGGAGTCTTTTTCTGTGGTAGTGGGAGAATGATAGCCATCTTCAATAATGTTCCACACATCTAAGTTTTGGGATTCTAAGAACACTTGCATTCTAACTTTCCAATAGCGATAGTGTGTTCCATTAAACAAGGGAGGTCTATTGGTTGCATTTCCCTCACCCAATTGAGATTGCATGGTGGCAACAAAATAAAACCACTCACTAGGATTCTAACTCTAGGTGATTAGACCTAAACAAGAGCACCTATGCTCTGATACCAATTGAAAGACCAAGATCGAATCCTAGAGGGGGGGGGGGGTGAATAGGATGAGCTCTAACAACCTAGACCAATTTTAATTCTTTCAACTTTTAAGTCAATTAAGATGTGATGAAGATTAATTATCTTGTGATAGATAAGGATTTCTAATATATGCATACACAAGTAATCACCAACAACAATCTCCATACAACCAAAAGAGAATCATTCATGAAAAAGAGAGCAAGAGAGCAATCACCATGACAAGCACATTTATAGTGGTTCGGCCAAATTGCCTACATCCACTCCCGATACACTTATCGGTATTCACTAACTTCAATTAAGGTTTAGGATCACCTCAAACCTTACAATCAACACTATGCTTTTCAAGGCTAAGCATAAACCTTTACACCATATGCTTTTCAAGGCTAAGCATAAACCTTTACAACATACAATTTTTCTCTTAAGAAATATGCCTAAGAATGCATGGATTAAGAGAGCAATGAAGTGCAATGGAGTGCCTCTAAATAGGCTAATTAGAAAGTGAAAACTCAAGATCTAGAAACATGCATATGTATGACAAAGTTTATGAGAAATGCATTTACTAGAAATTACTCTTTCTCCTTTTGAAAAGATACAATCTTGAATGATGCAAAGATGATAATCAAATGATTGAGAAAGAGTGGGTTGTCTAACACATGAGTTTAACAATGTTAACTATCTTGTTTTCAAAGAAGACAAATTAAAGTCTAACAAATTGATGTTGAAACAAGAAAAACAATTTCATGTGAAGCAATGACAATATGTTGTATTCATAGCATATGAGATTACTAAAGTATTAAGCATGTTATGAAGGACAACATTTTAATAGGAAAACAACTTGTTAATCATGTATTGAAAGAGATCAAAGATTTGAAACAAAACATGATTTTAAAAAGACTAGGATTAAAGAAAGCACACCCATTTGAAGATCAAAGGTTGACTTAATGGAATGGCTTCATAATCCCTTTGAAAATGCTCTTGAGAAGTTGTTAATCCTTGGCCTCAAAAGTCCCTCTAATGTCAGCAACTTACTTCAACCAAAAAGCCACTTTTTATAAAGAAAAAGTTGCCAACGGCTAGTCCCCGGTCGACCTGCAAACAGGTCTCGGTCGACCGGGAAAGCACAACGGTCATATATCTGACCGTTGGAAGGCTACAGCTCAGAAACTGAACTTAAGAGCTGCAGTGATCCGGGTCGACCGGCAACACTGGCAGATGCCCAGATTTTTGAAAAATGAGAGAAACTTGTAACTTTTGAGGGCATCTTCCAGGGGACTTTGAGACACAAATACCAAGCAATAAATCATGACTGAAAGAAGATGAAAACTGAATTTTTTAAAGCCATGAAAACTCCAAATCAAAATAATGATTTTAAAGATAGAAACTTTGGAAAGCTTGGATGATTTTTGAAACCAAGAACTCCATGATCTTAAGAGATCAACTGAAATGAAAACCACGCATATCAAATGATAAATACAAAGATCAAGAATGAGAAATATGCATGATGATCCTATGAATAAGACCATGAATGAATGAGAGGACAGGCTTTATGAAATTGAATGCATCCTATCAAATTGCAACAAAACAAAAACTCTAACACGAGTCAGTGAAGGCAACATAGGAAGGGGTGGTGCGGTTCCCCTGGTCTCAACACGATCATGCTTCCAAACGCCAACGCACGAATACGTGGTGCCTAGATCGATCCCGATCGAGAGAGAGAGAGAGAGAGAGGGAGAGAGAGAGAGAAAAGAGGGAAAAGAGGGATTTTGAGGGAAGATAGAGCGAGAGTGAGAGAAGAGCAGAGAGCGAGAGAACAGAGAGAGCGAGAGTGAGATAAGAGCAGAGACAACGAGAATGAGAGAAGAGAACAGAGGAGAGAGGGATTTTGGAGGGAGAGGGTCACTGGGAGCGAAAAAAAGGCTTTTGGAGGCGGGAGAGGAAAAAAATAAGAACACTATCGACGTTTTGTGCGTCGCGTTATAAAAAAGTGACACAACAAACCTCCTCCTAGTTTACTCTTTTTGTAAAGTGACACATCAGACCATACTGTGTCACTTTATTGTAAAAGCGACACAAAAGCTCAATTTAAAAGCGAGACTAAAAGTCCTTTTTTTATAGTGTCACTTCCACTTAATCCTTGCCACACAACTGAGCTAAAAGCTCCTCCAATGCAACTATCTACACTTCTCCACAACTCCAATATGGGTTCATTCCATCACCTCATCCATCAACATCAAATCCAATGCAATTAAAGAAAGAAGGAAACCATTTCACAATAGGGTACATTTGATATAAGCAAGAAGAAATTAAATGACATTCACCAATACACTTATAAGACATAAATGCACTACCATAAATGCACTACCAAAGCTCTATCATGGGCATTTATTTCAAACCCATGTAATAAATAGGTATGAATGGAAAAACCAACCCCATTCATTATAAAACCATATGAGCAAACTTTGACCAAATGAAATGCATAATTTCCAAGAGATTTAATAAGAGAGTAAGACCCATTAATATGCATTTTCGAGATCAATAGAAATGTGGCAAGAACATATGTGAAAACATATATCAAATTATCAAGAACAAGTAATAACATTTAGGATTTCTCATAAAACTTTGATAACATTCAAACCATCCATTCATCCACTTGCCTTGGGTTCCAATTAGCTAGACCAAGCCTCTAATCACCTCTCAAGCTCAAGATCAACAATCTTTACAAAAACCCCCAAAACAAACCCTAAAATGGGTTAAACAAAGGAAGACAAGGAATGGGCTCAAACCCAACTAGAAAATAGAACCTAAGGGAAAGCCATTGCACATCAAAGGAAAATGGGAAAGAGTCCTTACCTCTAGAGTCATGAATCAACAAGAAGAAGCTTGCAATAGGGGCTGCCCACCTTGGTTTCCCACGAAAATGATGTCAAACAAGAGAGGAGATGAAGGGGAAGAAGTTGCCGGAGTTCCCTCGTCGGATTGGTGGCTTGGAGGCTCAATTAGAGCAAGAGAAATGGAAGAAAAGAAGAAGAATGCCTGCTGGTACTGTAGCTGGGGAGTTGCAGTCGATGGAGAGTGGTAAATGAGGGAGAAAGAGAGGGTGGAGTCATCTTTTATAATGGGTGGGTGTGGGCCCTACTACACTTAAAACTTGTCAAGGGTAAAACATCTATTTGTGGGCCTCGGATGCGATCGACGAAGAAGAGAAAAATGCTTCTCATAAAATCTAGTTTTCAAAAAGTATAATTTTGGCATGGTTCTGAGATCTCAAAATCTGGGTCCAGATTCAATGTGAAAATACCGATTTTGCCCTCCGGGCTGGAAAAACTGATTTTCGGAGCTTCGAATGGGTACGGAGTGAACACGAAAGTTGTAGAGGTTAAAAAAATAATTCAAATGAGGCTAAAACAAGAATTATCAGGAATTTCGAATAATCTCCCAATCTCGCGCAAAGTCACTAAAAGAACCCCCAAAGGGTCCCACTAATCACAAAGGCCCTCAAAATTCCCCAAAACTAGAGAAAAACCATTCTAGCTCACAAACTCAACCCAAAAAATACTAATCCCACTAAAAGAAACTAATCCACCAATAAAACAACACTAATCCAGGAAATTTGGAGTCGGGTTCTCACAGGTACAGTATTTATACTTGATGTTAATGCTTTCACGACTATAGATAGTCTGACTATTTGATTTGCTACACGCTTCCGCATTCAAAAATAAATATTCATTTATGGTTGTGATATCCTCACCGTGGACACCTGTGGGAAATTAAATATGTGTATGTTGTTATTAAATAGATGTAATGTCCCGATCCCGAATCCGTCCTTCGGATTCCCGGTCCGGGGTCGCGACACTATGGCCAAGCATTTTCTTTAGCTCCCAAGCTTTCTTCTTTCACCTCTCCCCCTTTGAGCATGCCTCTCTCTCCCTTTGGCAAGATATGCATTATCTCCCCTTGTAGAAGATCATACAAACTCTCCCCTTAGGAAGCTTGGACATTCTCTTCCCCTTTAGAGAACTTGAATGCTCTCTCCCCCCTTGACATTAAATTGCAAAGATACCTACACACATGAAACAAGGAAAATACCTTTTAGTAGCACCTGTTAACAAAAGAAATCGAAAGTGAAAAACATAACAGGTTATCATGTATGGAAGTAGTCTCTAAGGGTTCAAAGTCAATCCAAGGGTAAATTTGATCAAAACTAATACTTCCTATGAAGGTTTACACTCCCCCTCATTCCATTCTCTCCTTTTGTCAATCTTTTGACAAAGATATAACTATTTGATTCAAGAAGAAGATGGTTTAACCAATTGAGGGTCAACTTCAAGGAAAGGATTAAACAAGTTTAACTATAGAGCTCAATATGATCAAATTATCAAAAGAAAGCAAGGTCAAGGCGAAAAGCGATCATGGATACCAATTGGAAAAACAAGGAATACCAATTGAGATTCAATGATAAGACTATAAAATCAATCACTCTAAAATGGAGTTATAAAGAATATAACTATTAAGATAAATCCAAATTAGAGCTATCCATGATGAAATGGGGTTTACTAAACATAGCATCAATCAATTTAACTATGAAAATCATATGCTATGTAAGTTTTGAAATCATTTCATTCAATCATAAATATGACTATTATGTACAAGATGAGTGAAATGAAATTCAAACATGAAGCCAACCTCAACTAATAACCAACCAAGATTATGAATACATAAGCATGGTGGTCATGAGATATACCTATATGAGCAAGAGAGGTGGCAAACATGAAAATTATGATGCTAATGAAATGTGACATGGAAAAAATATATTACTATCAAGTTCAATCCAATGTACACAAGGTTTATCACATTCACAAGAAATGACATCAATTGGATATGAAATAGATTGAAAATTATATTAAATGAAACCAATTGAATATGACAACATGATTAATAGCAAGGATGTGACAAACACAAAATTCCATCAAGCATCATAAATAATTATTCATCACTTTAAATGATATGACTAATGAGCATAGTGATGAACAAGATAAATTGCAATGCAAAAGGATATGACTTGGTAAAGCACGCAATTTTCGAAGTGTCAAAATCATATGAATTCAACAACTAAGATATCCATCAAACATATAGATATACGAGGAATGGATTTCAAAGAGTTTCATATGATCAAGATCACTACTATGAAGTTGAAACATGTATAAGGATGACACCACTAAGAGAATACACATGAATCAACATCATAACCATCCAAAAAGAAATGACTAGAAGGCATAGAGGATGGATTTGAGTTCTAGTATGGTTTCTACAAATATAACTGAGATCACAACCATACATGGAACCAAATGACATTTGCATATAAAAAGAATGTAAACAAATAAGTAACGATGCAAACAATATTCATTTCCATTTCTAAGATGATGTAACCAAAAGAAAAGGGAAATGAGAATCATGGAACATGCTTTGATGATTATAACTAATGATGTTTTAGAGCATTTCCAATCATACAATCTTCAAATCATTTTGATAAACAAAATCCAACAATGAGCATAAAAAGAATGATTTTGAAGATCAATTTTCAACATTGTATTTTAAAAGTTATAACTTATTTGAAACACATACAAGTTGATTTTTCAAAACAATAATTTTCCATATTAAAGAATAACTTAGAAATCCATGGAAAACTTAAATTGATTCAAATCATTTGTTCAAATAATCTTACTATGACATCTACACAAATGATTTTGCAACAATAATTGATCATGAATAATCTAGCTATGAAAGCTTTGAAATCACAATCAATTGATCATGTATAGAAATGCAATGCAAGAGATATAACTAAATGTGAGCAAAAAGCAATTCTAACATGATGAAATTATAATCAAATGATTTTGAAAACCATGATATGCAACTAGAAAGGTGTATGAAGACAAAATCAATTGATCACAAAGAAACAATGCATTTTAATAAATGTAACTATATAGAAACAAAATGCAAATGCAACATGACCAACAAAATGATTTAACTATTAAAGGATAGGTTGGTCAATGAGGTTCAAGGCCTTAAGGTTTGTCTAAGTATCTAACTTTAGGAATCCACCTAAGGTCTTGGGATGGTTGATCTTTGAGGTGTAGTTTGGAAGTCCCACCAACTATAGGAGATTTGACTTGATATATTTTCAATTTGGACTTATCACCATGATATTTTGATTTGACTATATTTAGCTTAGATTGGTGATTAGTCTTTTGAAGTTGGTGAGTTTGTTTCTTAGGGGATTGGTTCATTTTTCTTTTCTTCTTATACTTCTCATTTCTTTTAGCTTTTCCTCCCTCTTTTTGTCTTTTGAATTTTAATTTGAACTTTTCAACCTTTTTCAAGAATTCTTTCATTTCTAAGGTTAAAGGAGGTAAAGTGAGAAGTTTCTTTTTGATAGATTTATTTTTATTATTAGTCTTTTTAAAATCTATCTTGGATGACTCTTTTTGAAATGTTTTAACTTGTTTGAACTTCTTAGAGTCTTCCTTGGAATTCAAAGTCTTACCCTTCATAGAATTAGATTTAATCTTCTTAGGTTCAAAGATGGGTTTAGACATATGACTTTTCCTTAATTTGCACTCAAATTTGAAATGTCCTTCTTTACCACAATAATGACATTTAGTTTTGCACATTGGAGAAAGAGTGCTAGAGAAAGAGGACTCACCTTTCACAAAAGTGTTGGTGAATTTAGGGTCATGTGAAGTATGCTGATCAAAACCAAGACCCGTCCTATCTCCATGAGATTTACCCAATTTAAACAACTTTTCAAATCTCTCTTCACCTTGGGTAAACTTGCACTCATACTTTTGTTTGTAACCTTCAAGTTGAGTGACTTTGGTTATAAGGATTCAATTTTCATTTTTGACTTTTAATAAATCATTTTCAATTTCCTTATAGTTATTTAGTTCTTCATTGGCAAGTTTTAATTCGAATTTAAGTTCATTAACAACATTAGATCCAAGTTCTAAGTTTTTTACCATACTTTGAGCATTAGACAAGTTTTCCTTGGAAATTGTCAACTTGGGTTCTAAATTGATAAAGTCTTTGTCTTGCCTTTGTAGTTGATCTCTTAGATTTAAATTTTCCTATTTAAGATCATCATAACTTATCTTAATCTCATTTAGTTCATCTTTGATATTAGATAGGTTATGTAAAGAGATCATAAACTTAGAGTCTAAGCATTGTATAACTTCTTCTTTTTCTCTAAGTTCATCTTTTGAAGAAACTAATTGTTTGTTTAGATTTTTAGATTCTTCTCTTAACTTTTTGTTTTTCTTCTCAAGCTTTAAGGATAATTCATATAATTCCTCAAAGGCTTGTTGAAGGTCATCTTCATTATAATCATTATCTTCTTCTTTTAAATCAAATTGAGATTCATTAATTTGAGAGTTTGAATCTCCAATAGAAGGAAGAAGGAGGGGTCTAGAAGACTCTATAAAATCTAGCATAGTGGAGTCCATTCTAATGATTTTCATAAAAGCACAACACTAGGGTTTTGACTCTAGGTTTTTACACCTAATCAAGAGTTCCAAACACTTGATCCTAAAATAGAGCACGAGTCTTTGATACCAATTGAAAGTCCTGGGATCCTAACCCTAGAGGGGGGGGGGGGGGGGGTGAATAGGGTGAGCTACAATACGTAACCAATAATGACAAATTTTAACTTCTTTAAATTAAACTAGTCACAAGTGATGATTAACAATCAAAATGGGGAAGCTAATAAAACAATCATCACAAGCAAACACCACTACACAAAGATTTATAGTGGTTCGGCCTCAATGCCTACATCCACTACCGGCTTGTGATCTAATCACCCCACCGGATTTCCACTATTTATGCTTTTCAATAGGCTAAGCAATAACCTTTACAATGTTGTTTTTCTAGGCTAAACAACAACCTTTACAAGATGCTTTTCCAAGGCTAAGCAATAACCTTTACATAATGCTTTTCTTAGGCTAAGCAATAACCTTTACAAATGAAATTTTTCTCTAAGAATGTGTCTATACAAGAACACTCTAAGAGATACAATTTTAGCTCAAATACAATGCCTCTAAAATAGGCGGATATGAAATTGAAAAACTAACTCACACAAACACTAAATGAATGCAAAGATGTATGCTCATAATGTGTGTGTGTGATAACTTCAATCAAGTTTAAAAAGAAGGCTCAATCAATATATGCTCAAAGCATTTAAAAGTTTAAGGCACAAAAAAGATTTGATTTAAGTGAAATGCAAATCACATGTATAGATATCAACTTGTTAATGACATGAAAATCAAGAGCTCACAAGTTGTATGAAATTTGTTAACTTAGAACAATATGTGATGAATGTGCAATGTTGTTTTCAAAACCAAGTTAATTTAACTAAAGTTCAAATGAATGAAAACAACAAATGAAGATTCAACCAAGTAAAAGACTCATGCTATAAAAGAAAAACAAAGATTTTGTCTAAGCATGATTAAGAAAGATTTTAAAACAACTTGGTTTGAAATCAAGGGTGGAGAATCCAATCCAACATAAATCAAAGATTAGAAAAAGAATGGATTCAACACATCATAGTTATAATGCTAAAATTAATTTACCAATAATTTAAACAAAGCATATAACATATGATTAAGAGAGGTAGAACTTACTTAGAGATTTAACTTCATTAATCCAAGCTTTAGCTCTCCAAATGACTCTTTGGTCTCTCTTAGTTCATCCCCTTTTCTTTGTCTCAAAACACCTCAAAAGAGTCTTCAAAATCTCTAACTTTGACAAAGGAATGAACTTCATTTTATACCCAAAAAGTGGGTTTCTGCGAGTACCCGGTCGATCTGGTACAGAGCCCGGTCGACCTGGCTTCAAACGGTCAGAAAAATGACCGTTGGAAGAGCCAACATCTCTTTGCCCCGGTCGACCGCGCAGTGTAGCCGGTCGACCAGGTCCCCTGGGCCAGTCGACCGGCCACACTGCAGGTCGACCCCTTGGGACCAAAATTCCCAAAAATGTGATTTCAAAGTATTTCTTAGTGGGGACTTTTGGGCCATTAAATCAAGCTTGAAAAACATGTTTTAAATCATTCTAAGGGTTTTAAAACATGAAACATAAAATGCCAAATAAAGATTTGAAACTTTTAAAACCAATGGCTTGCTTGATTTCTAAAAACTCTTTTCAAATCTAATTGCATCCAATTTTAAAAACAAGACATGCATAAATTCATATTTCTACAAGACTAAAAACCAATGCATGTGTAAATCAAGATTTCAAGATTTTCTAAAACAATGCAAGTGTGTGTAAATCAAATGATGCTAAAATGATAATGCTGAAAGTCCTTGGGATCCTAACCCTAGAGGGGGGGGGGGGGGGTGAATAGGGTGTGCTACAACTATGACCAATTTAAACCAAATATAACTTCTTTAAAACAAACTAGTCAAATGTGATGATTTAGTCAAACAATATGCGGAAGCTAAACAAAAACAATCACCACATAGCAATCACCACAACACAATATTTATAGTGGTTCGGCCAACGTGCCTACATCCACTACCGGCTTGTGCATCCAACACCCCACCGGATTTCCACTATTTATGCTTTTTACTAGGCTAAGCAATAACCCTTACAATGTTGCTTTTCAAGGCTAAACAACAACCTCTCAATGTGCTTTTATAGGCTAAGCAATAACCGTTACAAAATGCTTTTCTTAGACTAAGCAATAACCTTACAAAATGCTTTTCTTAGGCTAAGCAATAACCTTACACAAGATGCTTTTCAAGGCTAAGCAATAACCTTTTACACAATGCTTTTCTTAGGCTAAGCAATAACCTTACAAGATAAAGATTTCTCTAAGTTAGTGTCTTCACAAAAGATCACTCTAAGAGATACAATTTAAAGCTCAATGAAATTGCCTCTTAAATAGGCGGATATGAAAGTTTAAAACAAACTCACACAAACACTCTATAAATGCAAAAGTGTATGCTCATGATGTGTGTGTGTGTGATGACTTCAATCAAGTTTAAAAAGAAGGCTTATTCAAATGTATGCTCAAAGCATTTCAAAGTTAAAGACATATAAAAGACTTGATTGAAGTTTAATGCAAATCACATGTATGTTTAATAACTTGTTAATGATATGAAAATCAAAGAATCACAAGTTGTATGAAAATGACTAACTTAGAACATGTGATGCATGTGCAATGTTGTTTTAAAAAACAAATAGATTTAACTAAAGTTCAAATGAAAGAAAACAACAAATGAGGTTTCAACCAAGACAAAGAATCATGCATTAAAGGAAATCAAAGACTTTGGCTAAGCATGATTAAGTAAGGTTTAAAAACAACTTGGATTGAAACCAAGGTGAAGAATCCAATCTTAATTAGATCAAAGATTAAGAGAAGAATGGATTCAACACATCATAGTTATCATGCACAAAATCATTTACCAATAGCTTAAACAAAACATGAAAACTATGATTAACAAAGGTAGAGCTTACTTGGTGGTTTAACTTAATAATCCAAGCTTTAGCTCTCCTAATGACCTCCTAGCCTTTCCAACTTCATCCCCTTTCAATGGCTCCAAAATGGTCTCAAAGGTTCATGTGTCAAGCCTTGAAAAAGGTTGGAAATGAATGGACTTTATAGCCAAAAAGTTGCCAACGGCTAGTCTCTCGGTCGACCTAGAAACAGGCCTCGGTCAACTTAGACCACACAACCGTCAAATTTCTGACCATTGGAGCTACAGGCCAAAAACTGCCTGCAGTGTTCCCGGTCGACCGGGACACAGGGCTCGGTCGACCGGCGACACTGCCGGGACACCCCCTTTTTGCAAAAATTCAACTTTTGCCTATTTTGAAGATATTTCTTTGGGGGACCTTTTGGCCACTAAACCAAGCTTAAATAACATGTTTTAAGTCATTCTAAGAAGTTTAAAAACATGAACACACAAAGCCTAAGATGATTCAAAAGTTTAAAACCAAAGGCTAGCTTGATTGGATAAAACTCTTTTCAAATGAAAATGCATACAAAAATGATTCTGAAAGTGATGAAAGTATGCAAAGCTCAAACCTAAATTCTCAAGATGATTTTCCAAATATAATGCACAAGGAAATAGGTTTTCAAAAGAGTTTGTATTCTAAAACCAATGCATCCAAGTTTAGAACCAAAACATGCATAAAACAGAAACTTTTCCAAATCTAAAAACCAATGCATGTAAAAGTCAAGATTTCAAGATATTTTAAATCAATGCAAGTGTGTGTAAATCAAATGATGCTAAAGTGCAAATGCATCCATCAAATTGCAAAATACAAAATCCCTAACAAATGCATCCATCAAATTGCAAATACAAAATCCCTAATAGTAACCAGACAGGTAAAAGCCCTTCGTGGGGAACGGCCATTCTCAAGATGGCGCGAGGCTAATACTTTCCTTACAATGGACCTATGGTGGAAAACCATGGGGATTTCTAAATATAAATGCCCCACTCCCACTTAATGTTTTAGAATTGAGGATTTCCTTGTAAGGTATTGGGGCCCACATGTATACATATGAACATCAAATCATCTCATGATATGATCAACGATTGGTTCCAAGTCAAGTTATTTTAAGGAAAGTCCAGTTTCTAAATTAGTGTTACCAATGTGTCCATCTCATGGGTCATCAACACTAATTAGAAATCTTTCCAAAAATTAATTTGATTTGATCAATTTTAGTAATTTGCTATGTTTGGATCTGATTTGAAACATTCTAAATCAAGCATTCATCCTTAAATAGAAAGTGCTAAAATAGAAACTAGTCCTCTCCTCCACATGGCCCTAGCGGAATAGACTTCTTAGACTTCTAGACTTTCCAAAACCTTGGAATTCCTCAAACTCTTTGGGCAACTCCAAAATACTTTTGGTAATCTTCAAACTCTTTGATTAGGAGTCCAACATCGCTTTCCTTCTTCGTCTCGGACATCGCCAGAATTTACAAATTTAGAAAAATTACATAAATTCCTATGCCTCGATTATGAGACTTACATGGTAATCTAAACATGGAAATAAAAGGGCTATAGGGAAATTCATCATGCCTTGCCCTTTCACGGGAAACCATGACGCCCTTTACATTTAGCCTTAAATAAACCAATAACCATAAATAGAAAGTAAAAGACTTGTGGGCCATATGGAGAGGACATTATCATCTGCAAGTTAGTATCTCATACAACCATACAAACCACAAAAATAGGCTGCCAAATAATGCTGGAAAAATATAAAGTAAAAGAAGACCCAAAACTGAAAAAACAATTTCTGCAGCATGCTATGCAGAAGGCTCGGTCGACAGGCCAGAGGGCCCGGTCGACCGACCTGCAAGTCAGCGGGTCGACCGAGCACGGGGCCGGGTCGACCGGACTGACGAAAACCTGCAACATGGGTTTTCTGTTTCGTGTCCATTCTTCACCAAATCACTTCCAAAGTGTTCCAATGGCTTCCTACCATCCTTCCATCATTATTAAACCCTTTTGTGACTATCCAAACATGAATCTACTATCAAACCAAGTAAATTCATCAAAACTCATCCTTACATAGCCCTTGCTTCATCTTCTTCACATCTCATGCAAAGATTAGAGCAAGCTTACTGATCTAACATGATTAGAGATGAGGTATGGCTCTTATACCAATTGTTGGAATATAGGTGGGCCTTCCAGGGATGTTTCAAAAACTTTTGACCCACTAAATGCAGGGATCAATTGTCTAGAAGGCAACAAACCCAATCCAGGATGCATTCCCTCAAACTCATAAACCATGTACAGCAACATATACTATCTAAAAGATAGAAAACAACACCTAAACATGCAACCATGAAATCTACAGCATACAAGGATGTAGATATACCTTTGGAGCTTGGTAGTGCTCTAATGGAGAATTTGAGTTCTTTCTTTGATGATGAACACCCTCACTAACCGAATCAGAATCTCCAACACCTTTTGATCTTCCACGCTATGACCCGTATTAGATCTCTTTTCTCAAGAAGATGGTGGAATCTTCAAGAGAAAACCCAACTAGTAACTCTAAGGAACTAAAGGAGAAAGAGAAGAGAACTTAGAGAGGAAGAGAACTTGTGCAACTCTTACACAAAGGGGCTGGTGATGCTCTCTCTATTATGGACGTCCAAGAGGGGTTCTATCCCCTATTTGTAGTCCTCCATTCCAACTCTTTACCTATTTGAAATAGAAGTTTAACTCCCATTACAAAATAGTAACCCTCTCCCTTGCTAGTTGCCAAAGAAGTCTCACTTCCACAACAATTAGTAGCTTTTTCCTTTCTAATTAAAATAGAAGTCCTACTTCCATTAATAATTAGTAACTTACTATTACCACTATTAAAAGTCTCACTTCAAATAGAAATAGTAACCTTCCTATTAGAGTTCAAGTAGAATTAATATCTTTCTAATAATTTGGGCTAGCATGGGGACCACTAGGGATTCCTTAGAAAGCTGGCTCCAACTGGGACACGCGACCCCACATCTCATGTGCAATCCGGGCCCACAGTTAATTGCAAATAACTCCACTATATAAATGCAATTGCACTCCAATCTTAGGAATAAATTACAATGAAGACCCTAAACTTCCTCAGTACCACAAGTAGGCCCCTCTATCAATATCCATGGATCAATCGGACCTGTCCACCAAATTAGATCCACATCTTATTATCCTTGAGCCCCAATTAATTATAATGATCATTTGGTACCGATCCAATTAACTCTTAATTGGAATGGGTGCGCACTTACCAATGATAAATCCATTAATTGGCACAAGGGGATATTAAAGATAGATTCCATCTTGACCATTGAATGTTCCCACACCTCTACTACCACGTACCCAAATCACCGAGGTGTTGGCCTACAATTGGCCTCACTCATTGGTGACTCAAAGCAAATGAATAGATAGAAACTTGAGTTCATCAATGTCTCAGGATTATGAGCCTATTGCTAGGGAATTATGAGAGCAGACCTTAAAATATAGACAGTGTATATAAGGTGCTTCTCATGGTCCTTCAATACATCCAATGTACCAGCACCATGATCCAGAATCTTAGATTCCGATGATCGAGACAAATCACACTATCTCATAGTGATCAAAGTGCTGCAACCTTGTCAGATGAGATGCCCAATCTCATCACTGGTTGTGAAGATATTTAAGTATAAGATTTGCAATACATGTCTCCTGTATGTGGATCTCATCCATACACATGTATTACATCTAGTACACTTGTGGACTCCGGTTCATCTCATGAACCATTATGTCATTCTTATTGGTTATGTACAAATATATAATTAAACACCATTCATCTCATGAAAGGACAACATGATTGTATTGATAAATAAAGAAATTAATCAATTTATTACATCATACTCTTGGTATTGAGACCGTAAAACTAACAGTGAACAAGGCCTCGTTGGATTCATCATGAGTGTTGGCTCAAGCATAGTGGTCACAATCCTTTTCGAGTCAATTCTGGAATCCAGACCACCCTCTTTGAAAATGCCAAGTTTCATATCACGAGCACCCGGAGTCCAAATTATACCACTATCAATTCGTTGATTGTAAGACCCTGATCCAAGTGAACCCGTTTAGTGTTAATTCGGTCGTGTGTTAGTTCTAAGCTTGATTAGTGATTTTGGCTAAGTTGGGTTTGGAATAGCTTCTGAAATAGTTTTGGGGAATTTTTGATTGCTTTGTGATAGCGGAGCCCTTTGGGGGTTCCTTTTTATGACTTTGCATGTGCTTGGAGATTTATCGGAGATTCTTGCATTCATTGTTTTAATCCCGTTTTAATTTTATTGCTAATCCCTACAACTTTTATGTTGATCCCATCCCCGTTCGAGATCCCCGAAACCCGATTTCATAGCCTTGAGGGCAAAACAGTCGTTGTGCACTAAATCTGTACCCAAAACTTGATATCCCCGAAACCCGCAAAACATATACTTTTTGGAAACTAGATATTTTGACGATCACTTTTCTCTTCTTCATCGAATTCATTAGAAGCCCCGAAAGCCATGAATTCAGCCCAATTAGATTGCTAGTGGTGGAGCCCACTCCCCACTTGCTTTATAAGGAGACCATATTCCTCATTTCCTTTTTTTAGCAAACTACAACTTCTCAAAGCTAGGGTTTCCCTTTCTTCTTCTTCTTGTTGCTCTTCCATCCTCAACCCACTCCCAAACTTGCACCAATAGGAGATTTGAGGCCATCATCTTCTTCACCTCCTTGAGAGCTTTCTCTTAATAGCTTTTGTGGAGAAAACCTCCCATTCCAAGATCTTCATTGAGCTTACTCTTGCCATTAGAGGACCTTATAAGTAAGCAATCATTCTCTTCTTTTAGATTTGTGTTCTCCTAGCCTAAGGGAATCTCCATCCCTATTATTGAAGCTTTTTTTTTCTCCCCATGCTATGTTTTGACTCTTTTAGGGTTTCATTTTGGGGTTTTTGCTTGTAGCTTGGACCGCTGATTTGGAGGGCTTGTTAGAGCTTGATTTGCTTATTAGAGACCAAGGCAAGTGGATGATTTGACTTTTTATGCTTTCAATGATTTTGGTATTTTCCACTCATGCTATTTATTGCTTTGTTTTGAAATAAATGTTCATGATAGAGTATTAATGGTGCATTTATATCATAGAAGTGTATTGGTACATGGCATTTAATTTCCTCTTGTGTTTGTCCCAAATGCACTCTTATGTGAAATGGTTTCCTTCTTTCTTTCTTTGTATTGAATGTGATGTTGATGGAGGAGAATGGGATGGATGTTGTGAGAGATTTGATGTTGTTTGAATGAACTTTTAGACTCCTCATTGGATGTATAAAAGTGGCTAGAAAGAGGTTGTAGAAGGAAGAGATAGAGAGGAGTTGAACTGCCTGAAATCAGTTTCTGGACAGTTCGCTCGAGCGAACATGACACTTCGCTCGAGTGAAGTGTCCAGAAAAGGGTTCGGAGCATTCCAGTAGGTTGGTCGCTCAAGCGGACCCCTTGGTCGCTCGAGCGGACATCCCAGAACTTGTTCCAGAGAGTCGTTAGTTCGAGCGCACTAAAACTTCACTCGAGCCAATGAGTTTGCTCGAACGACCTTAACTGCGCTCGAGCGAACCCACCCATACAACCATTCCAGAGAGCTACTCGCTCGAGCGAACTGGAGAGTTCGCTCGAGCGATGAGCTTTGTTCGTCAAAGGCTATGTTTGGGACAATGATGAACTATTTAAACGTGTTGGGACTATTCATTGAGAACCCCTCTATGTCAAGGAGATTTACTAAGCAATGTATGAGGCCATTTGAGAAAGAAACCATATCACGAAGATGTCATTTGAAGTTTTGAAAACTCAAATTGTATAAGGAGCCCGGAATGTCCCCAAACTCAAAGAGTACCAAATTATTATTAGATTGACATACGGGATCCCTATTCACTTCAAATAAATCTTGAACCCGATACTTTACTCGAAATTCCAATTTTTATTGTACTTTATCAATCCCGAGATTTATACTACATGCCTTGTTTTCCCGAAAGCATTGAATTACACTTGAAATAGTTACTTGTCTTGAAGTGCATTGCACCACATGAAATGACAGTGTGCCCTTAAGCACCCCCGTCCTGCCCGTTTGTTTATTTGTACTTGATTTACCTGCACATGTCTCGATTTGTTAGTTGACCTATTAGTTGGCACCACAAAGCTTGGATAACCCTGTTGGTCTGATCCACCGACTTGGGGATCCCCCTCTTGTCCCGCCAGCTGCAATTTGGATCCCGCTACCCGGTCATTGTTAGTGTTATGGTCTCAATACCAGTGTATGATGAATAAATTGATTAATTTCTTTATTTATCAATATATATTATTGATTTCCTTTCATGAGATGAATGGTGTTTTATTACTTGTTTGCACATAACTAATACGAATGACATAATGGTTCATGAGATGAACCGGAGTCCACAAGTATACTAGATGTAATACATGTGTATGGATGAGATCCACATACAGGAGATATGTATTGCAAATCTTATACTTAAATATCTTCACAACCAGTGATGAGATTGGGCATCTCATCTGACAAGGTTGCAGCACTTTGATCACTATGAGATAGTGTGATTTGTCTCGATCATCGGAATATAAGATTCTGGATCATAGTGCTGGTACATTGGATGTATTGAAGGACCATGAGAAGCACCTTACATACACTGTCTTTACATTAAGGTTTGCTCTCATAATTCCCTAGCAATAGGCTCATAATCCTAAGACATTAATGAACTCAAGTTTCTATCTATTCATTTGCTTTGAGTCACCAATGAGTGAGGCCAATTGTAGGTCAACACCTCGGTGATTTGGGTACGTGGTAGTAGAGCTGTGGGAATATTCAATGGTCAAGATGGAATCGATCTATGATATCCTCTTGTGCCAATTAATGGATTTATCATTGGTAAGTGCGCACCCATTCCAATTAAGAGTTAATTGGATCGGTACCAAATGATCACTATAATTAATTGGGGCTCAAGGATAATAAGATATGGATCTATTTTGGTGGATAGGTCCAATTGATCCATGAATATAGATGGAGGGGCCTACTTGTGGTAATTGGGAAGTTTAGGGTCTTCATTGTAATTTAATCCTAAGACTGGAGTGCAATTGCATTTATACAGTGGAGTTATTTGCAATTAACTATGCGCCCGGATTGCACTTGAGATGTGGGGTCGCGTGTCCCAGTTGGAGCCCGCTTTCTAAGGAATCCCTAGTGGTCCCCACGCTAGCCCAAGATATTAGAAAGATACTAATTATAGTAGAACTCTAAAAGGAAATAGAAAGTTACTATTTCTATTTGAAGTGAGACTTCTAATAGTGGTAATAGTAAGTTACCAATTATTAATGGAAGTAGGACTTCTATTTTAATTAGTAAAAGAGGAAGTTACTAATCAAATTTGAAGTAAGACTTCTAATTGTGATTTAGTAAGCAACTAATTGTAGTGGAAGTAAGACTTCTATTTCAATTAGTAAGAGGAGGTGGCTTCAATGCTATAAAAGGAGAAGAGGAGAGCCCTTGGACGTCCCTAATGTTAATCCACCTAGGGATTCACGCCCATTATCATTCTTCCTCTCTTTGTGCAAGTTGTTGCACATCTTCCCCCCCCCCCTTCTAGTTTCTCTTCTAGTTTCCTCTAAGGTTTTTCTCTTGGAGATTCCACCATCTTCTTGAGAAAAGAGAATCTGATACGGGTCATAGCGTGGAAGATCAAAAGGTGTTGGAGATTCTAGTTTGATTAGTGAAGGTGTTCATCATCAAAGAAAGAATTCAACTTCTCCATTAGAGCACAACAAAGCTCCAAAGGTATATCTACATCCTTGTATGCTTTAGATTTCGTGGTTGCATGTTTATGTGCTATTTTCTATGTTCTAGATAGGTTATGTTGCTGTACATGGTTTATGAGATTGAGGGATTGCATCCTGGATTGGGTTTGTTGCCTTCTAGATAGTTGATCCCTGCATCAAGTGGGTCAAAAGTTTTTGAAACCTATCTGAATGGCCCACCTATTTTCCAACAGTCATTACCGTGGTCTTGTCCCGATGCCGCAGATTGCTACTATGGTTCCCGATGCCCGGCTCGCTACCGTGGTCATGTATAGTATATGTATATGTATTTATAAGATCCACTGTCTCTCCTCACCTCGAGTGACTGAGATCAGTGCCTAGTTATTGCTCTATCACTTTAGTGATAGAGGACTTTGCTTCGTGTGGTTGCCATCTTGCTTGTTTCCCCATTTTCTTGGTTACCTGTACATGTTTTATAATGCATACTTGTATTTGAATAAATGTTTTATCTCGTCTATAGAAAATGTTATTTAAACAGGTTTAAATGCTTTTGAAGGTAAATTCATGTATTATCATATTGTCATTGTATTTTACCCATTTGCCAAACCGCCGTGTTTGACCTACTCTTTGGTACTCAGGTCCCATTGTTGGTTATCCCGAGGAGGAGCACGAGGAGGCAGTCGGAGAACTGCAGCAGTTAGTTGAGTGGCGCGCCGATGATGTCATTTAGACATTCGGTTGTCTCGAGATGCGATTCATTTTGGGAGTTTGTGGATAACTCATTCTTTCGGGATTATATTTTGAGATGTATTTGCCTTTGTTGGCCTCTATTTTTAGGGAATGTAACTAAATGATCTTTTGTTTAAACTCTAACCTTACTTTTGGGTAACATGCTAATGATCATTGCTCATTCTGATACAGTACTATAATTGTGTTATTATCTTTATGATTTGAGATGGATTGAATATTTGATTTGTTACACGCTTCCGTACTTAATAGAAATGTTCATATATGGTTGTGATATCCTCACCGCGGACACATGTGGGAAATTAAATAAGTGTGTGCACCTTGTTGACACACTCTAGCTATTAACCATTCACTCACTATCATCATCATTAGCATCCCGATCCCAGATTGGTCCTTCGGGCCCGGTCTGGGGTCGCGACAGATTGGTATCAGAGCGAGACGTGTTTCAAGCAATTAAAAGAAACTAGAAATCCTAAGGATGTGGCGAGGATTCGTTAGATCTTTCGTTAGCTAGTATCGTGTGAGCAATGTGACCCTTTATTTGATTATTATGTGCTAACAACTTGTTTTGCAGCATCATGCCACCTCGTAAGATACCACTAAATGGCAACCCCAGTAGGCAAACAAGTTATATGTAGTACATATTACCCTAGTTGCACAGTTCAGATAGGAGAAGTGGTTTTAATCGCAGATCTCATTCTATTAGAGATGTTTGATTTTGATGTCATCCTAGGGATGGATTGGCTGGCAGGATACCATGCCACAATGGATTGTTTCCATAAGACCCTGACTTTCAAGTCAGATGAGACACCAGCAGGGGTGTTGTTTCAGGGAGAGAGGAGAAATCCTCGTGTAGGGTTTGTCTCAGCATTAAAGGCTGATAGACTATTAAGACGTGGTTGTGAAGCATATTTGGTGTTTATCACGGAGGATAAACGGTCCCAAGGGGTGGAGGAGATCCCAATTTTTGGGAATTCCCGAATGTTTTTTCGGAGGAGATTCCAGGTTTACCACCCATCAGAGAGATTGGTTTCACTATTGAGTTGTTACCAGGGACCACTCCGATATCTATTGCACCATATAGAATGGCTCCAGCAGAGTTGGGAGAATTGAAGGCTCAGTTGCAAGATTTGTTAGACAAAGGTTTTGTAAGACCGAGCATTTCACCTTGGGGAGCTCCAGTCTTATTTGTCAAGAAGAAGGATGGTTCGATGAGAATGTGTATAGATTACCGAAGATTGAGTCAAGTGACCATCAAGAACAAGTATCCATTACCAAGAATAGATGAATTGTTTGATCAATTTCAAGGTGCATCATACTTTTCGAAGATTGATTTGAGATCAGGTTACCATCAGCTGAGAGTCAGAGAATCAGATGTGTTGAAAACAGCTTTCCGGACAAGATATGGCCACTATGAGTTCCTAGTGATGCCATTTGGGTTGACCAATGCACCGACAGTGTTCATGGCGTTGATGAACAAGATATTTGCAAAGTATCTAGATCGGTTTGTTGTAGTATTCATAGATGACATTTTGGTGTACTCCAAGACCAGAGAAGAGCATGAAGAGCACTTGAGGATAGCACTGCAACTCTTGAGAGAGAACCAGCTGTATGCAAAGCTCAACAAGTGTGAATTTTGGTTGGAACAAGTAGCATTTTTGGGGCCCATTATCTCCAAAGAAGGATTATCAGTGGATCCGTCCAAGATTGAAGCAGTTATGAGTTAGGAAAGACCAAAGAATGCATCAGAAATAAGAAGTTTTCTGGGTTTAGCAGGTTATTACAGGAGGTTTGTATAGGGATTCTCATCGATTGCGTCACCTTTGACGAAGTTGACAAGGAATAATGTGCCATATGTGTGGACAGATCAGTGTGAAGATAGTTTTCAAGAGCTAAAGAAGAGATTGACTACATGTGAGAACCCGACCCCTAATCTCTTGGATTAGTGTTGTTTAATTTGTGGATTAGTTTCTTTTAGTGGGATTAGTATTTGTTGGGTTGAGTTTGTGAGCTAGAATGGTTTTTCTCTAGTTTTGGGGAATTTTGAGGGCCTTTGTGATTAGTGGGACCCTTTGGGGATTCTTTTAGTGACTTTGCGCGTGATTGGGAGGTTATTCAAAATTCCCGATAACTCTTGTTTTAGCCTCATTTGACTTATTTTGTTATTCTCTACAACTTTCATGTTCACTCCGTACCCATTCGAAGCTCCGAAAATCAGTTTTTCCAGCCGGAGGGCAAAATCGGTCTTTTCACATTGAATCTGGACCCAAATTCCGAGATCTCAGAACCATACCAAAATTATACTTTTTGGAAACTAGATTTTATGAGAAACATTTTTCTCTTCTTCGTCGATCGCATCCGAGGCCCACAAATAGATGTTTTACCCTTGGCAAGTTTTAAGTGTGGTGGGGCCCACACCCACCCATTATAAGATGTCTCTACCCTCTCTTTCTCCCTCATTTCTCCACTCCATCGGCTGCAACTCCCAAGCTACAGTGCCAGCAGCCATTTTTCTTCTTTTCTTCCATTTCTCTTGCTCTAATGGAGCCTCCAAGCCACCAATCCGACGAGGGAACTCCGGTAACTTCTTCTCCTTCATCTCCTCTCTTGTTTGACACCATTTTCGTGGGAAACCAAGGTGGGCAGCCCCTATTGCAAGCTTCTTCTTGTTGATTCATGACTCTAGAGGTAAGGACTCCTTCCCATTTTCCTTGGATGTGCAATGGCTTTCCCTTAAGTTCTATTTCCTAGCTTGGTTTGAGCCCATTCCTTGTCTTTCATTTGTTTGACCCATTTTAGGGTTTGTTTTGGGGTTTTTGTAGAGATTGTTGATCTTGAGCTTGAGAGGTGATTAGAGGCTTAGTTTGCTAGATTGGAACCCAAGGCAAGTGGATGAATGGATGGTTTGAATGTTATCAAAGTTTTATGAGAAATCCTAGATTTATTACTTGTTCTTGATAATTTGACACATGCTTCACATATGCTTCTTGCTATATTTCTATTGATTTCGAAAATGCATATTAATGGTTTTTGTTCTCTCTTGTTAAACCTCTTGGAAATATATGCATTCCATTGGTCAAAGTTTGCTCATATGGTTTTATAAGGAATAGGATTGGTTTTGCCATTCAAAGTTATGTTTATTAGTTGCATTGATTTGAAGTAAGATGCTCATTTGATGAGTTTTGCTAAATCATCCATTGAAATGGAAATGTGATCAATAGACCTTGTTTATCCATAGATTTTGGCTCAAATGAACCCTTGCATATGATTGGGATTCTTCTCCTTGTTTGGGGTTAAATGTGGGAAAGGAGGTGTTTAAATTTAATTTTTCATTAGAGTTTTAATGAGAATTTTAAGTGATTATGGAAGAAAAATGTTAGTGGTTTAAGTGTTGGAAGGAAAGGAAAAAGGGGAGAAAAACCAAGTCTTTCCCGGACCTGCTATACGCCCAGGTCCGATCGATCGGACATGCAGGCCGATCGATCGGACTGTCGTTAACTGTGAGGCTTTTCGAGCCGATCGATCGGACTGTCATCCGATCGATAGGACCTGTCCGTAACTGGGACAGGAATTCAGGCCGATCGATCGGACCGAAGGAGGACTCAATTTGAGTCCAGTGAAATTTGATATTGATTTTTTTTTTTTTGGGAAACAATTGTGCTTTCTATGAGTCCTAGGGGTATATACATTAGTGTTAAGACTAATTATGCCCTAATCTAAGGTCTTCGGGACTAGGGAACTCAAAGAAAAGAATGGTGATGATCTAGGCACTAATTCTTGGTTCTAGGTGGGACCTTGGCTACCCTCCTTGGACTCATTTGACCATATGTGAGGGCGTCTTGAGCCGATGCTCTTCACGGTTGGTTCGGATGCATCGAAGTTCAATCTATTTCAATCTTGAATGGGATGGAACGACACGATATTTTCTTCATACCTAAACGCAAGGTCTGTTTCCTTGGGTATCGCGAATTCTATTCCTTTCGGTGACTGAGTAGGTTGCTCGATGGTTCCGGGTTAACATCATACTTAGGATGGACCGTTTATAGTCTTGATCTTCTATGGTAACACCTAGTCCTAACCATAAGCTCATTTTAAGTTTTAAAAATAGTAAAAGTGCATAAGGAGCCCGGAATGTCTTCAAACTCAAGGAGTACCAAGTAATTATTATAATCGACATACGGGACCCCTATTCACTTAAATAAATCTTGAAACCGGTATTTTTACCCGAAATTATAATAGTTCATTGTTTCACCTCATTTCCAAGATTAGCATCACATGACTTGTTTTCCCGAAAGCATTGAAGTTACACTAGTAACAGTTATTTGTCCCGAAATGTATTGCCCGACATGAAATGACAGTGTGCCCTTGAGCACCCCCGTTTTACCCGTTTATTTATTGTACTTGATTTACTTACATATGTCCCGATTTGTTATTTGACCTATGAGTCGGCATCACTAAGCTTGGATAACCTTGTCGGTTTGATCCACCGACTTGCAGATCCCCCTCCCGTCCCGCCAGCTGCAGTTTGGATCCCGATACCCGGTTATTGCCGTGGTCCCGTCCCGATACCCGGTTCGCTACCGTGGTCCCGTTCCCTTATATTTATATTGTATATATGATTTGCGTTGAGTCTCCTAACCTTGTGTGACTGAGACCAACGTCCCGTTATACTCTTGTCACTTCGGTGATAGAGGACTTAGCTTTTTGTGATTGCCATCTTGCCAGTTCCCGATTCCTTGGATACTCGACACGTTTTATATTGCTTACTTGCTTTCCGATGTATGATTCGTTTCCTTTATGAAAGTTGTTATTTAAACAAGTGTTCATATTCTCCAATATAAATTCAGTTATTATTATATTGTTTTCTGTTCTTTGTACACGCACATGTTTTAAATGAATGCCGGTTGGGTGAATACCCATGCTTTTACATATGTTTCAAACGATCAATGATTTTGCTAGATTTATATGATTACACATGTTTTAAAGGAATACCCGAATTGTTAAATATCCGTGCTTTGTTTTGAATGACATTTGGTTTGTCAGATATCTATGTTTATACCTGTTTTAAATGAATACCCGAATTGTTAAATATCCATGCTTTGAAATATGTTTGAAATGACACGCGTTTTGCCAGATTCCTATGTTTATACCTGTTTTTAAATGATACCCGATTTGTTGAATACCCATGCTTTGAAATATGTTTAAATGAACATTAGTTTTGTCAAATTTCTTTGGTTACACATGCTTTAAATGAATACTCAGTTTGTGGTATACTTATGTTTTTACTTAAGTCTCAAATGAACGTTTGTTTTGTCAAACCACTATATTTACACATGTTTTAGACGAACACCCGATTGTCAAATATCTATGCCTTTATGGATGATGTAAATGAACAGACATTTTATTAGATCTTAATGTTTTCCCACATTTGAAACGAATACATGTTTTGTCCGAGATCCATGATTTTTCACCCGATTAATTATATGCAGCATTTGATCGAATAGCATGATTTATCTTATGTTTTATTCTTCAGTGTATTTGTTATCTTTTCATCCACTTGCCAGACCGTCGTGTCTGACCCACTACTTTTGGTACTCAGGTTCAGATTTCTTGGCCCCGAGATGAGTGCTTGGGTTGGCTGTGGAGCCATGTTTTGCAGGTTGTTTTGTCGGCTATGTCATGTAGACATTGAGCTTGACATCGGAGCTACGCCATATTTGGGGTAGTGATTATAGCTTATTGTTGTATGGCTTTTATTAGCCTTTTTCTTGGGATTCTTAATTAATGTACATTGATAATTGTAACTGGAACATATATGGGAATGTAATATCCTGTTACTGTCAGCTCTGTAATTTATTGTGATGGTTTACTCCAGTCTGATATGATTCTTGATATGATAGCTATATGCTAAAGGTTGAGTGCGACGCAGAATCCGATGGCCACGGACTCCGGGTCGCAACGCCACGAAAGGTTCCGCAAAATATTCAGAATGTGTTGGAATGTGTTGTCTTGACACACGTGGATCTTGGGAGAAAAATATATTTATGCTTAATCCCATTTCGCGCCCCTGATGTCCCGGATTGGGGGCGTGACACTACAGCACCAGTCCTTACTTTACCATCCGGGAGCGGTGGTTTTACCATTTTTACCAATGCTTCGAATGTTGGACTTGGTTGTGTGTTGATGAAAGAAGGAAAAGTGATTGCATATGGATCCCGACAGTTGAAAGATCACGAGAAGAACTATGCCACCCATGATCTTGAGTTAGTAACGGTTGTTTTTGCGTTGAAAATGTGGAGACATTATCTCTATGGAGAGAAGTTCGAAGTCCACTCCGATCACCGCAGCTTGCAATATTTATTTTCTCAGAAGGAATTGAATATGAGGCAAAGAAGATGGATGGAATATATCAAGGACTATGATTTTCCAATCAAGTACCACCCGAGGAAAGTGAATGTAGTTGTCGATGCCTTGAGCAGAAAATCAGTAGGCTTGGCAAATCTAAGTGGCACTTGTATCTTTGAGCAATTTGAAGAATTGAGTATAGACCTACAACCACTAAGGAAGGGTGTTTTGTTAGCTAACATGGCAATGTCAGAGCCTTCTTTTATTCGGAAGATAAAGGACAGTCAGTTGCAAGATCCAGAGTTGGCCAAGATTTCAGAGCACACAGCAGACCGTCCCGATTTCCGTATTGTTGATGGAGTTTTGTACTACCGTGATCGTCTATGCGTGCCTAACATTGAAGATTTGAGGAATGATATCATGACCGAAGCTCACAGTACAAAGTACTCTAGGCATCCAGGCAGCACAAAGATGTATCAGAATTTGAACGACAGATTTTGGTGGAATAACATGAAGAGAGAAATTGCAGCGTTTGTCTCCTGTTGCATGACTTGTCAATTGATAAAGGCAGAACATCAGAGGCCTCCAGGATTGTTACAACCGTTAGAGATCCCGGAATGGAAATGGGAACATATTACTATGGATTTTATTTCGGGACTACCGAAGACTAGCAGAGGCAACGATACGATATGGGTCATTGTGGACCGTCTCACCAAATCAGCTCATTTTATTCCTATGAGGACAGGGAAGAAGATGCACAAGCTACCTTTAGCAGAGTTGTTTGTCAGCGAGATCGTCGGTCAACATGGGCAGCCAGTTTCTATCACATCTAACAGAGACAGCAGATTCGTCTCGAGGTTCTGGAAGACGTTACATGAGTCTATGGGTATGAAACTACAGTTTGGCACAACCTATCACCCGCAGACAGATGGTCAATCAGAGAGAACAATTCAGACTCTTGAGGATATGCTCCGTGCTTGTGTGTTAGACTTCAAGACTCAATGGGATGAGACTCTACCGTTGTGTGAGTTTGCTTACAACAATAGTTACCACTCGAGCATTGGGATGGCGCCTTTTGAGGCTTTGTATGGCAGAAGGTAGGACACTGGTTTGTTGGGAAGAGGTCGGAATTCGCAGTTTCCATGGACCGACCATAGTGAGTGAAACCAGCGACAAAGTGAAGTTGATCCAAGAACGTCTTAAAGTAGCCCGGAGTAGATAGAAAAGCTATGCAGATTCTCATAGAAGGGATTTACAGTTCAAAGAAGGAGACAAAGTTTTCCTGAAAGCGGCACCTACGAGAGGAACATTGAGATTTGGACAGAAGGGCAAGTTATCACAAAGATACATTGGACCATATCACATTGTGAGCAAGAATGGTGATGTGGCTTATAGGTTAGCCTTACCACCTGAGCTATCCGGCGTACACAACGTCTTCCATGTGTCTATGTTGAAGAAGTATGTCCCCGATCCTTCACATGTACTCCGGCATGAGCCATTAGAGATTCGAGAGGATGCTACCTATGTTGAGAAGCCCGTTCAGATCATTGATACGAAGGAACAAGAGTTGAGGACACAAACTATTCAGTGGGTAAAGGTTCTATGGGAGAATCATGGACCGGAAGAGGCAACATGGGAATTACAAGACCAAGTACAAAAGAAGTATCCACATCTACTACCTAAGGTGAGTTTTATATTTCATTTGGAGGACCAAACGCCCTAAGGGGTGGATGTCGTGACCCCGGAATGGATCCCGGGCTCGCGACGCAGTAGATGATACTTTCCCACAGGTTCCCGCGGTGAGGATTCCTAAAGACACGCGGAATCTGACTCACACGTACAAGCTTTGCGGAAGCGTGTAGCAAAACACATCGAGATGGGCACCAATAAATCTTTAAGTGCTCTAACAATTAATATCTAGGCATAGTATCAAAGGAAGAAGTTAAAATGGCATTCCCATTAATATTCAAGTTATGAGACTAATCAAAAGTAAGATAAGTTTTGTTACAATTCCATAAGAGGCCAATACAATTCTCCAAAATCTAACCAAAAGGAACCCCATAAAAAAAAAGGTTACGAGACTCGAGAACCCGCCCGACGTCTAGATGACATCGTCGGGCTGCCACTCTCTCACAGGGGTTGGCTCACAAGCCTCCTCCTGACGCTCCTCCTCAAGGGTAACGTCTCCTGCACCTGGCACCAACAAATAAGGGTCAAACACGACGGTTTGGCAGGTAATCAATTTAGGCGTGAATATGAACAATAACTTTTTGGAGAAAACATATAAGCAAATCCTTGATATGAAGTACTAACAAAAACTGAAGTACATTTTCAAGAATACGAACAAAGCCGAGACATCAAAACAAACTAGCATGAGTACATAATATATCATGAATAGTTATCAACCACAAGGAGCTCATCCTTTCTCCATCATTTATATAATGAAAAGAGCAAGCACGCACGACAAGCACGATATACATAATATAAGCACGACACGATTTCCCACAAGGACGGGAATTCCGGCCGCGGAACCGGACACGCACGATGTGTAATAAATACACGACCAGTCTGCAGACAGTCCACATGTTTAAAGACCCCCAGACAGTGGATCAAACCGAAAGGGCAGTCTAAGCTCAGTGGTGTTTACTTAATTCATGAATGCACAAAACACGTGAAACACGATCAAAGCATGTCGAGATAAAAAGGGGAAATCACTCATCAAAACACGACGAGCACGACTAGCAAAGAGGCATAATAATTATGCATAACACGCTTAGGAAGTAATCCCCTTTTTCTTGAAACAAAACTTCAAAACAAACTTATACTTGAAATCTAAAACGAGTACACGAGGGTACTTATCGTACCAAAACGGAATTCAAACACGAATCTGACAAGCATGTGTTAAGGCTACTAATTGACCTTTGTGTAATTAAGACTCCCCATGCCGGAATATATAAGAATTGGTGTCCCCGAAGTTGGGTCGCATTTCGAAGTCCCATTTACACCATGTCAAGTCAAAACCCTTAACATAGTCTAGTTTTCAACCTTCGAGAAATTACAGAAAAGAATTAATTCTTCTTCCTGAGTCTGGCAGGTTCGCTCGAGCGAACCTAGTAAGGCAATGACACTTCGCTCGAGCGAGACAGTTCGTTCGAGCGGAGGATAAGTGCGTTCGAATGGACGACTCTCTGCCTTGCTCCAGATTTTACAGAGGGCAGTTCGCTCGAGCGGACCCAAGGGTCGCTCGAGCGGACAGCTCTCTGTCTGCGCTCGGACCAAACAGAGGCTTGGTCGCTCGAGCGGACCCAAGGGTCGCTCGAGCGAATCGACTTCTGCCTGAATTCGCAGAGTGCAGAAATGCCTTCCTTTTTTCACAACTTTTGCTACATTTCTCTCCTTCTTCTCATCAATCAATCACATATCATCCCTTGAGCCTCCATGCTCACCAAGGGTTCATTCCATCATTCCAACCATCCAAATCAAAAGAGAACAAACTCATGAAGCTTAAAAACAAGATAAATGCACAATTTACAAAAAATATAATGAAATCAAAACACACATGCATCATTTCCTAAAGAGATTACTTTCCTTGACCAAAGCTAATACTCCTCTTCAAACTCTTCCTCAAGCTATTCTCACACTACAAGAACCCAAGAGAAAAACCACACAAAACTCAACAAAATGGAACAAGGAACCCATTTTAACAAAAAGGGTTTGAATACTTGAAAAACATGATCTTTAAGGAACCAAAAGACTTCATGAAACACAAGGGTTGAAGCTCTTACCAAACAATGGCCAAACAAGAAGAGATGACGAAGATGAAGAGCTTGTCTCACAAGAAGCTCTAAGAAATTGGTACCAATGGAAAGCTTGCAAGAAGATGAAGAAGGTGATAAGCTTGGAATTCTATTTGGAGCTCTCTAGCCAAAGCATGCAAGATGAAGAAGATGAAGAGAAAAGGGTTTCCTTGCCCTAGCTTAAGAAATTGCAGAGATTTTGGGGGAAATGAAAGGAATGAGAGGGAGAAGAGGCTTAAGTGAAGGAAATGGGCCCCCACATGACTTGAACTTGAAATGGCCAAAACACAAACTTGTGGGCCTCGGATGACTTCGACGAAGAAGGATAAAACGATCGTCGAAATATCTAGTTTCCAAAAAGTATATTTTTGACATGGTTTTGGGATCTCGAAAATTGTGTCCAGATTTGTGCAAGAAAGACAATTTTTTACCCTCTTTGGGCCAAAACATGGGTTTTTGGGCTTCAAACAAGAATGGCCTTAAAACGAAAGTTGTAACACGTCGAAACATCATTCAAATGAAATCGAAATCACACTCACACGGAAATCAATACGATCTTCCTAAACTTACACGAGCACTCGGACCTTTCCGAGTGTGTCTAATTAATACTAAACGTTCTCAAAATTTCCAAAGCTATGTCCAAGACTAAAACTAATCATTTCTAATCCCAACGATAACTAAACCCACTTAGAACTAAACACATACTAATCGCACACTAATCGACTTGGTCTGGGTCGGGGTCTAACAGTGGAGATGTAAGACCCCGACTCGAGTGAGCCCAATTATTGTTAATTCAGTCGTGTGTTAGTTCTAAGCTTGATTAGTGATTTTGGCTAAGTTATGTTTGGAATAGATTTTGAAATAGTTTTGGGGAATTTTGATTGCTTTGTGATAGTGGGGCCCTTTGGGGGTTCCTTTTTATGACTTTGCATGTGCTTGGGGATTTATCGGAGATTCTTGCATTCATTATTTTAATCCCGTTTTAATTTTATTGCTAATCCCTACAACTTTTATGTTGATCCCGTCCCCGTTCGAGATCCCAAAACCCGATTTCATAGCCTTGAGGGCAAAATAGTCGTTGTGCACTAAATTTGTACCCAAAACTTGATATCCCCGAAACCCGCGAAACATATACTTTTTGGAAACTAGATATTTTGATGATCACTTTTCTCTTCTTCGTCGAATTCATTAGAACCCTCGAAAGCCATGAATTCAGCCCAGTTAGATTGCTAGTGGTGGAGCCCACTCCCCACTTGCTTTATAAGGAGACCATCTTCCTCATTTCTTTTTTTAGCAAACTACAACTTCTCAAAGCTAGGGTTTCCCTTTCTTCTTCTTCTTGTTGCTCTTCCATCCTCAACCCACTCCCAAACTTGCACCAATAGGAGATTTGAGGCCATCATCTTCTTCACCTCCTTGAGAGCTTTCTCTTAATAGCTTTTGTGGAGAAAACCTCCCATTCCAAGATCTTCATTGAGCTTACTCTTGCCATTAGAGGACCTTACAAGTAAGCAATCATTCTCTTCTTCTAGATTTGTGTTCTCCTAGCCTAAGGGAATCTCCATCCCTATTATTGAAGCTTTTTTTTTTCTCCCCACGCTATGTTTTGACTCTTTTAGGGTTTTATTTTGGGGTTTTTGCTTGTAGCTTGGACCATTGATTTGGAGGGCTTGTTAGAGCTTGATTTGCTTATTAGAGACCAAGGCTAGTGGATGATCTGATTTTTTAAGCTTTCAATGATTTTGGTATTTTCCACTCATGCCTATTTATTGCTTTGTTTTGAAATAAATGTTCATGATAGAGTATTAATGGTGCATTTATATCATAGAAGTGTATTGGAGCATGGCATTTAATCTCCTCTTGTTTTGTCCCAAATGCACTCTTATGTGAAATGGTTTCCTTCTTTCTTTCTTTCTTTGTATTGAATGTAATGTTGATGGAGGAGAATGGGATAGATGTTGTGAGAGATTTGATGTTGTTTGAATGAAGTTTTAGACTCCTCATTGGATGTATAAAAGTGGCTAGAAAGAGGTTGTAGAAGGAAGAGATAGGGAGGACCTGAACTGCCAGAAATCAGTTTCTGGACAGTTCGCTCGAGCGAACATGACACTTCGCTCGAGTGAAGTGTCCAGAAAAGGGTTCGGAACATTCCAGTAGGTTGGTCGCTCGAGCGGACATCCCAGAACTTGTTCCAGAGAATCGTTAGTTCGAGCGCACTAAAACTTCGTTCGAGCCAATGAGTTCGCTCGAGCGACCTTAACTGCGCTCGAGGAAACCCACCTAGACAACCATTCCAGAGAGCTACTCGCTCGAGCGATGAGCTTTGTTGGTCAAAGGCTATGTTTGGGACAATGATGAACTATTTAAACATGTTGGGACTATTCATTGAGAACCCCTCTATGTCAAGGAGATTTACTAAGCAATGTATGAGGCCATTTGAGAAAGAAACCATATCACAAAGATGTCATTTGAAGTTTTGAAAATTCAAAGTGTTTAAGGAGCCCGGAATGTCCCCAAACTCAAAGAGTACCAAATTGTTATTAGATTGACATATGGGATCCCTATTCACTTCAAAGAAATCTTGAACCCGATACTTTACTCGAATTCCAATTTTTATTGTACTTTATCGATCCCAAGATTTATACTACATGCCTTGTTTTCCCGAAAGCATTGAATTACACTTGAAATAGTTACTTGTCTTGAAGTGCATTGCACCACTTGAAATGACAGTGTGCCCTTGAGCACCCCCGTCCAGCCCGTTTGTTTATTTGTACTTGATTTACCTGCACATGTCTCGATTTGTTATTTGACCTATTAGTCGACACCACTAAGCTTGGATAACCCCGTTGGTCTGATCCACCGACTTGGAGATCTCCCTCTTGCCCCGCCAGCTGCAGTTTGGATCCCACTACCCTGTCATTACTGTGGTCTTGTCCCGATGTCGCAGATTGCTACTGTGGTTCCCGATGCCCGGCTCGCTACCGTGGTCATGTATAGTATATGTATATGTATTTATAAGATCCATTGTTTCTCCTCACCTCGAGTGACTGAGATTTTTGCCTAGTTATTACTCTATCACTTTAGTGATAGAGGACATAGCTTTGTGTGGTTGCCATCATGCTTGTTTCCCCGTTTCCTTGGTTACCTGTACATGTTTTATAATGCATACTTGTATTTGAATAAATGTTTTATCTCGTCTATAGAAATTTTTATTTAAACAGGTTTAAATGCTTTTGAAGGCAAATTCATGTATTATCATATTGTCATTGTATTTTACCCATTTGCCAAACCGTCGTGTTTGACCTACTCTTTGGTACTCAGGTCCCGTTGTTGGTTACCCGAGGAGGAGCACGAGGAGGCGGTCGGAGAACCGCAGCAGTTAGTTGAGTGGCGCACCGATGATGTCATTTAGACATTCGGTTGTCTCGAGATGCGATTCATTTTGGGAGTTTGTGGATAACTCATTCTTTTGGGATTATATTTTGAGATGTATTGGCCTTTGTTGGCCTCTATTTTTGGGGAATGTAACTAAATGATCTTTTGTTTGAACTCTAACCTTACTTTTGGGTAACATGCTAATGATCATTGCTCATTCTGATACAGTACTATAATTATGTTATTATCTTTATGATTTGAGATGGATTGAATATTTGATTTGCTACACGCTTCCGCACTTAATAGAAATGTTCATATATGGTTGTGATATCCTCACCGCGGACACATGTGGGAAATTAAATAAGTGTGTGCACCTTGTTGACACACTCTACCTATTAACCATTCACTCACTATCATCATCATTAGTGTCCCGATCCCGGATTAGGACCTCGGTAACCCGGTTCGGGGTCGCGACATTGATAGCAAGATGAGAGGGTCTTCAACGAATTAGTCATGTGGTGCTTGCTTCTTGTATTGTGTAATTCTCCTTCATGTGTAAATGATATGGTCGATTTTTCTGAAAGAATGTCCTCGTTAGGATAGTGGCCGCCAAATAAAAATTCCGGCCTTCGAAGGCTATCTATTTTATTTCGGCTCTTCCCTGTAATATTGGCTACCATAACTCTGTAGTAACTAATGGTCTTGGTGGCTAAGATATTAGCTCTCTCCCTCGCTAATGCCTCATCAGTTTTCTGTTTGGCTAAATCTTGGTTTGAATGATCATCTGGTACAATAATCTTGTTTACTAAAAAAAAAGATCAGTAAAAAAAAAAGAGAGCATCAGGCAAAGTAAACGTCCGAACACTAAAATTGGCCTTCATGACTAGACTTGGTCAAATGTGTACACGAGAGAGAAAGTATTGAGTGGAAGATTTTTTTTTTTTTTTTGGTAAGCCTTCACCATATGGAAAGCTCACCCCTGTCATGGTCTAAGGCACATAAAAAACCCTTCTATCGTTGAAAACACTTAAACATATAGGGAAAAAAAACCACACAATAATTGTCTACTATATCCTTGCATCTTCAAAAAATAAAATAAAAAAATGAACAGGTCATACATCAAGTTTGCATACCCCCTTTGTTGAAACCAGTTCAACGGTTGAAACAAGAACAATGCTTGCATACCCCCTTTCTTGAAATCAGTTCAATGGTTGAAACAAGAACAATAATAAAAGGCTACACATACCCCTTGACATGAGCTTGACGTGATCCGGGATGAAAACGATTGAAGAAAAGAAAAATGCTCCAATGCTTGGAGAGAGTTAGGGCGAAGAATTGCAGAGCCTCGATTTGGAGTCTTAAAGTTTTGAAATAAGAAGATTTCTCTCCACATATGGGTTTTGGGCTTAAGTAGCGGTTTCAAACAGATGGGCCCCAATGAGAAAGCCCATATGGAGAAATTGTGACGCGACAGGTTCGAGGCACGCCTACACCGGAAAACTCCTTGTCAGCGATCCTCGAAGGGGGCATTTGTTGGAAGATAAAATATATATATATATTCATCACCATCAATACTTGGATCAAGTGGGACTAAATCAATTGGACCCATCCCCAACCCAATGATTTGTGACCACTGCATGGCATGGAATTGTACCCTGATGAATTTGGTGGGTCCTATCAAAATCTCTAAAATTTAAGAGGGAGATTAACATGATTAATATAGGTTCAAGCCAGCCATATCTTGTCCAATGAAGCCCAAGTTAAATTTTCGGGCCTAAACAGCATGACCAATTTTGGTTGATTCAGGCACAAGTCAATTTCTTACCTAGGCCATATAACCGACCTTGGTTGATTCAAGTCCAAGCTAATTTTTTGGGCCTAAAAATACATGACCAATTTTGGTTGAATCAGGCTCAAATCAATTTCTGACCGAGGCCATGTGACCAATCTTTGTTGATGATGGTCCAGGCCTGAGCCATATGAATTAATCCATGCCAATTTTTGGCCAATCCATGCCAATTTCTGGCCTGAGCCATATGAATTAATTCATGCCTATTTATGGCCAATCCATGCCAATTTCTGGCCTGAGCCATATGAATTAGTCCATACAGCCAATTTTGATTGAATAGAGGAGGGTCATTTCTAGCCTAAGTATGTGACCAATCTTGGTCTAAGCCAAAGTTAAATTCTGGCCTAGGCCTGATCCAAGATAAAAATGACAATCTATGAGACATAAAATCCACTGTCGCGTGACCTGTTTAGATGGGCCTAAACCCAGCGATGCATTGGGCTCACTTATGTATTGACATGCCTAAATCCATTTAGCCATTGGGCTCATTCCAAAATTAATAACTGGCCACCTGTTTATGTGAGTCACACCCCATGTTATACCCTATGACTGGTAATGGATCTCTAGCCAATTAATTTTTCATGACCCATCAGACTCTCTCAGATTTATGTGATAGTGTGTTGGGACCAATTAATACAAGGCTAAGCTGATTTTTTTTTATGACCACGTCGTCCTGGTTTAACCCAATTTTTGGTGACCATGTCATCAAATCCATGTGACCAAATTTGATAGACTATGGACAGGCTATTATTTTAGTCACGTTACCAAAAATTGTATGAACATCAATCATGTGATGGGGGGCAGATCTTTTGCAAACATGTGGTTAAATGACATGTGGAGTCTAAGAGGAATACCCATTCTTTAGATGAAAATGCCACCACCTCATGTTGAAAATGTCCCCCACTCATGAGATGAAGGCAAACGATCATAAGAAATGGCAAGGAAGTTAGTTAAAGGAGGACAGGTGGTGTTCATCCACTCTAAGCTAGAGAAAATGGGTAGGAAATGGAGAACGTGGGGCAGCAACTGCCTTGGAGATGGCTCCAAGAAGCCTATAAAAGGCCACTACCTGCTGCAAGAAAGGAAAAAAAAAAGACAAGGAATAACTCTGCAGAATTTGATATAAAAAAATGTGAGAACTACGCTGCCATTTTCCGACGACGTGCTGCCAGAATTATCAAGCGAAGAGATCATTCCTGAAGAGAAGATTTGAAGCAGGTTAAGGGCTAGGATCATGCCTCCATCAAGTGATGGAGCATGATTTCCTAGTTTTGAGCCAAATCCCTACATTTTTTTTATTGTTTATTTGCATTTCATGTAGAGTGAGAAAACGGGATTGCGTGCGTAGAACCTCTCTTTGAGTCTACATTTCCTGATTTTTTTTTCTCTGAATTTTATTGCTTGTAGATAATGTGTTATTGTATATTCCCATTCATGAATACAAAAAAAAAAAAAAGAATGAATTGATATCTTTATCAGTGAATATTCGTCTCAAGTTTTTTTTTTTTTTTTGTTCTTTTTTTTTTATAGTAATCCATAAGTCATTCAGGTAAGGGTCGTCATCACCCAATATAAGAAAATGAGTGTGCACAGCATACTTAGCTTCATCAACATCCAATTTGACATCCTTTGAATCTTCGGAAACTGCAACAGCAGATAGCGAAGAGATTTCCTTATGTTTTCTTGAGGTACAGGAGGTAGGCAAAGGGACTCGCTCTGGGCTAGATTACCATAAAAATTATGATGCAAATGTTAACCAAGACAAGGCTACAAAGCCTACAGAAAGAAATGTCAAGAATGGTGGTTTGCCTAGTCTTCAAGAGCCCTTTAGATATGGTCTCGAAACTGCGGTCCATTATCATGGACAAACCTATTCGGGACCTCGAACCTACATATAATGTTGGTTTTGAGAAAGTTAAGAACAACAGCGGTCTTAACTTCATTCAAGGCTACTGCTTCAACCCATTTAGAAAAGTAGTCTGTCACGGCAAATATGAACCGATGCCCCTTTGATGACGGAGGATTAATCGGCCCAACTATATCCATTCCCCATGCTTCAAATGGCTAGGATGTCACTGAAGGGTGCAAAGGTTTAGGGGCCCTGTGTATGTAATCAGCATGAAGTTTGGATATTCACAGGGCTATGTGGGTAATCCAAGTCTAAAGCCATTATTACAAGGGACTAGCATGGATGGCCTCAACGCTTGGCTAGACTTCTCGGCTTTCCACACTGGTTGTTTATTCCAAACTCCACACCAGGAAGCAGGTACATCTCATGCCTTTACTACTTGGTTTCAAAATGTCTTCCAGGACTACCTAAAAATTGGTAATATGAGGAGTTTTCCCAAGGGCATTGAGTCGTCAACTTCTTCTCTTAAGGCTGAGAAGAAAAGAAAAGTGTCAACAGAAAATACAAATGAGGACATCAATGACATCAATGGCGCCGAAGCTACTAGTTGTGGGAAAATTTGAATGGATCAAGTTGATATTCAGGTATCTTTTCCTAATACACAGTTTCCCTCTATACCCAATGTGTCGACAGCTGCAAAACCTCCACATGGAGCTGGGATTAAAGCTTCTCGATCAAGGAAGAAACCAGAAGAAGTGGTATCTATTGATGAGCATGGGCCAACAAAGAGAACTCATTCAAAGACTAGTGCCAGTAAATCATCGTCAGGAAGTTTAAGTGCAGGAGCAGTTTCACAAAAGGGGAAAGTATCTATTGGCACTAATATCTTAACATCAAATGTTGTCGTGGTAATTTCTGAGCCTCCAGAGCATGAAGTTTCAGACAAATATAATGATAGGGTTGATTATGGTATATATGACTAACCCTTGGCTTTCAAGTTGTCTTCTCCAATAACGTCTTGATCTTATGATCCTTATCTTTTTCTTCTCCATTTTTGTTAGAAGACTCGTCTTGCCCTGATCTATCTTCTCATGACGATGTTCATCCTGACAGCACTGGATCTCAAGGTAAGTGGATCTCATCTTTGGTATCATATTATTCGTAGGAATCATATATATATATATTCTCTAATCTCTCTGCAGGTGAACAAATAGAATCTTCCTTGCTTTCAAAGAACAAGAGAAGCACCTTAATCTAACTCTATCTTTATCATAAATTGCTCTTAATGATATCATTGGTGAGTCTTGACTTAGGTGTCACTTGTGCAGCCATGGTTAAAGAGAATCGACCTAGTCAAAGCCCTGCTATTCTTGGTTGTCGGCATGGTAATAAATTGAACTTTCAATGTTTTATCGGCTCTATATGCTTAACACTAATTTACGTGAAAAGTCAATTTATCTTTGTTTGCCCCTTTTCCTTTTTTAGATGAGGGTGCTGGCGTCATCACTTCCTTAAATGAAGCCGTGCTCATTCGTCCTCTCGCCATTGGGAAAGACAGAATAGTGGAGATTTTGTCGAGCCCTAGTCTGGCTTCAGGAGATCCCATGCATGGCACATTTACGGAACCCCCTTTTGATGTTGTACGAGAGAGTGCGAATATCATTCATACCTCACGTGGAGTGAAAAAGGGGGATGTACCGTCATTACTAAAGGCAGATGAACCAAATTCCCCTAATGTAAAGAGAGAAAATGTGGGTTCAATTTTGAAGCCTATGTCGAGTGCAGGATCGACTAGCGAAGTGGCTAAAGGTTTGGGAACTACAGACACGCCTCCTTCCACCGCAGTTGGTAGTGAGCAGGGTGCTTCGTCATCCATTATAAGAAAATGAGTGTGCACAACATACTTAGCTTCTTGAGGATGTGACTTCTGTTTGACTCCCACCTGTTGAAAATATGCTTTGAATCAGTACAAATTATTTCATCCTCAAAAACCCATTCAGACAAGTATCTCTATATGTTCCAAAATATGATTGGTGGAATAGTTTGTCAGATTTACTGATTTAAAATTTCATGAGCATTTTATTAAGTAACAGTTTCTGTTTATAATTTATTCACATACCATCCTGCATCTAATGAGCATATTGGGTTCTACAAACCCATTGAACTTTCATAAAAAAAATTGCCCGTACAGAATTTTTGGCATAAACGGTGGGACCACAGCTCACTGTTTATTTCTTCTTTTCAGGTTGCATAACATAAAGTATCTCAAGTTTGTCATCAAGTTTCATCAATGGCAACCAAGCTTGTCATCACCTTTGATGATACCAAGTACAAGGCCTACCTAGAGGTCAAAGTCCAAGCAAGAAACTCCGTGCAAATGATCAAGACCCATGTAAAGACTGCAAAGAGAAGGTTAGAAGAGTTGTAAGGAGAAAATGCAGTTTTGGAAAATCAAAAGTTTGCTTTCTCCAAAACTCATGAAGTGTCAAAAGAAGGAAAATTTCCTCATTTTCAAGTTGATCAGCTAGCTAATGGTCAACAAGTTCACAAAGGGTTAGAAAACTACCAAGTTCCAATGGACATGCAAGGGATGTCCAATCATGGAGCTGATTGCCAATTAGCTAACTCTCACCAAACTCCATCAACATATCAATTTCAAAATAAGGTATGTTTGAATGGATCCAAGTTTAATCAATCCATTAAATTCCAATCAAATATAAAATGTCAAATCAAAATGATGAAGATAATTTTGTCGTTCCATGCACCCACACCTGCCCCACCAGAGCGGTATGGTTTATGGGTCATGGATGCTCCAAAATGAAACAAAAGCCCCTTGTGTCTAGCACTTACCCCACCAGAGTGGTAAGAAAGACTAGAACTTGGGATGATGTTACCAGGTCGCGTCTAGTGCTTACCCCACCAAAGTGACTAAGCCTGGCTGGACGCAACGGCCTAAGAAGATTTCAGTATGGGACCGATTGTCGGTACCCATTGAAAATGCTTTCGAGCCTCTCACCTTACTTAAGGGAAAGAATGTGATAATGGATGAAAAAGCCCCGCAGCGCACCCCTAAGAAAATGAGAGGTCCTTTAGTTGTCAAATTTTCACCGGGCTCAAATGATTCCTGAATGGTGACAAGAAAAAACATGCCAGCAGAATTTAGACCTCGAAGCAAAAATGATGATTATGACTTTGTTGCAAAGAAGCAGATGGTCCGACCTCGAGTTTTATCCAAGAGCTATAAAAAAAGAATTAACAAACGAGTCAACTCAAGTGGGAATCCACTTATGCAGACTCAATCCCTTCACCAAGTCAAGCAAGACAAAGCTCATCATTATCCCAAAAGGGCTAAGGCAAAGAGGAGAATTGATCCAACCCAAGTCGAAATTATGGAGCGACCTTCAAATGATGTCGCACCTCAACTGATTGTAAAGCTTAAAGAAAAGACACCATCTGATGAGACAAGCGTACAAATAGCATGCCAACGGGCATCTAAAAAGAAAAGAAGAGCGACCCATAAGGCCCATGAATTTAAGATCGTACCCATGTGGATCCCCAAAGAGCTCGAAGAATCAGTTATGTCGGTCAATATGGTTGGCAAAGGTAAGAAAAATAAAGAATCATCGGCCTATGTTAAGGAAATGGTGGATTTATTCGACACCCAGTGGCCACAAACAAGGAGTGTCACGACTGCCAAAGGAAGGAAGGTAACAAAAAAAGATCACATTTGTGATGCAAGTAGTTCACAAGGATCATCTAATGAACAGGCACCAAGAACATTGGGAGTATTAGGCGAGCTCACAGGTCTTCTCTCGTCAGAATCAAGTGTAGCTCCTGTCTATGTGACAGGCCAAGAGGGTAATCCAGAGTTCTTAGAGTCAAATCCCACGCCAAGTTTCATGCAATATGTCCAGGATACAAACAAACGATTTGAAGAGATGATGACAATGATGGTCACTCTTCAAACGCAGATTAACAAAAAGGAGTCCGGAAGACAATCTCGCAATGATCACAACAGACGTGATCAAAGAGAAAATCATGATCATGATACGGACCATAATAATGACGAAGAAGAGTTGAACAAAACCCGAGTCACGGTTGAAGCAATCCAAAAGATGATTGAAAATGCCACTGAGGGGGTAACATCATCCAAAAAAGGATCAAACCCACCTTATCCAGCCTGGATGGATGATGAGCCATTTCCACCTAAATTCAAGCAGCCTCATTTGCAATCATATGATGGAAGTACTTCATCTTATCAGCATCTATGCCACTTCAAGGTTTTGACTAGAGAGATATCTAATAATGATGCATTAAAAATCCGATTGTTCACCAGTACATTGAAAGGAACAGCCTTCGATTGGTATAAAAGGCTACCAAGCGGTTCCATAAAGTCATGGAAGGATATAGAACAAAAGTTTATTGATCATTTTTTCGATGCAGACAGTTCAGTGACTACAGCTCACCTATATACAGAAAAACAAGGCAAAGAAGAATCAGTGACTGCCTTTATCAAAAGATGGCAAGCTTTTGTCATTTAAATGTCCGGAAAACCTTTCACATGATGGACATGTGTAGGACAAACTTGCATTAAAAAATAAGGGCTAAGTTGGTCGGAAATAAAGCAAAAGACCTTGGTGAGTTGTTAGAAGCAGCAATAGAAGCTGAAACAATCATTAAAGATCGAGAAATAGAAAAGAAATCTACCAGGAAGATTGAACCACCAAAAAGTGGGGGCAAAAAGAAAGAAGCTATGGCAGTTCAAGTAGCTTCACCCCTTGACTCAAGGAAACTCGATAATAATCAGAAGAGAGATAATGAGGACCAAAACAAGATGAAGAGAAGTCAAACTTTAAAAGAAAGAATGTCTCGAGAATATGATTTTGCTATTGAAGATTCTGAGTCAATTTTTCATACTCCTAAAAAATGATAAAATCAAGCTTCCGCCATGCAAAAGACCAAAAGAAGAAGGCAAAACTAATGACCCAAAGTATTGCATATACCACAGGGTCATAAGTCATGGTATAAAAGACTGCTGGGTCTTTAAGAATAAGGTCCAGGAGTTACTTGACAATGGGATCATCACCTTGGCTAAAGAAGACAAGAAGGTGACAACTAACATGGTGTCTGTTCACTTTGGAAGTTTCAAACAACCAGTTAGAATTCCCACTGTGCAAGAAGAAGAGGGAGATGTCGAGTTTCGCTTGGGAAACCCATTGGAAAGTAGGGATGGATTAGTTCCAGTAGAAATGCCAAATGGTGTGATGATGTGGGTCCATCCAGATATCTTGTCAGAAGAAGGGTGGGAGACAGTAAGAAGCAAATCACGCTCTGTTGCAATGTCAAATCCCTTCTGGAATGACAACTATCTTATGAGAAATGCTATGGGGGCAAGAAAACAAAAGAAAAGACGTTGGCCAAATAACAAGAAAAAGCCTAGTAAATCAAAAGAGGTTGTCACCCCAGTAGATTTGTTAACACAAGAACCTCGAGTTCCATTTACTCTCAAGTACTTCTTGCCACTTGATCTCTTTTTGTCTTTAGAAAATCAAAAGCAGAAAGATGAATTAAGTGAGTTAAAAGATGATATACTCTCATGCAACTGTCTCTCACTGGTAAAGTTGAAAAAAGAACTGGATCAAGGTGATGGTAATTATGGCCTTAGATGGGGATATAGAGATGGCGTGATTTCTTCCGAAAGTTCAGATGAATTAAGTCAAGATTCAACCAGACGACATATTTTTACTCAAGGAAACCATGATGAGCTATACCTTATTCCCGACCTCACATCGACAGAGAATGATAGTGACCCTTCAGAACCCTCGAGTTTGTCAACCGACCCAAATGATGACAATGAATTGCTTGATGATGATGATATTAGGAGATGGATTGAAGGCATAGTGAAAATTGTCATTTATACTGCATCCATATGGAATTTGACTCCAGAATGGCAAAGAAAAGATCTTCCTACAATTATCATGGGGGAAGTAGCCGATGAAAATCCAGATATTGATAGGATTGACGAAGTGGACAAGTCCTCAGATGTATGTGATGATTCTCTCGCACTTGATGGATATGATGCTGATGGTTCAGATTCAGACTCTAATGTGTGGATCTTTTACTCATCCAATAGAGAAAACATAAGATCATACGAATATGTGTCGGAGGAAGATGAAATCCGGTCACATGATGATGTGGCTAGAAGAGAAATCAAAGCAAAAAGAATCATTCATGCAATGAGCCACATGCCTAGACCAGTTGGGCCCCTCAATTCTTTAGACCCAATTCCATGGTGTTTTGCAGGAGGACCCATGACCCCCCAAGAAATTGAAGCCTTAACATGGGATAATGATACCCCATGGGATGCGGATGAGGATGTCGAAGGATTATATTGGTCGTGTAATATGGTTGGGATCGACCATGAAATTTCTGATGAAAAGAAAAATGATGATGAAGACAAAGCAGAGAGTTCATCAACATCCAATTTGACATCCTCTGAATCTTCGGAAACTGCAACAGCAGATTGCGAAGAGATTTCCTTATGTTTTCCTGAGGTACAGGAGGTAGGCAAAGGGACTCGCTCTGGGCTAGATTACCATAAAAATTATGATGCAAATGTTAACCAAGACAAGGCTACAAAGCCTACAGAAAGAAATGTCAAGAATGGTGGTTTGCCTAGTCTTCAGGAGCCCTTTAGATTTGATTTGCTTGAACATCTAGCGCGCATCCCCGCACGTATAAGCATGCATGACATGTTGAGACTGTCTCCAGACATTCGAAAAGCTGCTGCAGCAGCTCTCATGAACCCAGACCAATATGCATCTCATGTCCACCAAGTACAAGTAAAGCAAAAAGCGAAATGTAAAGAATGCTTCAATTTAAGAGCAGTTATGGTTGCTACAATCAGATTCACGAAGGATGACATGTTACTCGGGGATGTAAAGCACAATCGGCCATTATACTTCACAGGATATATCGGTGAAGTTGAATTACCAAGAATGCAAATTGACCCTTGATCAGCAATTAACCTCGTGCCACTGTGGGCCTTAAAATATTTGGGAATCCAACTAGCAATCTCATCTATACAAAACTCAGCATATCAACATACAATGGAGAAACACAAAAGGCTATTGGTAGGATAGTTATTCCATGTCGGATTGGAGACATGAAATCTCAGGTCGTTGCTTTCTCCAAAACTCATGAAGTGTCAAAAGAAGGAGAATTTCCTCATTTTCAAGTTGATCAGCTAGCTAATGGTTACAATGACAGATATAAACGTTAATTTAAAAATAAATTCAAGCCCCTGCAAATTGAACTCGCAAAAAAGGCCCAAGATCACAAGAAATAATTTTTTAATTTAAATATTATTATTTAATACATCTAATAAGGCCCCAGCTCCACATATGCCAATCTGACATAGGCCTTGAGCCTTTAAACCCTTAAGCCCAGTCCTACAGAGAGAGACCTGTTGTTAGGAATTTTGTAGATTGCAATTTGATGGATGCATAATCATTCTAGCATCATTTGATTTACACACATATGCATTGATTTATAAAAACTTGAAATCTTGTTTTATTCATGCATTGCTTTTAAGATTTGTAAAAGTATCAATTTATGCATGATTTGTTTTTAAATCTTGGATGCATTTGTTTTTTAAAAGAGTTTTAGAAATCAAGCAAGCCTTTGGTTTTAAAATGTCGAATCATTTTTAGGCTTTTTGTGTTTCATGTTTTTAAACATCTTGGTTTGGTTTAAAACATGTTATTCAGCTTGGTTTAGTGGCCCAAAAGTTCCCCAAAGAAATACTTTGAAAATATGCAATTTTGGGAATTTTGGTCCCAGGGGGTCGACCAGCAGAGGACCCGATCGACCGGCCACACTGCAGGTCGACTGGGTCCTGAAGCACCAACTGATCTTTTTTTGACCATTGTGTGTACCCGGTCGACCGGGCCCTGTCATGGGGTTGACCGGGGTATAGCCGTTGGGCATTTTTTCCTATAAATATGAGTTCTTTCCTTTGCCAAAAGTTGGGATTTTTAAGCCCCTCCTTGAGAGGTTTTGAGGCATATCAAAGGGAAATGAACTAAGGGATGAAGGGGTTCATTGGGAAAGCTAAAGCTTGGATTAATGAAGTTAAATCACCAAGTAGGCTCTACTTTCCTTAATCATATGTTTTCATGCTTTGTTTTATTTTTGGTAAATCATTTGTAGCATGATAAACTATGTTGTGTTGTGTCCTTAACATGTTTTATGTTTTGAATTGATCTATTGTTTTGGATGCACAACCATTTGATTCAATCCAAGTAGTACTTTATTTGGTAAATCTAAGTAGATCATGTTAATGAAAGAATCTTTGAAATTATATGTAACATGATTCATATACTTGGTTGGATCTTTGGGTGTTGTTTTTCATCATAAGAAAATCTCTTTCAAAATATATCTTATGTTGTGGATTCAACATCTTTACAAATCATATGTGAATTTGTTTTAAAGTTTCACAACTTGCCTTGCTTTGATAGGTATATCATATTCAAGTTGTATTTATAATTACATATGATTTGTCCCCTTATTTGAATCAAATCTATTTTTATGTTTTTTGAGCTACATTGTTGATTTGATTAACATCCCTATGCATCACATGTTTAGAGCTAATTAATTTCATACAACTTGTGAATCTTTGATATCATTAACAAGTTGTTACTTTTAACATGTGACTTGCATTTCTTCCTCAATCATAAATGTTTTTATGACCTCATAAACTTTCAAAAGGTTTAGGCATACATTTATGAGCTTTCATCTTCAAAATGATTGAGGACATCACACACACACACACACATCATGAGCATACATCTTTGCATTCATTAAGTGTTTGTGTGAGTTAGTTTTTCATTTTCATATCCGCCTATTTTAGAGGCAAATGTAATGAGCTAAATTTGTATCTCCATCAAGTGTATGTTAGACACTACTTAGAGAGATAGCCAACCATTTGGTTGAAGAGGTTATTGCTTAACCTATAAAAGCATATTGTATAGGTTGATGTTGATCCTTGAAAAACATCATTGTAAAGGTTATTGCTTAGCCTTGAAAAGCATATTGTAAAGGTTATTGCTTAGCCTATTGAAAAGTATAAATAGTGGAAATCCGGTGGGGTGTTGGATCACAAGCCGGTAGTGGATGTAGGCATTGAGGCCCAACCACTATAAATCCTTGTGTGATGGTGCTTGCTTTGTGGTGATTGTTTTTATTATGCTTCCGCATTTTGTTTGATAGTCATCACTTGTGACTAGTTTGTTTTAAAGAAGTTAAAATTGATTAAAATTGGTCATAAATGAAGCTCACCCTATTCACCCCCCCCCTCTAGGGTTCGGATCCCCGGACTTACACCTGTAACTTAATGACCATTCAAATCTGGAATGGCTGTCGCGGTGGGATCACGGGTGGCTGCTTGATGGGGGCGATCCGGAACTGTTTCTGCTGACGAATGGCCTCCAGCCGTTGAAGATGCTCCTCTGCCCAGTAAGTTGTCCTCAAGGCCTCCTCGTAGGTAGGTAGCTCAATACAAGTCATAGCCAGCTGGATCTCCTCCCTCATTCCATAGACAAACCGCCGAACCCTCTCGGCCTCTGACGTAAGCAGTGCCTTAGCAAAACGGGACAGCTGAGTGAAATGGAGCTCGTACTGATAGACAGTCATACTGCCCTGGACAAGAGTCTGGAACTCCCTGAGCTTACGCTCTCTAACATGAGCGGGAAGAAACTTCTTGAGGAAATCTGTCTTGAAAGCAGTCCAAGCCACCTCGTCTCCTATCGCCTTGTAAGGTCGCTCCATGGTCCTCCACCAGTCCTCAGCCACGCCACGAAACATATATGCTGCCAACTGCACCCTCTGGCGTCCAGAACACTCGAAAACTCTGAAGATTTTCTCCATTCGGACAATCCAGTCGTCCGCAACCATGGGGTCATCTGCGCCGCTAAACTCTGGTGGTACCCTCTTGAGAAACTTCTTAAATATAACGTTCTGGTCAGCCTCCCGAATAGGTGCAACTACTGGACCGGGTTGCGCCACCCTCTCGATAATGTCCAGGACCTGCACCTGGAACTGTGCGAAGTCCTCCGCCTGCTGCTGATGAGCAAAAGCCTGAGCCTCTTGTGGGACCAGGAAGGCCTGAAGGAACTGCTGGAATCGACGCTCATAGTCGGGCTGACCGCCGACTGCTGGATCTGGTGGTGGAGCCTCATCTGCCGACATCTGTCAAGAGAAGGGAATTGTGTCAGTTTGAGTCCAATACTTAGGACTACACTGATTCTACCCAATCCATCGTCCTTACACGTATCCCACACTGAAATCCTCACTACGTCCTAAAGTTTCTAGTGTATTTTATTTCCTAGAGACTAACTCAGCTCTGATACCATAAATGTAACACCCCAATTTCGTATACCGAGAAAACCGTCAAGGTATCGAAGTTGGCGCGCTACTTCCCGAAAAAATATGAGAACTTCCAAGATCGTAGGTCCGCAGTGAGTTCCAATTTAAAAATTTTGAACAATATAATATCAATGGTTAAATTGCGGAAGCATAAGAACTAAAGCGGAAGCAATAGGTATCATGATATATCAAATACAATCGGGACTGAAGTCCAGTCTAAAAGTGTCAATTGATAAGAACAATTATTTATTACATATTTGACTGCTACCCAGCTCACTACAGTAATCGTTCAAAACCCAAACAAAGATAGATGCTCAAACCCCTGGTGCTGGCTCTCCAACCTCCAGCTTGACCTCTTGGTCGGTCGGTCCCCATCCGTAGTCTCCTGCTACGGGTGCCTCTACGAGCGTGAATGCATCGTCCTCTTACTCGGGGTCAAGACCTAAGCACCAAGAATGGACCAGATCTAAAGATCTGGCAAGTCACAGTATGGAAGTAATATAGGATAATGCATCAAAAGAGTGGAAACAGTAATAAAGTTAAGAGAGTGACAATAATATGGGTTCTAGGCAGTTGAGCAGGATATGCATTTAGAATCAGAATAAATAAGATATCTAATCTAAACAATGTGGCACATTCACACAAGTTGGATACCGCGGGATATTATGCCGCGGCCCTCCCATACTGAACACAGTCGCGGCGGGGAAACCTCACCAATGCTGGGGAATAACAAGCCCTGCAAACAACATCCTCACCACACTCATCACTCAGAGACCGGACTCGGTATCACACCATCCGTCTACAACAATGTTCATCATGATAGCTCGCTCAACACTCACAGTAGCTCCTACCAGTGATGATCAATCCAAAGGCTGAGCTTAGAACAACCGAGTGAATGTCTGTGCCAACTCAGGAATCAATAAATGTCTGTGTCTGTCTAGGTTTTACCTTGAGTGAACAAAGTCCTAACAAAATCCCTAAGAGGTCCAAGTACCCAGTACATTCCATGGATCATGATCCAGGTCCAAGTCCAATCATTGGATCCATACCAAGGCCCACCAATACATGGCCCGGTCTATAACGGTCCATATGAGGTAATAGGTTCATTTCCAATGATACACGGTCCATTCTCATTTGTAATGAGTTATAATTCTAGTACAATACAACCTCTCCATCCTAGGGTATTCAATATCCAAATCTTAGGCCATAAAAGGCCACGCCTAGCCACAGACACGGGTTAGTGTTCACCCATTCATATCATCGGGTCACCTCTAAGTAGTCCTAGGTTCAGGTCATCCATTTTTTCCATTTAATTAACAGGTATGAGCAATAGTAAGGACAATAGAGTGACAGTGATAACATAATGAGAATAATCTCTAAGTATATGAATCAACGGGAGATATCAATAGTCCAACCTAAGTATTGGTCCACTTTCAGGTCCAGGCACATCTCAGGTTGTTCGATCTCTAAATGGAGTCTTAGATGCCAAAGGATACTGTATTTGGTGCTCCATAAGTTACGGGAATCATTCACAACATTTAATTACCGAATCGTCGTTGATTATACAACCTAGACCTTACTTGGTGGTCCCCACGAGTCAAGGTTGAGCCACACCATTGACTCGTGCTTGGCACATCAATAGAAGTCTTTTTGGATGGTCAATGGGCCCCACGAACGATCATAACATCAGAAACCAAAATCTGGGAAGGTTACTATACACAGTGTGCTCGGTCGACCTCCTGGCCTGGACGGTCGACCTGGCGCACTGGGATCAGAGAAACAAACACCCTACAGGCAAAGCCTGATTTTCCAGAAGTTCCTGTGTGCTCGGTCGACCTCCTGGCCTGGTCGGTCGACCGCGCACACTGGAGATTCTGGCTGAAGGGAGTCCCAGGTTCCAGCATCCTTTTCCTGAAATTCCAGAATTCTCAGTCTACCTGGCACTGAGCTCGGTCCTGCACTGGTCTCGGCCAGCACTGAGCTCGGTCCTGCACTGAGCTTGGCGAGCACTGGTCTCGGCCAGCACTGATCTCGGTCCTGCACTGGTCTCGGCCAACACTGATCTCGGCCCTGCACTGAGCTTGGCCAGCACTCATCTCGGCCAGCATTGATCTCGGCCAACACTGGTCTCGGTCCTGCACTGAGCTTGGCCAGCAATGGTCTCGGCCAGCACTGATCTCGGCCACACTGGTCTCGGTCCTGCACTAAGCTTGGCCAGCACTGGTCTCTGCCTGCACTGAGCTCGGTCCTGCACTGGTCTCGGTCCTGCACTGGTCTCGGCGACACTGGTCTCGGTCCTGCACTGAGCTTGGCCAGCACTGGTCTCGGTCCTGCACTGAGCTCGGCCAGCACTGATCTCAGCCACACTGGTCTCGGTCCTGCACTGAGCTTGGCCAGCACTGAGCTCGGCCAGCACTGGTCTCGGTCCTGCACTGGTCTCGGCCAGCACTGGTCTCGGCCAACACTGATCTCGGCCAACACTGGTCTCGGTCTTACACGGGTCTGGGCCAACACTGGTACACTGGCCTGTTGCAAATTCCAGAATTTATGGATTTCTTCCTTTTTATTCCAATTTCCACCCAATCCCATCCAATCTCGTCCAAACACCACATAAACATCTATAAACATGAAAAGCACTCCAATATACATCCAACCATCCAATCCATGGGCCATTGATCTTCCAAATGAGATCAACCCATCCATCAATGGCCAAACATCCATGAAAACAAGCTCAAGGGTAGATCTAACAATTCTAACATCAATTGAATAGAAATCTCAGAATCAAAGACAGTAAACATCCATTCTATATTAAGTAAGCATATTGCACTTGCCTCAATTCGATTACAAGAGATAGTGTGAGACCCCGACACGAGTGAACTCGATTAGTGTTAATTGAGTCTTGTGTTAGACTTAACTGTGATTAGTAGTTCTTGACTAAGTTGGGTTTGGAATAGCTTTTGATGTAGTTTTGGGGAATTTTGATAGTTTGTGTTAGTGAGGCCCTTTGGGGGTTCCTTCTTTATGACTTTGCATGTGCTTGAAGATTTATCGGAGATTTTGCATTCATGGTTTTAATCCCGTTTTATTTATATTGTTAATCCCTACAACTTTTATGTTGATCTCGTGCCCGTTCGAGATCCCGAAACCCGATTTCATAGCCTTGAGGGCAAAACAGTCATTGTATACAAAATTTGTACCCAAAATTTGATATTCCTGAAACCCGCGAAACATATACTTTTTGGAAACTAGATATTTCGGTGATCATTTCTTCCTTCTTCGTCGAATTCATCCGAGATTCCGAAAGACATGATTTCAACCCAACAAGCTCCTTAAGTAGTGGGACCTAACCCCATTTGTTATCAAAAGGGAAACCCACTCTCCCTTTCATCTCATTCTCCATTTTCCAGCACAACACTTCAACCTAGGGTTTTCTCTTGCAACTTTCTCTTCTTCTTCTTGCTCTCTCCATCTCCAATCCACACCAAACTTGTATCAATCAAGAAATGAAGGTTATCATTCTCTTCCCCACCTTGCAAGCTTCCTTTTGATACCATTTGTTGAGAAATCCACCAACTTTGAGATCGTCATTGAACTAACTCTTGTTATTTGGAGACCTTACAAGTAAGCAATCTTCTTCATCTCCTAGATTTGTATTCTTCTAGTCCTTGAGAAGCTCCATTTTCATTATTGAAAGTTTTTTCTTCTTCATTCATGGTTTGACCCATTTTAGGGTTGTTTTGGGGGGTTTTGCTTGTAGCTTGGAATTGAGCTTAAGAGGTGATTAGAGGCTTGGTTTTTGCTAGCTTGGACCTAAGGCAAGTGGATGATTAGGTGTTTTGAGTTTTAAATGATTTGATGAAACATTAATGAATTTCTCATGCTTTTATTGATTTGCATTGTTGAAATAAATGCTCATAATGCATCTTGCTCGTTCATTTAATGTCTTGGAAACATGGGTATATAGCTTTCTTATCTCTAGTGTTGTGGTGGTTGTTCAAGTGTTGAAAGGAGGGAAAAAGAGAAGGACCCAGCCCATTGCAGAACAGAACCTGGGTTCTGTTCCGTAGTGTACCCGGTCGACCCCATGGTGGCTCGGTCGACCGGCGACACAAGCCTGACCAAAACACTGTGCACCCATTTCAGTTACAACTCCCGGTCGACCGGCCATGGGCTCGGTCGACCGGGCACACAGGGACCAGGTCGACCTGATTTTCTCAGGTCGACCGGGGCTGCTGTGTACTGGGTCGACCGGGCCTTGACCAGGTCAACTGGGCCAACTGAGAAATCCTTGCTGGAAGGGATTTTTACCCTGTTTTAGGATGAGCTTCGATGGGACTTTGGCTACCCTTTTGGACTCATTTGACTATATGTGAGGATGTTGTCGGATGTGAATTTTGATCCCCCAGGGGAGGGAAATCGCCATTCATCTATATGTGCTATTTAAATCTTACATCGAAAATGAGGATTCCGACTACCCTTAAAATCGACGGATCACGATCGCCAGCTACGGTAACGGCCGTAATACCGTTCTTCGACAAAAGCCAAAGAAAAATGGGAGAAAATAAGTGGGTGGGTTCTTCTCTCGTCTAATGTGCTGCCGGCAACACACGACGGTTTTCCTGTGACATTAATTTGGGTCTCTTTGGGTCTCTTTAATATTGGGTCAATTCAGGGTTATGAGTCAAAATCCAAATAAGGTTAATCCTCACATAGCATAATCATGGTGTATCCAAGTGAAATGAAATAATTAAAATAAAGGAAAAAAAGGGGGGGAGGTACCAAATATTTAAGAAGAGGATCGCCCCCGTTCCCGGGTACCCCCTTCTAATCCCTTGGAAAAATAGGGTTTAAAAGCTGACTTTTCAAATCAAGATGATGATGCAAATGAGACTTTGACTTGTGATTTCTGTGTTTTTCGTGTGCGATACACGAGTGATAAAGTGAAAAGTCGATGGGCTGTAATTGATTGAAGGTGGCCGATGGGCCGGTGTTTGTTTTAGAGAGGCCAATGGGCCGAAATAAAAATATACAAAGTGTGTGAAATCACTCATCTCATCTAATTATTCTCATTTATTCAATTTTAGAAGTCAGTTCTTTGTTCCCTTTTATCATTAAGTTCAATTAAATATTTGGCACCTGAGGTGGAGGAAGAAATAAAGGAAAAATCTTTTTGGGTTTATTTTGTAGGTTTTGTAGTTTTTATGGATTTTTGATATTGGGCTAGAAGGGCCTAACTAGAGGATTTTACTTGGATTTACGTGATTAATGCTTTATTACTGATCATCGGATTAACCCTAACCTAAGGTCCTAGACCGTCCACATTGTTAGGAATTTTGTAGATTGCAATTTGATGGATGCATTATCATTCAAGCATCATTTGATTTACACACATATGCATTGATTTGTAAAAACTTGAAATCTTGATTTACACATGCATTGTTTTTAAGATATTGATTTATGCATGTTTTGTTTTTAATCTTGGATGCATTTGTTTTAGAAAAAGATGTTTTAGAAATCAAGCTAGCCTTTGAGTTTTAAATCTTTCAAAACGTTTTAGGCTTTTTATGGTTCATGTTTTAAAACCCTTAGAATGATTTAAAACATGTTTTGCAAGCTTGATTTAGTGGCCCAAGAGTTCCCTATTGAATATACTTTGAATTATGCAAAACTATGCATCATAGGGAATTTTGGTCCCCAGGCTCGGTCGACCCGCAGTGGGCCCGGTCGACTGGCCCAATTAGGGACCCGGTCGACCGAGCCCATGCAGGTCGACCGGGACAGAGCCGTTGGGGCTTCTGTAAAATGGCAGTTTATAGCCGTTGTGTGTACCAGGTCAACCGGGGAAGGGCCAGGTCGACCTGGGGACTAGCCGTTGGGCTGTTTTGGCTATAAATACTAGTTCATTCCTTTGCCAAAAGTTGAGGATTTTTAGACCTTCCTTGTGAGGTTTTAAGGCAAATCAAAGGGGAATGAACTAAGGGATGAAGGGGGTCATTAGGAAAGCTAAAGCTTTGATTAATGAAGTTAAATTACCATGTAAGCTCTACTTTCCTTAATGATATGTTTTCATGCTTTGCTTAATTATTGGTAAATCTTTTGTAGCATGATAAACTATGAGTTGTTGTGTCCTTAACATGTTTTATGTTTTGAATTGATTTATTGTTTTGGATGCATCACCATGATTCAATCCAAGTAGTACTTTAATTGGTAAATCTAAGTAGATCATGTTAATGAAAGAATCTTTGAAATTATATGTAACATGATTCCTATACTTGGTTGAATCTATGGTTGTTGTTTTTCATCATAAGAAAATCTTTTTCAAATCTATCTTATGTTTTGGATTCAACATCTTTACAAATCTTATGTAACATTGTTTTAAAGTTTCACAACTTGCTTTGCTTTGATAGGTATATCTTTTTCAAGTTGTTTTTATAATTACATATGATTTGTCCCCTTATTTCAATCAAATCTATTTTTATGTTTTGAGCTACATTGTTGATTTGATTGACATCCCTATGCTTCACATGTTTTGGTCTTTGAATTTTCACAACTTGTTTAGGATACAAATGTATATCTTTTACAAGTTAGTTTTAACTTGTGATTAGCATTTCCTCAATCATAAATGTTTTATGAGCTAAAACTTTCAAAAGCCTTAGGCATACATTTATGAGCTTTCATTTTCAAATTGATTGAGGACATCACACACACACACCTCATGAGCATACATCTTTGCATTCATTTAGAGTGTGTGTGTATTAGATTATCACTTTCATATCCGCCTAATTAAGAGGAATTGTTAAGATCTATAAATTGTATCTCCATCAAGTGCATGTTAGACACTAATTAGAGAGATAACCAACCTTTGGTTGAAGAGGTTATTACTTAGCCTAAGAAAAGCATAATGTAATAGGTTGATGTTAAGCCTTGAAAAACATCATTGTAGAGGTTATTGCTTAGCCTTGATAAGCATATTGTAAAGGTTATTGCTTAGCCTATTGAAAAGCATAAATAGTGGAAATCCGGTGGGGTGTTGGATCACAAGCCGGTAGTGGATGTAGGCATTGAGGCCCACCACTATAAATCCTTGTGTGATGGTGCTTGCTTTGTGGTGATTGTTTTTATTAAGCTTCCGCATTTTATTTGTAATCATCACTTGTGACTAGTTTAAGTTAAAGAAGTTAAAATTTGTCTAAATTGGTCATAATAGAAGCTCACCCTATTCACCCCCCCCCCCCTCTCTAGGGTTCAGATCCCCAGTCTTTCAATTGGTATCAGAGCGGGTTACTCCATTTTAGGGGTTAACAACCCGGAGTTGATCCTTCCTAGATTAGAACCCTAGTGTTGTGATTTATTGCATATCTTTGTGATGATTTCCACTATGATTGAAAATGAAATTTCCCCTAGTTTCATTGCACCACTCTAAGACTTTTTCAAGTTATATCCTCAAGAGTTGGTGAGTCCTCTAAGTGATCTCTCAAGGACATCCTTTTCAAGATCTTAGGTGAATCTTCATTGGTACACATTTAGACTAACCTTAAGGCCTTGATCCTCTCTAGACCAACTCTTTTTAGTTATATCTATTTGTTGGTCATGTTACATTTGCATTTTGTTTCTTTAAAGTCACATCTTTTAAAATGCAATGTTTCTTTGTGATCATTTGATTTTGTCTTCATGTACCTTTAAGTTATATCTCATGGTTTTCAAAATCCTTTGATTGCAATATTCTCATGATGGATTTGCATTTTGTTCAAATAGTTATATCTCTTGTAGTGCATATCTATTCATGATCAATTGATTGTGATTAAAAAAGCTTTCATAGCTAGATTTTTCATGATCAATTGATGTTGGAAAATCATTTGATGTATGTCATAGTTAGGTCTTTTTTGTAAATCAAATGATTTGAAGCAAGTTAAGTTTTCCATTGAGTTTTCAAAGTTATATCTCTTGGTATGGAAAATATGTGTTCAAGTGCCTATTGTCATTTTTAGAATACAAATTGAAATTTTACAATAGTACACTTCTTGTTTTTCAAAATCACTGGTTCATAATTCTATAAATGATTCTTTGTTGGATTTTTTTAATATTGAAGTGATTTGAAAAACTTTGGAAAATGTTCTAAGCTTTATTGGTTGTATTTATAGAAGCATTTTCCTTGTATTTATTTCCTTGTGCTCAATTATGATTATATCATTTGGAAGGAAATAATTTTTACAAACAATTTGCATCTTTGCTCATTTAGTTACATTCTTTTTATGCAAATTGATTTTGTTGTCTTACTTTGCTTAGTTGGATATGGTGTCATTGATTTACATGATTGTGCCTAACTTGGTATATATATTTTCATTAATGCAAATTGATGATTGTTTATGTGCTTTATAGTAAAATCTTGTATTTGAGCTTTTTAAGTACATATGTGATTTTATGTGCTAAGTTCATTTGGTTTAAACCTCATATCTATTTTCCATTGCATTGTAAGCTTAGTACATTTGCTAAGAGTGGAGATGTTGCATGATAGATTGATCCCTTTAACTTCATACCTTCTTGTGCTTACATAGTTATATTCTTTATTGATGATATGGTATGAGTTAGATCTTGAGTGTTGATTGATCTCTCTATGCAAATGTCAAATCATTCTATGTATGGTTGTGTTTGTTGACACCAAAAATGTCACTTTGCCTCTTCACACCAAAAGCTACATGGAGCCGCATCCTACCAAAAATAGGCAGGCGCCACTTCAAGCATCAGATCTTGTCAGAATCAAACAAAAACTGCAAGGTCATTCAAAACAACCAAAAGAGAGGTACACATAAAGTTTCGGGCCATTCCGACATCATTTGGCCTAACTTCACTTCTCCAACAGCTAAGCAGCAGCTCCCGGCGGCGGACCACCCCGGGACCATGGCACCTAATTCGGAGCTTGCGGATCATCTCAAAATGACTCCAATAGGCTCCTCGTCGAATTTCAGGTCAATCGGACATCGTTTGACCAGAAGTCAAAGCTCGGCATCTCTCTCGCAGGAGAAACAAAGGCAAGCGTTTGCATGACTCCAAACGGCTTCAAAACTCAAACGAAAGCCTATGGTGGGTCTTAACTACTGATGAGGGAGTCACACGTCGAATTTTAGGTCAATTGGACATCGTTTGACCGAAAGTCAAAGTTCGGCATTTCCCTCGCGGTGACATCAAAGGCAAGCGTTTGCATGACCCCAAACGGCTTCAAAACTCAAACGAAAGCCTATGGTTGGTCTTATCTACTGATGAGGGAGTCACACGTCGAATTTCAGGTCAATCGGACATCGTTTGACCGAAAGTCAAAGCTCGGCATTTCCCTCGCGGTGAAATCAAAGGCAAGCATTTGCATGACCCCAAACGGCTTCAAAACTCAAACGAAAGCCCATGGTTGGTCTTATTTAATGCTCAAGAAGCTTCACCTCAAATTTCAGGTCATTCCGACATCGTTTGACCCTGTTTCAGCTTCTGGCGGAAAATCAGCAGTTCTGCGCTCGGCTTTTCCCGGAAAATCAGAAACTTTGCAAACCAATTTGCAAGGATTCTCATCATGTTTTTCAGAGGGAAATCAAGCCAAAAGTGTGGAGAAATGTCATAGAAAACAAACAAAAAAAACGGAAGTGAAAAACGACGAAAAACGGCCAGAAACGGGCCCCGGGAAGCAATTTTCCCCCCAGGGTCGCAGAGCCCCGCGAGCCTGGGCCAGGCCTGCGACCCTGGGCCATGGTCGCCGGCGACCATGGGGCCGGCGACGCTGGGAGGTCCGGGGCGCCGATTTCGCCCCGGGACCCCCCGTTTCGTCCGTTTTCGCGAGACGAGTTGTTCTGTCCCTGTGATTTTTCCAGATTCAGACTTTTGAGGCTCCAAATTCGCCGATATTCGCCAAGATCACAGGAATCCTTCCAAGAACTTCAAAAACTTCGTTGATCGCCAGCTGAACAACCAAAAAGTGCATTTTCTGCCCGCCCGATCGCGAAATCGACTGGACAGATGCTGCCGGCCCGCTGGTATCAACCAATGTCTGAAACTACATGATCATCTGATGTTGATTTACATAAGGATCCATCGATGATCATCGCAAAGGGAATTCCAAGAGACGCAACATGGCCCGCGACTCTTCAGCTACCAAGGTGGCCACTTAGTGCAATCAATTGGCCCGTTTATGGCAAGTTAATGCGGTCATTAACCCATTATCTTGAACGGCCCAATCAGAAGCCTCCGTTCAGGAGTTACAAATCCAAGCAATCATGGCATTCAAGCCATGAAACTCCTAACATAATGGAGATTAAAGGCGATTAAATGCCCATGACTCTCCTCCGGCCAATGAAATCCAAGGGTCAGGAGTTACAAAACAAAAAGCAATTAAACTTGTAACTCCTCCCTTAATGAGCTTTATTACCATAAAGGCTCATAAATCACTCCTAAAGGCTACCAAAAGGCCTATAAATAGGAGTCCCCTCCAAGCATTCCAGGGGGGGGGGGGGGGGGGGAGAAGGATCCAGAAATTATCAGCAATTCCTGCTCTAGAAATCCAGAAGCTCAGAGAGAGAGAAACCTCTGTCGGAATTCCGCAACAGCCTCCACTACAAGGTGACAAAAGTCCCTTGGGGGGGCACTCCCCCCCAAGGTCCTTTACCTTCTACTTCAGCAAAAGTGGCTTAGACAGGGCTCTTCAGCCCGTCTACTCGGCTTTTTTATTGAACATAAGACCTTCTCTCGGTCTTTGTTCTCTAAAAATCTGAGGATATAGCCAAGCCAAGCGAAATCAAGCATCCGACGTTCTCATTTGCATGGATGATGGCAGAGTCCATACATGACTCGCGACCGTCAATCTAAACGGGTCCCTCCCACAATCTCCTGAAGAGTTAGATTCTTCCTTTCTCGTTTTTCATTGTATTTTGTATTTTATTTTAAAGAGACAAAAAAACACAACTCTTGTCTTTCGTTATTGATGAGAATTGTAAATCGGCTATAAACGCCACAAATCGGCTATAAATGCCAAAAAAATCGCCTTTTACGGCAAAATCAAAAATTGTCTCTTTTCTTAAATATATGTGCAATGGAAACTTGAAAAGAAGTTGATTTCCTTTTTACTTGCGAAGATTGATCTCCGGATCATCACCTGCAATTCCAAGTAAAACAGAAAATCTGGCACACCCACCCAAACACCCAAAAGCGTTGATGCACGCTCCGCCCCCCGGGGGCGAAAGGATCGGACCAAACGGACTCCCACGTCCGCCGACTCCCGGTAGCGCCTCGGGGACGCTGGAGCGTGTTCCATCAAGTTGGCACACTCGGTGGGACCCGTTTACTTGAGAACACCGGATGCTTGGAATTGAAATATTCGCATATTATATCTTTGCTTATGTTTCTTTTCCGATTTCCTTGGCTACTTTTTGGCTGGTGGCCTATGTTGGATTTCGCATGAGATGGGATTTTTGGAAATTTCAAATTCTTTCAATTTATTTCCATTCTGTCTCTTTTCAAAAAAAAAAAGCAAACTTCTTTGCCTTGGATTCAAAATTGAGAAATTTTAATCCTATCCTATCGTTCATCGCGCTTGCAGAAATGTTGAGCCTGTTCGACTAAGGTTTTGGATCATTGGTTCTCTTTGATGAATTCATACAAAAAAAAAAAAACAAAAAAAAAAAGATCAAAATAAAAACTTTTCGTTTTGGATTCAAAATTGAGAAATTTTGACCCTATCCTATCGTTCATCGCGCTTGCAGAAATGTTGAGCCTGTTCGACTAAGGTTTTGGATCATTGATTCTCTTTGATGAATTAAAAAAAAAAAAAAAACACAAAAAAAAAAACAAAAAAAAAACAAAAAAAAAAAACAAAAAAAAAGATCAAAATAAAAACTTTTCGTTTTGGATTCAAAATTGAGAAATTTTGACCCTATCCTATCGTTCATCGCGCTTGCAGAAATGTTGAGCCTGTTCGACTAAGGTTTTGGATCATTGTTTCTCTTCAATAAGTTTTTAAAAAAAAAAAAGGAGAAAGACATAGACCGCTAAGGCCAAACCAACTGCGTTCTTTGATCTCGGTTGATTCAAGAAAAGCCTTGTCCAGAGTGTGGAGACAGCCTGACTGTTCGAGGCAAGGGTCCTCCAAACGGGTTCATTAAGTAATCCTACCCTTACCTGGGGGCAATTCTATCAATTGTGATTTCATAAGACCGGGTTAGGAAGCCTATGTGTGCTCTCTTGTCTTTTAAATAAAAAATTTCAAAAAAAAAACAAAAAAAAATCAAAAAATCAAAATCAAAACTTTTCGTTTTGGATTCAAAATTGAGAAGTTTTGATCCTATCCTATCGTTCATCGCGCTTGCAGAAATGTTGAGCCTGTTCGACTAAGGTTTTGGATCATTATTTCTCTTCAATGAGTCTAAAAAAAAAGAAGAAAGACATAGACCGCTAAGGCCAAACCAACTGCGTTCTTTGATCTCGGTTGATTCAAGAAAAGCCTTGTCCAGAGTGTGGAGACAGCCTGACTGTTCGAGGCAAGGGTCCTCCAAACGGGTTCATTAAGTAATCCTACCCTTACCTGGGGGCAATTCTATCAATTGTGATTTCATAAGACCGGGTTAGGAAGCCTATGTGCGCTCTCCTGTCTTTTAAATAAAAATTGTAAAAAAAAAAAAAAAAAAAAAGTTAAAAAAAAAAAAAAACTTTTCAACAAAAAAAAAAAAAAAAAAAAAAAGTTTTCGTCATTTTTAGGTTCAGATCTGAGAAATTTTGGTCTCTTCCTTTCTGAGCACTGGCGCTCGCGATTATCCGCTGAGCCCGTGTTCAGATTGGAACATCATTTGCTCTCTTTGATGGACCTGATCTTGGCCCTTCAAAAAAAAAAACTCTCGTCATTTTGGATTCGGATCCGAGAAATTATGGTTCCTTCCAGAGTACTGGCGCTCGCGGAAATCGTTGAGCCCGTCTTTGGATACCATATGCTCTCCTTGACAAATCCATTTTGACATTTCAAAAACCAGATGATCCCATCTCATGGATGCGATCACCAGCATTTGTGTCTAGCGGTGCTAGTACGCCCTTTCAGGGTCTACTGTATTCGCGACCGGCACATTTGTAAAACTCCAACCTTATATTCTTCTTATCTCGAGCAAGCTCTGCTTTGCGATAAGTCGAATTTAGGTTCACAATTGCTTCTAGCAGTCACTGGGACGCTCATTTTGAGCTGACCCTACCTGCGTTTAGAACAATTGTGCCCTCTATGGTTTTTTTTGCCTTCCTCATGTTGCTTGGGCTAGGCCATGTCCCCTTGAGTGACTTGAAGAGGTGAAACCATAGTATTTTCCATTTATGATCGCTATATTCTTGTGATTACTAATGGATCTGGTCTTGTTTCAGAAGTTTACTAACAATGGCAGCTTCCTTGACCATCACCTTCGACGAGAAAAAGCACCAGCAGATGCTTCAACAGAAGCAGAATGTGCGCACTCATAAGCGCACTGCTAGTGGCCACAGCGTCAACACCACCAACAATTCACCAAACTCCGGGTCGACCTCGACTCCCCGGACTATTTTCTTTGGGACGTTGGGACCATTCACACTTCCTGAAGAACAGGCTGCTCCCGCTAAGAAGCAGAAAATCGCCTCTCAATGTGTCACCGCCGTGACACCAAAGGCTATCCCCGCGAAGCCTCAGCCCGCAAACAGCCAGGTCCGTACCAAGACTTGGTCCCCAGGACCTTCACCAAAACAAAGGAGGTCCCGAGCATCTGCCAAGCCAGCATACCTGGCCCCGCTCAAAGAAAATCGGTTCTACCCTCTCTCCTACATGAAGGAGGAGAAACCCATCACTGACCTGACTTCTAGGTCAATTCAGCATCAACCAGCTTGTTCTTACAAGCCAAAAATCAAATCCCACATCACCAGGCCTCCCCAAGCGTCTGCTAAGGCCTACAAAACTGCAGTTCGACCCTTTATCTCTACAGGGGCCGAACTGGCACAATTCAAAGCCTCGCTGCAACAGGCGGAGGACCGGGTCCGCATCCTGTCCTTGCCTAACTACAAAGAAGATAAGCTCGGCTGCTGCGCCCGAGGGAGTACATCCTTCATCGTCAAGGCCCAGCCAGAGCTGACCGAAGCTCAACTCGCTCGTCGAGCACGCCGCCGCGCGTCATACCGACAAAAAAGACTAGAGAAACGGAGGACTCAACCTCCTTCACTCCAAGTCTCCCAAAAATGGGTTGAAAAAGAAATACCCAACCAAGTTGCTGCTGTCCATATGGTTGGCAAAACCAGAAGACGCCAGAAGTCAGCAACAAAAATCCATGTCAGGCGTCCGGTGACCCACAGCGTCTCCCGGACACAAAGACATAAAGAAAACTCCCCCGCTCCTTCAAGCCAAGGACATCGGAGTGATCACTCTTCGAGCTCTTCATCTAAAAGAATGAGCTCTAGCTCAGTCACCAAGACTGCATCCTCTTTCGACTCTCGAAGAGTGAATGTCCTGGTCACAAATGCTGAGCAACCTCTGCCACATGATGACGTAGCTGCACGCATCCAGCAGCTGGAACAAGGACAGCAGAGAATAGTGGCCCTAATGGAAAACCTCCTTCTCACTATCCAACGTCCGCCAAATAATGAAGCTCCTCCGAGCCATCAAGGCGACGAAGAAAATGCGGAAAATAGTGAGTCACGCGCCCTTACCAAAAAGGACGTTGACGATATCCTCGCCAAAGCAAAAGAAGAGGATACACTAAAAGAGCATGGGATCAAGCCACCATATCCTTTGTGGATGGACTCGGTCCCGTTCCCTACAAAATTCAAACATCCTACCCTCCAAACATATACGGGGAAAGGATCGGCTAGACAGCATGTCATCCACTTCAAAATCCTGACAGGAGCTATTGCGGATCAAGATGCACTCAAGATTCGCCTCTTTGCAAGCACCCTAAAAGGTACGGCCTTTGATTGGTACTCCACTCTTCCAGAGAACTCCATTCAGAATTGGGCCATGCTGGAGACACGCTTCTTGACTCACTTCAAAGGTGAGGATCATCCTGTTACTATGGCTCAGCTCTGCAGCCTGAAACAGGGGGAGAATGAGTCTACATACGACTTCATTCACAAATGGAAAGCCATGGCATACAAATGCTCCGATGTGCTGCCACAAGCGTCGCTAGTCGACATCTGCCGAAATAACATGAGAGCCAGAATCCGCTCCATGATCATCGGCAACAAATCAAAAAACCTGGGAGAACTCCTAGAAGCTTCTATGGAGGCTGAAACGGTGATCAAAGACCTCAACAGTCAGAAGTCATCAAAGAAGGAGCCTATTTCCATTGCAACCTCTAATCATGGAGGGTGACAGATGTATGATGCCCATCAATGGAAAGCTCTTGAAGCGGTACTACCCTTGAAGGCTTCTTCCATCGGGTCAGAGCGACGCCTGCACGGCCAAAGCCTATTCCTAGGTATCTGCTCGTCAAACCCACTCCTTTTGGAATTTTCATCCTCTTGTTGAAATTTCTAAAAAAAGAACCCCTCAAAACAATGTCTCTTTCATCGTTTCATTGTTAAAAAAAAAAGCAAATCCAAAAATCCAAGTTTAGGAGCCTTTTCCCAAACTTGACCAAAATTTTCGATCCTTGAACCCAAAATTCATGGTTTGAAACAAAATCAGGACCTAGGGATTTCAGCCCTAGTCCACCCCGACTTTTACCACCAAAATGGTTTTGAGTCAAAAAAATTTACGACCCTCGTGTCTTTAAACAAAAAATGGTTTTTCAAAAAACCGCAGGGAAGCGACGTTCAGTCGATACTTGCAAAACCCAAAATCGGAAGGATGCGAACCCCATTCGATACTTCCAAAACCCCAAAATTTCAAAAAATCGTGGAGACGCAACGTTCCAGTTGATATCCACAACCCAAATTTCAAAACAAACAAAAACAAAACAAAGGTTCGAAAAAACCTCAAACTTCAAAAATCGTGGGGAAGCGACATTCCATCGATACCCACAAAACAAATGTTTTTGAAGAAAAAGCAGGGAAGCGACGCTTAGTCGATACTTGCACCCAAATCCGCGGGGAGGCGACATTCCATCGATACTCGCAACCGAATGAGCAAGGAGGCGACATTCCATCGATACTTGCAATACCATTCAGCAGGGAGGCGACTTTTAGTCGATACTTGCATTTTTGAAAACCAAAAACCTGGCTTTCACGCCAAAAAAACCCGGCTTCCATGCCAAAAATCCGGCTTTCACGCCAAAAAATCAAAAATCCGGCTTTCACGCCAAAAAACAAAATTCGGCTTCCATGCCAACAAAACAAAATTCGGTTTTCAAAAAATCCGGCTTTCATGCCAAAAACAAAATCTGGTTCTTACACCAAAAACAAAAATTGGCTCTCATGCCACCTCAAAATCGGCTTTCATGCCACCCCAAAAATTGGCTTTCATGCCACCTCAACCCCAAAAATTGGCTTTCATGCCACCTCAAAATCGGCTTTCATGCCACCCCAAAAATTGGCTTTCATGCCACCTCAAAATCGGCTTTCATGCCACCTCAAAATTCGGCTTTCATGCCATCTCAAAAAAATTGGCTCTCATGCCATCCCAAAATTTGGCTTTCACGCCACCAAAATCGGCTTTCATGCCACCTCAAAATTCGGCTTTCATGCCATCTCAAAAAATTTTGGCTCTCATGCCATCTCAAAATTTGGCTTTCACGCCACCAAAATCGGCTTCCACGCCACCTCAAAATTTCGGCTTCCATGCCATCCAAAATTTTGGCTCTCATGCCATAAACCCAAATCAGGCTATAGATGCCACCCAAAAATTGGCTTTCATGCCGCAAGCAAAATCTGGCTCCCGTGCCAAAACATGTCTCAAAAACTGGCTCCCATGCCAAAACAATCATTTGTCAAAAGATTTCTCACAAAATGACAAACTTTTGATCACATCCCATTTAGCAATCACTTTAATCACAATATTTGAGTGAGCGTAGGGAAAACAAAAAAAAAGTACCAAAAAAAATACATGTGGTACCAAAAAAAAAATGTGTTCACAAGCACTGCAAAAAAATGTATACCAAAAAAAAAAAATACATGTGGTATATAAAAAAGAGAGAAAGAGTTTCTATTAAAAAAAACAGGGCCTCAGCCAAAAATGCTCTCCAGCCAAGCTTTCAACTCCTCAAGCAAACTCTTGGCTTCATCCGTCAGAGTCTCCAAGGCACGCTTCTTCAAGAATCTGCCATGAGTAGCTGGAGAAGGCTCTATCCCTTCTGCTACACCAGGAAGATTATCCCGAGCAGTCTGCCATCGTTCATTCTCTCTAGCCTTCCTATTGAGAATCTGACCGGACTCTGCAACTTGGTGAATCAAAGCACTCTCCCTGCCACGAGCCTCTGTTAAGGCAGTCCACGTACTGGCGACTTGGGCTTTTAAGTGTTCGAGATGCTTCCTTGCCTCCTCAACCTCTCCATCCAGGATGCTAAGGTCATGCTGCAGCCTGATGATGTCTAACTCCGCTCGGTTCCTCTCCCGAACCAGCTGCTTCCTGCCCTGTGCAGTCTCTTTCAATTCCGATTGAGCCTTCTCAGCAGGATTCAAGAACATCTCTTGGAAGAACTGGTCATCAGGATAGCTGATGGTCTCAAACCACCTGTCGCCTAATGCAATGATCCTATCAACGATCGCCCGGGCGTCCGTAACATCCAGACCAATATCTTCCTCAGCATCTTTAAGAATCTCCTTCACATGCGGAATCTTGCTACGCGCAACATCCAAGTGTCCAGAAAAGAGGATCTCAATCCAAGAACTCAAAACCCGCATCACCACCTTCTTCGCATACTGAAGAGATGGGTCAGATGAAGACTCACCCTTCTCTGACGATTGGCTGCCCAAGTCATGTCCCATCGGAAGAGTGACAACAGAACACTTTCCAATCGGGGCCGCTGGAGAAGGAATCTCAACATGAGGTCTTGCCTCTGCCGCGTCAGAATTGGCTGGAGGAGTCCCAATTACTGGGTCAACTTCTGGCATCCTTGGCTCTGGCTCTGAAGGAAGCGATGGACTCTCTTCTGTCACTTCAAAATCTGCCAAACAAAAAAAAAAAAAAAGGGTATGAATATGATCCTGTTAAAAATCACTATCAGGGTTATTATTATGAAAGTACCTTCTTCGACGATTGGCGGAATGCCTTCCCTCTCCATGAACTCATCGGAAGTATCGTCTACACTGGCATCCATCGATGGTTCAAAGTCGTCGAAATCCTGTGATAAATCAGCTGATACAAAAAAAAATGTGTTAGCAAATCAAGTCACAGACAAAAAAAAGAAAGAAAAGAAAGCGGAAAAAAGTAATACCAGTTGGAGATTCTGCATTCATTTCAGAGTCCCTTGGTTTGTCTTCTGGCGTCTCCACAGGGTCAGGCGTCCTCTCATCGGTTGCAACATCAGGGATCGCCATGTCTTCCTCTTCTGCTAAAATTAAAAAAAAAAAAAAAAAAAAAAGAGAAGCAGAAGCAGAAGCAGAAGCAAAATCAAAATATGAAAAATACCATGAAAGGAACAGAGAGAAGTGGAAACATACCTCCACCAACGGTATCTTCTTCTCGGCTCCTTTTTGCCGGAGGCTCCTCAGCAACCTCGAGCACCTCCTCATTGATAGTAAGAGGAACTTCTTTATCAGAAGAGTCTTTATTGTGACGCTGACTCCTCTTCCTCTTACTTCGGCGAGTTCGCTTCTTAGAAGAACCTGCCCCATCATCAGAGTCTGGTCTCTCGCTTGACTCCTCACTGGATGGCCTGCTCTTGCCAATAGACTCCACGGAAGCTCGCCTCTGTGCTGCTTGCATCCAAGCATCAAGTTCAGCTTCCTCCTGTTCTAGCTGCTCTATAGCTTCATCAGGTATTTCTCGAGCAGCATCAGAGCCAATAACGCCCTGGTCACCGAGAAAGCCTATCTTATGCTCCTCTCCGGAAAGGAAGGCCCAAACTTCCTCCCGCCGGACGCCATCTGATTTTCCAAGGCCCTTTCCAGAGGACAGCTTCACATCTAGCTCCCTCTTGGAAAGACCCCGGTATGCCATAAAGCTCTCCACGAACCACTTCGTGAAACCGGCAGTCCGGGAAGTCGGCAGTACAGGATAAGAAATCATGGAAGTAGTGTCCTCAGCGCTATAGAAAGCCCATGCGTTTCTCCCATCCTGCAAACTTCCAAAGCGCTTCACCATGCTTGAAGGCGCTCCAACAACGCCTTGAGAAAAGCCCAGCTGCAGCGCAAAGCGAGAAGGCACATACGGTTGGATATCCACAAAAAGATGTCTGCGGTATACCATCGTGCCGACTCGTATACTAAAAAGCCACTCCTTCTCTGCATTCGTCAAGGAGTAGTGCCTTCCAGATCCTGCCCTGGTAGAGTCGCAGGAGGCACCAAAATCAAAAGCCTTTTTCCGCAACTCCGGAGAAAGCTTCACTAAAGACTGCCCCATCTCGATGTCCCTGAATCGTCGGATCCTCATGCGGGCAAATAAAAGAGATTCGACTACGGCTTTTCCCTTAGCCAATCGAATCATCAAAGGGTCGTCGTCCTGCGCAGCACCCAGCCGATGGAAGCCGGGACAGTGGTATACAAACCACGAATAGAAAATATGGGCGGAAAATACCCTGTTCATGGGTTGCCCAAGCCGGACCAAGAAAGCAGCTGCCTGCAGTTCAGTGCACAAATAGGAGTATAAAGCTGGCACCAAAGCTAGCTGCTCTCCAAACGCCATCTGACAAGCCGGAAAAATACAATGCGGCCGGATGTGCGTCCCATCTCCTCCAGCAAAAATAGCCTCACCAAACCAATATGTGAGGTAAACAGCAAGATCTCTCCGCAGTGCGATATCAGAACAAATACTACTGGTACCCGCGAAGAAATCCTTCAGCTCCTCTTGCATGGCCGCAGTATTCTTGTCCTCCCCGGACATACTGGTAGAAGGCCCCTTGCTGTCAAGGAAACTAAGAAAAGAAGAGCCGAAACCCTTCCAGCTGCTAGACCTTACTTTCGAGCCCTCCTTCTCCTTCAAAAAATCGTAGAAGACAACGAGCTGAAAGTATAAAAGTCTGAATTCCTCTGACATCTCCTCAAGGACGCTGTCAATCGGCATGAACTCCTCATAGAGTTTCCCGAGGATGGGCAACCCGGTAACGGCACTCAGTTCCTTCAGAGAAAAACCAATCTCACCATTCGTCACTATGAAGGTATTGGTTTGAGGGAGGAATGACTCAAGATGGCCATGAAGGCCTCGTCGGAAAAGACCACGGTCTCCCTAAATGCACGGACCGCATCAAAGATCCCGGCTTCCTTCAAAATGGCGCCCCCAACAAACAAGATATGGTCAGTCCAAGACTTCCACTCGGAGTCAGCACTGAAGCGGCCGCGGAGTCGAAAAGGCTTCACCCAGTTGCTGCCGTCACCACTGAAGATGCCAAGGCCCATCGGTCTCAAATCAACCGATGGATAATCTGCGCCCTGGTAATTGCTGGCCGGCATCAAGATATCCATGTCTGCAGGCGACTTCTCCATATATCCAGGAGAACCGCCAATAAAAACCCCGGTCTTGACCACGTTGGTTCTCTTCACCCATCTTGAAGGATCTTCCCTCTTCGGGCACGTGGGAGAGAGACTCATGATCGAGATAGTACGATCAAAAGTCGATCGGGTGGCAACAGTTCTCTTCACACCATCAACCGTGTAGGAAAACTGGAAGCATCTCCTCTGATACGTCATATCGGCTGGAGCTGCATCACCAAAAATGAAGGTAGGCTTGGGCAACACCCTCTGATCCTCCATCACCCAGGGACGGCTGCTTACCATGATTTTATAAAAATCCTCTCCCTTGCGAGCAATCAGTGCCTGCCGCGCCTCCTCTCTATTGAGGGAATCACACTCCTCCACGTGCTGCTCGACGTATTGCACCTTCTCCCAGGCCTGCTGAACGACCGGATTAGAAGATCGTGCGGATCGACGAGGTACGCTTGTGATAGGTTCTTTACCTTTGTCTGTTCTGGAAGAACCACCTGCAAAAGGTCAAAAAAAAAAAAAAAAAAGAGGAAAGAATTATCATCAAAATGACGAAATTTTGCTAAAAAAAAAAAAAAAATCTGGGGAAATTTCGGCATGACCTCGGGGCAATTCCAAAGAAAAAGAAGTACCCCGACAGAAATAGAAAGCTTGGAGATAGGCTCAACATCACTGCGAGCTCCAAAACTCCAAACTTTCGAAACCTTGAAAGACTCCGCAAAATCAGGAAGGGCTCAACATTGCTGCGAGCTCCAAGTTCCTAACTTCGCAAAGGTTTTCAGGTATGTCACCACATCATGCTATCAATTGTTACAAAAACAAAAGCATGCATGAACATCTTGATATGCAAAAAAAAAAAAAAAAAAAAAAAAAAAAAAGGATGCATTGTCATGATGAGAAAAAAAGAAGAAAGAAAACTTTCTCAAAAAAAAAAGAGGGAGAAAGATCAAAAAAAAAAAGAAAGAGAAGAAAAAAAAAGGGGCTGGGCCCACAGGCCACGGGCCGTGCGGATCTGTTCGTACGGCCCACCCAAAAAAAATGCAAAAAAGAGAAAAAAAAAAGAAGAAGAGAAGCACGAAAAAAAAAAAGAAGAAAAAACGTGCAAAAAGGAAAAAGAAAAAAAAAAGAGAAAAGAAAAAGAAAGAAAAAAAAAAAAAGAGAGAAAGAAAATAAACACTTTCTTTTTTCCCATCCTATTTCTACATGGATTTCTTGTAAAAGAAAAAAAAAAAAAAAAAGGTAACTTACTTGAAGCCATGGATGGAGAAGAAGAAGAACTTGAAGATTCTTAAAGAAGGAGAATTCTTGATCTTGGAGCAACTCTTGAAGACTTTTGCAAAAAGAAAGCAATAGGAGCAAGAGATCCAACCTCAATTGCTTTTATGGAAGAGAGCAAACCAAAAGAGGAAAGAGGAGAAAAGCAAGGAGGTAAGTGCTAAAAATTAGCAACCTTCCCAAAAGAAAAGGAAACTTGGGATATTCTCTCCCAAAACAAAGATCCTTTGAGAAATTCTCTCCCAAAGAAAGATATTTTGAGAGAATCTTTCCCAAAATCAAGAAAACTTGAGAAAATCTCTCAAAGTAAAGATATTTTTAGATATTCTCCACCCAAAAGAGATATCTTTAGATATTCTTTACGAAAATGACACCATATGAGATCTAAGCCATCCTCCAAAGCTTAAGGTCCCATGGGTTAGCCCATATGAGCCAGGTTTGACCACCTAGGCACTAAAAGTGGCTTTTAGTCAAAATTCCTCTTACCAAGAGCATACAAAAAAAAATGGTTCCATGCCTCTCTTTTGAGTTGATTGGACCATACAAAAATTCCAAGCCTCATGAGCTTCCAAAATCCAAAACCATCTCACCTCATGAACCAAATTGAGCCAAACCTTGAAATTGACATTTCACCAAGAATCAAACCGGTCCCCTAACATTCCACATACAGCTTGTTAGGTCACAAGACCAAAACCAAAAACCAAAACCTGACCCCCCAACATTCCACATACAGTTTGTTGGGTCACACGGTCAAAACCAAAATCCGACCCCCTAACTTGCCACATACAGCCTGTTAGGACTCAAGGTCAAAACAAAATCCGCATCCCCGATGTCATCTTCAAAACTTTGCCTCAAGATGGTACATGATTCCTATCACTACCATAAAATCCCCTGGAAGCTCAAAAGGCTACTCCATCAAAAAAAAAATGCTCAAAGACTCTTGGTCAAGACAGAAGCTCTTCTTCAAGATTCTCTTCGAGGCACATCGACTGCAAAAGCTATATCGTCGCTGTACCTCGAGGGGGCATTTGTTGACACCAAAAATGTCACTTTGCCTCTTCACACCAAAAGCTACATGGAGTCGCATCCTACCAAAAATAGGCAGGCGCCACTTCAAGCATCAGATCTTGTCAGAATCAAACAAAAACTGCAAGGTCATTCAAAACAACCAAAAGAGAGGTACACATGAAGTTTCGGGCCATTCCGACATCATTTGGCCTAACTTCACTTCTCCAACAGCTAAGCAGCAGCTCCCGGCGGCGGACCACCCCGGGACCATGGCACCTAATTCGGAGCTTGCGGATCATCTCAAAATGACTCCAATAGGCTCCTCGTCGAATTTCAGGTCAATCGGACATCGTTTGACCAGAAGTCAAAGCTCGGCATCTCTCTCGCAGGAGAAACAAAGGCAAGCGTTTGCATGACTCCAAACGGCTTCAAAACTCAAACGAAAGCCTATGGTGGGTCTTAACTACTGATGAGGGAGTCACACGTCGAATTTTAGGTCAATCGGACATCGTTTGACCGAAAATCAAAGTTCGGCATTTCCCTCGCGGTGACATCAAAGGCAAGCGTTTGCATGACCCCAAACGGCTTCAAAACTCAAACGAAAGCCTATGGTTGGTCTTATCTACTGATGAGGGAGTCACACGTCGAATTTCAGGTCAATCGGACATCGTTTGACCGAAAGTCAAAGCTCGGCATTTCCCTCGCGGTGAAATCAAAGGCAAGCATTTGCATGACCCCAAACGGCTTCAAAACTCAAACGAAAGCCCATGGTTGGTCTTATTTAATGCTCAAGAAGCTTCACCTCAAATTTCAGGTCATTCCGACATCGTTTGACCCTGTTTCAGCTTCTGGTGGAAAATCAGCAGTTCTGCGCTCGGCTTTTCCCGGAAAATCGGAAACTTTGCAAACCAATTTGCAAGGATTCTCATCATGTTTTTCAGAGGGAAATCAAGCCAAAAGTGTGGAGAAATGTCATAGAAAACAAACAAAAAAAATGGAAGCGAAAAACGACGAAAAACGGCCAGAAACGGGCCCCGGGAAGCAATTTTCCCCCCAGGGTCGCAGAGCCCCGCGACCCTGGGCCATGGTCGCCGGCGACCATGGGACCGGCGACCCTGGGAGGTCCGGGGCGCCGATTTCGCCCCGGGACCCCCCGTTTCGTCCGTTTTCGCGAGACGAGTTGTTCTGTCCCTGTGATTTTTCCAGATTCAGACTTTTGAGGCTCCAAATTCGCCGATATTCGCCAAGATCACAGGAATCCTTCCAAGAACTTCAAAAACTTCGTTGATCGCCAGCTGAACAACCAAAAAGTGCATTTTCTGCCCGCCCGATCGCGAAATCGACTGGACAGATGCTGCCGGCCCGCTGGTATCAACCAATGTCTGAAACTACATGATCATCTGATGTTGATTTACATAAGGATCCATTGATGATCATCGCAAAGGGAATTCCAAGAGACGCAACATGGCCCGCGACTCTTCAGCTACCAAGGTGGCCACTTAGTGCAATCAATTGGCCCGTTTATGGCAAGTTAATGAGGTCATTAACCCATTATCTTGAACGGCCCAATCAGAAGCTTCCGTTCAGGAGTTACAAGTCCAAGCAATCATGGCATTCAAGCCATGAAACTCCTAACATAATGGAGATTAAAGGCGATTAAATGCCCATGACTCTCCTCCGGCCAATGAAATCCAAGGGTCAGGAGTTACAAAACAAAAATCAATTAAACTTGTAACTCCTCCCTTAATGAGCTTTATTACCATAAAGGCTCATAAATCACTCCTAAAGGCTACCAAAAGGCCTATAAATAGGAGTCCCCTCCAAGCATTCCAGGGGGGGGGAGAAGGATCCAGAAATTATCAGCAATTCCTGCTCTAGAAATCCAGAAGCTCAGAGAGAGAGAAACCTCTGTCGGAATTCCGCAACAGCCTCCACTACAAGGTGACAAAAGTCCCTTGGGGGGGCACTCCCCCCCAAGGTCCTTTACCTTCTACTTCAGCAAAAGTGGCTTAGACAGGGCTCTTCAGCCCGTCTACTCGACTTTTTTATTGAACATAAGACCTTCTCTCGGTCTTTGTTCTCTAAAAATCTGAGGATATAGCCAAGCCAAGCGAAATCAAGCATCCGACGTTCTCATTTGCATGGATGATGGCGGAGTCCATACATGACTCGCGACCGTCAATCTAAACGGGTCCCTCCCACAATCTCCTGAAGAGTTAGATTCTTCCTTTCTCGCTTTTCATTGTATTTTGTATTTTATTTTAAAGAGACAAAAAAACACAACTCTTGTCTTTCGTTATTGATGAGAATTGTAAATCGGCTATAAACGCCACAAATCGGCTATAAATGCCAAAAAAATCGCCTTTTACGGCAAAATCAAAAACTGTCTCTTTTCTTAAATATATGTGCAATGGAAACTTGAAAAGAAGTTGATTTCCTTTTTACTTGCGAAGATTGATCTCCGGATCATCACCTGCAATTCCAAGTAAAACAGAAAATCTGGCACACCCACCCAAACACCCAAAAGCGTTGATGCACGCTCCGCCCCCCGGGGGTGAAAGGATCGGACCAAACGGACTCCCACGTCCGCCGACTCCCGGTAGCGCCTCGGGGACGCTGGAGCGCATTCCATCAGTGTTATTCATTATATTTGTAGAAACCATACTAGAACTCAAATCCATCCTCTATGCCTTCTAGTCATTTCTTTTTGGATGGTTATGATGTTGATTCATGTATATTCTCTAAGTGATGTCATCCTTATACATGTTTCAACTTCATAGTAGTGATCTTGATCATATGAACTTCTTTGAGATCCATTCCTTGTATTTCATAGTTATATCTATATGTTTGATGGATATCTTAGATGTTGAACTCATATGATTTTGTCACTTTGAAAATTGCATGCATTTCCAAGATTATATCCTTTTGCATTGCAATTTCTCTTGTTCATCACTTTGCTCAATAGTTATATCTTTAAAAGTGATGAATTTCCTTTTATGATGCTTGATGGAATTTTGTGTTTGTCACATCCTTGCTATTAATCATGTTGTCATATTCAATTGGTTTCATTTGGAATAATTTTCCATTGATTTCATATCCAATTGATGTCTTATCTTGGGTATGTGATAGACCTTGTGTACATTGGATTGAACTTAATAGTAATATATTTGTTCCATGTCACACTCCATTAGCATCATAATCTTCATGTTTGCCACCTCACTTGCTCATATAGGTATATCTCATGACCACCATGTTTATGTGTTCATAATATTGGTTGGTTATTAGTTGAGGTTGGCTTCATGTTTGAATTTCATTTCACTCAATCTTGCACATTAATAGTCATATTTATTGATTGAATTAAATGATTTCAAAAATCTTCATAGCATATGTTTTTCATAGTTAAATTGTTTGATGCTATGATTAATAAACCCCATTTTATCATGGATAGCTCTAATTTGGATTTTTCCTAATAGTAATATTTTTAAATCCATTTTAGAGTGAATTTTTTAATAGAATTATCCTTGAATCTCAATTGGTATTCTTTGTTTTTCCAATTGGTATCCATGATTGCTTTTCTCATTGACCTTGCTTTCTTTTGGTAATTTGATCAAATTGTGCCTTATAGTTAAACGAATCTAATCCTTCTTTTGAAGTTGACCCTCAATTGGTAAAACCATCTTCTTCTTGAACCAAATAGTTATATCTTTGTCAAAGGTTTGACAAAAGGAGAGAATGGATTGAGGGGGAGTGTAAATCTTCATAGGAAGTATTAATTTTGATCAAATTCACCATTGGATTAGCTTTGAACCCTTAGAGACTACTTCCATACATGATAACCTGTTATGTATTTCATTTTCGATTTCTTTTGTTAACAGGTGCTACTAAAAGGTATTTTCCTTGTTTCATGTGTGTAGGTACCTTTGCAATTTAATGTCAAAGGGGGAGAGAGCATTCAAGTTCTCTAAAGGGGAAGAGAATGTCCAAGCTTCCTAAGGGGAGATATTGTATGATCTTCTACAGGGGGAGAGAATGCATATCTTGCCAAAGGGAGAGAGAGGCATGGTCAAATGGGGAGAGCTAATAGAAGAAAGAAAGCTTGGAGCTAAAGAAGATGCTTGGCCATAGAGAGGAAGACGAAAAGAAAGCTTGACGATTGATCAAGCACCAAGCATCAAGAAGATTGAAGAAAAAGCCCAAGAGCCCAAGCTAAGAGAAGAAGCATCCAAGAGATTTCAAGACTTGTCTAGCTTAGGGGGAGCTGAAGACTTAGTGTGTATTTTCAGTGGTGAGTGAGTTGCCATCAAATTGCAAAGGGGGAGATTGTTAGGAATTTTGTAAATTGTAATTTGATGGATGCATTATCATTCAAGCATCATTTGATTTAGACACATATGCATTGATTTATAAAAACTTGAAATCTTGATTTACACATGCATTGTTTTTAAGATATTGATTTATGCATGTTTTCTTTTTAATCTTGGATGCATTTGTTTTAGAAAAAGATGTTTTAGAAATCAAGCTAGCCTATGAGTTTTAAATCTTTCAAAACGTTTTAGGCATTTTATGGTTCATGTTTTAAAACCCTTAGAATGATTTAAAACATGTTTTGCAAGCTTGATTTAGTGGCCCAAGAGTTCCCTATTGAATATACTTTGAATTATGCAAAACTATGCATCATAGGGAATTTTGCTCCCCAGGCTCAGTCGACCCGCAGTGGGCCCGGTCGACCGAGCCCATGCAGGTCGACCGGGACAGAGCCGTTGGGGCTTCTGTAAAATGGCAGTTTATAGCCGTTGTGTGTACCAGGTCGACCGGGGAAGGGCTAGGGCGACCGGGGGACTAGCCGTTGGGCTGTTTTGGCTATAAATACTAGTTCATTCCTTTGCCAAAAGTTGAGGATTTTTAGACCTTCCTTGAGAGGTTTTGAGGCAAATCAAAGGGGAATGAACTAAGGGATGAAGGGGATCATTAGGAAAGCTAAAGCTTTGATTAATGAAGTTAAATTACCATGTAAGCTCTACTTTCCTTAATCATTTGTTTTCATGCTTTGCTTAATTATTGGTAAATCTTTTGTAGCATGATAAACTATGAGTTGTTGTGTCCTTAACATGTTTTATGTTTTGAATTGATTTATTGTTTTGGATGCATCACCATGATTCAATCCAAGTAGTACTTTAATTGGTAAATCTAAGTAGATCATGTTATGAAAGAATCTTTGAAATTATATGTAACATGATTCCTATACTTGGTTGAATCTATGGTTGTTGTTTTTCATCATAAGAAAATCTTTTTCAAATCTATCTTATGTTTTGGATTCAACATCTTTACAAATCATATGTAACATTGTTTTAAAGTTTCACAACTTGCTTTGCTTTGATAGGTATATCTTTTTCAAGTTGTTTTTATAATTACATATGATTTGTCCCCTCATTTCAATCAAATCTATTTTTATGTTTTGAGCTACATTGTTGATTTGATTGACATCCCTATGCTTCACATGTTTTGGTCTTTGAATTTTCACAACTTGTTTAGGATACAAATGTATATCTTTTACAAGTTAGTTTTAACATGTGATTAGCATTTCCTTAATCATAAATGTTTTATGAGCTAAAACTTTCAAAAGCCTTAGGCATACATTTATGAGCTTTCATTTTCAAATTGATTGAGGATCATACACACACCTCATGAGCATACATCTTTGCATTCATTTAGAGTGTGTGTATTAGATTATCACTTTCATATCCGCCTAATTAAGAGGCATTGTTAAGAGCTATAAATTGTATCTCCATCAAGTGTATGTTAGACACTAATTAGAGAGATAACCAACCTTTGGTTGAAGAGGTTATTGCTTAGCCTAAGAAAAGCATAATGTAATAGGTTGATGTTAAGCCTTGAAAAACATCATTGTAGAGGTTATTGCTTAGCCTTGAAAAGCATATTGTAAAGGTTATTGCTTAGCCTATTGAAAAGCATAAATAGTGGAAATCCGGTGGGGTGTTGGATCACAAGCCGGTAGTGGATGTAGGCATTGAGGCCTAACCACTATAAATCCTTGTGTGATGGTGCTTTCTTTGTTGTGATTGTTTTTATTAAGCTTCCGCATTTTATTTGTAATCATCACTTGTGACTAGTTTAAGTTAAAGAAGTTAAAATTTGTCTAAATTGGTCATAATAGAAGCTCACCCTATTCACGCCCCCTCTAGGGTTCGGATCCCCGGTCTTTCACACATCAGCTCTCCCAGTCCCCTTAACGGAACAGGAAAAGTGATGGGACGAAGCCCAATGCTCTAATCTATCTAATGGAGGAATCTGATATAATCCTAGGGTGCAAATAGCCTAAGCTTGATGGTTCATGCGCCTAAACAGTTTGTTAATTAAGGTTTTTGTCGATTCGGTTTGTTTTAAGTTATGAATTGATTAAGAGTGATTTAGGGAAGTTTTAAGGTTCTGCTTAAGTTGTTTAAGGCTCTGGGATTTCAAGTTTTAATTCGAGAAGTGAAATGATGTCAAAATCGACGAACAGGGTTGGCGGAGGACTTGGGCGCCCAGGGGGTGGCGCCTAGGTCACTCTGGTGACTTGGGCGCCCAGGCAGTGGCACCCAAGTGGTTGTTTCTTGGTGGTTTGGCTAGTGGCGGTGGTATCGTTGTTATCTTCGGAATCCCGGGGATTCTTACTTGATGAATTTTAATGTTCCAAATTGTTTTAATTCTCTGGTGTTCAAATGTCAAAATTATTTGGATCCGGATTTTGAAACAGAACCAAGAATTCGCATTTTAGTGCAAATGAAAGGATAGGCGCCAAGGGGGTGGCGCCCAGGTGATGGCTTGTGATCTTCAGGTATTCCATATGGGACTAAGTTTTCAGTTTTTGGGATCTAGGGATTATGTTGAGTTCTGGCTTTAGTTAATTTAAGTTATAAGGTGTTTAGTTATTTGTTTTTGGTCGAGGTAGTTGTGAGAACCCGACCCCTAATCGCTTGGTTTAGTGTTGTTTTAATTATGGATTAGTTTCTTTTAGTAGGATTAGTAATTGTTGGGTTGAGTTTTTGAGTTAGAATGGTTTTTCTCTAGTTTTGGGGACTTTTGAGGGCCTTTGTGATTAGTGGGACCCTTTGGGGGTTCTTTTAGTGACTTTGCGCGTGATTAGGAGGTTATTCAAAATTCCCGATAACTCTTATTTTACCCTCATTTGACTTATTTTGTTATTCTCTACAACTTTCGTGTTCACTCCGTACCCATTCGAAGCTCCGAAAATCAGTTTTTCCAGCCCGGAGGGCAAAATCGGTCTTTTCACATTGAATCTGGACCCAAATTTCGAGATCTCAGAACCATGGCAAAATTATACTTTTTTAAAACTAGATTTTATGAGAAACATTTTTCTCTTCTTCGTCGATCGCATTCGAGGCCCACAAATAGATGTTTTACCCTTGGCAAGTTTTAAGTGTGGTGGGGCCCACACCCACCCATTATAAGATGTCTCTACCCTCTCTTTCTCCCTCATTTTCTCCATTCCATCGACTGAAACTTCCCAGCTACAGTGCCAGCAGCCCTTCTTCTTCATTTCTTCCATTTCTCTTGCTCTAATGGAGCCTCCAAGCCACCAATCCGACGAGGGAACTCCGGCAACTTCTTCTCATTCATCTCCTCTCTTGTTTGACACCATTTTCGTGGGAAACCAAGGTGGGCAGCCCCTATTGCAAGCTTCTTCTTGTTGATTCATGACTTTAGAGGTAAGGACTATTTCCCATTTTCCTTGGATGTGCAATGGCTTTTCCTTAAGTTCTATTTCCTAGCTTGGTTTGAGCCCATTCCTTGTCTTCCATTGTTTGACCCATTTTAGGGTTCGTTTTAGGGGTTTTTGTAGAGATGGTTGATCTTGAACTTTAGAGGTGATTAGAGGCTTGGTTTGCTAGCTTGGAGCCCTAGGCAAGTGGATGAATGGATGGTTTGAATGTTATCAAGTTTTATGAGAAAATCCTAAGTTTTATTACTTGTTCTTGATCATTGAATACATGTTTTCACATATGTTTCTTGCCACTTATATATTGATTTCGAAAATGCATATTAATGGTTGTTTCTCTCTTGTTAAATCTCTTGGAAATGTATGCATTTCATTTGGTCAAAGTTTGTTCATATGGTTTTATAAGGAATGGGGTAAGTTTTGCCATTCATGCTTATGTTTACTAGCTTACATTGATTTGAAATAGATGCTCATTTTATGAGTTTTGTTAAATCATCTATTGTTATGGAAATGTAACCAATAGTCCTTATTTATCTCTAGATTTTTGGCCAGCTTGGACTTACGGCAAGTGGATGTTTTGATTTTTATAAGCTTTCAATGATTTTGGTATTTTCCACTCATGCCTATTTATTACATTGGTTTGAAATAAATGCCCATGATAGAGTTTTGGTAGTGCATTTATGGTAGTGCATTTATTTCTTATGAGTGCATTGGTGATTGTCATTTAATTTCTTCTTGCTTATATCAAATGTACCATATTGTAAATGAAAGTCCACGAGGATCCTAACCCTAGAGGGGGGGTGAATAGGGTGAGCTACAACTATGACCAATTTACACCAATTTTAACTTCTTAATATAAACTAGTCAAATGTGATGATTAAACAATCAATATGCGGAAGCTAATAAACAATCACCACACAAGCAATCACCACAACACAATATTTATAGTGGTTCGGCCTCAATGCCTACATCCACTACCGGCTTGTGAATCCAATCACCCCACCGGATTTCCACTATTTATGCTTTTAACTAGGCTAAGCAATAACCCTTACAATGTTGCTTTTCAAGGCTAAACAACAACCTCTCTATGTGCTTTTATAGGCTAAGCAATAACCTTTACAAAATGCTTTTCTTAGGCTAAGCAATAACCTTACAAGATGCTTTTCTTAGGCTAAGCAATAACCTTACACAAAGCTTTTCTCTAAGAAGGTGTCTTTACAAAAGATCACTCTAAGAGATACAATTTAAGCTCAAATGAATTTGCCTCTTGAATAGGCTAATATGAAAGTTTAAAACAAACTCACACAAACACTCTATGCATGCAAAAGTATATGCTCATGATGTGTGTGTGTGATGACTCCAATCAAGTTTAAAAAGAAGGCTCACTCAATATATTGCTTAAAGCAATTCAAAGTTTAAAGCTCATAAAAGATTTGATTGAAGTCTTATGCAAATCACATGTAGAAATTCAACTTGTTTATGACATGAAAATCAAGGACTAACAAGTTGTATGAAAATGACTAATTTAGAACATGTGATGCATGTGCAATGTTGTTTTCAAAACCAAATTAATTTTACTAAAGTTCAAATGAATGAAAACAACAAACAATGTTTCAACCAAGTAAAAGACTCATGCTATGAAAGAAAAACAAAGATTTTGTCTAAGCATGATTAATAAAGTTAACAACTTGGATTGAAAACAAAGGTGAAGAATCCAATCTTAATTAGACCAAAGATTAGAACAAGAATGGATTCAACACATCATAGTTATTATGCTAAATATCATATACCAATAGTTTAAACAAAGCACATAACTATGATTAATAAAGGTAGAGCTTACTTGGAGGTTTAACTCATTAATCCCAAGCTTTAGCTCTCCTAAAGACCTCCTAGCCTTTCCAACTTCATCCCCTTCCAATGGCTCCAAAATGGTCTCAAAGGTTCAAGTTTCAAGCATTGAAAAAGGTTGGAAATGAATGGACTTTATAGCCAAAAATTTGCCAACGGCTAGTCCTCGGTCGACCGGCAAAGGGGTCTCGGTCGACCGGGATCACACAACGGGCAAAAAAATGACCGTTTGAAAAACTGCTTTTAGCGGCGGACACAGAAACCGCCGCTAAAAGTGGTTTTTCCGCCGCTAAAGGTCCTGTTTTCCCAAAAATGTATTTTTCTAAAGTAATTTTGGTTGGGAATTTTTTGGGCCATTAAACCAAGTTAGAATACATGTTTTAAGACATTCTAAGATGTTTAAAAACATGAAACACCCAAAGCCTAAAATGATTCAAAAGATTAAAACCAAAGGCTAGCTTGATTTGACAAAACTCTTTTCAAATGAAAATGCATACAAAAATGATTCTTTTTGTGAAGAATGTATGCAAGGCTCAAACCTAAATTCTCAACATGATTTTCCAAACATAATGCACAAAGAATTAGGTTTTCAAAAGAGTTTGGGTTCTAAAACTAATGCATCCAAGTTTAAAACCAAAACATGCATAAAACAAATACTTTTCCAAATCTTAAAAGCTATGCATGTATAAAACTAGATTTCAATGTTTCTAAAAACAATGCATGTGTGAAATATCAAATGATGCTAAAGCGCAAATGAATCCATCAAATTGCAAATACAAAATCCCTAGCAGTGAAATGGTTTCCTTCTTTCTTTAATTGCATTGGATTTGATGTCGATGGATGAGGTGATGGGATGAACCCATATTGGAGTTGTGGAGAAGTGTAGATAGTTGCATTGGAAGAGCTTTTAGCTCAGTTTTGTGGCAAGGATTAAGTTGAAGTGAGGAGAATGGTTTTGAGGAGGAGAAAGGGCTTAAATCTAAACACAGTGGGTGATTCCCGCACTTGGCGATCAGCCTGCGGTCACCCGGCGGCTAGCCGCCTGGTGACTGGCGGCTAACCTCCAGCTAACCGAAATGTCACGGTTGTTTTTCCAAAGAGCACCCTTCTCCACCTGAAAACTCAGTCAGCTCCACGGTTAGCCAACGGCTAACCGCCGAACCCATCGGCGGCTAACCGCCAGCTAACCGCCCCTTGGCGGTTAGTTTTCCAGTAAGCTGCATTTCTCAGCCCAGCCGCGGTCAGCCAGCGGCTAGCCGCCCATCCCAGCGGCGGCTAACCGCCAGGTGACCGAAATTTCCCAGGTTTCGGAGAGCTCCTCGCTCGAGCGAACTCTCCAGTTCGCTCGAGCGCTGAGCTTTGTCAATCGAAGGAGATTCACTCGGCATTGCATGAGGCCATCCGAGAAAGAAACCATATCACAAGGATGTCATTCGAAGTTTTGAAAATTCAAAGTGTATAAGGAGCTCGTGATGTCCCCAAACTCAAGAGTACCAAATTATTATTAGATCGACATACGGGATCCCTATTCACTTCGAATAAATCTTGAACCCGATATTTTACCCGAAATGTCAATTGTTTATTATACTTTATCGATCCCGAGACTTTTACTACATGTCTTGTTTTTCCCGAAAGCACTGAGTTACACTTGAATTAGTGACTTGTCTTGAAGTGCATTGCACCACATGAAATGACAGTGTGCCCTTGTGCACCCCCGTCTTGCCCGCTTATTTATTGTACATGATTTACTTGTATATGTATCGATTGTATTTGACCTATTAGTCGGCACCACTAAGCTTGGATAACCTTGTTGGTCTGATCCACCGACTTGGAGATCCCCCTCTTGTCCCGCCAACTGCAGTTTGGATCCCGCTACCCGGTTATTACCGTGGTCTTGTCCTGATGCCGCAGATTGCTACTGTGGTCCCCGATGCCTGGCTCGCTACCGTGGTCATGTATAGTATATGTATATGTATATGTATTTATATGAGATCCCTTGTTTCTCCTCACCTCGAGTGACTGAGATCAGGGCCTAGTTATTGCTCTATCACCTTAGTGATAGAGGACTTAGCTTCGTGTGGTTGCCATCTTGCTAGTTCCCGATTCCTTGGATACCCAACATGTTTTATATTGCTTATTGTCTTCCGATAAATAATTCATTTCCTTTATAAAAGTTATTATTTAAACAAGTGTTAATAGTCTCCAAAGTGAATTCAGTTAATGTTATTATATTGTTTTCTATCCTTTGTACACGCAATACTCGGTTTGTTGGATACTTATGTTTTTACTTAAGTCTCAAATGAACGTTCGTTTTGTCAAACCACTATATTTACACATGTTTTAGATGAACACCCGATTGCCAAATATCTATGATTATAGATGATGTAAATGAACACATGTTTTATTAGATCTTCGTGTTTTACCCATGCTTGAAACGAATACATGTTTTGCCCGAGATCCACGATTTTGCACCCGTTTAATTATATGCAGCATTTGATCGAATGGCATGATTTATCATATGTTTTATTCTTCAGTATATTATTATCTTTTCATCCACCTGCCAGACCGTCGTGTCTGACCCACTACTTTTGGTACTCAGGTTCAGATTTCTTCGTCCCGAGATGAGTGCTTGGGTTGGCTGTGGAGCCATGTTTTGCAGGTTGTTTTGTCGGATATGTCATGTAGACATTGGGCTTGACATCGAAGCTACGTCATATATGGGGTAGTGGTTATAGCTTATTGTTGTATGGCTTTTATTAGCCTTTTTCTTGGGATTCTTAATTAATGTACATTGATAATTGTAACTGGAACATATATGGGAATGTAATATCCTGTTACTGTCAGCTCTGTAATTTATTGTGATGGTTTACTCTAGTCTGATATGATTCTTGATATTATAGCTATATGCTAGAGGTTGAGTGCGACGCGGAATCCGATGGCCACAGACTCCGGGTCGCAACGCCACGAAAGCTTCCGCAAAATATTCAGAACATGTTGGAATGTGTTGTCTTCACACACACGGATCTTGGGAGAAAAATATATTTATGCTAAATCCCATTTCGCACCCCCGATGTTTCCGGATTAGGGGCGTGACAGTAGTAGGTCGGGGTGAAAGTGTAGGATAGCCGCCACAGGGGGGGTGCCTAGGTGGTTGTTTATTGGTTCGTAAGGGTTTTGGGTGCTATGTCCGAATCGATTAAAGTCTTAAGTATTTTAAGTTAAAAGTGTTTTAATATGTGGATTGGAATTGGTTTGAATGTTAATTAATTAGGCTAAGTTGTTGGTCGGGGTTTTTATGAAAACAGGTAGGCTGGGCGCCCCGGGTGTTGTGCCCAGGTGAAAATGGAAGATAGGCGCCCAGGGGGTGGCGCCCAAGTGGACTGTTCTGTTTTTATGGTTCAAATTGGTTTTATGTTTTTGAGTGAATTCAAGATCAAATTGATTGAGGTTTCAAGTCTTTTTAAATTGACAGTGTTTTAATGTATTGATTCGGGTCTAATTAGTTAGGTTTTAATTTCAATTGATGGTCTCCAAGGAAATGGGGTAGGATAGGTGCCACAAGGGTGGTGCCTAAGCAGATTGATAGGCTGGGCGCCTAGGGGGTGGTGCCCAAGTGTCTGGTTTTTGGTTTCGTGTTGGTCTTGTGCTTTTAAGTTGATTCGAGTTCGAATTGATTAGGGTTTCAGGTTTCTTAAGTCTAAAAGTGTTTTATTATGTTAATTAGGATTAAATTTGGGTTGTGATTAATTAGAAGTTTTAATTAAGGGTTCCTTAGTGATGGGAAAGGATGGGCGCCAAGAGGGTGGTGCCCAGGTGTCTCGAAAGGATGGGCGCCCAGGGGGTGGCGCCCAGGTGGACTGTTTTGGGTTTTGTTGGTTTTGTGTTTTCGAGTTAATTAGAGGTTGAGTTGATTAGGGTTTTAGTTATTTCAAGTTTAAAATGTTTTACTGTGTTGATTCAGATTAGTTTAAGGTTTTAATTAATTGGTTTAAGCTTTAACCGGGGTGTCTTAGAGAATGAAGAGGTTGGGCGCCCAGGGGGTGGCGCCCAAGTGGCTGTGGAAGGATGGGCGCCCAGGTGACTGTGTTTTGGGTTTTAGGTGTTTTATGTTCTTAGTTGCTTTTAATCCGAATCAATTAGGCCCTTAAAGGGATTAAAGGTGTTCTTAATGATTTGGATGGTTCTTAAATTAATTAATTATGATGTTCTAATTAATCTTAGGGTTTATCCTACTTAGGCGTTAAATTCGATAACCTAGACTATCTAACTATTATTTTTGGGTTTTTTGGATTTCTTTTTAATTTGTTTTTGGTTTCCCCTCTAATTTACTAAAAAGTAAGGAAACAGAAGAAGTGGTTTTATGTTTTTATGATATTTTTTTGGGTTTTTTGTATGACTCTACGATTCAAATGATATGATGTGAAGTGTGACAAAAATGGTAATTCGAAGTTTAGAACACATCAAACAGCCAAACATATCATTATCAAATAGTTTCTAAGTAAACTAAATGCGGAAGATTGGAAGTTATGCATGAAGGTGGAAAAAATCCACTTGGGCGCCACACCTATGGTGCCTTCCCTGCTCAGTCAGGGTTTTCAATGGATCACAATGAATGCACAAAAATCTTAGTATTTTCAACACAATTTCCGATATTCAGCGACTGATGAGAATTCCTAATGCGAACTATTAATGATGCAGCTAACAAATCTACGAGAAAACGGTGCAACGGGCGAAGATTTAGAACCCGGACCCAGTCTCAGAAGGGTAGGCGCCCGGCCTATCCGGGAGAGGACAGGCGCCCAGGGGGTGGCGCCCAGCCTTTCTGCCAAGGGCTTTTCGCGATCTCTTTGATAGAAATGATAATAATGATACTGTTAATGCGAGATCTAACCTAGTTATGCAATTAGAATTACGAAATCAATGCAGATCTACTATATTAGAATGAACCTAAACATGTTTCTAGTGTGATGAGATGCTAATATCAGTTTTAACACAAACTAATGTAGATATATGATGCTCAAATGATCCTAAACATATTTCTAAGCATTTATGCCAATGGAATGCAGTAAAAGAAAGGGGAGATCTAGGAATACCGGTATATGACGCGTTTCTCAAGTTCCTAGAATGAAGCTTTCGCGAAATCCCATAGCCCCAGTTGAAGATATGGAAGCCTTCTTCTTTACCTCTTCTTCTTCTTCTCTAGATCTGAAACTCTTTCTCTAATGGTGGCTACCTTTCTTCTTCTTCCTTATTCTCTATTTTCTCTCTTTTTCTTTTGGGGTAGCTCCTTTTGCAAATGGGGTTAAGAGGGATTATATAGAGGCTTTGGGACGAGTTTAGGAGGGCTAGGGCTTCATTAATTCGTGCTTCTAGAAGGTCTCACGCATCCCAAGGCGGCTTAAGTCATTTTAGGGTGAACTGGGGTTTGAGAGAGGGTGGGCGCCCATGGGATGGTGCCCACATGGCCTGCGCAGCCTGGGCGCCCACAGGGTGGCACCTAGGTGGAACTCAGGGCTGGGCGCCACATGGGTGGTGCCTAGGTGGTTCGGTTCGTCTTCGGAGCATGGTCCCTATGTTTGAGTGGTCCCGGGCTACTTTCAAGCTAGCTAGTGGAATTTGGAGGGTGGGCGCCCACCATGAGGTGCCTAGGTGGCCCTGGGCAGTATGGGCGCCCAGCATGGGGCGTCTAGATGGATTTCAGTAGCCTGGGCGCCACATGGGTGGTGCCTAGGTGATTTGGACCTCCTCTTGGGACAAACTTCGGAAGCTTATAACTTTTGACCCGCTTATCGGATTTGGACGTTCTATATATCGTCGGAAAGGTTTCGGAGCGTAGAATCTATTGGTTCATATGTAATAGCGATCGGACGTTGGAAAGAAGAAGGGATATTCGGATCAACGATTCTAACCTCCTGATTTGTTTTAGTCATATGATACTTAGGCAAGTTAAGTGTGATCTTTGTGGGAATTGGCCTAAGCATGTCTTAAGTGGTCCGAAAAAGGTTCGAGTAGTGTGAGTGTCCGGCCCTTATGTGAATAATGGGTTTGACTTGGGATCTCGATGCGATTTGGCTTTTCTCTCACGAATTCCTAGAAATCATCGAACTAAGTCTAAAATTATCAACAAGCACCTTCATCATCTTTAATTAATCTGAATTATGCCATTAACCATTCAATTATGGGTGAAATGGGGGCACCGCTACATATGACAGGTATTTAAGGCTATCATAGGGGGTCAAATGAGGTGTCTATAGTATGCCCCTCTTTGGAGAGCAACACGTGGAGAGTTGTGCTCCAAAGAAAGTAGACACACCACTCATGACTCACGGGAGCTTTTGAGCTCGCGGGAGTGGCCACCTACGGATGTATGCAATTGCAAACTCGTCCTAAAAGTGAGGTTCACCTTTCTAGGATCGGTCCTGATTCAGGGGGGAAAAGGAAAAAAGAAGAAGTTACGTGCCTACTGATTTGATTGGAAACCCGAGATCTGTGCCTCGGTGCCAGTGGTATTGCCACGTGGCAGGTTGGGAACTGTGCCCCGGTTGCTTAATTTAAAATGATGGTGGGAACTATGCCCCAGTGGTCTGAATCAGAAGTCGATCTTTCGATTAGCTAAGTCACTATTAGAATTTCATTTGTTCTTGCAATAGAGTTTATTTCAAATGGTCATATTTAACGTCTTTTAACTTTCATCCACAGTTGAATGTTTAAGGCATAGTTGAAACTAGCTAGCAATAACGAGGACCTTAATGGCAATCATAAACATAGTTCAAGCAATAGTGTGAGTGCATGTGAGAATGAGATGCATTTTCTTTTGAAAAGAGATTTTTATTTTGAAACTCAGGTATGCATCGAAAAAGTTAAATCAATGGAAGATGGTCAACATGATAATTGTCACTCTCTAGGGATCTTGTTCTTCTCCCAAGCCTAGATGAGAACCTAGGATAGATTCGATCATCTTTTTGATGCTTATCATGGAGAGTTTCAAATTACACGGTTTCCATCTTCCAACGTCAAGATTTGAGTCGGCGAACGCCACAATTCGCGAGAGGTTGCCGTACCGATTATAAGCGCTTAAGGGAGGCCTACGGTGACTCAATTTTCCAGACGTGAGGTAAAATCATGAAAATCATAGTTAGGGATACTTACCTCAAGAGCTTTACGTAAATCCAACGTTGGGGATCATTGCCGCTTTTTGTGTTGTTTGTTCGCCGAAGCTTGTGTCGTTCATCCTCATTAGTGTACTTGAAGTTCTTCTGCCTTTGGTGTTTTCGATTTCTCTTTGGGAACCTGTATTGAACAAACACTAGAAGATTCTGCATTTTTTGTCATTAGTATTCAGTAACAGCATCTTGCAAAAATATTACTTCAACTTTATCGATGGAGACGACACGAGGTGTAATGCACGATGATGGATGTATGCGTGATGGGACTAATGTTGTGCATGTGACGGGATCTTATGTGATGGGACAATATTTGGTTTAACAAGGTGCGCCGTGTCTTTGTGTGTGCCTCTCTTAACTTCCTTTCTCTCTCTCTCTCTCTCTCTCTCTCTTTAGTTTTTAGTTTTTTATTTATTTTTGTTGTTGGTTTTTTTTTATATTTTTTTTTATTTTTACATTATGATTATGATTATTATTTTTATCAATGATCATCATCAATTCTTGTTCGGGTTCAACTTTTCAAAGTTCTAGGACAGTTTGGCTCAAAGAGGCATTTGGTTTTCCAAGGCAATGGATAGGCACTGCAGGGGTGGTGCCCAGCCTGTTTGGACCTTGGTTCAAGGACTGTGAAAGAAGACAGCTTGGGCGCCCAGGGGATGGCGCCTAGGTGGAGTTGCATAGACAGAATCCGTCTCGAAGTAGAATGCTGAATTTGGAAGACAAGTCACCTAAACGTTTGAGGAGTGGCACCCAAGATGCAGTCCTAGTCTGTCTTAGAGTGGAGTTTTTGACTTCAAGGAAGCAGGTTGCACTTTGGGTCAGTTTCGAAGTAGAATTCCGATTTCAGGATAACAAGTGATCTGGGCGCCCAAGGAGTGGTGCCCAGACTGCATTTTGAGTTGGTCTCAAGGTAGAACTCCAAATTCTGGGAAGCATGTGACCTAGGCGCCCAGACTGAATTTTGAGTTAGTCTCGGAGTAGAGTTTGTATACAGCGTATCGCACTAGGAATCCTTGTCGGAATGAAGGCTGGATTTCTAGAAAATAGGTGATCTGGGCGCCCAAGGTGTGGTGCCCATGTGGGACTATATATTTGGCACTTAGAGTCCCTGTCAAAGAGAAGCCCCAAATTCTAGGAGAAACAGGTGACCTGGGCGCCCAGGGAGTGGCGCCCAAATTGCAGTTTGGGTCTTTTTAAAGTCCTTATGAGGTTCGAACTCTCATCTATACAAGTGAATCAAGGCTACGGATTTCCCACAACTCCTACTGAATCTCAGAACTTTCAAGCTCTTCTTTGCTCCCAAGTAAGCTTCCTCTCCCCCCTTCTTTCTTTTGGGATGAATGGCACGTCTCATGTATGTATCTCTAATCGTCTGAATAGTTTTGTTGATCAACTTGGTATATAATTTCAGATTGAAGCATCTCTGCTTTTTTTTTCTTCTTTCAATTACTCTTATTCTAATGTTCAATTTGCTTTTATTTTCTTAGATTTATATGGCTGGTCATTCTTTTTATCTTCGTGATCATGTTTTTGCCTTTTTGTTGCTTTTTTTTTTGTGTTCGGTGATTTTTTTGTTTGATATTTCAGAATTATGTTCAGTTTGTTGGTTCTTTTGACTTGTAGTTACTGTCACACACGTGCACAATCTTCGATTTGAATTTGAAACTAGTCTTATGCTCTTGCGTTAATGTTGGCTTTTGTCTTGGTGTGACGATGCTTTGTCCCACGTTTTCTTTATTTACTTTGTCAAGAATGTTTTATGTTATAGGCAAATCCTTCATGGTTAGAATTGGGGTGTCCTAACTAAAAAGTATAAGTCCATATGGACACCTGGGATCCCACGGTCCTCCTGGGAACCGGGCCATGGTCCGGTCCCAGGAATTTGTCCAGGTAGCATTGCCCAATTGAAAAAGGATCAGCAGGAGAGGGTAGGCGCCACCCTTGTGGTGCCTATCTTCCTGGTTTACACTAAGGACTTGCGAACCCGGATTTTGGGGTGTCTTTTCACATTCTGGTTCTCTCCAACCTCGCAGTATATTATAAAGGCACGACTCAAAGATACTAAGAGCCTTTACTTGGTCAAATAATGATCTCTTCATGGGAGATATTTCAAGGCTGGGATGGGCGCCACCCCTGTGGTGCCCAGATGGTTTTTTTTTTGTTTGTTGGCTTGTTTGTCATAGGTATTTGTTTAACTCTCACTCTGTACTTTCAGTTGGTTACTATTGCATTATTTTCAATCTTATGGAGTTTCTTTTGTTAACATTGTGTTAGTTCTTTCCTTTGTGTTAAGATGTTGTATTATATGGGCATGTAGTTTGGACCTCTTAGTTCTCAAAAGGGTTTAGGACAGTCGTGCAGTACCTCTGAGAATATCATCCATAGATTTAAGAAGGCATGGTAGAATGACCAAAGCCGAACCCGTACTCTTCGGGGTGAATGCCTCGAAACAGACCTGGGCGCCACCCTAGGGGCGCCCAAGTGGCCCCTTGATTTTTTTTTCTTATGTCGTCTTTGGGACCTTTCCAATTCTTGAAGTCTAAGCGTTTTGACTTGCTTTCATTATGTGAGAGATTTTTGAAGCTTTGTATGTGTATCTACAGGTCTTGTTCCATTTCAATGGCTGGCATTCCAGTATCCTCGTTTGTGGTTGATGGTGTCGAGGGCCCTTCCGCCTACAAGCCTTATTCGCCAGGGGATGAATATTGGTCTCCTGGGGCTGAAAAAATGGGATATTACAGCTCTGAAGAACGGGTGGAATTCTATGTTGAACATGAATCTTCCCTTCCTGCTACCTATGATTGTGTATTTCAATTTGAAGAAATGATGGACAAGCACATTGTGGGTATTAGGCGCAGCATATATGATTTATTGGTTATGAAGTACAAAGGCATCTATGGGTTGTATGGTGACTTATGTATTGTGGGCAGGACCGCTCTGAATAGGTTGAATGGTTATGATGGGCTTCTAGAGGATCTACCGGCTTTCATCAGCAGCGTGCTCCAATTTCTTTTATGGAGCATGTTAGATGTCAGGGGAATGTTTGAGGTATGGGAGGCTACAAAGGTTGCCAATGTACGGGCTCCCATTGATGATTTTAATACCTTACATAGGCGGATGGATCAATTGGAGCTCATGGTGATGTCTTGCCCCCACGAAGCTGAGTCGTCCGTTCCTCGGCGCTACAGAAAGTACTTTGAGATGCAAAATACTAGCCTTTCCGCACTTATCCACCCAGTGTACACTGCTTATCTAAATGACTTTGAGCGTATTCGGGAGATTTGTGGTGCTTTCCAGGGTCCTCCAGATAATTTTAAAGAAGCGCAAAGGCAACTTGAAGCTTACATCGTCGGAATGGAAGTGCGGCTGGCTCGCTTCCCTGTCTTTAACGGGATGGTCCATCCACTCTAGCTGATTCTTTGGGAGCTTCTACTTTAGGCTAGGTTTTCCCTTTAAATAAATGTGAGGTCAGGTCATTAGGACCGTCTTAGTTAGTTATAGGCTCCATCTAGGGTATTGGGGGCAAAGGTTGTGACCTCTGGTTTAGTCAATGTTTAGGATTTGGTTGATTCAGTTTATTGCTATAGTTATTGTTTGAAGACTCTGATTGGAGTTTAATAAAAGTTGATTTAGATTTTTACTCTTGCCCTTTTCTCTCTCTTTTTCTTTATAGATTATTATGTGGTAATGATTTTTTATGATGATATTGGTGATGACGAGTTATGGGATTTGATTATGAACTATGATGATGAATTACGATGGTTAGCTATTTGTCATTGATGTTTGATTATGGTGGTGGTAATCATGATTATGATTTTATGTTTGTACCCCTTTTTTTATTAGATGTGTGTGCATGTTAATTGACATATAATGATGTGGAATACATGAGTAAATGCATGGAATTGGATTTTGGGATGATGCATGAACAATTAATGCATGATGCATATATGATGAGTCCATGGTTTATTTTAAAGCTGAATCAACTGACCTTTGTACGTCGTTTGCGCTGCTTTTCCTTGTAGGTGGAAATGGACCACCGCTGTGCCGCTGATAATCGTGAATCTTGTCTAGAGCTGAGGTTGGCAGTCAAGCTGAGTCGAATCTTGCTAAGGCGGGATCACAATTACTAACAGAGATTGTTTTTTTTTTTTTTTTTTTTAACATAAGCTGTGAGTGGATTATGTTTCAACTTCATCCCCACTGATGTTTGAATAAATGTCAGGTTTGATCTTTTTTCATCTTTTATTATGTGTGTTTTTTAGTTAGATTAGATTTCAATTCAGTTTTTTTTTTTTTTTTAGACCTCCTGGGCGAGAGCAATAGGCCCGCGTTTTGGGTGGGTCTTGTTCAAAGGGGGGCCTCACCATGTGATGGTGCTGGGCCATCACGCGCCCAGCGTTGGGCGCTAGGTCAAAACGGTTGGGGTCTTTTCCCCTTATTCATTTTTTCATTCTCTCTTTCCCTCTCTTCTTTCTTTCGTTTCTTCACTTCTTCTTTCTCTTTTGGGCGTGAGTTCAGGTGGAGAGTAAGGAGCTGGGAGTGGAGTGGATAAAGGAAAGGAGCGAGGGAGGTGCAGCGTAGGCTTGCTTGCGTCCAGGTAGGTGGGCCGTCCCTTCCATCTATTCATTCTTTTTTCCCTCTTTTTTTTTGAATGCTGCTGCTGCCATTTTAGGTGAAGGGCGACTGGGCTGAGGAGGAGGAGAAGGAAAGAGAGAAGAGAGGAGAGGGGAGGTCAGGTATGTATGTTATTCATCTCTATTTCTATTCTCATTCTCTTTCCTCTTTTTTTTTTGTGATCCAGCTGTTGTTACTGTAGGTGAGGAACGAGTCAGGGCAGCAGGAGGAGAAGAAGCAACGTGAGTCCAGCAGTGTCCAGGTGTGTGGGTCTTGCCCCTTCCATCTATTCATTCTTTCTATTTTTCTTTTTTATTTTTATGGTTGCAGAATGGGGTTTTAGGGCTCAGTTTTGGCCAAGGGCAGCCATGGGCATGGTTGATTTTGGTGAGGGAAGAAGTGGGAAGTTGTCTCAGCCGTGAGGTTGGCAATTGCAGCCCCCTGATTCAGATTTGAAGAAAGATTGCAAAATGGGGGGTCCTATGATAAAATCAGTTTGGGTGGAGAATGTAAATGGCTGTGAGTAGTTGGAATTGATGGGATGATGAGAAGTGGGGTTTGGCGTGATTCATGGAGGTTAATGGCCATAATGGAGGTGGTTCAGTTCATTGAACAATTCCATCAGCCTTGGAAGACAATGTGGCGAATATGATTTTGGATTCTTAGCACAGATCTTAACCACTGAAGGATTGGGCATATTTTTATTTTTTCATTCTTCATTCAGGGATTTGTCCAAGTTTGTGGAGCATTTGTTTTGTTTTGTTTCTGATAATACCATGATGTCTTTTATGCTCGCTTTTATAGTTGTGAATAAGTTGCAAATCTCTTGCCCTCTCTCTTCTTTTTTTTTGTTCGTGTGCTTTTATTTTATTTTATCTTTTATTATGATATCTTGTAGCTTAGTGTGTTTCACTTTCTGTTAATCCATTCTGTTTCATTTACGTTCTGTGAGCCATGTTCTGTGTTGCTCTCCTTTGTTGTCATTCTTTTTTTTTTTTTCAAAGTGTGGTTGTGGGATGGAGTGCGATTTGGCCCAATGTGTGTAGTGATGATACGATGATGAATCAATTATGGGGTGAGAAATCAGAATTGAGTGGGAGAGTTGGGTTGGGTTGAATGTGATTCGTTTTGTTGTAGGCCTGTAGGATGTGTCTTAACGAGGTTGGCCTGGGTGAATGTGATTCGTTTTGTTTTAATATTCAGGTTGGATCCATGGCCATGACCTTTGGCTTCCCCTCCTTTTACCACTTAACTAATGAAGTTCACCACCTTTAAATCAAAAACATTAGTAACCATCTCGGACTGATCTGTCTTTTGGGTTTACATGGACTGATGTTATGTTTTCATGCTCAATCTCTCATTTTGGCATTAAGTACAGGTTTATAGACGGCTATGACTAGGAGGGCTACTAAGCGTGCTTCTACGCCAGTGGATGTTCCGGAAGGGGTTGGGGTAGATTCGGTCACTATTCCCCCGAGAAAGAAACAAAAGGGGGAAGATAAAGTGGAGAAGAAGCCTCATCTTGGAGATGAGATAAGAGCTGGCCAGGTAAAACTCGGTTGTCTTTATAAATCTCATACTTTGTTGGCTCCCGTTATCACTGATATTCTTTCCTCTGATGTTTGCGTTGTAGCCTGTCCCTTTTGCTTGGGCTAGGGTCAGCTGGTTACAGATGAGGGACTGGTGGGCTGAGCTCCCTGATCACTTAAAAGATCGGGTGCGAGCGATGGGGTTCGGTGACTTTATGTCTATCGTTGCCTTCCGCACCGACCGCGCCCTCATTTGTGCTCTCTCTGAGAGATGGAGAGATGCGACGCACACTTTTAATTTCCCGCCCGGGGAAATGACGATCACATTGGAGGACATCGCGTGATGTTGGGGGTTGAGGGTGACGGGCCTCCCTGTTTTCTCGAGAGCGAATGATGCCAAGGCCTCCATCACTCGATTACGCCTGCATAGGATGTTTGGGGCACGCCCCCAGTCTGGCGTGGGGCATATTGATGCAAAGTGGCTGAGGGAGGCGTATAGCCCAGAGAGGAAGAGGATCTTAGGTAGTAATTATTGCCTTGGTAGCCTTGTATCCTTCAACTTCCATTATTTCTACTAATCGTTTCTCCTTGCTTCATCTCAGAGTGGGCTAGGAATCAGGCGGACTTCTTTGCTAAGCTGAGGGCAAGCATACCGGATTTGGAAGCTTTGCCGGTCAGAGGACGCGAGGGAAGCCTAGTCCCCACAGTGGTCGGGGTTCGGGCCGATGCCGGTAACACTTTGTTCCTTTTCCCTTAAATTGATTTTAAATCCAAAATACCCATGAGACTTGCACCTTTGACTTTCACTCTTTACCGACAGCATTCAAAATTCCTTTGATAGGTGAGGGCCCCTCCTCTGGACAACCCCGATCTGCAGGCGGCCCCGTCGACGATGACGTAGTAGTGGTGGATGCCATTGAGAGTGATGAGGAGGCGGGTGGGAGTGATGACGCTGCGATTGAGTCCGGGAATCCGGAGTTTGATGAGTTGGAGGGTGATCTCATCGTGTCCGATGATGGAGATGACGAGATTGATGATGGGGATAGTGAGGACGAGGGGGTGAGGCCCCGCCGGGTCGTTTCTGTTCGCATTGATGAGGGGGGTGATGGAGATGTGGGTAGAGGCGATGAGGGCGATGACGTTGGACCCTCTGAGAGTAAGCACTCGATCTAGCTTCCTTAACCGATCTCTAGTGCCTTGTATATTTTTCATCCTTGTTTCTCATGTTCTTTTCTCTTTTGTTTCAAGATATGAATGGCGGGAGGTGCCCGTTGACTGGTATACTCGTCGGAAGAGGGTAGGGACACCTTGCGATCTTTTCCAAGTCGCGAGTGAGCACCGAAACATTTGGTAACTACTTCGTTCTCCATTCTGATTATCAAATGAATTTCTTAGGTCAATTTGTATTGTGTAGAGAAAGAACAGGGGAGGCAAGCTGAGGTTCGTTTGAGGAGACCCAGGTTGATTTCGGCACGGTTGGGTGATGAGGAGCATCTCCGTGCTTTTCTTCTATTCTTTTTGGGGAGGTGTCTCTTTGCCAACGCGACTGGCAATAGAGCACCCGGCACCCTCATCCGGTTCGTGCAGGACTTGGATAAGGTTGGTGGCTACGCTTGGGGGGCAGCCACCCTTGCATTTCTTTTCCATAGTCTGGATTCGAGGTGCCGCGTTCAGTCTGGATGCAAGAGACTTCGAGGGTTCGTGCCGATCTTACAGGTTAAACCTTTATTCCGAATATTGTGACCTTCAGTAGTTTCCTTTTCTTATCACGTCTCATGCCTCATCTTTTGTAATAACAAAGCTTTGATTTTGAGCAGGTGTGGGTATGGGAGCATATAGTTCAATGTCGGCTTGAGCGCTTGCCAACGACGTTGAGTTGCACTCCCCGGGCTTCGCAGTGGTATCCTAACGCGAATTTGCAAGGTTTTGCCGACATTCTACCCCCTGAGATGGCCGAGCGTATTAAAGATCTTGGGATGAGGCCGGGCGAGCAAGGTTATCGGTTCATCTTGAATGAACTGAAAAACCATGAGGTATGCTCCTTTTCTTTCCTTTTGTTTTCTATGTTAAACGTCTGCTTCTCTTTGTTCTCATCAGCTACCTATATCATGGTTTATCAATTGATTTGGCAGCCCTACCAGGGTGGTCCGGATGATGAGATGACTGTTGTCCAGGAGGGGCGTGCTTTATTTGAGAGGGACATATGGCTCCACGCTCCTCAGGTAGCAGTCAGATTGATCGTCAGCCGAGTCGCGCGCCAACTGGGACGCCATCAAGCTATCCCCGCAGAGAGGTCCGTCATGCATCGATCGTACCCGGGGTGGGGTCTAAAAACGTTCAAGCGCCGCCATCCTTGCCGAAGAGAGATAAAAAAACAGGAGAAAGAAAGGTAGGAAGGCTACCTTTGACGTGGATGCTAGTGCCTGGAGTGATTATGAGGCATATTGGAAGACGACTTCACACCGGTATATACTCCCGGAGTCATACTCTTATGGGGCCTCATATTCTATAAGTAATTGTGCAGAAGCAGCCGAGGCCTCATCATTGACCCGGGTGAGCATTGAAGTTTTATTTGCTCTAATGTTGTCTCCTTTCATCGTGACTCACATTGTTTCTTCCTTTATTTCTCAGGAGGGGATACCGGCTGTAGCGGGGCATTGGCAAGCACGTCCATTATCCGAGGGACGGGGTGAGGTGAGGTTTTTATGAAGTCCCTGATTTCGCCTATGAGCTTCATGATCTCGGAGATACATGTTCTTCCCATCCCCTAACTGTAATTCTCGTGTGTAACAGGGGACATCCGGGGGTGCAGCGTCCGATGCGGAGTCCATTCTCAGGGGAGAGATACTTCGACTGTCTCACCTAGTGGAAAACAAGGTATGACTTCTTGACTTAGTGTTTGGACCAAATGGTGTTCACCTCCATAGCAATGCTAATCATTTCTGGTGTAATGGCATGGTTCATGCTTTCGTAGGACACAGAGGTCGCGCGATTGAGGGCCTCATTGTCGGCCGAGAGGGTACGAAAATTGTCAAACTTAATTGGCCGCATGCGACCTTGTTTGTATCTCCCTTACTAACAGTGTTTTGGTAATAGGAGCGCCGCCGGGAAAATGAAGCGGTCATTGAAGTATTGGCGGATTCTCGCGAGGTACGGGGTCACGGGGTTAATTGTTCATCTTGAATTCATGTTCATGATCTTTGGTCACTATGCAGGGTGGTAGGGATCAGGACACATCTGAGGCTATGAGGATAGCATCGGAGGGTGAACTTCAGATACTACGAGCTGAGGTGGATCGACTGCAGGTTGGTGAGGTTTATGCTTTTACTGCGTTCCTCTTTCGTATAACAACTGCTTCCTAACTGTCTGCCTTTGTGATCTTTAGGAGGAGGCCCGTAGTGAGCGTGATAGAGTGCTTGTGGAGAGAGTTGCCTTAACGGCACAGGTATGGGTCCTACTTATATGATACTTCAATCTCAATTTTTCATTCGTTGCTGATGTGGTTTGTAATCTTGTGGTTTGCAGGTTAACGAGCTACGTGCCAAGCTTGCGAGCTATGAGGCCTCTACGCAAGTGAGGGCCTTTTCTCCCTTTTAAGTCCTCTATTTGTTGCTACAAGGTTTGTTGAATGTAATGTTTCCTTAAAATGTCGTCTTGCAGAGTGGTGCTATCGTTGCTTCTGTTCCTCCAAGTCTCAGCCCGTGTGAGGAGAGGGCTCTTATCCTTGATCAGTACAACGAGCGCATGGATCGCATGGCGTGATGTCACGAGGAGGTGGTTGCTGATCTACGAAGGCGCCTCGATCGATATCGCCAGAGGGCGGAAGAGAGAGGCTATGCGTTTTCGGACTCGATGCGAGCTCCTTCTCAGCGTGCTCCTGGTCCGTCTTCATTTGCTTCATCGGCTCGTCATAATGGAGCTGCTCCATAGGGTTATCATTCTTCGACTGATCTCCTCGGGATCCATCCCTTGTGTATCCTTGTTCTGTGTTGTATTCATACGTGCTCGCCATGTATTTATGTTGTTTCATGTTGTACTTGGCTCATGGCATGGGCTCGTATGTATTTGGTCTAAGATGTATCGCATGTGTGTATGCGCCATGTATGTGTAATTGAGATAGTATGTTTAGTGCCTTAGAAGCGCTATGGTTGATGTGGTTGATTGATGAGGAGCTTCTGTGGGGGTGTCGGGGAATATATGAAGTGTTTTTCTAAACAGGTAACTGGTTTTTTTTTTTGTATTCGGAAATTTTTCGGGGGCCAGAAAACAAGGGGAGATGTTGCCGAAACTTTCCTAGGATTTCTTGAAATTCATGCTCTAAGCATGGATCTCATATGGAAGGCCATTGGTAATCAGAGATAGCCAGTAGTGAAACCTATACAATAGATCAAATGACTACAACTGCGTACCAAAGATGTAACATAGACTTAGGGTTCTCAGACAATGGGAGTGCCTGGGTGTGTGATGCTTGTGGCCTAAGCAGTTCTATGTTTTAAGGCATTCACATTGCTAGCTACAAATGTAAAGACAGAGGTTCAAGATAACTGTATTTTTTTTTTAAATAGCACAGCATGTGATATCATAGAAAGGCGTGAACAATAGGCATTTATAATTAAATTCATCATAAAGTATCGTAACAGACAAAATTTATATATCTCAAATTTAATTACCACCATTGTATTCTTTTCAAACCATGAGGAGTTGTGCGCAAAATTATGAATGTAAAATTAAAAAAATGCCCCAGCTTGTGGGATGTTTTGGATGTGATCGGGGTTGGGTTCCCTGCAAGGTCTCAAAACAAACTTGTTAGTTTAATATTCTTAGGCCCCCTGCATAGTCCGGCTAAGGTAATATTTTCTTTCTCGGTACAAATGTCAAGGGACCATTTCAGCACTCAAGCTTTGAGAATAACAAGATTGAATTCATACCTTAGGGGATATGTCTTCCCTGCATCCAACCAAAAGTGATTAGCAGTAAGAGCATGCATGGGGTGCCTGTGTGTGGGCTAGTGAGTCGTGACAGTTGTGTATGCGATGAGGACCCAGATTGGGAAGCCGTGTGGGATAAAAACATATTTATATATATAAAAAAAAATGCCCCAGCATAAGACTAGTGTTTATTATGGCTGTGGGTAGGATGTTCCCTCGTTCCATGATTGTCACCATGGCGGTAACGTGATCTTCCCTAACTATCATTTGGAGGTCGAGCCCTCACAAGGCCCCCTTTTGTAGCTGCTTAGTCTTTTCGGCTGGACTTGGAAAGCACTTGACCACCCCTGGGGCTCATTCGTGAATTGTGTCTGTGTGTGGGAGTAGCAAGTCACCGTGCTTCTTTGGTGTTGTGGTTTTCGACCACCTTCTACTTAGTTTATCCGATGAGTACCCATGTCATTTCAGCAGGCCTAATCCTAATAGGTTTTTTTTTTTTTTTTTGACATGTGACTGTGCAATGCCTGGGTCCCTTAAGCTTTCTAATCAACCCATGTAACGAGCATTCGGCCAATGACTCCCAAACCAGGTGGCTTCAAGGCACTAGATATGTAAATACCCCTACGGGCTTACTGGCTCGAGTTGAAAAGGCTACAAACCCAGACTAGTCAAAAAACTTTCATTCTTTTCAAGACTTCTAACTAAATATATATATATATATATTTTTTTTCTTTTTTTTTTAACATGTGACTGTGCAATGCCCAGGTCTCTTAAGCTTTCTAATTAACCCATGTAACGAGCATTCAGCCAATGACTCCCAAACCAGATGGCTTTAGGGCACTGAGCATGTAAATACCTCTACGGGCTTACTGGCTCGGGTTAAAAAGGCCACAAACCCAAACTAGTCATGATTTTTTTTTTTGAAATCAAACAGCTTTCATGACACGGGCGATCCCACCTTCAAACCCTTACATTGGGTGACTTTAGCCGTGCGAAATTTGTGTGGGGTAGACTCACCATTTTGTGTGTTTTTAGGTGCTGGTGTGTGTTTGAGTTCCAAGTTTGATCAGAGTGCATCTCTTCGGTCCTCCTACGGGATTTTTTCAACTATGCTAAGGGGCAAAGAGGGTCATATTCCGCAAGAAGTAGGGAAGGGTCAAACTGTGTACCTTTTCAGGTACATAGCGTTCCATGGATCGGGGAGCTCTTCCCCTTCTGCATTTACTAGCCTGTATGCATTTCCAGAATATACTTCTTTAATTAAATAAGGGCCTTTCCAATTGGGTCGTAACTTACCTCTGGGATGCGGAAGCTGGGATGGAGTGATGCGCTTTAGCACGAAATCACCAACTTTGAATCTTCGTTCTCTGACATGCTTGTCGTAGGCTCTGGCAATCCGCTTCCGATACACTTGTGCATGCTCTGCTGCCTTCATTCTTTTCTCATCGAGTAGGTCTAGCCGAAGTAGTAGTGCTTCTCTCCTCTGGTCTTCTGTTATATCTTCATTTAACTGGGCATGCAGTGACGGGTGAAGGACTTCGAGTGAAAAGACTGCTTTCGTTTCATAGGTTAAAGAGTATGGGATTTCTCCTGTAGGAGTTCTTATAGAAGTCCGGTACGCCCACAATGCTTCAACCAAACGGTCTGGCCAATCATTACCTTTGGCGGTTTGCATAGTCTTCTTGATGATCTTTAGTAAGGTCTTGTTGGTTGCTTCGGATTGACCATTGGCTTGGGAATAATATGGGGTTGAATGATGCAGTTCTATATCATATTTTGTGCACAACTCATTCATTTGTTGAGATATAAATTGTGGACCATTGTCTGTTATGAATACCTTGGGGATGCCAAGTCAAACTATTATGTTCTTTTCAATGAATTTGACTACGGAGGTAACTTTAATGTTGACATATGCCTTAGTTGTTGTTGTTGATATGAATGCCTCGGGCAGTTCTTAAATCTCCTAATGTGGTCAACCAAGCTACCCTCTTTAGTACCCACTAATTTAAAGACATCCATCCATCATTAATAATCGTGGTTCATAGGGCTGTCCCGGTTTTGAAGCAATAGGTAAAATCTGCAACCGATCTCACTAATTCTACTCGTGACCTTTTCTAGTCACGATTGTTCTACTAGAGGGATTTTCCACCGCTTTGGCTCACCTATGCCTTTTATGATGATCAGACAATTGCGTTTTTATATTGTTTATACTTCTTTTTTTTTGTTTATATTTTTTATTTTTTGGGTTTTTAGGTTTTTTTATGGGTTTTTTTTCGCATAATCCTACGTAGTAACTAATTCATTCGGGCTTGCTTGAATTTACAACCCTTCATTGGCATGAAGCCTAGGGTCGGCCTAGCATGATTGTGATTTTCCATTGTGTGTGCTAGTGATGCGTTGCGCATTTTGAATATTTTGACTATTCGAAAACGTGCGCGTTTAAGACCTCTTGACCTACGTGTTTTTATTGGTGAATATCTGGTTTGGGTCTTATCATTTTGCTCTCTTCGGAAACGAGAGCGTTGAAACATTTTCGACCTCCTCCATTTGAGCTTTGGTCCGATGAATACATATCTCACTTGCATTTTATTAGGGTGTCTTCTTTGAAACCTATGATTTGTTATTTGTAGTTTAGGTTCTAAAATGATGCATTTAGTGTAAGACCCCGACCCGAGTGAACCCGATTAGTGTTAATTAAGTCGTGTGTTAGTGCTAAGCTTGATTAGTGATTTTGGCTAAGTTGGGTTTGGAATAGCTTTTGTGCTAGTTTTGGGCAACTTTGAATGCTTTGATAACTAGTGGGGCCCTTTGGGGGTTCCCCTTCTGATTTGGCATTTACTTAGAGGATTTTTCAGGATCTTTGGGAATTGCGTTCTTACCCCCATTTCATTTATCTTAGTGATCCCTACAACTTTTATGTTGATCCTGTGTCCATTCGAGGCCCCGAAACCCGATTTACTAGCCTTGAGGGCAAAACAGTCTTTTCACATTAAACCTGTACCCAAAACTTGATATCCCCGAAACCCGTGAAACATATACTTTTTGGAAACTAGATATTTCGACGATCATTTCTTCCTTCTTCGTCGAATTCATCCGAGATCCCGAAAGAGATGATTTCAGTCAAACAAGCTTCTTTAGTTGTCGGACCCAACTCCATTTGTTAACAAAGGGAAACCCACTCTTCATTTCATTTCATTCTCCATTGTTCCAGCACAACAACTGAACCTAGGGTTTTCTTGTAACTTCTTCTTCTTCTTCTTCTTGCTCTCTCCATCTCCAATCCACACTAATCTTGCACCAACATCGAAATGGAGATCACCATCCTCTTCCTCATCTTGCAAGCTTCCTTTTGATACCTTTTATAGAGAAATCCATCAACTTTGAGACTTCCTTTGAGCTAGCTCTTCTCATTTGAAGGTCATCCAAGTAAGTAATCTTCTTCATCTCCTAGATTAGTATTCCTCTAGCCCTTGAGAAGCTACATTTTCATTATTGTAAGTTATATCCTTTTCAATCTTTGTTTGACCCATTCTATGGTTTGTTTTTGGGGGTTTTTTTATTGTATCTTGGAATTGAGCTTAAGAGGTGATTAGAAGCTTGGTACTGCTAGCTTGGACTTGAGGCAAGTGAATGATTAGGTGTTTTGAGTTTTAAATGGTTTGGTGAAACATTAATGGATTTCTCATGCATTTATTGATTTACATTGTTGAAATAAATGATCTTAATGCATCTTGCTAGCTTCATTTAATGTCTTGGAAACATGAGTTTAAAGTCTTCTTGTCTCTAGTTTTGTGTAGTTGTATATGTGTTGGAAGGAGGGAAAAAGAGGAGGACCAAGGCCACTGCAGAACAGAACCTGGGTTCTGTTCCGCAATGTGCCCGATCGACCTGGCGGGGGCCCGGTCGACCTGGGACACACTGACGAAATTTCTGGGAACCATTTAAAGTTACAACCCCCGGTCGACCTGGCCCATGGCCGGTCGATCGGGCACACAGAGGCCAGGTCGACCGGGCCTGGGCCAGGTCGACCGGCCCAACTGGGAAATTCATGCTGAGTGGAAATTTCCAACCTGATTTAGAATGGTGTTAGGTGGGACCTTGGCTACCCTTTTTGGACTGTTTGGACTATATGTGAGGATGTCTTGAGCCGACACTCCTCACGGTTGGTTCGGTGGCATCGAAGTTCAATCCATTTCAATCTTGAACGGGATGGAACGACGCGATATCTTCCTTATATCTAAACGCAAAGTCTATTTCCTTGGTTATCGCGAATCCTATCCCTTTCGGTGACTGAGTAGGTTGCTCGATGCTTCCGGATGAACGTCATGCCTAGGATGGACCACTAATAGTCTTGATTTTTCTATCATAGCATCTAGTACTATCCATAAGCTCATTTTAAGTTTTGAAAATCGTAAAGTGCATGAGGAGCCCGGAATGTCTTCAAACTCAAGGAGTACCAAGTCATTATGATAATCGACATACGGGACCCCTATCCACTTTAAATAAATCTTAAAACCAATATTTTACTGAAATTGTAATAGTTCATTGTTTCACCTCATTTCCAAGATTTGCATTACACGACTGGTTTTCCCGAAAGCATGATAGTTACACTAGTAACATTGACTTGTCCTGAAATGCATTGCTCAATATGAAATGAAAGTTATGTCTTTGAGTTTTCTTGCCCCGTTCATGTATTTACTTGCACTTGATTTACTTGTTCATGTCTTGATTTGTTATTTGACCCATGAGTCGGCATCACTAAGCTTGGATAACCTTGTCGGTTTGATCCACCGACTTGGAGATCCCTCTCCCGTCCCGCCAGCTGCAGTTTGGATCCCGATACCCGGTTTATTACCGTGGTCCCGTCCCAATACCCGGTTCGCTACCGTGATCCCGTCCCGTATATTTATATTGTATATATGCTTTGCGTTGAATCTCCTCACCTTGTGTGATTGAGACCAACGTCCCGTTATACTTTTGTCACTTTAGTGATAGATGACTTAGCTTTATGTGATTGCCATTTTGTTAGTTCCCGATTCCTTGGTTACCTTACATGTTTTATCTTGTTTATTGTGTTGTAGTAAATGATTTATCTCATTTATGAGAGTTCTTGCTTAAACAAATTTCTATGCTTTTCAAGATATTTCCTTTATTATATGTTGTTGTATCTTTTCACTCTCTTGCCAGACCGTCGTGTCTGATCCATTTTCTTTGGTACTCAGGTCCCGTTGCCGGCTACCTTGAGGAGGAGCCGGAGGAGGCGGTAGGTGAACCGCAGCTCCTAGCTGAGTGGCGTGCTGACGATGTCATGTAGACATCGGGTTGCTACAAGAGGCGTATCATCTTGGGGAAAACTATTTAACCATTCTTATGGATTACTGTTTTGTTATATTGGCCTTTGTTGGCCTATAATTTTGGGGAAATGTAACTAATGACCTTTTGTTTAAACTTTAACTACTATTGGGGAACATGCTATAGTTCATTGCTCATTCTGATACAGTATTTTATAGTTGATGTGATCTTCATGACTAGTGATAGTTTGACTATTTGATTTGCTACATGCTTCCGTACTTAAACAGAAATATTCATTTATGGTTGTGATATCCTCACCGCGGACACCTATGGGAAATTAAATAAATGTATGGTATTATTAAACTGTTGATGTCGATCATTATCATATCATCATTATTAGTGTCCCGATCCCGGATCAGTCCTTCGGGGGCCCGGTCCGGGGTCGCGACATTTAGTCCATAAGTTTTTATTTTGGTTCATCCGGAAACGAGACCGTTGAAATATTTTAGACCTCCGCCATTTGGGCCTTGGTCTCATATTAAAGAGTTTCATATGTGTCTCATTATGTTGATTTCTTTGAGAACGTGGATATGACTTCGCTCGTTGATCCATTAAGATAAGGCTCTTATATTTGGGACCTTTAGTTTGCTCTCGCCGAAAACGAGAGCGTTGAAATGTTTTGGACCTTCGCCATTTGGGCCTCGGTCTTAAAGAGTTTGAACAATTAGGAGATTTGTGATCTTTAAATAATGATTCCCTATTTTTACTTGATGATCTCCGGTCTTTTGTTTTCCTAATTGTTCGACCCTCATCTTTTCTGTGAACCGTATGATTTTTCCTTGTTCTTTGGGCTCTAGGTTTTGTTGTAGTGCGTCTAGCTTCCTTAAATGTAGTTCATCCATGTTTTGGGATGTGTGCTCTAAATTTTCTTTGTAACCTAGCAGACTTACATCGTGAAAGTCTTTGAGCAAGGGTGTAATCTTGAAGTTTTGGTTGCGTCACTACTGGATGGTCATGTGGGATAAGAATTTCTTCAGTTGTGTGGATTTTTACATTGTTCTTTGGAACTATCGGAATCTTAGGTGGCATGTTTGGGTTAACACCTGAAAGTTCTTCTATAGTCAAATCTCCGAAAGTCTTTCCTAGAGCTTTGAGAGTGGTCTCAATTCTTTCATGAAAACTAATTGGACCAAACTCTATTTGGCTTTCTAATTCGGGAATGATCTTTGTTGTTGTGTTTGGATTTTGCTCTTTATGGGCAGGGTACCATTCTAGGTGAAGGATCGGAGTTGGATCAACTCTTGGTAGTTGTCTCTTCTCAAAGTATTCTATGTAATCTTGGCTCATGATTATTGGATTGGTCAAGGGCGGGCATGGTAAACCTTTTAGAATACTCTGAAGTCTTAGCCTCGCATTTAGATGGGCCTTAATCAGGGCTAGAACACAGTTAGGCTCTATCTCATTGTGGAAGTCATGTTTGCCCTCTAAGGTTGATTTAATTATATCGTTATCCTTTGATCTTCTAACAGGGTTTGACCTATGAGGCTCACTAATCAAGACATGATTTGATTGTGGTTCCTTCTCTAGGGTCTTTTCTAATGAGATGGTAGGACCTATGTGAGAGCTTCCTCGTTGGATTTCAATGGTAGGCCTAACAGTTTCTTGGTGTTGATTCTTAGGTGGTGCTTTAGTTTGTATGATAGATTCAGATGGCTTTATTCGTTCTAATGGCATGCTTGACCTAATTGGCATCTTTCTAACCTCGAATTTGAGTTTCTCTATGTCCTCTTGTAATTCGTTAAACATGTTCGTATATAGGAATTCAAATCCAGACTCTTTGTCAACCTTTCTTGGTTCAGCTGGTATTGGAATGGGGTTAAGATGCATTGGTTTGGGTTTAGGAAAGTCTTGTTCATCATTTGGTTGCATGTTTATTTGTCTTTGGATCATGATTTGGGTTTTGCATGATGGTCTGGAATTCAAGTTCTTTCGTTTGTAACGCGGTCTATGTCTTTTAGTGGTATTCGTCTTAGATTGAGATTCTGGATCTTGTATGATTTTGTTCGTATGGGTTTGGTATTTTATTTCAAATGAAGATGGTTTAACCAGTCTATGAGTTTCCACACTTGATTCTAAGTCATTCGATTCAACCATGACTGGTTCGTGTGTTTCAGATCTTATGACATCAAAATCTTTAATTAATTCATCCACTCGATCCATTTGATGGTTGAGTATCTTCATCATCGTCGTTAATTCAGATTCTTCATGTGGGTCATTAGGTTGTACTGTCTCGTCTGTCTTCGAATGAATCGTTATGTCTTTTATTTGTTGTGTTGAATGATCTTCATTTGGTCGTGTTTGGGGTAGCATTTGTGATGTTGGTATTTTTGATCAGATGATTGTTTGTGATTGATCTAGTTCGTTCATTTGATGCGTAGTGATCTGGGTTTTACCGCCCCAAGGTGTTTCATATTGTTCGTAATCTTCATTAAGCATATCATAAAAGTCGTCAGGAGGCATGTCTTTAAAGATGGGGTCGTAAATCTCATCGAAAGATTCAAAAGTTTGGTCATTTGGTGGATCATAGGTTACTTTAGGGGCTAAAGTTGTCAAATATGGAGGATCATAGGTCCAATTCTTGAGAACATGATCTATTGGGAGATTAATTATGGTATATGGCGTGTCTATGGTGTCGCGACCCCGGACCGGGAATCCCAATCCGGGATCGGGACATTAGTGTGTGATGATTATTCAAGAGGATTATCTACATCCTCAAAATACAACCTAATTAATTTCCCACAGGTGTCCGCGGTGAGGATATCACAACCTTGCATGAATATTTCTGTTGAGTGCGGAAGCGTGTAGCAAATCAAATAGTAAGACTATCTCTAGTCATGCAAGCATTAACATCAAGTATCAAAACTGTATCAGAAAGAGCAATGATCTAAAGCATGTTTCCCCAATAGTTGTTAAAGTTAGACAAAATATCATTTAGTTACATTCCCCAAAATTAGAGACCAACAAAGGCCAATATTACAAAATAATAACCCAAAGAATAGTTAACAAGTCCTCCCCAAAATGTTACGCCTCTTGGCAACCCGATGTCTACATGACATCGTCGGCACGCCACTCAACTAGAGGCTGCAGCTCACCTACCGCCTCCTCCGGCTCCTCCTCAAGGAAACCGGCAACGGGACCTGAGTACCAAAGCAAAGGATCAGACACGACGGTCTGGCAAGAGAGTGAGAAGATACGACAACATGTAATAGATGAAATATCTCGAAAAGCAAGGAAATCTGTTTACGCAAAAACTCTCATAAAATAGATAAATCATTTGCTAGAAACATGTAAACAAGATAAAACATATGAGGTAACCAAGGAAATCGGGAATAACAAGGTGGCAATCACATAAAGCTAAGTCCTCTGTCACTAAAGTGACAACAGTATCACGGGATGTTGTTCTCAGTCACACAAGGTGAGGAGAAGCAACGTAAACATATATACAATATAAATATACGGGAACGGGACCACGGTAGCGAACCGGGTATCGGGACGGGACCACGGTAATGACCGGGTATCGGGATCCAAACTGCAGCTGGCGGGACTGGAGAGGGATTTCCAAGTCGGTGGATCAAACCGACAAGGTATCCAAGCTTAGTGATGCCGACTCATAGGATAAATAACACATCGAGACATATGCAAGTAATAAATTGCAAGTAAATCAATGAACGGGCAAGAATATTTAATATATAACTTTCATTTCAGATCGGGCAATACTCTTCGGGACAAGTCAATGTTACTAGTGTAACCATCAAGCTTTCGGGAAAACAGATCATGTACAGTAAATCTTGGAAAAGAAGAAATAAAACGAACTACTACAATTCCGGGAAATATTGATTTCAAGATCTATTTAAGTGAATAGGGGTCCCGTATGTCAATTATAGCCATTACTTGGTACTCCTTGAGTTTGAAGACATTCCGGGCTCCTTATGCACTTTTACGACTTTTAAAACTTAAATTGAGCTTATGGTTATAACTAGATATTATGATAGGAAAACAAGACTATAAACGGTCCATCCTAAGTAGGAGGTCAACCCGGAACCATCGAGCAACCTACTCAGTCACCGAAAGGAATAGAATTCGCGATATCTAAGGAAGTAGACTTTGCATTTAGGTATGAAGAGGATATCGTGTCGTTCCATCCCGTTCAAGATTGAAATAGATTGAACTTCGATGCATTCCGAGTCAACCATGAAGAGCATCGGCTCAAGACGCTCTCTCATATGGTCAAGTGAGTCCAAGGGGGGTAGCCAAGGTCCACAAAAAAATAAATCTCAAAATAAATTTCTGTACCAGAAATACGCAGGGTCCGATCGATCGGCTGATCGATCGGTCCAAAAAGCCTTACTGTTAAAAGTCAGACCGATCGATCGGCCAGTAGGTCCGATCGATCGGCACTGGGCGTGAAGCATGCCGGGAACTTGATTTTTCTCCTTCTTGTTTCCTTTCCTTCCAACACCTCAACAACCACAATTAACTATGAACAAGGAGACTTAAACACATGATTCCAAGACATTAAATGAGGCTATCAAGATGTGTAAAGATCATTTATTTCAACCATGGAAAAATCAATGAAGAAATCAATGAAAGCATGAAAACCATAAATGCATCACCAAACCATTTCAAACTTAAAAACATCCAAACATTCACTTGCCTCAAGTCCAAGCTAGCCAAAAACAAGCCTCAAATCACTTCAATAGCTCAAAGCCAAGCTACAATAAAAAAAACCCCAAAAACAACCCTAAAATGGGTTACACAAAGAATGAAAATGAAAGAACTTCCAATAATGCAAATGTAGCTTCCCTAAGGCTAGAAGATCACTAATCTAGGAGATGAATAAGATCACTTACTTGCAAGGTCCCCTAATGGACAAGGTAAGCTCAAGGGAAGTCTCAAAGTTGATGGATTCTTCTAAAAATAGTATCAAGAGGAAGCTTGAGAGATGAGGAAGAGATTGGCAATCTCCATTTCTTGATTGATGAGCTCTTGGTGAGGCTTGGAGATGGAGAAGCAAGAAGAAGAAGAGAAAACTTGCTAGAAAAACCCTAGGCTCATATGTGTGCTGGAACATGAAAAATGGAGAAGGAAGGGAAGGGTTCCTCTTTGTTAACACTTGGGTGGTTGGGTCCCACAACTTAAAGAAGCTACTTGGCTGAAATCATCTCTCTCGGGTCCTCGGATGAATTCGACGAAGAAGGAAGAAATGTTCGTCGAAATATCTAGTTTCCAAAAAGTGTATGTTTCACGGGTTTCGAGAATATTAAGTTTTGGGTACAGATTTGGTGTGAAATGACTGTTCTACCCTCAAGGCTATGAAGTCGGGTTTCGGGGCCTCGAATGGACACGGGATCAACATGAAAGTTGTAAGAATCCACAAGATGAATGCAACGGGCCAAAAACACAATTTAAAACACGTTGGGAAAATTTCACAAGAAAAAGCAAAGCCAAAAAGGGAACCCCCAAAGGGCCCCACAAGCTATCAACCACTCCAAAAGGCCCAAAACTAGAATCAAGGCTATTCCAAACCCAACTAGACCAAAAACACTAATCAAGCTTAGCACTAAAACTCAACTTAATTAGCACTAATCGGGTTCACTCGGGTCGGGGTCTTACATATGGTTTCTTCGTTTTCGAGTTGATGGAAGGGAGCAAAATATGTTCTAAGAATTCGTATCCCCTCTTCTACCTCGTAGCCTTTCCATAATGTTGGGATCTTGATCTCTTCAGTCATAAGTCTTCTTAGAGTTTCTGAGATTAATCCAAGTTCCCATTCTAGATATTCACCACCTATAAATTGTTCTCCTAGGGGCTTCCCTGTGTTTGCATATGGATCATTCTTTGGAGTGATACTCTTAAACCAATCTAGGTTGGGCAACTCTAGCTCACTTATGTCCACCATCCTAGCAAACTCTTCCTGGATCTGTTTTCGAGATACTTTGGTTTTGCATGGTAAAAATGGATTTTGGGTTTTAGCATCTGTGGTTAAGTTTCTGTCATGGTTCTGATTGGATGTTTGACTAAGTTGGTCGGTCGGAGTGTGAGTGAATTGTTGATTTATGATTGTAGGAGATTGGGTTGGTGGATGGATTGAGTTGGATGGCATCGTTGGGTGTGGCTGGAATGGGTCAACGATCATGGTAGGTGGTGTTGTTTGGTTGAATGGTGAGGGTTGGGTGGGATGATGGCTTTCATTGGATGGCATGGATTGGAATGGTTGATAGGTCGGATAAGGATGCATGGTTATGGAAGGTTGGATTGGTTGATTGAATTGATGAGGTTGGATGGTTTGGATTGATGAGGGAGTTTGATTGGATGAGATGGTTATGGGAGTTTGGATAGGTTGATTGAGTTGATTATGTTGGACGGTTTGGATTGGTGGAGGGATTTGATTGGATGGGATGGTTGGGATGGATTGGTAGGTTTGATTGGATCGGATGGTTTGGATTGGTGAGTGAGTTTGATTGGGTGAGATGGTTGGGATGGATTGGTTGGTTTGATTAGGATGGATTAAGATTTGGTTCGTTGTTATATATTGTTTGTTTTGGATGTAGATTCGTTGATTATTAAGGTTTAAATTTTGATTTATGTCATGATCAATGTTTTGATTATTTAAATTTGTGTGCATTGTGTTTTGATTTGGTTGAGTGTAATATTGTCGAGTTGGTTGGGAAGTAGTTTGACATGATTGGGGATTATGGATTGGGCCATGGTTTGGTCTCGCGTGTTCGTAAGAGGTGTGATTGCTTAAGTCTTCATTTGCGTAAAAGTGTCGTCTAGATCTAAGGGAAGAAGCTTGAGTTGTTATAGTTTGGTTGGAAAGGTATCGATAATTTTGTGTTTCCTTGAGGTAGTGTTGGTTTATATTCGTGTATGAGTTTAAGTTCTGAGAATCTTGAGTCATGTGGTTTGTGTAAGGTTGGTAATTTGAGTCGAGCATGAATGATGTGTGGGATGCAATTGTTCGATGTGGATTTTGATAGGCAATCTTATATTTGATTACCAAAGCAATTATCAAACAATGTCATGTAACACCAAGAGAATTTTTTTTGGTTCAAAATAGAAGGGAGGGAAGAGGAGAGAAAGTTTTTTTTTTTTTTTTTGTTTTCTTTTGGAGGTTTTTTTTTTTTTAATGATGAAAGGGGAAAGTTTTAATGATGGTTTTTTATTTTGTTATCATTAGGGAAGGCTTCAGTAGGCGGTATATTCAGACCTCAGGTTTAAATTTTCGGACTACACTCATAATAACCCTAAACTGAATGGGACACGGACATTTGATCATTGACCGAATGTTCGTGTCCTAGAATAAAACTCCAGAAAGACCGAAATAAGTGACAAGAAAACAAAAGAGGTCCCATCACGATCGCCAGGCTGTCGGATGTGAATTTTGATTCCCCAGGGGAGGGAAATCGCCATTCATCTATACGTGCTATTTAAATTTTGCATCGAAAATGAGGATTCCGACTACCCTCAAAATCGACGGATCACAATCGCCAGCTACGGTAACCGCCGTAACACTGTTCTTTGATAAAAGCCAAAGAAAAATGGGAGAAAATAAGTGGGTGGGTTCTTCTCTCGTCTAATGTGCTGCCGGCAACACACGACGGTTTTCCTGTCACATTAATTTGGGTCTCTTTGGGTCTTTTTAATATTGGGTCAATTCAGGGTTATGAGTCAAAGTCCAAATAAGGTTAATCCTCACATAGCATAATCATGGTGTATCCAAGTGAAATGAAATAGTTAAAATAAAGAAAACAAAATGGGGGGAGGTGCCAAATATTTAAGAAGAGGATCGCCCTCGTTCCCGGGTACCCCCTTCTAATCCCTTGGCAAAATAGGGTTTAAAAGTTGACTTTTCAAATCAAGATGATGATGCAAATGAGACTTTGACTTGTGATTTCTGTGTTTTTCGTGTGCGATACACGAGTGATAAAGTGAAAAGCCGTTGGGCTGTAATTGATTGAAGGTGGCCGATGGGCCGGTGTTTGTTTTAGAGAGGCCAATGGGCCGAAATTGATTTAGAGGGTGGCCGATGGGCCGAAATAAAAATATGCAAAGTGTGTGAAATCACTCATCTCATATAATTATTCTCATTTATTCAATTTTAGAAGTCAGTTCTTTGTTCCCTTTTATCATTAAGTTCAATTAAATATTTGGCACCTAAGGTGGAGGAAGAAATAAAGGAAAAATCTTTTTGGGTTTATTTTGTAGGTTTTGTAGTTTTTATGGGTTTTTGATATTGGGCTAGAAGGGCCTAACTAGGGGATTTTACTTGGATTTACGTGATTAATGCTTTATTACTGATCATCGGATTAACCCTAACCTAAGGTCCTAGACCGTCCACATCAGCTCTCCCAGTCTGTAAGACCCCAACCTGAGTGAACCCGATTAGTACTAATTAAGCCGTGTGTTAGTCTAAGCTTGATTAGTGATTTTGGCTAAGTTGGGTTTGGAATAGCTTCTGAATTAGTTTTGGGGAATTTTGATTGCTTTGTGTTAGTAGGGCCCTTTGGGGTTTTCTTTTATGACATTGCACATGTTTGAGAATTCATCGGAGGTTTTTGCATTCATTGTTTTAATATCATTTTATTGGTATTGTTATTCCATACAACTTTTATGTTGATCCCGTCCCCGTTCGAGATCCCGAAACCCGATTTCATGGCCTTGAGGACAAAACAGTCATTGCACACAAAATCTGTACCCAAAAACTTGATATCCCCGAAACTCGCGAAACATATATTTTTTGGAAACTAGATATTTCGACGATCATTTCTTCCTTCTTCGTCGATTTCATCCGAGGTCCCAAAAGAGATGATTTCAGCCAAACTAGCTCCTTTAGTAGTGGGACCCAACTCATTTGTTAACAAAGGAAGCCATTCTTCACTCATTCCATTCTTCATGTTCCAGTACAAGAGGAGAGCCTAGGGTTTCCTTGCAATTCTTCTCCCTTTTCTTCTTGCTCTTGCTTTCCATCACCCAATCCACCACCAACCTTGCTCAACTTGAGAAGTGGAGATCATCACCTTCTTCCTCACCTTACAAGCTTCATCTTGATACCAATTGTGGAGAAATCTTCCAACCTTGAGATCTTCCTTGAGCTAGTCCTCTTCATTGAAGGTCATCCAACTTGGACCATTGTCTTGGAAGATTGTTAGAGCTTGATTTCATTGTTTAGAAGACCCAAGGCAAGTGGTTGAATGATTTTTCTCTAAGCTTTCATTGATTTTGACATTTTCCATTAATGCACATTTATTGCTTTGTGTAGAAATGAATTGAATGCTCATGAAGAGCCTTATTAGTGCATTTATGGCCATAAGGATTATGTTGGTGCATAGTATTTAATTGTTCTTGTTTTATTCCAAATGCCTTCTTATTTGAGATGGTTTCCTTCTTTCTTTCTTAGCATTGAATGTGATATTGATGGAGGAGAATGGGATGATGTGATGAAGGATTTGATGTAGTTTGAATGAGGTATTAGACTCCTCATTTGATGTGTAAAAGTGGCTAAAAGGAGTTATAGAAGGAAGAGATAGAGAGGAGCTGAACTGACCCAGATTCAGTTTCTGGACAGTTCGCTCGAGCGACCATGACAGCTCGCTCGAGCGACCTGTCCAGAGAAGGACTCGGGCGTTCCAGCAGCTTGGTCTCTCAGGCGCACCGCTGGTCACTCGAACGGACATCCCAGAACTCATTCCAAAGAGTTGTTCGTTCGAACGCATTTAAATATTTGCTCGACCCAATGTGTTCGCTTGAGCGACCTCAAATTTGCTCGACCGAACCCACCCGGACAACCATCCCAGAGAGCCATCGCTCGAGCGAACTCTTCAGTCCGCTCGAGCGATGGTCCCTGTTGAGCAAAGTTATGTTTAGGACAATAATTAACTATTTCAACGTACTGGGGCTATTCGTTGGGAACCCCTCGATGTCGAGGAGATTTATTAAACATTGTATGAGGTCATTTGAGGAAGAAACCATATCACGAAGATGTCATTTGAGGTTTTGAAAATTCTGAGTGTATAAGGAGTCCGGAATGTCCCCAAATTCAAAGAGTACCAAATTGTTAATAGATTGACATACGGAGTCCCTAGTCACTTCAAATAGATACTTCACCCGAAATTTCAATTGTTTACTGTACCTTATCGATCCCGAGATTTATACTACGTGTCTGGTTTTCCTGAAAGCATTGATGTGCACTTGAAATGGTTACTTGACTTGAAGTGCATTGCACCAATTGAAATGATAGTGTGCCCCTGAGCACCCCGTCTTGCCCGTTCATTTATTGTACTTGATTTAATTGCATGTCTCGATTGTATTTAACCTATGAGTCGGCACCACTAAGCTTGGATAACCCTGTTGGTCTGATCCACCGACTTGGAGATCCCCATCTTGTCCCACCAGTTGCAGTTTGGATCCCGACACCCTGTTATTACCGTGGTCGTGTCCCGATATCGCAGATTGCTACTGTGGTCCCCGATGCCCGGCTCGCTACCGTGGTCATGTATAGTATATGATAGAGGACTTAGCTTCGTGTGGTTGTCATCTTGATTGTTTCCCGTTTCCTTGGTCACCTTACATGTTTTACATTGCATTCTCGTATTTGAATAAATGTTTTAGCTCGATACAGAAAAATGATATTTAATCAGCTTCAAACGTTTTGGAGGTAAATTCATTGTACTTTCATATTGTTATTGTGTTTTACCATTTGCCAAACAGTCGTGTTTGACCTACTCTTTGGTACTCAGGTCCCGTTGTTGGATACCCCGAGGAGGAGCACTAGGAGACGGTCGTAGAACCGCAGCAGTTAGTTGAGTGGCGTGCTGATGACGTCATGTAGACATTTTGTGGCTATGAGAGACTTTACATTTTGGGAAACTAGTTAACCAGTCGTTGGATTGGTATTTTGTTACATTGGCCTTGTTGGCTCTATTTTTGGGAAATGCAATTAATTGTTAATTGTATAAACTTTAATTTACTTTGGGTGACACGCTTTAGTTCATTGCTCATTCTGATTCTTGATCATACTTGTGATTTATATTGTGAGTAGAGGTGACTTCTCATTTGATTTACTACACGCTTCCACACTTAATAGAAATGTTCAAATATATGGTTGTGACATCCTCACCGCGGACACCTGTGGGAAATTAAATGGATGTTCATTTTATGTTGTAGTACCATCATCTTCAACAAAACATGTCCCGATCCTGGATTCCCGGTCCGGGGTGGCGACACAATCCCCTTAACTGAACATGAAAAGTGATGGGACGAAGCCCAATGCTCTAATCTATCTAATGGAGGAATCTGATATAATCCTAGGGTGCAAATAGCCTAAGCTTGATGGTTCATGCGCCTAAATAGTTTGTTAATTAAGGTTTTAGTCGATTCGGTTTGTTTTAAGTTATGAATTGATTAAGAGTGATTTAGGGATGTTTTAAGGTTCTGCTTAAGTTGTTTAAGGCTCTGGGATTTCAAGTTTTAATTCGAGAAGTGAAATGATGTCAAAATCGACGAACAAGGTTGGCGGAGGACTTGGGCGCCCAGGCAGTGGTGCCCAAGTGGTTGTTTCTTGGTGGTTTGGCTAGTGGCGGTGGTATCGTTGTTATCTTCGGAATCCCGGGGATTCTTACTTGATGAATTTTAATGTTCCAAATTGTTTTAATTCTCTGGTGTTCAAATGTCAAATTATTTGGATCCGGATTTTGAAACAGAACCAAGAATTCGCGTTTTAGTGCAAATGAAAGGATAGGCGCCAAGGGGGTGGCGCCCAGGTGATGGCTTGTGATCTTCAGGTATTCCAGATGGGACTAAGTTTTCAGTTTTTGGGATCTAGGGATTATGTTGAGTTCTGGCTTTAGTTAATTTAAGTAATAAGGTGTTTAGTTATTTGTTTTTGGTCGAGGTAGTAGGTCGGGGTGAAAGTGTAGGATAGGCGCCACAGGGGGGGTGCCTAGGTGGTTGTTTGTTGGTTCGTAAGGGTTTTGGGTGCTAAGTCCGAATCGATTAAAGTCTTAAGTATTTTAAGTTAAAAGTGTTTTAATATGTGGATTGGGATTGGTTTGAATGTTAATTAATTAGGCTAAGTTGTTGGTCGGGATTTTTATGAAAACAGGTAGGCTGGGCGCCCCGGGTGTGGTGCCCAGGTGGAAATGGAAGATAGGCGCCCAGGGGGTGGGGCCCAAGTGGACAGTTCTGTTTTTATGGCTCGAATTCAAGATCAAATTGATTGAGGTTTCAAGTCTTTTTAAATTGACAGTGTTTTAATGTATTGATTCGGGTCTAATTAGTTAGGTTTTAATTTCAATTGATGGTCTCCAAGGAAATGGGGTAGGATAGGCGCCACAGGGGTGGTGCCGAAGCGGATTGATAGGCTGGGCACCTAGGGGGTGGTGCCCAGGTGTCTGGCTTTTGGTTTCGTGTTAGTCTTGTGCTTTTAAGTTGATTCGAGTTCGAATTGATTAGGGTTTCAGGTTTCTTAGATCTAAAAGTGTTTTATTATGTTAATTAGGATTAAATTTGGGTTGTGATTAATTAGAAGTTTTAATTAAGGGTTCCTTAGTGATCGGAAAGGATGGGCGCCAAGAGGGTGGTGCCCAGGTGTCTCGGAAGGATGGGCGCCCAGGGGGTGGCGCCCAGGTGGACTATTTTGGGTTTTGTTGGTTTTGTGTTTTCGAGTTAATTAGAGGTTGAGTTGATTAGGGTTTCAGTTATTTCAAGTTTAAAATGTTTTACTGTGTTTATTCGGATTAGTTTAAGGTTTTAATTAATTGGTTTAAGCTTTAACCGGGGTGTCTTAGAGAATGAAGAGGTTGGGCGCCCAGGGGGTGGTGCTGGCTGTGGAAGGATGGGCGCCCAGGGTGTGGCGCCCAGGTGGCTGTGTTTTGGGTTTTAGGTGTTTTATGTTCTTAGTTGCTTTTAATCCGAATCAATTAGGCCCTTAAAGGGATTAAAGGTGTTCTTAATGATTTGGATGGTTCTTAAATTAATTAATTATGATGTTCTAATAAATCTTAAGGTTTATCCTACTTAGGAATTAAATTCGATAACCTAGACTATCTAACTATTATTTTTGGGTTTTTTGGATATCTTTTTAATTTGTTTTTGGTTTCCCCTCTAATTTACTAAAAAGTAAGGAAAGAGAAGAAGTGATTTTATGTTTTTATGATATTTTTTTGGGTTTTTTGTATGACTCTACGATTCAAATGATATGTTGTGAAGTGTGACAAAAATGGTAATTCGAAGTTTAGAACACATCAAACAGCCAAACATATCATTATCAAATAGTTTCTAACTAAACTAAATGCGGAAGATCGGAAGTTATGCACGAAGGTGGAAAAAATCCACTTGGGCGCCACACCTGTGGTGCCTACCCTGCTCAATCAGGGTTTTCAATGGATCACAATGAATGCACAAAAATTTTAGTATTTTCAACACAATTTTTGATATTCAGCAACTGATGCGAATTCCTAATGCGAACTATTAATGATGCAGCTAACAAATCTACGAGAAAACGGTGCAACGGGCGAAGATTTAGAACCCGGACCCAGTCTCAGAAGGGTAGGCGCCCAGCCTATCCGGGAGAGGACAGGCGCCCAGGGGGTGGCGCCCAGCCTTTCTGCCAAGGGCTTTTCGCGATCTCTTTGATAGAAATGATAATAATGATACTGTTAATGCGAGATCTAACCTAGTTATGCAATTAGAATTTCAAAATCAATGTAGATCTACTATATTAGAATGAACCTAAACATGTTTCTAGTGTGATGAGATGCTAATATCAGTTTTAACACAAGCCAATGTAGATATATGATGCTCAAATAATCCTAAACATATTTCTAAGCATTTATGCCAATGGAATGCAGTAAAAGAAAGGGGAGATCTAGGAATACCGGTATATGACGCGTTTCTCAAGTTCCTAGAATGAAGCTTTCGTGAAATCCCATAGCCCCAGTTGAAGATATGGAAGCCTTCTTCTTTACCTCTTCTACTTCTTCTCTAGATCTGAAACTCTTTCTCTAATGGTGGCTACCTTTCTTCTTCTTCCTTATTCTCTATTTTCTCTCTTTTTCTTTTAGGGTAGCTCCTTTTGCAAATGGGGTTAAGAGGGATTATATAGAGGCTTTGGGACGAGTTTAGGAGGGCTAGGGCTTCATTAATTCGTGCTTCTAGAAGGTCTCACGCATCCCAAGGCGGCTTAAGTCATTTTTGGGTGAACTAGGGTTTGAGAGAGGGTGGGCGCCCATGGGGTGGTGCCCACATGGCCTGCGCAGCCTGGGCGCCCACAGGGTGGCACCTAGGTGGAACTCAGGGCTGGGCGCCACATGGGTGGTGCCTAGGTGGTTCGGTTCGTCTTCGGAGCATGGTCCCTATGTTTGAGTGGTCCCAGTCTACTTTCAAGCCAGCTAGTGGAATTTGGAGCGTAGACGCCCACCATGAGGTGCCTAGGTGGCCCTGGGCAGTATGGGCGCCCAGCATGGGGCGTCTAGATGGATTTCAGTAGCCTGGGCGCCACATGGGTGATGCCTAGGTTATTTGGACCTCCTCTTGGGACAAACTTCGGAAGCTCATAACTTTTGACCCGCGTATCGGATTTGGGCGTTCTATATATCGTCGGAAAGCTTTTGGAGCGTAGAATCTATTGGTTCATATGTAATAGTGATTAGACGTTGGAAAGAACAAGGGATATTCGGATCAACAATTCTAACCTCCTGATTTGTGTTAGTCATATGATACGTAGGCAAGTCAAGTGTGATCTTTGTGTTTATTGGCCTAAGCATGTCTTAAGTGGTCCGAAAAAGGTTCGAGTAGTGTCAGTGTCCAGCCCTAATGTGAATAATGGGTTTGACTTGGGATCTCGATGCGATTTGGCTTTTCTCTCATGAATTCCTAGAAATCGTCGAACTAAGTCTAAAATTATCAACAAGCACCTTCATCATCATTACTTAATCTGAATTATGCCATTAACCATTCAATTATGGGTGAAATGGGGGCACCACTACATATGACAGGTATTTAAGGCTATCATAGGGGGTCAAATGAGGTGTCTACAGATGTCTTGGGCCGACGTTCTTCACGGTTAGTTCGGTTGCATCGGAATCCAATCCAATTCAATCTTGAATGGTACGGGACAACGCGATACCTTCCTTGTATCTATACGCGAAGTCTATTTCCTTGGGTATCGCGAATCCTATCCCTTTCGGTGACTGAGTAGGTTGTACGATGCTTCAGGATTAACATCATACTTAGGACGGACTGTTTATAGTTTTGATTTTTAATCGTACTGTCTAGTACTATCTATAAGCTCATTTAAAGTTTTGAAAATCGTAAAGTGTATAAGGAGCCCGGAATGTCTTCAAACTCAAGGAGTACCAAGTCATTATTATAATCGACATACATGACCCCTATTCACCTTAAATAAATCTTGAAACCAATATTTTACCCGAAATTGTAATAGTTCATTGTATTTCCTCATTCCTGAGACTTACATTACATGACTTGTTTTCCCGAAAGCATTCAAGTTACACTAGTAACAGTTACTTGTCCCGAAATGTATTACCCGACATGAAATGGAAATTATTCCTTGAACATTCTTGCCCCCCCCCCCCCCGTTATTTACTTGTACTTGATTATTTACACATGTCTCGATTTGTTATTTGACCTATGAGTCAGCACCACTAAGCTTGGATAACCTTGTCAGTCTGATCCACTGATTTGGAGATCCCCCTCTTGTCCCGCCAGCTGCAGTTTGGATCCCACCACCCGGTTATTACCGTGGTCTTGTCCCGATACCGCAGATTGCTACTGTGGTTCCCGATGCCCGGCTCGCTACCGTGGTCATGTATAGTATATGTATATGTATTTATAAGATCCACTGTTTCTCCTCACCTCGAGTGACTGAGATCAGTGCCTAGTTATTGCTCTGTCACTTTAGTGATAGAGGACTTAGCTTCGTGTGGTTGTCATCTTGCTTGTTTCCCGATTTCCTTGGATACTCGTACATGTTTTATACTGCATTTATGTTTTCAGTAAATGGTTCGTTTCTTTTATGAAAGTTATTGATTGAATAGGTTGAATGCTTTTACAGATGTTTTACATGAATATATGATTTGTTAGGTATCCATGTTTTACACCCGTTTTACATGAATATATGATTTGTTAGATATCCATGTTTTACACCCGTTTTACATGAATATATGATTTGTTAGGTATCCATGTTTTACACTCGTTTTACATGAATATATAATTTGTTAGATATCCATGTTTTACACCCGTTTTACATGAATACATGATTTGTCAAATATACATGATCTTTCCACCCGTTTTAATTATATGCAGCATTTGATCAAATAGCATGATTTATCACATGTTTTATTATTCAGTATATTTGTTATGTCTTTTCACCCTCTTGCCAGACCGTCGTGTCTGACCCACTACTTTTGGTACTCAGGTCCAGACTTCTTCGTCCTGAGATGAGTGCTTTTGTTGGCTGTGGAGCCATGAGTTGCAGGTTGTTTTGTTGGCTATGTCATGTAGACATTGGGCTTGATATCGGAGCTACCTCATATATGGGGTAGTGGTTAATAGCTTATTATTGTATGGCTTCTATTAGCCTTTTCTTGGGATTCTTAATTAATGTACATTGATAATTGTAACTTGAACATATATGGGAATGTAATATCATGTTACTGTCAGCTCGGTGCTTTGTTGTGATGGTTTACTCTAGTCTAATATGGTTCTTGATATAATAGCTATATGCTAGGGGTTGAGTGCATCGCGGAATCCGATGACTACGGACTCCGGGTCGCAACGCCACGAAAGCTTCCGCAAAATATTCAAAATGTGTTGGAATGTGTTGTCTTCACACACGCGGATCTTGGGAGAAAAATATAACCATCCTTAATCCCATTCGCGCCCCCGAGGTTCCGGTTTGGGGGCGTGACAGACTGGTATCAGAGCGGGCATGTTTCTAGAAAATAAAACACTCTAGGGACCTTAAGACGTGTGGTGAGGACTCGTTTAGCCGTGTCGGTTTTCTTTTGGCTAGCCATTGTTTTTGTGAGTTCATGCCTGTTTTTCTTCTAGTGGGGGAGACTATCTTTGTCTCGTTTTCTTGTCCTTGTTGTTAGAGAATTTGGGGGACCAAATTCTTTTCTAGTGGGGGAGAATTTAATGCCTCCGCACCCACATTTAGTACCTTTTCCTTGTTTTCGCGCCAGAGAGTCAGAGTTTTGTGGACTTAACACGTGTTTTTCGAAGGACATTGGCAGAATTTTCAGCTTTTCGATGTCACAGATGGAGCTAGATAAGGAACTTGTGAGTAATTGTTAGCTAGCAAGGAATGAGAGCAGCATATCGAGACCCAATTACAGTTGATCGTTTACCGTCAGATGGTGCATCAGGCAAGTAAGTGTGGATTTTTGGATAAACTTGGATTATTTTCCTAAGTCAGAAGACTCCATAAGCTGAATAAGTGGTGGACTTTATGAGGTTTGAGGTGATTTTCAGTAATGTTGCTCCAAGAAGATGTGAAAAGTTAGAAATTTCTCGAGCATTAATGAACTTGTGACGGAAAAATTGTTCGAGGAGGTTTAACAATTGCAGCTATGATGGTGAAGTCGACTCAACGGAGTGTGTCAGTGTGTGGTTAAAAGCATATGGAATTAGTTTCCAGCAGCAGTGTAGAGAGTTATATGTGGAATTGATTATTACCTGATTACATGATAGAGAGGATTTTGTGAATTTTACCGACTTGTAAAACATTAGTTTGGGTAGAGTACAGATACGAGCAGGAGAATCATCACCTATGGACAATGACAGTTGAAAGATTCAGAGAGGAATGAATTTGACAGAAGCACACCTCACAAAGTTTGGACATGTGGAGTAGCATGACAGTTAAAGTGTTCGCTGGTCTAGTTAGAGTTGGAAACCTATAGAGTTGTGAACCGTATGTTTTCAATGAGCAGATAGAGATGAGTGAAGTGTTCAGAGGACCGTCCAAACGTTTGATTAAATCAGCTTGGCATATGAAGGAGTGACAGATTTCTAAGTCATTCGCCTCGAATATTGTGCATTGGCAGGAGACTTAATTTCGACAACTTTGACTGAGATGACAGCAGAGTACCGAGGACTGGACGGCATTTTCTAAAGTAAGAGACATCTGGTAATACTCAGCGTCACCAATTTTCCGAAGCCAAAGACAGATAGAAGGACAAGGCAATATTTCAAGAGTTAGAGATTTCTGGAATTTAATGAGTTTTGTCAGAAAGCTTTTCGGGAATTTTCAACAAGTGCAGCCATGTGGTGAAGTAGACCTAGCAAGATACGAAGCATTGGGAGTCAGATTTCAGCAGTTGACTACAGAAAGGACCTATACTTGAACGTTTGACAACGAAGATTTTACGAATTTTATCGACATGAGGAACATCGGATTACAACGTACAGATACACGGAGCTGGAAATCAATTATTTCGGGTTTGTTAGGGGAAACAAATTCGGCAGAACAGTTGCAAGAGTGAGTGCAGAGCTTCAAATGTTGAAGAATGGTGAAGGGACAAGCATGATAGTGTCAGAGACTGACTGCTGTGCAATGGATCAAAAGCAACGAGCAGAAAGAGTTAGAGCTAGCAAGAGTTCTCCTTGAAGATGGTGCATTTGATATGAGACCCTAGCTTCGACAGTTGTGATGAAGTCGACAGAACTGTTCCAGGAATTTTTTGTATCATGGTGGCAAGAAGCGAGAGATAGCAAATTCCTTGAGTAGTCAGATTGGCAGAGCAGTAACAAATTCGAGCCAGTGGAAGAATGTTTGACGACTGTTGATAGTTGACCGAAGAGTTCTACTACGAGGATGACCCAGCAAGTTCAAGTGCTTCCGAGAGAACCGAATTGGAGCAGTCGTTTGAGGTTTTGCTTTTGAAGTGTGGGATTAATGTCCCCACTTGTTTTTGGGTTTGGTTAGTTCATTTGGAGGACCAAATGCTCTAAGGGGGGGAGGATGTGAGACCCCGACCCGAGTGAACTCGATTAGTGTTAATTGAGTCTTATGTTAGACTTAAGTGTGATTAGTAGTTCTTGACTAAGTTGGGTTTGGAATAGCTTTTGATGTAGTTTTGGGGAATTTTGATAGTTTGTGTTAGTGGGGCCCTTTGGGGGTTCCTTCTTTATGACTTTGCATGTGCTTGAAGATTTATCGGAGATTTTGCATTCATGGTTTTAATCCTGTTTTATTTATATTGTTAATCCCTACAACTTTTATGTTGATCTCGTGCCCGTTCGAGATCCCGAAATCCGATTTCATAGCCTTGAGGGCAAAACAGTCATTTGACACAAAATCTGTACCCAAAACTTGATATTCCCGAAACCCGCGAAACATATACTTTTTGGAAACTAGATATTTCGGTGATCATTTCTTCCTTCTTCGTCGAATTCATCCGAGATCCCGAAAGACATGATTTCAGCCCAACAAGCTCCTTAAGTAGTGGGACCCAACCCCATTTGTTATCAAAAGGGAAACCCACTCTCCCTTTCATCTCATTCTCCATTTTCCAGCACAACACTTCAACCTAGGGTTTTCTCTAGAAACTTTCTCTTCTTCTTCTTGCTCTCTCCATCTCCAATCCACACCAAACTTGCATCAATCAAGAAACGAAGGTTATCATTCCCTTCCCCACCTTGCAAGCTTCCTTTTGATACCATTTGTTGAGAAATCCACCAACGTTGAGATCTTCATTGAACTAACTCTTGCTATTTGGAGACCTTACAAGTAAGCAATCTTCTTCATCTCCTAGATTTGTATTCTTCTAGTCCTTGAGAAGGTCCATTTTCATTATTGAAAGTTATTTCTTCTTCATTCATGGTTTGACCCATTTTACAGTTGTTTTGGGGGTTTTTGCTTATAGCTTGGAATTGAGCTTAAGAGGTGATTAGAGGCTTGGTTTTTGTTAGCTTGGACCTAAGGCAAGTGGATGATTAGGTGTTTTGAGTTTTAAATGATTTGGTGAAACATTAATGAATTTCTCATGCTTTTATTGATTTGCATTGTTGAAATAAATGCTCATAATGCATCTTGCTCGTTCAATTAATGTCTTGGAAACATGGGTATATAGCTTTCTTATCTCTAGTGTTGTGGTGGTTGTTCAAGTGTTGAAAGGAGGGAAAAAGAGAAGGACCCAGCCCACTGCAAAACAGAACCTGGGTTCTGTTCCGCAGTGTACCCGGTCGACCCCACGGTGGCTCGGTCGACCGGCGACACAAGGAGCCTGACCAAAACACTATGCACCCATTTCAGTTACAACTCCCGGTCGACCGGCCATGGGCTCGGTCGACCAGGCACACAGGGACCAGGTCGACCTGACTTTCTCTGGTCAACCGGGGCTGCTGTGTACTGGGTCGACCGGGCCAACTGAGAAATCCTTGCTGGTAGGGATTTTTACCCTGTTTTCGGATGAGCTTAGGTGGGCTTTGGCTACCCTTTTGGACTCATTTGACTATATGTGAGGATGTCTTGAGCCGACGTTCTTCACGGTTAGTTCAGTTGCATCGGAATCCAATCCAATTCTATCTTGAACGGTACGGGACAACGCGATACCTTCCTTGTATCTATACGCGAAGTCTATTTCCTTGGGTATCGCGAATCCTATCCCTTTCGGTGACTGAGTAGGTTGTAGATGCTTCAGGATTAACATCATACTTAGGACGGACTGTTTATAGTTTTGATTTTTAATCGTACTGTCTAGTACTATCTATAAGCTCATTTAAAGTTTTGAAAGTCGTAAAGTGTATAAGGAGCCTGGAATGTCTTCAAACTCAAGGAGTACCAAGTCATTATTATAATCGACATACGGGACCCCTATTCACCTTAAATAAATCTTGAAACCAATATTTTACCCGAAATTGTAATAGTTCATTGTATTTCCTCATTCCTTAGACTTACATTACATGACTTGTTTTCCCGAAAGCATTCAAGTTACACTAGTAACAGTTACTTGTCCCGAAATGTATTGCCCGACATGAAATGGAAATTATTCCTTGAACATTCTTGCTCCGCTCGTTATTTACTTGTACTTGATTATTTACACATGTCTTGATTTGTTATTTGACCTATGAGTCGGCACCACTAAGCTTGGATAACCTTGTCAGTCTTATCCACTGATTTGGAGATCTCTCTCTTATCCCGCCAGCTGCAGTTTGGATCCCGCCACCTAGTTATTACCATGGTCTTGTCCCGATACCGCAGAATGCTACTGTGGTTCCCGATGCCCGGCTCGCTACCGTGGTCATGTATAGTATATGTATATGTATTTATAAGATCCACTGTTTCTCCTCACCTCGAGTGACTGAGATCAGTGCCTAGTTATTGCTCTATCACTTTAGTGATAGAGGACTTAGCTTCGTGTGGTTGTGTGAGAACCCGACCCCTAATCTCTTCGATTAGTGTTGTTTTGTTTGTGGATTAGTCCTTTTAGTGGGATTAGTAGTTGTTGGGTTGAGTTTGTGAGCTAGAAGGGTTTTTCTTCTAGTTTTGGGCTTTTGAGTGCTTTGGTAGCTTGTGGGGCCCTTTGGGGGTTCCCTTTTCGGCTTTGTATTTACTTGTGAGATTTTCCCGATTTGTTTCGTATCGTGTTTTTGGCCCGTTGCATTCATCTTGAGGAATCCTACAACTTTCATGTTGATCCCATATCCATTTGAGAACCCAAAAACCGATTTCTTGGCCTTGAGGGCAAAACAGTCTTTTCACACCAAATCTGTCCATTAATTTCGAAAATTTCAGAATTTGGCAAAATTAGACTTTTTGGAAAGTAGATTTTTCGCTGATGAATTTTGTCTTCTTCGTCGTTTTCATCCGGGGCCCAGAAACTTGTGTTTTTCCCTTGAGAAGTTTAAGTGAGGTGGGGCCCACACCCACCCCTTTATAAAATGGGTTCCTTCTCCTTCCTCTTCATCCATTTCCCTGCAACGATTCCAGCAAGAGCTGGAACCACTCCTCTCTCAGCCACTCTCTCTCTCTCCTCTTTCCCTTGGCTTCTCTTGATTATAAATGGAGATTTGATCTCCTCATCATCTTCCATACCTTCCAAGCTTTCCAAAGATGTTATTTTCATGGATTTTGAGCAAAGGCAACTTCTCTTTTCAAGCTCTTCTTCTTGGTTCAAGGCTTTAAAGGTTAGCATTTGGTTTCTTTCTTTTAATCTTTGTTTTCCCAAACCATTTGGAGTATTTTTATCTTCCATTCATGGATTTTCATTGAGGTTTGCAATGGATTGGATTTTCTAGGGTTTTCTTGGGAAAATTTGGGGGTTTTGGTGGGTTTGGAGCTAGAGACTTCTTTGAGGCTTTTGTGGAGTGATTTGTGCATCTTCTTAACCCAAGGCAAGTGGATGAATGGATGTTTTTAATGTTATCAAAGCTTTATGAGAAAATCCCAAGTTTATTTCTTGTTTTTGATCATTGAATACATGCTTGCACATATGCTCCTTGTCACATATATATGGATTTCGGAATTTGCACATTAATGGTGGTTTCTATCTTGTTAATCTCTTGGAGAGGTATGCATTTCAATTGATCAAGTTTACTCATATGGTTTTATAGAAATGTGGTTGATTTTATTGTTTCTCCCTACATGTTTATTTATTACTTGGACTTGAAATGAATGCTCATGAAGAGCCTTGATAGTACATTTATTGTCATAGATATGTGATGGTTCATAGCCTTAATTCCTCTTGTTTTGTCCCAATTATATCTTATGTGAAATGGTTTCACTCTTGCTTTCCTTGGATTGAATGTGATGTTGATGGAGGGGAATGTGATGGAGGTTGTGAAACATTTGATGGTATTTGAATCAAGTTTTAGACTCCTCATTGATGTATAAAGATGGTTGAAAGAGGGTTGTAAAAAGGAAGAGAAAGAGGGGAAATGAACTGCCCAGAATTCAGTTTCTGGACAGTTCGCTCGAGCGACCATGACAGTTCGCTCGAGCGACCTGTCCAGAAAGGGATACGGGAATTCCAGTAGCTAGTTCGCTCGACCACATTTAAATATTCGCTCGAACGATGAGTTCGCTCGAGCGAACTGTCAGGTTCGCTCGAGCGATGCGGTCTGCCTGAACTGTTTCAAATGCACTGGGCCAAAAATTTTGGCCGATCGATCGGACCTTCGGTCCTTGAGTCCAGTGGGTTTGAGTCCAGTGGGTTTTGAGGTTTATTTTCTTCGTGGACCTTGGCTAACCTCCTCGAACTCACTCGACCATATGTGGGAGCGTCTTGAGCCGATGCTCTTCACGGTTGGTTCGGTAGCATCGAAGTTCAATACATTTCAATCTTGAACGGGATGGAACGACGCGATATCTTCGTTATATCTAAACACAAGTCTTTCCCTTGGTTATCGCGAATTCTATTCCTTTCGGTGACTGAATAGGTTGCTCGATGTTTCCGAATTAATGTCATACCTAGGATGGACCGTTGATAATCTTGATTCTTGCTATTGTGACATCTAGTATTACCCATAAGCTCATGTTAAATTTTGGAAGTAGTAAAAGTGCATAAGGAGCCCGGAATGTCTTCAAACTCAAGGAGTACCAAGTAATTGTTATAATCGACATACGGGACCCCTATTCACTTAAATAGATCTTGAAATTAATACTTTTCCCGAAATTGTCATAGTTCATTGTTTCACCTCTTGTCCCGAGATTTGCATTACATGACTTGTTTTCCCGAAAGCATTGAAGTTACATTAGTAACAGTTACTTGTTCCGAAATGTATTGCCCGATATGATATGACAGTGTGCCCTTGAGCACCCCCGTTTACCCGTTTATTTACGTGCCCTTGAGCACCCCCGTTTACCCGTTTATTTACTGTACTTGATTACTTGCATATGTCTCGATTGGTTTTAACCTATGAGTCGGCATCACTAAGCTTGGATACCTTGTCAGTCTGATCCACTGACTTGGAAATCCCTCTCCCGTCCCGCCAGCTGCAGTTTGGATCCCGATACCCGGTTATTGCCGTGGTCCCGTCCCGATACCCGGTTCGCTACCGTGGTCCCGTTCCCGTGTATCTATTATTGTATATATGATTTACGTTGAGTCTCCTCACCTTGTGTGACTGAGACCAACGTCCCGCTCTTGTCACTTCGGTGATAGAGGACTTAGCTTCTTGTGATTGCCATCTTGCCAGTTCCCGATTCCTTGGACACCCGACATGGTTTATATTGCTTACTTGTTTTCAGTTAAATGATTCATTGCTTTTATGAAAGTTGTTATTTAGATAAGTGTTAATGCTCTCTATTGTAAATTCAGTCACTATTATATTGTGTTATGTCCTTTGCACACGTACATGTTTTACATGAATGCCGGTTGGGTGAATACCCGTGCTTTCACACATGTTTCTAACGATCGATGGTTTTTGCTAGAGTTATATGATTACACATGTTTGAAAATGAATACCCGAGTTATTAAATGTCCATGCTTTGGAATGCGTTTGAAACGACACTCGTTTTGTTAGATCCCGATGTTTATACATGTTTTAAGTGAATACCCGAATTGTTAAATATCCGTGCCTTGTTTTAAATGACATTTGGCTGGTGAGATTCCTATGTTTATACCGTCTTAAATGATTACCCGATTTGTCAAATATCCATGGTTTGAAATATGTTTTAGATGACACTTGTTTTGCCAGATTCCTATGTTTATACCTGTTTTTAAATGAATACCCGAATTGTTAAAATATCCATACTTTGGAATAGGTTTAAATGAACATTAGTCTTGTTGGATTTCTTTGGTTACACCTGTTTTAAACGATACCCGATTTATTAAATATCCATACTTCTACATAGGTTTCAAATGGACATTGGTTTTGCTAGACTGCTATGAATACCTGGTTTGTTGTATACTTGTGTTTTTACTTAAGTTTCAAATGAACGTTGTTTTGCCATACCGCTATATTTATACATGTTTTAGACGAATACCCGATTGTCAAATATCTATGATCATAGATGATGTAAATGAATACATGTTTTATTAGATGTTCATGTTTTAACCATGCTTGAAATGAATACAAGTTTTTCCCGAGATTCCCGACCTTGCACCCGTATAATTATATGCAGCATTTCGAGCAAATAGCATGATTTATCATTGTATTATTATTCGCTATATTGTAATCTTTTCATCCACCTGCCAGACTGTCGTGTCTGACCCACTACTTTTGGTACTCAGGTTCAGATTTATTCGCCCCGAGTTGAGTGTTTTGTTAGCTTTGGAGCCATGCCTTGCAGGTTGTTTTGTCGGCTATGTCATGTAGACATTGAGTCTGACATCGGAGCTACGTCACATTTGGGTAGTAGTTTATAGCTTATTGTTGTATGGCTTTTGTTAGCCCTTTTCCTTGGGATTCTTAATTAATGTACATTGATAATTGTAACTTGAACATATTTGGGAATGTAATATCCGGTTACTGTCAGCTCTGTAAATTATTGTGATGATTACTCCAGTCTGATATGATTCTTGATATAATAGCTATGGGCTAAAGGTTGAGTGCGACGCGGAATCCGATGGCCACGGAATTCGGGTCGCAACGCCACAAATGCTTCCGCAAAATATTCAGAATGTGTTGTCTTCACACACGCAGATCTTGGGAGAAGTAAAATACATTTATGCTTAATCCCATCTCCCGCCCCCGAGGTTTCGGTTCGGGGGCGTGACAGGTTGCCATCTTGCTTGTTTCCCGATTTCCTTGGATACCCGTACATGTTTTATACTGCATTTATGTTTTCAGTAAATGATTCGTTTCTTTTATGAAAGTTATTGATTGAATAGGTTGAATGCTTTTACAGATGTTTTACATGAATATATGATTTGTTAGGTATCCATGTTTTACACCCGTTTTACATGAGTATATAATTTGTTAGATATCCATGTTTTACACCCGTTTTACATGAATATATGATTTGTTAGATATCCATGTTTTACACCCGTTTTACATGAATACATGATTTGTCAAATATACATGATCTTTTCACCCGTTTTAATTATATGCAGCATTTGATCAAATAGCATGATTTATCACATGTTTTATTCTTCAGTATATTTGTTATGTCTTTTCACCCTCTTGCCAGACCGTCGTGTCTGACCCACTACTTTTGGTACTCAGGTCCAGACTTCTTCGTCCTGAGATGAGTGCTTTTGTTGGCTGTGGAGCCATGAGTTGCAGGTTGTTTTGTTGGCTATGTCATGTAGACATTGGGCTTGACATCGGAGCTACGTCATATATGGGGTAGTGGTTAATAGCTTATTGTTGTATGGCTTCTATTAGCCTTTTCTTGGGATTCTTAATTAATGTACATTGATAGTTGTAACTTGAACATATATGGGAATGTAATATCCTGTTACTGTCAGCTCTGTACTTTGTTGTGATGGTTTACTCTAGTCTGATATGGCTCTTGATATAATAGTTATATGCTAGGGGTTGAGTGCGTCGCGGAATCCGATGACTACGGACTCCGGGTCGCAACGCCAGGAAAGCTTCCGCAAAATATTCAGAATGTGTTGGAATGTGTTGTCTTCACACATGCGGATCTTAGGAGAAAAATATAACTATCCTTAATCCCATTCGCGCCCCCGAGGTTCCGGTTTGAGGGCGTGACAGATAGAGAGAGAAAACAGAGATCCAAACTCCAAAAGAAGATCCCAGCTCCTATGGTCTTCCTAATCACAAAACCAGCCCAAAATCTCAGATCTGGAAGAGATCTCTACTCCTATTCCCACATCCACAAGAGAATCGCTACAAGGAAGGAGATCTAAAGAGAAAGAAGGCTTTCTAATAAAATTGAACTGGGAAAGGGCTCATACCTTGATTTGAAGAGTGAGGAGAGAATAGTAAGATAGAGATAAAGATCCTTATGATAAGTTGCTGCTGGAATTGTGGTAGATAGTCTTCTTCTTCTTCTTGGAGTCTAGATCTAGGGTTTCTAGAGAGGGAGGGAGAGAGATGGGAGAATTGGAGGGAAATGAGGGAAGAAGAGGGAAAGAGATGGAAATGAGATGAGAGGTGTTAGCCAACGTATGGCATGGGATGGGTGTAGTATATATATATATAGGTTGGGGTTTAGGCTAGGGACTAGAATACCCTTTAAGTTTTAATAGGATTAGGGTTAGGGTTGTGGGTAGTTTGGTCTTTAGGTGAGGTTTCTAGAACCTTCTCAAGTGGAGACCCCCTTGTAATAATTACTAATATCTAGCTAGGGCCTCTAACTCACTAACTAACTCCAGAAATTATAAAAGACTCCTTATTAATTCTACAAATAACACAACTAGACTAATCTAACTAAAACTTAGGAAAATACATAACTACCCTTACTAAACCCAATAATTAGTATAAATAAATACTCTTAGGCTAAAATATAGTATTCAAATTCAAATTGAGGGTCCACAAGGGGTGGGGCCTCACAGGTTTCTTTGGCACAAACTGGGTCAGGTCGAGCCTGAACGACCTGACCTAAACTGGAACTGGCCTGCTGGAACTGTTCTTTTTATTTGATCTAGAACCTAACCAGAATTGGAGGATCCGCCTAGATCTGGATTTTACCGTAGAGAAGTACGACAACCCTATTTCAAGCACTTCTCCGGTGAGGTGGACGGCGGGACTATGGCGATCCTTAGTGCTCTGATTTCTGTAGATGGGTTTCTTCTCCAGTAAGAGGAGCCCGGAGTCCTCCACGTCTCTTCTCTTCTTCCTCGACGACAGGTGACTAAGGAGATGGCAACGATGGTGTCCGACGACGATGAATCTCCCGTTGTTGGTGTCTTCTCCGGTTGTCTTCTACAACAAGGCAGAACACCAAGGCCTTCCTGATCCGGTTTCCTTGTCTAGATTTGACTGTGTTCGTTTCTGCACTTACCTACTATAAGACGGAATCGAAATCCTCCAATCTACACTGGCAGTGGTCTTCCCTTGCTTCTACCTGGCTTCACATAAACCAAGATCAAGCCTTCTCCACGATCTGATCCCGTCGATCTCTACCTTCAATCGCACGCGACCTGTACGCTGGGAAAACCCTAGCTCTGATACCAATTGTTGTGGAATTAATTAGGGCGAAAAATGCAAGATCAATCAACCACAAGCACACAAGAGATTTACGTGGTTCAGCAATTGCTTACGTCCACCGGGCTATCAGCGTTCCGCTCGATTTCACTTATCAGAAAATTGGGCAATTTGTTATAAGGATTTCAAACCCTCTAACACTTAGCCTACTCTCTCCCCTTACAAAACTCTTTGTGTTCCCCTTGCTTGCTTACTTTTTTCTTTTTACAAAGAATAACCCAAGAGAGTATATATAAAGAACTAGCCCTAATAGAGTTTTGCCCCAATTAAATCACTCAATAGGCCCATTGGACCTTTTGAGTTAAATCCAACAATAGGTTGGGGTACAATAACAATAACAACAATAATCATAACAATCATTATCAAAGCCTTGTCCGAACTATATTGGGGTCGACTACATGAATTTTATTTCTCCATTCTTATCCCGAGTCGAAGCCCCAGATAAGTTGCACTTCTTCATATCTATTTTTACCACCTTTATCCAGGTCCTCTCCTGCACACCCTTTCCCCTTGGTGGGTCGTTAACCCGTCTACTTTCTTATTGATATCGTTGCCAACCTACGCTGGACATGCACAACCATCTCAAATGGTTTTTCTTCTAATCTTATCCCCTTATTGATGCTATTCGTATATGCTCATTTAGGGCACGTGAGAATGAGTTTGATAGACTCTCTCTTTAGTGGAGCTTTTAAGGGGAGCAATTATGGATCCTCTCTATGTGTGCTCAAGTTCGATGTGGATAGAGTGACTAGTAGTAATCACAATATTAACATGTGAATTACATGGAGTCTAATGAGGTGAAGGTAGTGGTTATCTCAAAAGCGCTATTATAGGCGGTGAAAAGTGATTATTTGAATGTCACCTATTAGGTGTCTTCTTGTGCCTTGCCACCTTAGAGGTTTCAATTTTCTCTTCTTTTTTTATATAATAAAATTAAGGTGTTGCCTTTCGCAATACTAACTAGCAATAATGGCCCGTGCTCAGCCTAGGCTCCAGGTCTTGTCTGGTGACCTTGAATTTGGCCAAGGTGGGAAGGTGGCGGCGTTGTGGACAATGTCCTGGAGAAGTCCCATTCCCAATAGCATATCTTCGTTTGAGGAGTTCGACAGGTGGAGCCACTCCGCATTGGTGTTGCCTCTGAGGGGAGAGCCAAGGTGGTTTCCTGTGGCCGAACTTACTGGAGTCAGTTCCGCAGCCTGTCCTCCTATATTTTCTATGTTCACTTCTAGCTAAGTGTGGCCGAGTTGGCAGAGATTGAAGCTCCGATGAAGGAGGCTAGCCACAAATGGTATCCAAAAGCCAAGGATTGGAGGAACCTACGGTGGATGAATTGGAGGAGGTATTACGTTGTCCGAGGTCAAGGTGTGCATTTGAGTCCAAACTGCCCCTGTCATTGGACATTTCCAAGCTAGTAGCCATATCCAGTTAAAGAAGGGGTCTAGGGATAATGCTGACGGAATCTGTTGGTGATGTGGGGTTATTGATGGAGGGTGAGGGTCCTGATGGGTTGTGAAAGGACTTTGTATTGGTGGGTAGGGTAAGTTTAGATAAATCTGTGGGGGCAAGATCGGTAGGGGATAGAGGTTGTTCTGTGGGAGCATGTGTACAGGTGGATGGGGTAGGAGTGGGGGAAAGATGGGTTCGTTCATGGCGTGAAAGCTGTGGTTAGTTGGGACCAGGGGTAGAGTGGGTGTTAGATTCTATACCGAATATTGCATGAGTGTCTGTTGGAGGTGGTTGGGTACCATTGGCAGACGCTGCGGACGTGGCCGAATCGGCCTTGGTCTTCTCAGAATGGGGTGCATTGGTTGACCTAGTGGAGGAGGGTAATGAGAGTGGAGACATTTGAGGGGAGTTAAGGGTGGTATTTGTAGAAATGGGATTGTATGATGTGCATGCATGGAGGCGTAGGTCTTTTTGTTTCTGATAGCTTGGTGATATGTTTGGAGTGGCGAGGCGCCTGGAAGTGGTAGCTACAGCTGCAGTGGGATCTCTAGGTTGGTTTTCATTGGGTGTAAAGGGCGGTGGGCGGCTGGCAGGGATAAGGGAATGAGAATCTGCTGGACAAGTGGAAATGACCTTGGGCTGTTCCTGGACGTTACACTCTAATTGTGGAGAAGAAAGTTCTGATTGTATGTACTTCTAAATGATTGTGAGTATCTGAGTCTGAAGGTGAACCGATTGTTGCCTGGGTGTTGCCTTGTGCATGTAGAGTTTTCTGTTTTTGAGAAATTGTCCGGCTTCCACGTGGATGATTCTTCTCGCCAAATGGTGATTTACTTTTATTGGGGCCCTAAAGGATGTCTGGTGGACCGGTTCGGATTCCGTGATTCGGGTTCTTGTGATCTGACCCTCTCTAAATGCGTCTTCCCCGTCTCCGGTGAAACACTTCTGGCCATACTCCTTCAGTGGTTTGAACATTGAGTTCCTTGTTTGCAGTCGGAGTGTCCTCCTGAATGTTCATCTGTGCCTTTCCCTTATCAATAGTATTTGGGATTGGCTGTGGATCTCCCGTTGGAGCATGATTACAGAATTAATAGGGAAGGGCCTTCAATTGTAGCCTTTTGCAAGCCGGACATTGTGGTGGAGGGTTTTCATATACAATTGTTTGAATCTTGGATTCCATCCCAACTTTTAGAAAGACCTCTCGGATCAGTGGAGTTTGCAAATCCATGTTAACTAATATTCTTGCCGCACTAGCTTTTTGCCCCAATCGTCCTCTGCTCTGTGTAACCAGATCCATTCGGATAAATGTGCCCAGAGGTACAACAATCCGTCTCATAATTGGTTCACTCCAGAAATCCAAGGGAAGTCCAGGGAGTCTAAGCCATAGTGGTGTCATGCCCATGTATCCCCGCTGAGGATCGAAGTTAGGTAACCAAGCCGTCAGGGCCAAGGGGAACTAGCTACCGTCCAGGGGGATCCTTCACGCACACGGCAAAGGTCTGTCATTTCTGTGAAGATGAAAAGGAAGAAACCTCCAGATAGTTCCAGCACCTCTATGCCGCCCTGCATGTGCCAGAGAGTTGGAAGTCTCTGGGTTAGCACCCTGGTCAAAATAAGTCGATCCAGACATTGACCTATGAGAGCGCTCTGCATGCTATGGCGATTTTCTTCCAAAAGAGATTCCTCCATAAGAACAACCGGCGCTGTTGCATGTAGTTGTGTTGTGTCATGGCAGGGCGGCATATAACCAATACTCGAGGCTGGGACTCGGGAATCCGGAGTTCCCGAAGTTTGGGGTGGACAAAGAGCCGCTCGGAATGATCGGATAGATCGGGAAATGAGGGTTTGATCAATGTCCATATTTGTGTCACTGTGAATAATGGAGAGGTTGGACTCACTAGTAGGAAGGCTGAGGCTGAAGGGTGAGTCGGTCATTACCTCCGATGGTTTAGGTGGAATGGGTGGAGACGGTTGAGACTTGAGAAGGAGGAAAGTACTATTCAGACATCAGATGTTCTCAAGGATTGAAAAATGTATTTGAAATAAAGTAAATTTGAATTACTAAGATAAATGAAATGAATAATATATGTATGAAATTCAAAATTATCTTTAAAGTTCATTCAAAAGACTAAACTAATATTATATAACTTGTATCCAACCCATTTTTAAAATAGGTCACATAATCCGGCTTGTTAACTTAACCTACTCTTAATGACTCTAATATATTCATTAGAATTAAATCTAATTGTAGCTTGTTTGAAATCTAAATAAAGACCAAAAGAAAATGCATTAAGTGTGAGTTAACAGAGCAAAATGTATATTACTATTTGCTTCATGATTAGCTGGGTCTACAACTATAATGACAATAAATGGGGTAATTAGCATAGGGTCAAAATCTATTGTGTGGAGTCAAAATCAATTTCTCTTTCATATGTAAATAAATGGATTTCCATCATATTGGGAGGGCAACCAATAGCTTCACAAATTTGTTAGCCAAGCAAGGGATGGACCGATCTTTTTCAAAAAAAATTTACATTGTTTTTTTTCCTGGTCAGAGGATACCAGTTTTATACCTTCTTCTTCCCCTTCTATTATTGATTGAGTGTTTATTGTTGTTTCTTTGCAATCTTTAATGAAAGTTGTTGTTTCTTATATATAAAAAAAACCTCCACGCCTTGTCTTCATGCAACCAGCCCCATCATGATTAACACTTGCACCTTTGGTGATTATCTCATATGGTTGGCAGTTATTGTCTCGAATCAAGACTGCTTTGATTCTAGGGGCATAGAAAGTGCTAAAATGAAAAGTATGGCCTATTTATAAATAATAAAATCACAGGGTCCTATTTTCAAATCCTAGAAACCTTAGGGGGTATATACAAAAAACTCTAAAAAAAACTAACGATATGAACAGATTCCCATATGTGAACTGCTATTTGAGGATATATCTTTGGAGGAGATAAAAATTTATCTTAGAGGATTTGGATTATCATATGTGGGGCCCACAATGGAGTTATGGAGACATTAAATGAGAAGACGTGTTATGGCTGGGAGCATGTAACAGATGATTCGAGGTGATCATGCTAATACATGATATCATATAGATGTGCTTCGGATAGTGCCGCGGCTCAGGCACCCTGGCCCAACACGGCATGGCCAGGACTTGGGTAGTGCCATGCCATGCCACGACCCAGGGCCCTTGGCCCAACACCGCGAGTGTTGTTGGATGTCTCAAATCAATACTCCTCTGAGTTTGCTTTTCTCCCGCAGGTGCGTGTTCCTTTCCCACTTGAGTTGGCTATTTTTCGTGTGTGTGTGCGAGCTTTTACGTGGGTCCCAACCCCCTTGGCTGGGACACCAAAAAAAAAAACCTCAGGATTTAGGTCAACATTATATGCATCTAGGATGATTCAGTTTTCTACCAGTCTTTAAAATGATTGCTGTGTATTCCACTACTAGTTTTCCCAGTTTATGCTGCTTCGCGGTGAATGGGATATTTCCAAGGCCTAAAGTGCTAGGTCTCTGGTCATTACATTTTCCAATCACATTGGTAACATATAGACTGGTGCTTATACCCACTTGATGCAGGGATCAATTGTCTAGAAGGCAATAAACCCAATTCAGGATGCAATTCCTCAAACTCATAAACCATGTACAGCAACATATAATATCTAGAAGATAGAAAACAGCACCTAAACATGCAACCACGAAATCCACAACATACAAGGATGTAGATATACCTTTGGAGCTTTGTAGTGCTCTAATGGAGAATTTGAGTTCTTTCCTTTGATGATGAACACCTTCACTATCCAATTCAAAATCTCCAACACCTTTTGATCTTCCACGCTATTACCCGTATTAGATCTCTTTTCTCAAGAAGATGGTGGAATCTCCAAGAGAAAACCTAACTAGTAACTCTAAGGAACTAAAGGTAAAAGAGAGGAGAACTTAGAGAGGAATAGAACTTGTGAAACACTTGCACAAAGGGGCTGAAGTTTTTCACACTATTATGCATGACCAAGAGGGGTTTATTCCTCTTTATATAGCCCTCCAATCCTCCTCTTTTCCTATTTGAAATAGAAGTTTAACTCCCATTACAAAATAGTAACCTTCTCCCTTGCTAGTTGCCATAGAAGTCTCACTTCCACAACAATTAGTAGCTTTCTCCTTTCTAATTGAAATAGAAGTCCTACTTCCATTAATAATTAGTAACTTACTATTACCACTATTAGAAGTCTCACTTCAAATAGAAATAGTAACCTTCCTATTAGAGTTCAAGTAGAATTAGTATATTTCTAATAATTTGGGCTAGCGTGGGGACCACTAGGGATTCCTTAAAAAGCTGGCTCCAACTGGGACACGCGACCCCACATCTCATGTGCAATCCGGGCCCACAGTTAATTGCAAATAACTCCACTATATAAATGCAATTGCACTCCAGTCTTAGGAATATATTACAATGAAGACCCTAAACTTCCACAGTACCACAAGTAGGCCCCTCCATCTATATTCATGGATCAATTGGACATGTCCACCAAAACAGATCCATATCTTATTATCCTTGAGCCCCAATTAATTATAGTGATCATTTGGTACCGCTCCAATTAACTCATAATTGGAATGGGTGCGCACTTACCAATGATAAATCCATTAATTGGCACAAGGGGATATTAAAGATAGATTCCATCTTGACCATTGAATGCTCCCACAGCTCCACTACCACGTACCCAAATCACCGAGGTGTTGACCTACAATTGGCCTCACTCATTGGTGACTCAAAGCAAATGAATAGATAGAAACTTGAGTTCATTAATGTCTCAGGGTTATGAGCCTATTGCTAGGGAATTATGAGAGCAGACCTTAAAAGTAAAGACAGTGTATATAAGGTGCTTCTCATGGTCCTTCAATACATCCAATGTACCAGCATCATGATCCAGAATCTTACATTCCGATGATCGAGACAAATCACACTATCTCATAGTGATCAAAGTTCTGCAACCTTGTCAGATGAGATGCCCAATCTCATCACTGGTTGTGAAGATATTTAAGTATAAGATTTGCAATACATGTCTCCTGTATGTGGATCTCATCCATACACATGTACTACATCTAGTATACTTGTGGACTCCGGTTCATCTCATGAACCATTATGTCATTCGTATTGGTTATGTGCAAGTATATAATTAAACACCATTCATCTCACGAAAGGAAAAACATGATCGTATTGATAAATAAAGAAATTAATCAATTTACACTACAAGAAACTTGACATTTAGCTGTGAAAATTTTCGCGGCTAAAGGTCTTAAAGTTGCGGCTAAAAGTTTTAGCGACAATATTTTGATCGCCGCTGGGTCGTTGCTATAAATGTTGTCACTAATTCTTTTGGTCACGATTTTAAAACATCGCGGCTAAAAGTTGGACTTTTACCCACAACTCCAAAGTTGTAGCTAAAAGTCTAATAATTAGCCGCAAGATTTATCGCCGCTTATTTAAAAAATTATTGTCACTAAAAGTGTAAAATTGCCGCTAAAAATTTATTACAAACATTTGAAAGTAGGGTTTTAGGGGCGATCTTAAGTCGTGGCTAAAAGTTTAATTTTAGCGGCAACTATAAGTCGTCACTAAAAGTAGTGTGTACAGTAATTTTAGTGGCTACTTGTTATCGCGGCTAAAAGTTTAATTTTAACAACAATGATAAGTAGCCTCTAAAAGTAGTATGTATAGTAATTTTAGTGGCAACTTGTTATCGCGGCTAAATGTTTAAATTTTAGCCGCGATAACAATCGCCACTACAAGTACTAGGTATAGCACCTTTAATGGTAGTTCCAGCGGCGACTTGCAATCGCAGCTAAACGTTTTACTTTCAGCTATAACAAGAAGTCATCACTAAAAGTATTAAGTATAATAGTTCTACCAATGACTTGTTCCCGCAACTAAAAAGGTTAAAATTAATTAAAATGAAGAAAAAATTAATTTATTGATCCCTTTTCAAATTTTCATGAACCTGCTTATATAATATAAGAAAACTAAAACTTCATCACTATCAAGTATTAGAAAATAACTTCAAATTTAAAAACATTAAGTTCTAAGGTACTTGAGTAACAAGAGTAAAAATTACATCAGCTTAGAAAAAATATAAATAAAATAAAAAATCATTATCATCCAACTTTTGATCGAGTAGTTATGCATCACATTGGAATTTAGCCCGACTCCTTAAATTGCTGGAGGAGGATGTTTAGCTGGGACTGTAATGCAGCTTGTACCTGAACATGGACCTGTGTCTGTTGCAATTCTGCCTAGGACTAGAGCAGTGCCTGCACCTAAGTTTGCACTTGTGTCTGCTACGAGGCTAGTTGAGACTCTAAGGACTCCATTCGCGAAGCCATCTCACTATTCTCATTTTCCAGCAACTCCAAGCGCCTTGTATGCGCCTCAGCATGCCTCCTAAACTCCTCATTCTCTCTCTCTAGCTGCGCATGGATTCGCTGCCCAACTGTAGAGGTCTTAGGCTTTGGTCTAGCCCCACGACCACGTATATATCATGATTGCTCTGGTCCGAGCACTGCCTCGAATCTTTGGTCCTCAGTCATGGGAGGAGTGCCCTCCTCTAGTGGCTGAGACTCTAATCTCTTAAACTCCTCCTACATTTAAAAACCAATTGTTATTATTTATCAATTTAGTATTATATATAATATAAGAAGATTGATAAGAAAATAGAAAAGGGAATAATAACTTACATAGACTTTTTCCAAAGTTAAATCCACCCAAACTTTTTTCTTCATGCTATACCGGGTAGTGAACCACAAGCTAGTCCGAGAAGGCTCGTCCCCCGTCTCAAGATTACGCTATCAATAAACAAGTTAACACAAATAATAATAATAATAAGAAAAATAAAAATTCCCAAAAACATTATGAGAGAAGTTAACACTATCATAGCTGATTCGAGCAAAAGCTTTTGTCCCAGCAACATGGCCGATCTTCTGCTTTTCCCAGTTCTCCTCATTTCTATTACTCATTTTCTACATCCGTGTTCCATAAATTATAAGCAATACATGTATGAAAGATAGATTAAAAGGGCATACAATATAACGACTTTTACAAGGGACGCATGCTGTCCATGCCAACTGAAAGTTCTATGCTTCCACTCTCCAAATATGTGGGACTCAACCATTTATAGTGATCACAGACCAAACAATTAACATCCATTTAAAATGTCAACACAGAAACTGAATCAGAGTTGGTGAATATCCACGGGATATTAGCCACAAACTCTCTCCAGAAATGACGAAGTGGGAGTGCCACTTGCATTAGAGGGTGGACACAACAAAATCTTCAGCTTCATGGATGAATATGTAGATATCAGCTCACCTTAAAATTCCAGAGATGTCAACAATTTTAATGCTAAATAACATGTTAGGAATTTTCTAGATTGCAATTTGATGGATGCATTTCATTCTAGCATCATTTGATTTACACACATATGCATTGATTTAATAAACTTGAAATCTTGTTTTATTCATGCATTGCTTTTAAGATTTTTAAAAGTATTGATTTATGCATGATTTGTTTTTAAATCTTGGATGCATTTGTTTTAGAAAAGAGTTTTAGAAAATCAAGCTAGCCTATGAGTTTTAAATCTTTCAAAATGTTTTAGGCTTTTTATGTTCCATGTTTTAAAACCCTTAGAATGATTTAAAACATGTTTTAAAGCTTGATTATATGGCCCAAATAATTCCACGAAGAAAAACTTTGAATTTGAAAAAAATGGATTTTGGTGGCCCGGCAGTGTCGCCGGTCGACCGGCGCAGAGGTCCCGGTCGACCGGGAACACTGCAGCAAAAAATTGCCTGGCGCACCAACGGTCAGAAATCCGACCGTTGTGTGTTCCCGGTCGACCGAGGCCTGTGTGCCGGTCGACCGAGGACTAGCCGTTGGCAACTTTTTGCTATAAATATGAGTTCTTTCCCTTGCCAAAAGTTGGGAATTTTTAACCCCTCCTTGAGAGGATTTGAGGCATATCAAAAGGGAAAAGAACCAAGGGATGAAGGGGATGATTAGGAAAGCTAAAGCTTGGATTAATGAAGTTAAACCACCAAGTAGGCTCTTCCTTCCTTAATCATATGTTTTCATGCTTTGTTTTAATCATATGTTTTCATGCTTTTGTTTTATTTTTGGTAAATCATTTCTAGCATGTTAAACTATGTTTGTGTTGTGTTCTTAACATGTGTTATGTTTTGAGTTGATTTATTGTTTTGGATACAACACCATATGATTCAATCCAAGTAGTACTTGAATTGGTAAATCAAAGTAGATCATGTTAATGAAAGAACCTTTGAAATTATATGTAACATGATTCCTATACTTGGTTGAATCTTTGGTTGTTGTTTTCCATCATAAGAAAATCACTTTCAAAAGTATCTTATGTTTTGGACTCAACTTCTTTACAAATCATATGTTTTCATGTTTTGTTTTATCATTGGTAAATCTTTAGTAACATGTTAACTTATGATGTGTTGTATCCTTAGCATGTCTTATATTTTGAATAGATCTATTGTTTTGGATACATCACCATTGATTCATCAAAGTAGTACTTTATCTTTGGTAAATCTAAGTAGATCATGTTAATGAAATATGTAACATGATTCATATACTTTGTTGAATCTTTGGTTGTTGTGTTCCATCATAAGAAAATCTCTTTCAAATGTATCTTATGTTTTGGATTCAACATCATTACAAATCATATGTGTATTATTGTTTTAAAGTTTCACAACTTGCATTACTTTGATAGGTAAATCTTTTTCAAGTTGTATTTATAATTACATATGATTTGTCCCCTAATTTCAATCAAATCTATTTATATTTTTTGAGCTTCTTTGTTGATTTGATTGACATCCCTATGCATCACATGTTTAGAGCTAATCCATTTCATACAACTTGTGATATCATTAACAAGTTGTTACTTTTAACATGTGATTGCATTACATCCTCAATCATAAATGTTTTATGAGCTAGAACTTTCAAAAGCCTTAGGCTTACATTTATGAGCTTTCATTTTCAAAATGATTGAGGACCACACACACACACTTCATGTACTTTCATCTTTGCATTCATAGTGTGAGTGTGTATTAGTTTTTCACTTCCATATCCGCCTAATTAAGAGGCATTGTAATGAGCTTAATTGAATCTCCATCAAGTGTATTAAAGACACTAAATTAGAGAGATAACCAACCTTGTGGTTGAAGAGGTTATTGCTTAGCCTATAAAAGCATAATGGATAGGTTGATGTTAAGCCTTGAAAAACATCAATGTAAGGTTATTGCTTAGCCTTGGAAAGCATATTGTAAAGGTTATTGCTTAGCCTATTGAAAAGCATAAATAGTGGAAATCCGGTGGGGTGTTGGATCACAAGCCGGTAGTGGATGTAGGCATTGAGGCCGAACCACTATAAATACTTGTGTGATGGTGCTTGCTTTGTGGTGATTGTTTTCTTTAAGCTTCCGCATTTTGTTTGATAATCATCACTTGTGACTAGTTTGTTTTAAAGAAGTTAAAATTGTTAAAATTGGTCATAAAAGAAGCTCACCCTATTCACCCCCCCTCTAGGGTTCGGATCCCCATGGACTTACATGTGGTATCAGAGCGGGTTACTCCATTTTAGGGCTTAACAACCCGGAGTTGATCCTTGCTAGATTTGAACCCTAGTGTTGTGATTTATTGCATATCTTTTTAAAGATTTCCACTATGTTTGAAAATGAATTTCCCTAGCCTCATTGCACCACTCTAAGACTTTTCCAAGTTATATCTTCTAGAGTTGGTGAGTCCTAAAAGTGATCTCTCAAGGACACCTTTTCAAGATCTTAGGTGTATTTTCAAAGGTAGACTATTTGAGTAACCTTAAGGCCTTGATCCCACTAGATCAACCTATTCTTTTTAGTTATATCTTTTTGTTGGTCATGATACATTTGCATTTTGTTTCTTTATAGTCACATCTCTTAAAATGCAATGTTTCTTTGTGATCATTTGATTTTGTCTTCATGAACTTTTATAGTTATATCTCATGGTTTTCAAAATCCTTTTATTGCAACCTTTCATGATGGATTTGCATTTTGTTCATATAGTTATATCTCTTGTAGTGCATATCTATTCATGATCAATTGATTGTGATTACAAATGCTTTCATAGCTAGTTTTTTCATGATCAATTGATGTTGGAAAATCATTTGATGAATGTCATAGTTAGATCCTTTTTGCATATCAAATGATTTGAAGCTATTTAAGTTTTCCATTGATTTTTCAAAGTTATATCTCTTGGTATGGAAACTTTGTGAGTGTCTATTGTTTTACAAATTGAAAATTTACAATAGTACACTTCTTGTTTTTCAAATTCACTTGCTCTTAATTCTATAAATGATTCTTTCATAAATTGAAGTGATTTGAGAAACTTTGGAAAATGTTCTATGCTCTATTGGTTGTATTTATAGAAGCATTTTCCTTGAATTTATTTCCTTGTGCCTAATTATGATTGTATCTTTTGAAAGGAAATATTTTTTTTACAAACAATTTGCATCTTTGCTCATTGAGTTACATTCTTTATGCAAATTGATTTTGTTGTCTTACATTGCTTGGTTGGATATGATTTCATTGATTTGCATGTTTGTGCCTATTTTGGTATATAGTTTCATTAATGCAAATTAATGAGTGTTTATGTGCTTTATAGTAAAATCTTGTATTTTAGCTTTTTAAGTGCATTTGTGATTTAATGTACTAAGTTCATTTGGTATAGACCTCATATCTTTTTCCATTGCTTTGTAAGCTTAGTACATTTGCTAAGAGTGGAAATGTTACATGATAGATTGATACCTTTAACTTCATACCTTCTTGTGCTTAAATAGTTATATTCTTTTTAATGATTGGTATGAGTTAGATCTTGAGTGTTGATTAATCCTCTCTATGCAAATGTCAAATTGTTCTATGTATGGTAGTGATATTTATTATATTTGTTGAAACCATACTAGAACTCAAATCCATCCTCTATGCTTTATAGTCTTTTCTTTTTGGATGGTTATGATGTTGATTCATGTATATTCTCTAAGTGATATCATCCTTAGACATGTTTCAACTTCATAGTAGTGATCTTGATCATATGAAACTCTTTGAAATCCATTCCTCATATTTCTATGTGTTTGATGGATAACTTAGATGTTGAATTCATATGATTTAGTCACTTTTTAAATTGCATGCATTTCAAAGTCATATCCTTGTGCATTGCAATTTATCTTGTTCATCACTATGCTCAATAGTTAAATCTTTAAAAGTGATGAATATGCATTTATGATGCTTGATGGAATTTTGTGTTTGTCACATTCTTGCTCTTATTCATGTTATCAAATTCAATTGGTTTCAATTGGTATAATGTTTGATTGATTTGATTTCTTGTGAATGTGATAAATCTTGTGTGCATTGGATTGAACTTGATAAGTAATATGATTGTTTCATGTCACACACCATTAGCATCATAATTTTCATGTTGCCACCTCTTTTGCTCTTATAGGTATATCTCATGACCACCATGTTTATGTGTTCATAATATGGGTTGGTTATTAGTTGAGGTTGGCTTCATGCTTGAATTTCATTTCACTCATCTTGCACATGATAAGTCATATTTATTGATTGAATGAAATGATTTTCAAAACCTTCATAGCATATGCTTTCCATAGTTAGATTATTTGATGCTATGATTAATAAACCCCATTGCATCATGGATAGCTCTAATTTGGATTTATCCTAATAGTTATATTTCTAAATCCATTTTAGAGTGATTGATTTATTAAGTCATATCCTAAATCTCAATTGGTATTCTTTGTTTGTCCAATTGATATCCATGATTGCTTTTCTCATTAGACCTAGCTCTCTTTTGGTAATTTGATCATATTGAGCTTTATAGTTAAATGAATCTAATCCTTTCCTTGAAGTTGACCCTCATTTGGTTAAACCATCTACTTCTTGAACCAAATAGTTATATCTTGTCAAATGTTTGACAAAAGAAGAGAATGGATTGAGGGGGAGTGTAAACCTTCATAGGAAGAATTAGTTTTGATCAAATTCACCTTAGGATTGCCTTGGAGCCCTTAGAGATAACTTCCATACATGATAGCCTGTTATGTATTTCATTTTCGATTTCTTTTGTTAACAGGTGCTACTAAAGGTATTCTTCTTGTCTCATGTGTGTAGGTACCTTTGCAATTTAATGGCAAAGGGGGAGAGAGAGTTCAAGAGTTCAAGTACTCGAAGATCTCCTATCCATCAAAGGGGGAGAAAGAATTCAAGTTCTCAAAAGGGTGAAGAGAATGTCCAAGCTTCCTAAGGGGAGAATTATCTTGCCAAAGGGAGAGAGAGGCATGGTCAAAGGGGGAGAGCAAATAGAAGAAAGAAAGCTTGGAGCTAAAGAAGATGCTTGGCCATAAAGAAAGAAAGATTGAAGAATGATCAAGCACCAAGCATCATGAAGAATGAAGAAAAGAGCCCAAGAGCCCAAGCTAAGAGAAGCATCCAAGAAGATTTCAAGCATTGTCCAGCTGAGGGGGAGCTGAAGACTAAGTGTGTAATCTCAGTGGTGAGTGTGTTTGCCATCAAATTGCAAAGGGGGAGATTGTTAGGAATTTTCTAGATTGCAATTTGATGGATGCATTTCATTCTAGCATCATTTGATTTACACACATATGCATTGATTTAATAAACTTGAAATCTTGTTTTATTCATGCATTGCTTTTAAGATTTTTAAAAGTATTGATTTATGCATGATTTGTTTTTAAATCTTGGATGCATTTGTTTTAGAAAAGAGTTTTAGAAAATCAAGCTAGCCTATGAGTTTTAAATCTTTCAAAATGTTTTAGGCTTTTTATGTTCCATGTTTTAAAACCCTTAGAATGATTTAAAACATGTTTTAAAGCTTGATTATATGGCCCAAATAATTCCACAAAGAAAAACTTTGAATTTGCAAAAAATGGATTTTGGTGGCCCGGCAGTGTCGCCGGTCGACCGGCGCAGAGGTCCCGGTCGACCGGGAACACTGCAGCAAAAAATTGCCTGGCGCACCAACGGTCAGAAATCCGACCGTTGTGTGTTCCCGGTCGACCGAGGCCTGTGTGCCGGTCGACCGAGGACTAGCCGTTGGCAACTTTTTGCTATAAATATGAGTTCTTTCCCTTGCCAAAAGTTGGGAATTTTTAACCCCTCCTTGAGAAGATTTGAGGCATATCAAAAGGGAAAAGAACCAAGGGATGAAGGGGATGATTAGGAAAGCTAAAGCTTGGATTAATGAAGTTAAACCACCAAGTAGGCTCTTCCTTCCTTAATCATATGTTTTCGTGCTTTTGTTTTATTTTTGGTAAATCATTTCTAGCATGTTAAACTATGTTTGTGTTGTGTCCTTAACATGTGTTATGTTTTGAGTTGATTTATTGTTTTGGATACAACACCATATGATTCAATCCAAGTAGTACTTGAATTGGTAAATCAAAGTAGATCATGTTAATGAAAGAACCTTTGAAATTATATGTAACATGATTCCTATACTTGGTTGAATCTTTGGTTGTTGTTTTCCATCATAAGAAAATCACTTTCAAAAGTATCTTATGTTTTGGACTCAACTTCTTTACAAATCATATGTTTTCATGTTTTGTTTTATCATTGGTAAATCTTTAGTAACATGTTAACTTATGATGTGTTGTATCCTTAGCATGTCTTATATTTTGAATAGATCTATTGTTTTGGATACATCACCATTGATTCATCAAAGTAGTACTTTATCTTTGGTAAATCTAAGTAGATCATGTTAATGAAATATGTAACATGATTCATTTACTTTGTTGAATCTTTGGTTGTTGTGTTCCATCATAAGAAAATCTCTTTCAAATGTATCTTATGTTTTGGATTCAACATCATTACAAATCATATGTGTATTATTGTTTTAAAGTTTCACAACTTGCATTACTTTGATAGGTAAATCTTTTTCAAGTTGTATTTATAATTACATATGATTTGTCCCCTAATTTCAATCAAATCTATTTATATGTTTTGAGCTTCTTTGTTGATTTGATTGACATCCCTATGCATCACATGTTTAGAGCTAATCCATTTCATACAACTTGTGATATCATTAACAAGTTGTTACTTTTAACATGTGATTGCATTACATCCTCAATCATAAATGTTTTATGAGCTAGAACTTTCAAAAGCCTTAGGCTTACATTTATGAGCTTTCATTTTCAAAATGATTGAGGACCACACATACACACTTCATGTACTTTCATCTTTGCATTCATAGTGTGAGTGTGTATTAGTTTTTCACTTCCATATCCGCCTAATTAAGAGGCATTGTAATGAGCTTAATTGAATCTCCATCAAGTGTATTAAAGACACTAAATTAGAGAGATAACCAACCTTGTGGTTGAAGAGGTTATTGCTTAGCCTATAAAAGCATAATGGATAGGTTGATGTTAAGCCTTGAAAAACATCAATGTAAGGTTATTGCTTAGCCTTGGAAAGCATATTGTAAAGGTTATTGCTTAGCCTATTGAAAAGCATAAATAGTGGAAATCCGGTGGGGTGTTGGATCACAAGCCGGTAGTGGATGTAGGCATTAAGGCCGAACCACTATAAATACTTGTGTGATGGTGCTTGCTTTGTGGTGATTGTTTTCTTTAAGCTTCCGCATTTTGTTTGATAATCATCACTTGTGACTAGTTTGTTTTAAAGAAGTTAAAATTGTTAAAATTGGTCATAAAAGAAGCTCACCCTATTCACCCCCCCTCTAGGGTTCGGATCCCCATGGACTTACATAACAGTCACTCCTAAAAACAGAACTGAAGTAACAACAATCACCAGAATTTCAGTCTTCATATGAGACTTGCCATACTGTGCTTGACCAATGAGACTGGAACTTCGATGCATCAGCAATCACTAAACAAAACATGACTACACATTTGTTGCCTGTCAACACTAAGGGAAGACGAGGCATAGGTAACTTGACCCTCCAATGGAGGGGTGTGCAATCTTGGTCCATGAAATTATACTTTAGAAGATACAAAAAGGCAGTTTATCCGCTTTCCAACTTCATTACAATTCAGAGTAGGCTTCCTGCCCAATGAGTCAAAGATGGGACTACACTTGACGAAAGTTCTCTGTAAAATATCTGAATAGAGTATAGGGCCAGAGACCGATCTTTATAAGTTGCTCACATAGCACATGAAGTTTTTGAGTTTTGGCCATCTTACACTGAAATGATCTTGCAAACAGGAATCCACAGCAGATTCTCTCCTAAACAGCATCCATATGCTGAGTATTAAAACAAAAGGCAGAAGACTTTTAGCATAAAAATTAACACTGGTATACTGCATGAAATCACTACAGAGTTGTTTCTTTTTCTGAATTTATTTGCAATGGTGTTGGGGCAATGTGTGAAGGAATCAAATTTTTTTTATCCATCTTCAAATCAGAGTAGACAGGAGTCACAAAGAAATTTGATTTTTCCTTAATGAGATATAATTGAAGAGAAGAATTTATTTTCTGCGCTGACTGCAAGATATTTGAATAGCAAAAGATAAAGGAATCAACAAATTCCTTTTCCCCTTCTATCATACTTGAAGGTTGAAGTACATTCCACACCTACAATAATTATGCATCCATACATTCATTACCTCTACAGTCTATCATGGAATACATAAATATAATCATTTTGAATTCACACATAAGCTATTCCTGTTTAGAGCTGCAGATTTCTCTTTGTAGATAAAATTTTCAAATAACTTTACAATTAAAAAGCTACTGTTGTTCATAATGCATACACTTACTAAGAAATACAATCAGGAAGGTCTCATGGCCCTGAAGATTAGGTGAAAATGTAAACCTCGTCATATCCCTTCCTACAACCAAACAACAACATTGGTTAAAGATCTATCTATCTATTTCGTCTATCTCTAGAAAACCTGACAAGAAATGAACAGGTGACCATACCCAGCCTTGCCACAGTTTGTAGGACTGTAATTGTAGATCAGGTTGTCCAGCACTTTTCAGGTCTGGGGATATGAATCCAATGTAGCTTATCCAAATTTTATTCAAGTCCTTGCAGTGGACCCAGTCCTGGACCCATCTTTATAATGGGTCCAAATCTTAGACCTATACCAGATATTTCCTGGTTGGGGTCTTCAGGTGTTCATGCATGCTGTAACCATTTTTGTTTCTATTGTTGGGGTGGATAGTTACTGTCTTGGCTCAAGTCCTTCCACTATCATCTGGGTCTTTCTTTTGCCTTTTTTTTTTCTAAAGGGGAACAAACTAATTTCCATAATGCACCAATCATAGGTTTGTAGGTATAAACCATTTATTAAATAGTATATAACTAACAATGTCTTCTATAACTTTACACAAGCAGGGTTTCTTCATTTGGTTTTCATTTAAATATGGTACCTGTAATGAGATTTTCTCAAATCAACCTACTTATTTAAGCCATATTCCACATCTCTTTATATTGTATAGTGGAGCCACCTTTGAACATCCAAGTCATTCAGTCATCTACTCCAATGAATTGAAACCGTTTAGTTTGACACTGATCTGATTATATAACATTGTTGGGATTCAATCACAAAAAAATAGATGCACTTAGAAAACCATTAAATCTCGAGGCTTTGAAATTGGGTGTTGGGAATATCTTATCAGAGTGACATGCTGCCTGCCTCTTATCGTCAATGTCTCCTTGACATACAATCTCTCGCCATGAACTGGATGTTGCCCTCCTTTAAATTCATCTTCTCTTCTTGTTTTTCAGTTTGTTTTCAGGCTTGTTCCACTTCAACCAACCCTATAGGTATAATTGACAGAAAAGAAGGTGAATTTGATGGGTCATTCAATTACCTATTCAACGGTACTAAGCTTGTGTAATTTTACAGGTAGTAAAAAAAGTTATGGTCTATTTACTACTAAGGTAAAAGTAGACTTCCAAGTTTGACTATTTGAGTCCAAAGTACAGTGACTAGTCTTGGTTTAAAAAACTATAAGGGGAGTGGAGAGCAGATCTCTAAATTAAGCTTTGTACTCTGTATTTCTCAATGCAATTATTCAGATGAGGTTTTCTTCATTAAATGTGGAATAATCAAATGTGATTACTACTTGGATGTGTGTTTTCTTAGCATTGGGATTGAAGCTCTGTCCTCCTCCATTAGCTAGCCTATTGGGCTTGTCTGTTGGAGTGAATTAACAGCTAAACTGCCAGTTCTGGTGAGAAATTGCCAACAAGAGTGGACAATCTGGTGCGGTTTTCAGTAATTCAGTGAATTGTGATTTAGATAAATCACCTTTGTTTTATGTAACATGTAACAGTACTTGGAATCTTATTACTTCAAGTGGTGCAGGTGAAGGCTGGATCAATTTTCGACAATGTTCTCATTTGTGACGATCCAGAGTATGCAAAACAGGTCATGGAGGAGACATGGGCCAAGAATAAGGAGGTAGGGATGAAGCTTTCCGTGTCTATTGCCTAGAAAATCAGGCCAGCTTTAAATTCTAAACTGCATTCAATTTTCTTTGAATCTCAGGCTGAGAAGGAGGCCTTTGAGGAAGCAGAGAAAGTGAGGCAATCTCAAGAAGAAGAGGTGAGTAATAAAAATTCAAAATTCTATGGCTTCCATAGTGTTCTTTAATAGCTTGTAGAACAGCAGGTCGTGTTTTTCCAGGTTTAGGCCTTAAAAACAACCCACAGGCCAGACATTAAAAACACACACTATGAGCTAAGAACTAGTCTTTAATATCAAAAGCAGATATGTGTTCTTGTAACTATTTGAATTAATGAGAACCTGCTACTCAATAAACTCTTATTAATTCTCTAATAACATTGATATGTGGAACCCGGTTATGTCCTGTTTCTCTGATTGGTGACCACCTATCACTTGTGCTCACTAAATTCTACTTGCATCTATAATTTCCTAGACATTTATATGAACTTTCTAGTTATGTAGCATGTTGGCCTAGTTCCTTTTTTCTCCTAATGCTTTATGCATTGGTGTGTACAGGAGTCGAGACGGGCAAGAGAGGAAGGTGAACGAAGGAGAAGAGACAGGGATCATGATCGACATCACCGATATAGGGATCGCTATAGGGAGAAATACAGAAGGGTACGTTATGTCTCATCTCACACTTAATTGAAGTTTTAAGGGCTCATTCTAACTAAAAGAGGACCACATTTAGCACTTCAAGATTAAATTTATCAGGACTTCAGCAATAACAATAAAATACTATAGACTGTTCTATGTGCATGATGGGTTAAGATTTTGAAAGGGTCACTATAGCCATGGGCACCAGAAGACTGCAACATACAACGTAACTAACACCTTACATCCCACATCGCTCAAGTGGGCGTCTAAGGTAAAGGTTAAAAGGAGTGCAGTCCCTTTGTCTAGAATAGCGCGTTTTGGATGGGGACCTCCCATCAGAAGCAAAGCCTTGAAGCAAGATTGGATGCGCTTGGGCCAGGTCCTCTGGTCGAGTAGCCCATGAGCCAAAGAGGACAATATTATGCTGGATCGAGTTGGGCCGTGACAAATGGTATCAGAGCCAAGGACGGCTCTCCTTTGAGGGTGGGGGATTGTTACATCCCACATCGCTCAAGTGGGCGTCTAAGGTAAAGGTTAAAAGGAGTCCGGTCCCTTTGTCTAGCATGGCGCGTTTTGGATGAGGACCTCCCATCAGCAGCAAAGCCTTGAGGCAAGATTGGATGCGCTTGGGCCAGGTCCTCTGGTCGAGTAGCCCATGAGCCAAAGAGGACAATATTATGCTGGATCGAGTTGGGCCGTGACACCATAGGGTAGGATCTTTAGCGGCAAGGATCTGGCCATTACCTATGAAGCGGAGGACATTCTTCTATTGTACTATTGCAGATCTACTATATCGTGGATCTGTCCTTTTCGACAATCCACCTTTCCATTAACTTGCTGAAAAATGAGAAATCATACCGTGTATGTACTGGACACTGAAAATGGCATATGATATGTGATTACCATCCTTTTGGTGTGATGGCTAAACATGAGCTTTCCCAACTGTGAGGCGCAGCCCAAGATCGTCCAGTTGAAAGGTCCTAAATATGAAATTTGTGCTATCATAAATAGATATATAACATTATAAATCACTTTCTCGTGGGAAGTAGACTATAGATGGTTCCACTGCAATTCTTTGGCTATAGCACATCCAAGTTATGACCATGAGTGAAGACAAGTTTGGTGGTCAGGCGCTATCGTCAGACAATGCAGTTGCTGCTACAATGTCACATTAGATCACACCGAGGGTTTTCCTCCCCCAAAAAATGAAACAAAATTAGGCTATTCCTTTTTTAAGGGAATAGGGTGTTGCCCAAATGATAGAAATGATTTTTGTAGTATGTTTTAGCCAGCATATTGGATGATTTGCATTCTTTGTTGTCTTTGGAGTAGTGTTTTCCTACTCTTTAATTTGTTAATCATTGAGTTCTGGATTTGAATGCATTGCTAACACCCGAAAATCTTGTTTATCTTTGCAGCACGACATCATGGACGATTACCATGTAAGCTACGAACCTCTGCCCATTCAACTTATTATATACTAGCCTTATTTTTGTTATAACATTTGTTCGGTTCTCGTGTAGGATGAACTACGAGCTCCTCAGCTGTATTTTAGCTTGTATCTTGGCTTCATCATTCATGAGGTGTAGAAAAATTGGTGAAAACTTCCCATTTCTCAAACTTCGACTACAGGTCAGCATTGTATTTCATTAAGTGGAAACTCTACTCTACTAGTATGATGTACTGTGATTGTTGTACCTCTGGATGACCCCGGTCAGTATAGCCCATACTGAGCCAGTGGTAGAGGATAGATTATAGTTATGTTTAGTCTTTTTTTCTCTCCTGTTTTTTAATGTTCTTGAGATTTTCCCTTGTCAGATGTTATTATCAATAATGGATGGATTTAACACAAGAATAACATTTGGGAGATAATTGACAGCTGCTCCTAGCATTTGAGTTTATCATGGAAATTAGCATCTTTCTAATAATAATAATAATTTTTTTTGAAGTAATTTGAACCCCCTATATGGTTTGGTGAAGTCAATTCCTTCCCTGTCTCTACCTCAGGCATGTGCTGGCCACGAGTCTGAAATCAAATAAAATCCTTGCCAAATCAAATCCTCCTAAATAACTTGCCAAATTGAATCCTGAATCTACTTTAACTAAGATAGCACAGCCTACCCATCACTAGAGAGAGAGAGAGAGAGTTTTGGCCATTGATACAATGTTATACATTGACTAATAAAAAGATTAGTCTGTTTTGTACCCTATTCTTCCTTTAAAAAAGGAGTTACTCAAAAAATATTCAGAATAGAAGACAATAAAATCCATATTATTTACTATATATATATATATAGAAGAAAACCTCAGAATATATTTAAGGTGAAAAAGTGGATTTGATAAGATTAGTCTATGGCCTCCTTCCTTTATCATCATAAATGCTGAACTTGTAAAATCAGGTTAGCAAATAAAAGCAATGAGAGAAACATAACAACTATATCATGAATACTTCATTAGTCCATCATATAAAATATAATGTTATCACCTGAACTTCAAGCAATAGACATTTATTGATGAGCAGCAAAGTTCCTGGCGCAACTCTGAGGATTAAAAAAAAGAGAGGAGGAAAAAACCTCAAGGTGAAGCAGAAAGCCTCAATCAAATAATATCACATGCATATAAGAAAATCCAGCTGGTTCCAACTTTTGGGAACAGTAGTCACATAATAGCATGTTAAAAGTAGTCATGTCCCCAAACTGAATTACAAGTATGAAAAAATACGAGTGACATATAATAACAAACACCCCATGAAGTTATTACTCAGTGACTCATCTCCATTGAAGAAGAAAAGGCATATAATCTTTAATATATTATACAACTGTAGAAGCCAGTCCCTCTATGGTTCCTTATGCTCCCTCCACCAACTACAGTACTGCGATTCTGCGACTCCAAGTTAAACTCTCTATCAGTTTAAGCCTATTTCACATTGTTGGTAAGTGTTCCAATTATAAATTCAAAATGCCAAATCACTGATAGTTCAGCAGTGGCAAGCACCTTGGTTTCACTAGAGAAACCATGGATCGGTCCCTGGTCCTCACATTGAGAGTATCACTCCCCAACCACTGATCCAGTCTAGAAAAATTAAAAAAAATAAAAAATTATCACTCTCAAAACTATTAGCATTCAACAACTTTCAAAAAGTGCATATCAGGCACTCTGACAATTGACAACACTTCTTAAAAACAAAAAAAAAGTGACAACACATGCTGAAAAAGATGAGGCTTCCCTGTCTACCTCATTATTACAACATTGAGCCATCTAGAGTTCCCTAAATAAAACTTACAACTTAAGGCTGCACAGCCCTGCGGTAGCAGAACTTAAAATGCCAGCTTATGAAGGTGCTAAACTAAACTAAGTCAAGGAGAGAACTCGGGCATGCTTCGGTTACTTGGTTATTTCTTCATGTTATTATTACATATTTACATTAGTGTCTGCGAGCACTTACTAGGGTAGGACACTGGGACTCAAATGACTTACCTTACGTTTGGATTACTATAACCACTATCAAAATAGAAAATTAACTAATGCATTAAAATGTAGAATGTGTGTTGATGACTTGTTGTGACATTAAAAACAAACACTAGTACCCTGTACCCTTTAATGCTGAATGGCACAGCATCCTAACTTCACAATCTCATACAAACTACCCAAAACTTTTTAACACTTGACCTGAACCCAGAACCTTGCGGTTGCAACAATGAGCATCTTCCAACTCTGTTGCATGATGTTGGTTGCGATCATGGAGAGGCAAACATAGTCCGGGGTGGGTTAGTTCACCACAGAGAACATTGTTAGCCGAAGATGATTTTGGTAGTTGCAGGAATTTGGCTTCTGGTTTATTATTGTGCCTCACTTTCTAATATGAATTGATATCTTTCTAAATAGTATAACATTAAATAGGTACTACAGAATCTAACCAACAAATGTCTTTCAGATCTGAATACTAGCAAAAATAAATAAGAGATATACAAGTAAATGGAGATTTAACCCTCAATAAAAATCTAGCTGTATAGATTGCAAGCTTCCAACCAAAATACAGTTTTATTCTAAATGGAAAATTATGGCAATTATGTTGGGAAATCTGTAAACATGAGCAGGCTCATAATTTCCAATTAAAGCATGCACACATACACAGGCACTTTATTCTTACCGGTTATAGTCACCAACAGCGCATCTCCCTTCTATTGTTTTTAGACCAGTTGTAGGCACATTTAGATCACTCAGAAATTAAGCTGGTCAATGATAAAAATCACAGACAGAAACAAACCAATGGTGTTTAAATACATCTGGAAAAACATACATTTAGGCCAACTTTTGTTTTTGAAAGGGGGAAAAATTTTATGTGTACACTCTGACAACAAAATATTCAAATATCTGGCAATATCCGTGAATGGAAAAGTTGGGAATAAGCATATGACTGGCAGTGACAAATCTCTAACACAATTTTTACCACGGTCCAAGCCAACCAATATCAAATTTACCCATATAAGAAAGTACATCATGGGCTCCCATAAAATCTTCATAGTAAGGAAAAAGTAACTAGATTGATCAATGGTTATGTATTACCTCTTAGTTGTGAGAAAAAAGGTTCCAGGACATGAAGCTCAAAACCAACTGCCTTCACGATCTAACAAAGCACAAGTTCATTGATATTGTGGTAACTAAAACATGCACTTTCCAACCAATAGTCTAAAGAACATATTTAGATTGCATAACACTTGTTATCTTACTTTTATCAGTTCAGATCCCTTATCCATAATCAGCTTACTCCATTCATTCTCTTTCTGATTCAAAACTTCGTTTTCCTGACTCTGTGCCATTGTGTTGGATGCTTTACAAAAAGTTCCAGAGGTTATACAATCGTGTAAAGTTGATGCAAGATGCCTGTATAAAGGATACATTGGCACTCCTTCAGAATATTTCACACCTGTCAATAAAAAAAATGAGGTATTCATCAACCAAAACAAATCAAATAAAATTTGAACTGTAGCTTTTCATGCATGCATATTTGACTTGCCCACAAAGCGCCCCTATGTTTAAGTGAAAACATATAAACACACCCACATAGAGAGAGAGAGAGAGTCTAGAAATAATTTGTTCCTTTCTCTAGAACACAGAAGCAGTCCACAGTTCAAATTGACAATATTGTTTAAGTTCCAGAGCTTCAAGAATCAAGATAATGTGTGATCGAATAGACAGACTAATACTGAAAATATTCAAGAATTACTCAAAAACATCAGATCAAATGGCATTAAAAGAAAAAACTGTTTGATGCAACCCCCACTTTAAAATTTCAATCGGGCCTAAACGCAAGGCACACCGAATTTCAGTCCAGATAAACCCAAATCCAGGTACATCCAAACAGGCCCTGAATTTCTAAAATCTCCCACACCAGTGACCATCAATTCATGCAATAATCTCCAAAAAAAAAGTTATCTTTTCAGACATCTCTCATTTCTGCTATCAATCTAACATCTTTCCCGACTAGAAATTCAAAGATAAAGGGAGAGAGGGTTATTGAGATAGAGAGGGGTTTACAAAAACAAAAAAAGAGTTATTCAGGGAGGGTTACCGAGATTGAGAGGGTTCGGATCTACTGGGGAGGATACCGGGGCACCGCTGATTCAGATCGGAGAGACAGAGACCGAGACCGAGACACAAAGAGTTTTCCCTTTTGCGTTTCAGAATTGAGAGAGAGATGAAGACCGAGTGTTTTGTAGAGAATAAAATTGATGGCGGGAAGGAATGGGCTTAGGGCGGGGATCTATTAATTGAGTAACGAAAGATGTATCATGGTAGGAGCAGGAGACCAAATTCCTTTAGAATTCACCCTTATTTTAGTGAACCAAAGTTATGTTTGTTAATCTAAATACTTTACTCTGTTGACCTATTCATAAAAACATAAGTAATTAAATATAAATGCCTTGATATTGGCCCTAAACAAATTTTAATCAAACTAAAATTGGGTCCATCAAATTTATTACTTTTAAGCCATTTGAATAAAAACATATATATGATGGTAGGACCAAGTCCTTGGAAAACCCCCCCTCTTTTATCTAATGGACCCAAGTTATTTTTTTAATTGAAAGATTTTATAGTGAGCCTACTTATAAAAATATAAGCCATTGAAAATAAATGCATGCTCTTGATGTGGGTCCTCAATAATTTTAATCCAACTAAAATTGAGCCCATCCGATTTGTCACTTATTAAGTAACCTAAATTAAAAATATAAAAGGTAAAATTCAAATGCTTTATAGTAGTCAGTCTAATGAAAATCCCATCGGATATCGAAATTTTTTCATGACCTATACACACCTGTATTAGAAACCACTTATAAAAAAAACTAAACCACTCATAACAAATTCCTCCATAATAAGGCCTCAAATAGATTTTATTCCTATAGGAGATGGGTTCAATGTCATATTTATTATTTTAGAAAATGTCAATAACTTATTAAGAAAAAGTTCAAGTAGCTAGTGTTCTTGTAGTCAATGTGGGCTACTTAATTAGTCTGCAAATTAAAAAGAAGACCAAAAAAAATTATAATATGAGCAAATTAAATTGATAAAGATTAAATGGTGAATCCGGATGGTATGATTTAGGGGCCAATATTTTACTTTATAGTTGTTACTAATGGAAATCAACATCATTCTCTAGCATTTTATAATGTTATATATGGATTACTTTGGATATTTTCTCAAATTTTTTTGGGGTAAAAACTTTTAACGCCACAACGACTATGTCGGATAAAGAACATTACGTGGTTGATACCGCGTAAGAAAGATGGTTGATTCATAATAGAGCTCCGCACGTATTTCAGTCACATGCGTAGTCTACTGACGCCCTCAATCTCGCTCATCAGTATATTTTTTAGCTCAAATCTCAACCCAACATGATTTTAAGACTCGTTGATTATGCTAGAAGACTTTGTTGGCATCTTTGATGGTGTGTGATCGGTCGTGCAGTGGGACCACTCCATTCAAAGTAAAATTTGACGATGCCCTGTAAAAAAGTATTGCTAAAAGAAAGACACAAAAGGAATTAGCTATGAAAAAAAGGTTGTTGCTAAACTCCTAGACTCCTGGACCACATTAGGGGTAAAAGATTAAAACTCATCACTAATTCTCTTTCCCCCTCTAAAATGACCTTTAGCCACAACATATAAGTTGCCACTAAATGTGATGACTATAATTCCCTCACTAAAGTGAGTCTGTTGTGACAAAAATAACTTTGTGGCTAGAAGTGTCGCTATTAAAAGCTGGCTTTCATATAATATATTTTTAGTGGCAATAGAAAGTCGCCGCAAAAGGTGGCGAAAACACGACAACTAAGCATTTAGCTACAAAAATAAAAAGTTATCACTAAACTCCTAGACCATTAGTGGCACAAAAACAAAACTCGCCACTAAATCTCCTTCCCCTCCAAAATGACCTTTAGCTACAACATATAAGTTGTCATTAAATGTGATCACATAATACTTTTAGTGTCAACATCCAACTTCGCCACTAAAGGTGAGTTTTTAGTGGCGAAAACTAAATTATGGCAAAAAGTGTTGCCATTAAAAGTCAACTTTCTTGTGATATATCTTTAGTGGCAATATAAACTAGCCACAAAAAATAGAACATACAGTGGCAAAAAATATACTGCGGCTAAATGTAAGAATCTAAGAAATTAGTGGCGATCATAAAAAGTTGTCACTAAAACCGTACACCATTAGTGGCGATAAATTAAGACTTGCCACTAAATCTCTTTCCCTCCAAAATCCCATGGCGCCAAAAATTCCCGCCAAGGAATTAGTGGCAAAATTTAGCTACAACATATAAGTTGCCACTAAATGTGGGCATTATAATGCCTTCAGTGGCAACATCAAATATTTGCCACTAAATGTGGGTTTTTAGTGGCGAAAATTAGACCGTGGCAAAAAAAGTCTCCACTAAAAGCCAACTTTCTTGTAGTGTTATTACATCATACTCTTGGTAATGAGACCATAAAACTAACACAATGATCAAACTCCATTGGCAATCAATAGATAGGGATGTGCAAGTTTGAGATCTCCACATTGGGCCTAGGTTAGGTGTTGCAACAAGCTAGATTAGAGTTGTGCCCATAGTACACAAGACACAGACCCTGACCCTAATTTCTAAAAGAGGACCCAGAACCAAGTTAAGGGTACAAGACCCAGACCAATAGCTAAATTTGGCATATAGAATTAGACCCGGATTTACATATACTGCTTCATGCAACAACAAAAATCTTTAACACTGATGCTTTGTTTGCAGAGTTGAGGTTGTCTTTTTACAAGTAGTAGAAAGATGGAGGGACAAATGCCTCAAATATCCCATATCCATATTTCATAAATGAATATCAGCGCTAGCTTTACTGAGGGAGAATAACAGTCAAAAGGAGCAATTCAGCCCTATAATCAGCATCGGAAAATATGCATTTAAAATTTGTTCTGAAAAAAGATAAAACTTATCTAATATAAGTTTAGAGAGCATTACCCAAGGATTCAAATCATGGTTTTAAATTCCAGTGCCACTCTTCATACCAATTGGGACCGGGACGAGTCCGTGTCGACCATGCTAGGCCGATATGGCCTCACTAATCCTAAGAAGTGTTTAAAAAATCTTAAAAAATTTAACAAATAAAAAAAACTAGTAAAGATATAAAAAAGGAGCTAATAATAACAAATACCAAATCCAAATATAGCGATGTTTACTATTGAGTTAGTGAAAAAAATTATCTTTTTAAAAGGCAAAATCATCTTATTTTCTTAATCTTTTAACTTAAAGATTAAAGTTAAATTGATAAAAAAGAACTTTAAAGTTGATAAATAACTGTAAGCTTACAATGTTCACTAACTCAAGTTAGTTTCAATGAGCCCCCCACCTAGATGTATAAAGACAATGGTAGTATATCAATTTGAAGGCTTAGATTTTAATGTTCAAAGTTTAAGGGGCAAATCTTTTTTTTTTTTTAATTTATCTTTTTATCTCTAGGAATGTGACTATGAGTTAAGGAAGATTTTAATAAAAGAAAAAACTACACTAGCACCAATATGTAAAAATCTCTTAGAAAGTTAAAAAAAAAAATCAGTGAAAGGTGGGGTTTGAAATCATGTACCACCTACATGTAAAAACCTCGGAAAAAGTAAAACTAAAAAAATCAGTCAAAGGTAGGTTTTGAAATCATGTACAACAAGAGCAATCACCACGCTTTTGTGACAACAAAGTAAACATTCAGTGCATGGTGGGTTGCAAACTCGTGTAGAAATATATTAACGACATGTTCTGAGACCTATCAGTGAGTTATAATGCATCATTTGTTAATGGGTGCGATTTATAATATAAATCAATTATTTTGTTATGGCACAACATTTTATTTGTGCCGAAACTTGACTAGAATTTTTGTGTTAAGTTTGTGTCAATGCATTGTTATGGCCGCCAGTGTTCCCGACTAGAATTTTAAACCATGATTTGAAAACTTAACCTGCTAAGCGGATTTCATCTTAACAATCACTTACTCTAGAAGCCTAAGTTGTTGGGGGAATGACGTAACAATGCATATCAAAATGCTCAACATAAATAGTTTTCATGCCACAAAGAATAACTAGATCCAAAATTAAAAACGGTCTAAATCTTCCACCATACCTTATTGGCTCAGGTTGGGTCCTCTTGGTTTTCCAGGACTAATTTTCATCCTTATCTTAGGTTAGCCCTTGAATATGCACTATCAAGTTGGGTCCTCTAGGTTTTCCAAGATTTATTCTCATCCTTAGCCTAGGTTAGCCCTTGTGCATGCACTATCAAGTTAGGTCCTCCAGGTTTTTAAGGACTTACTTTCATCCTTAGCCTAGGTTAGCCCTTAAATATGCACTATCAAGTTGGATCCTCTAGGTTTTTCGGGACTTATTTTCATCACTAGCCTATGTTAGCCCTTGAATATGCACTATTAAGTCAGCCGAGTCTTCCTTCATTCTTAGACCAGATAACTTTCTTGAATTTAATGGTTTAGGTACTTGTAGACTCGATCGAATTTGCCTGGCATGGCTAAACAAATTGGGTCATATTCAAATGAATCAATCTAGACTAAGCCATTTAAGTAAAATAAAAAGGTGCACGCACGTTCACACACACAAAAAGAGAGAGAGAGAGAGAGAGAGAGAGAGATCATCCATCCCAGTCTTATTCATCTTCACTTTGGAGTTCTAATGGGATCGGATGCATCAACACTACTATGATCACACCTGCAAGTTTTTTTGCATAAAGGAGTACAAAACGATTACTTTCCAAACGGTTATCAACTCTAATACTATTTTTTTTCAAAGAAGTTTTTCCTAATACTACTACTACTAATTCAAAGAAATTTTTTTCAAAGAATTTTTTCCAAAGAACATGATTAGGATTGGTGATTCATGTCTACTTCTTTGTGTGAATGGTGAAACTAAATAAAATTAAGGGTGATATCAAATGAAAGAGAAAGAAAAGGGAGTTGAGGGTAAAAGCACTAAAAGACAAAACAACTCCTCTCCATTTTGTCATTTAGGATTTTTTAAGAGTATCTTTTTTTGTCATCTAGTGCCTTTTAGGGTATTCAAAATTTGATTACTTATAAGTGGCCTTTGTTGTTGCTCATTTTTTATATAAGTGGTCATGAGTCATTTCAGTTACATATCCCTAGAAATTCATGGTCATCGAGGGTCATTAATAGGAAACGATTGAGAAAAATCGCTATAAATCACTTAGTTGTAGTTAACAGTTGTGAAACTGTCACAATAGTATGGGCAACAAAACTGCAAATCTTTGCCAATCAAAAGGCATTAGTTTCAATCCATAACAGGCTTAGTTTCAATACATAATGACTTTACCCGATTCATACTTGCCTTTCGATCTTCTGAAGGTCCAAATTACTAGCCCAGTAGAGTCCTAGTTTGTGTTTGAATGACATATGAACTTGACCGAGACAAAAATAATAAAAAAAAAACCCTTAGCTTCAATGAATGCTCGAACAAGAAAACTTCATGCGTCAAGAATATTGACTTGTAATTCTCTTTACTTCGAACAACAATGACGTATTCAAAAATTCTCTAATCATAACAAATTGCGATGACCATGGATTCCCCAAGTTAACCACCATAACTCACGATCATTTACTTCTTTGGTACAATTTGCAAGGTTTAGGGTTTATGAATTAGGGTTCAGGGTTTAGAGCTTAGGGTTGAGGGTTTAGGGCTAAGGGCCGAGGGCTTAGGATTTAGGACTGAGGGCTCATGATTCAGGGTTTAGGGGTTCGTGGTTAAGGGTTTTAGGGTCTCGGGTCATTAGGGTCTAGGGTCTAGGGTCATGTGATAGCAACGCAAATTAGCACATGAAAATACATGTGAAAAGTCCCTACCTTTTTTTTTAATTAGGAAATGATTTTTTTTTTTTGAAATACCACTAAATGAGTGATGTATCTTTTTTTATTTTAAAAATGTATGTCTTCCCACAAGAATGGCTAGGCACAAGAACTCCAATCCTTTGAGTAGTGAATATTCTCACACTCGAAAGGCAGGAGGAATAGTGATGAAATGGCAAGGAAAAAAAATATATAGATATATATTAGACATGTAAATAATGGAGAAGCATTCCCGTTTTCAAAAAGAAGAAAAAGAGATACGTAGAAAAAAAATGAGAGAAAATACCACCATACTATCATGATTTAAGCACAAGAGTTCCAAATCCTTTGAGCAAGGAATAATCTTCATTGATGTACCCAAAGATCCGATAATAATGAAATGGCGAAAAAAGAAAAAAAATTCCACACGAAATGAATGGAGAAGCATTCGTTAAAAAACAAAAGAAAAAAAAATGAAACAAACCACCCCGCTCGCATGATTTGCCACAAGAGTTTATCATTTGAAGGAGAAAAAAAAATATGCATGGAACTCCAAATGATTTGATGGCGTCGTTTTCTTTTCTTTTTTTAGAACTTTCAACTCATGTAGAAAGTAGATGCAAGTTGTAAAATAATATCATGTATGAAGGTGAAGGAGCCACAGATGACACAACTTTATTGCATTAAGGCAGATACAATGCTAACACAAAATGCATACCACCATTGCCCATAAATGCATGTATATCTAGGTGAGAAATAAGTCCAAACAAGGGACTGTCGTGGAATTTCAGTCCATAGAATGGACTGTTTTAAGAATTTGGAACAAATAGTGGACTCTTTTGAAAATCTTGCACATGTATGGTGTGATGCCCCGGAGTCCCACATCGACTATAGAGAGGAAAGTGAATGGGGTTATATGTAAAGTTTACACCCTTACCTTGCATGAGGCCTTTTGATGGGTTGAGGCCCATCAGAAGCAAAACCGTGAGGCCCGTGGGCCAAAGCGGACAATATCATGCATGGGTGAAGGGTGGGGCGTTACAAATGGTATCAGAGCCGACTCTCGACTAGTTCGAGTGTGGGTCCCCTGTCGTGGTCTGGTGCAAGTGGGTGGGTCTCCATGTGGGCGGGCCAAGAGGGCTGGCAGGCTACAGGGACTGGCAGGCTACTGCACAGGGACGTACAGCCCTAAGGGGGGTGCAATGTGACGCCCCGGAGTCCCACATCGACTATAGAGAGGAAAGTGAATGGGGTTATATGTAAAGTTTACACATTTACCTTGCATGAAGCCTTTTGATGGGTTGAGGCCCATCAGAAGCAAAACCGTGAGGCCCGTGGGCCAAAGCGGACAATATCATGCATGGGTGAAGGGTGGGGCGTTACAATAGGTTTGGGCCTTAGACATTGGAAACCATGAAACCACTCTCACGTGACCATTAATGGGGTTTTGAAATCGTAGCACGTGGCTTGGTGTGCTTCGATGGGTTTCTAGGTATTCGTGTATTGTGTATGGCTTAACCGAATGCGTACGGAATTGAATCAATCGATGCTCAACATGATTGTACACCAAGGAAATTCTTTATAAGCATTGATGATTCGAATTCCCCACGCACTCCGTTACACCACATATGGTACATGGATGACAACACTTACCTAGGATTGGATTGTAATCTCTCCTTGATTTGTTAATCGTATCCGTTGATTTTGTATCCTTGTACACTCTCTTGGCATAAAATACCTAATTAATTATGAAACATAATCCCTTTTAGAATTAGAACTTGGACCTGACTTAGAGTGTACCTTAGGACCCCGTGTTATGTAATTGATAAACATGACTGGCTAGACTGAAGGGATTATCACGTGATTGGGTTTGTCTTGTATTGACTTGAAGGAGATAATCCCTATGAACATGTCTTGTATATTGAGTTAGCCAGACTTGCTTGTCTTGTTTTTTTCCGCGTGTCAACACCACTTTATTATTATTATTATTATTATTATTTGCATATCATGGCCAGCTGCAGTTTGGGGTTTATTGATGGGCCGGGTACTCGGACATCGGGGTGGGCAGTCGGCTTTGGACGGCGTCCATGGTGTTGAATAGTTGGGAGCGGGCTTGGACCGTGCTACTATTCCCAGGACCGGGAGCTTGGATCCCCCTGGAGCCGGACTTTGGTATCAGTAGTCCGGATAGGATTGTTACTGATACCCCGTGAGGTGGCTTGGACATCCACGGAGTCTCCCTCTTGTGCATTGCATTACATTGGTAGTGGTGATTGTTAGTAGTGCTAGGATTCTTGTTTATGATTCTGATGATATTTACTCATGCTACATGCCTAGTATTGTTCCTTGTATTCCTACGATCTTGTACTTGTTATTACTCTTATATTTGATACATGTTATGTTTTAATTATATCTTGCTTATCTATTGCTCAACATATCGTTGACTCGGTTCCTTGGCGTGCAGACTCCTCAGGTGAGTACTACTACGAGGAGCAGCCGGTGAGGAGATCCCAGAGGATCTCCAACCAGCAGAGGAGGCACGGGAGTGGAGTGCCGATGACGTAGAGTAGCGTCATCATTACCAAGCACATGAGAGAATCACTTTGGGACAAACATTAGATTTTATTTAATTCATTTTTATTCTTCGTTGAACTTTTCTTTCATTGACATCATGTTCTTTTAAAAGGCCTTGGATATTGGGATGGCCTTTGTTAATACTTTAATTCCTTGATTAGTTTTATCATTTCCTTGTGCAACTTTAATTATTAAGGAGATTGTTATTCATTGCTTCGAAATCTAATATGCCTCAAATCGTATGAATTCCGCAGTTTTATATTACTTGAGGTTTGAAATGCAATATCCTCACAGCGGACTTACGATCCTTGTGCCTAAAAGGGCAAAATTTTTTAATTGACCCTAAATTTCACTCCCCGGATCCGGTTTATTCTCTAATAGGGTTCGGGGGATGTGACATATAGGACTGCTTTGAAAAATGGGAAAGTCAAGACAGCCCAACCTGGGATCCAACGGTCCTCCTAGGGGACCGGGCCAGAATTTGGTCCCCCAGTCAGGCTTTGTAGCACGGCTGTTGAAAAACAGCATCTAGAAGGGACTGTTTTGAAGAAAAAAGGTTTCGTTTGGATTGTTTCATGAACAAGAGCGACAGTTTTTTAACAACAAAAGCATATATGAGTATTTTTTGCATACAAATTCATGATAAAGCGCATAAAATCATGGGAGAATATACAAATCATGGAAACTGATGAACATGATGGGCCAGTGAAATTCATACCAAGTTAGCAAATTAAATCACAAATATCATTATTTCATGCATGTTAATTATAATAAAACTGTAAGTTTTATGGTCTCAATACCGGTATATGATGTAATAAATTGATTAATTTCTTTATTTATCTATATATATTATTGCTTTCCTTTCATGAGATGAATGGTGTTTTAATACTTGTTTGCACATAACTAATACGAATGACATAATGGTTCATGAGATGAACCAGAGTCCACGAGTATACTAGATGTAATACATGTATATGGATGAAATCCACATACAGAAGACATGTATTGCAAATCTTATACTTAAATATCTTCACAACCAGTGATGAGATTGGGCATCTCATCTGACAAGGTTGCAGCACTTTGATCACTATGAGATAGTGTGATTTGTCTCGATCATCGGAATGTAAGATTCTGGATCATGATGCTGGTACATTGGATGTATTGAAGGACCATGAGAAGCACCTTATGTACATTGTCTTTACTTTAAGGTCTGCTCTCATAATTCCCTAGCAATAGGCTCATAATCCTGAGACATTAATGAACTCAAGTTTCTATCTATTCATTTTCTTTGAGTCACCAATGAGTGAGGCCAATTGTAGGTCAACACCTCGGTGATTTGGGTACGTGGCAGTAGAGTTGTGGGAACATTCAATGGTCAAGATTGAATCTATCTTTAATATCCCCTTGTGTCAATTAATGGATTTATCATTGGTAAGTGCGCACCCATTCCAATTATGAGTTAATTGGAGCAGTACCCAATGATCACTATAATTAATTGGGGCTCAAGGATAATAAGATATGGATCTATTTTGGTGGACAGGTCCAATTGATCCATGGATATAGATGGAGGGGCCTACTTGTGGTACTGTGGAAGTTTAGGGTCTTCATTGTAATATATTCCTAAGACTGGAGTGCAATTGCATTTATATAGTGGAGTTATTTGCAATTAACTGTGGGCCCGGATTGCACATGAGATGTGGGGTCGCGTGTCCCAGTTGGAGCCAACTTTCTAAGGAATCCCTAGTGGTCCCTACGCTAGCCCAAGATAATAGAAAGATACTAATTATAGTAGAACTCTAAAAGGAAATAGAAAGTTACTATTTCTATTTGAAGTGAGACTTCTAATAGTGGTAATAGTAAGTTACTAATTATTAATGGAAGTGAGACTTCTATTTTAATTAGGAAAAGAGAAAGTTACTAATTATATTTGAAGTAAGACTTCTAATTGTGATTTAGTAAGCAACTAATTATTATGGAAGTAAGACTTCTATTTCAATTCGTAAGAGGAGGTTGCTTAAGTGCTATAAAAGAGGAGAGGAGGCCTTGGACGTCCAACACATTACATCATAGTGATTCACGCCCAACCCATTCAATTTGTGCAAGAGTTGCACACCACTCTCTCCCTCCCTCTTCTAGTTCTCTTTTATTTTCCTTCAGGGTTTTTTCTCTTGGAGATTCCACCATCTTCTTGAGAAAGAGAATCTGATACGGGTCATAGCGTGGAAGATTGAAAGGGTCTTGGAGATTCTGATTTGATTAGCAAAAGTATTCATCATCAAAGAAAGTCACAACTTCTCCATTAGAGCACTACTAAGCTCCAAACGTATAATCTACATCCTTGTATGTTGTAGATTTCGTGGTTGCATATTTAGGTGTTGTTTTCTATCTTCTAGATATGTTATGTTGCTGTACATGATTTATGAGTTTGAGGGATTGCATCCTGGATTGGGTTTGTTGCCTTCTAGATAGGTGATCCCTGCATTAAGTGGGTCAAAAGTTTTTGAAACCTATCTGAATGGCCCACCTACTTCCAACAATTGGTATCAGAGCCATACCTCATCTCTAATCATGTTAGATCAGCGATCTAGATCTAATCTTTGCATGAGATGCGAAGAGGATAGACCTAGGGCTATGTAAGGATCATTTATGATTGGATTTGTTTACTTTATGTAGTAAATCTATGTTTGGATAGTCACAAAAGGGTTTAATTATGATGGAAGGATGGTAGGATGCCATTGAGATCCTTCAAAAGTGTTTTCGAGGTGTTTGGACTTGAATTAAAAAAAACCCAATTTTCTGCCTTCGTCAGGCGGGTCGACCTGGCCTCGTGCTCGGTCGACCGGGTACCTGTAGGGTCGGCCCGGGAACACAGGATCACTTTATTATTATGATCCGGATTTTTTGGTCCGGGGGCGCTCACCCCTAGACCCCCTCTGCGAAGTGCGTGTATTAAAAGGGTGGCTACTTTTGGCATCTTGTTTTTCCATTGTGGTTTGGTAACCTGTTTTGTGAGATGCTTTGTTGTATGAGATACTAACTTGTTAGGGATTTTGTAGATTGCAATTTGATGGATGCATAATCATTCTAGCATCATTTGATTTACACACATATGCATTGATTTAAGAAAACCTTGAAATCTTGTTTTATTCATGCATTGCTTTTAAGATTTGTAAAAGTATTGATTTATGCATGATTTGTCCTTTTATCTTGGATGCATTTGTTTTAGAAATGAGTTTTCAAGAAATCAAGCAAGCCTTTGTTTTAAAAGTTTTGAATCTTTTTAGGCTTTTTATGTTCATGTTTTAAAAACCATTAGAATCTTTAAAACATGTTTTTCCAGCTTGATTTAGTGGCCAAAAGGTCCCCCAAAGAAATTCCTTCAAAATATGCAAAGTTGGAATTTTTGCAAAAAGGGGGGTGTCCCGGCAGTGTCGCCGGTCGACCTAGACCTGTGTCCCGGTCGACCGGGAACACTGTCGGTCGAGTGGGCAGTTTCTGAACTGAAATCTACCAACGGTCAGAAATATGACCGTTGTGCCTTCCCGGTCGACCGAGGCCTGTGTGCAGGTCGACCGAGGACTAGCGCCGTTGGGCACTTTTTGCTATAAATATGAGCTCTTTCCTTTGCCAAAAGTTGGGAATTTTAAGGCCCTCCTTGACAGGTTTTGAGGCATATTCAAGGGAAAAGAACCAAGGGATGAAGGGGAGCATTAGGAAAGCTAAAGCTTGGATTAATGAAGTTAAATCACCAAGTAGGCTTTACTTTCCTTAATCATATGTTTTCATGCTTTGTTTTATTTTTGGTAAATCATTTCTAGCATGTTAAACTATGTATGTGTTGTGTCCTTAACATGTTTTATGTTTTTAGTTGATTTATTGTTTTGGATACAACACCATATGATTCAATCCAAGTAGTACTTGAATTGGTAAATCTAAGTAGATCATGTTAATGAAAGAACCTTTGAAATTATATGTAACATGATTCCTATACTTGATTGAATCTTTGGTTGTTGTTTTCCATCATAAGAAAATCACTTTCAAAACTATCTTATGTTTTGGACTCAACTTCTTTACAAATCATATGTTTTCATGTTTTGTTTTATCTTAGGTAAATCTTTAGTAACATGATAAACTATGATGTGTTGTATCCTTCGCATGTTTTATACTTTGAATAGATCTATTGTTTTGGATGCATCACCATTGATTCAATCAAAGTAGTACTTTATCTTTCGTAAATCTAAGTAGATCATGTTAATGAAATATGTAACATGATTCATATACTTTGTTGAATCTTTGGGTGTTGTTTTTCCATCATAAGAAAATCTCTTTCAAATGTATCTTATGTTTTGGATTCAACATCTTTACAAATCATATGTGTATTATTGTTTTAAAGTTTCACAACTTGCCTTACTTTGATAGGTATATCACTTTCAAGTTGTATTTATAATTACATATGATTTGTCCCCTCTTTTCAATCAAATCTATTTTTATGTTTTGAGCTTCATTGTTGATTTGACTGACATCCCTATGCATCACATGTTTAGAGCTAATTAATTTCATACAACTTGTGTAACTTTGATATCATTAACAAGTTGTTACTTTTAACATGTGATTGCATTCTATCCTCAATCATAAATGTTTTTGAGCTAAAACTTTCAAAAGCCATAGGCATACATTTATGTGCTTTCATTTTCAAAATGATTGAGGACCACACACACACACTTCATGTACTTTAATCTTTACATTCATAGTGTGAGTGTGTATTAGTTTTTCACTTCCATATCTGCCTAATTAAGAGGCATTGTAATGAGCTTAATTGAATCTCCATCAAGTGTATTAAAGACACTAAATTAGAGAGATAACCAACCTTGTGGTTGAAGAGGTTATTGCTTAGCCTATAAAAGCATAGTGTATAGGTTGATGTTGAGCCTTGAAAAACATCATTGTAAAGGTTATTGCTTAGCCTTGAAAAGCATATTGTAAAGGTTATTGCTTAGCCTATTGAAAAGCATAAATAGTGGAAATCCGGTGGGGTGTTGGATCACAAGCCGGTAGTGGATGTAGGCATTGAGGCCGAACCACTATAAATACTTGTGTGATGGTGATTGCTTTGTGGTGATTCTTTTGTTAGCTTCCGCATCTTATATGATTAATCATCACATGTGACTAGTTTGTTTTAAAGAAGTTAAAATTGATTAAAATTGGTCATAATTGGAGCTCACCCTATTCACCCCCCCTCTAGGGTTCGGATCCCCAGGACTTACATAACTTACAGGTGATAATGTCCTCTCCATATGGCCCACAAGTCTTTTACTTTCTTTTTATGGTTATTGGTTTATTTGAGGCTAAGTGTAAAGGGCATCATGGTTTCCTTGGTTTCCCGTGAAAAGGCAAGGCATGATGAATTTCCCTATAGCCCTTTTATTTCCATATTTAGATTACCATGTAAGTCTCATAATCGAAGCATAGGAATTTATGTAATTTTTCTAAATTTGTAAATTCTGGCGATGTCCGAGACGAAGAAGGAAAGCGATGTTGGACTCCTAATCAAAGAGCATGAGGATTACCGAAAGTGTTTTGGAGTTGCCCAAAGAGTTTGAGGAATTCGGAAGTTTTGGAAAGTCTAGAAGTCCAAGGAGTCTATTCCGCTTGGGCCATGTGGAGGAGAGGACTAGTTTCTAATTTTAGCACTTTTTATTTATTGATGCATGCTTAATTTAGAATATTTCCAAATCTGATCCAAACATAGCAAGTTACCAAAATTGGTCAAATCAAATTAATTTTTGGAAAGAGTTCTAATTAGAGTTGATGGGCCCATGAGATGGATCCATTGGTAACACTAATTTAGAAACTAGACTTTCCTTAAATAACTTGACTTGGAACCAATCATTAGCCATATCATGAGATGATTTGATATGTATATATGTGGGCCCATGTACCTTAAGATAAATCCTCAATTCTAAAATATTAAGTGGGAGGGGGGCATTTATATTTAGAAATCCGCATGGTTTTCCACCATAGGTCCATTGTAAGGAAAGTATTAGCCTCACGCCATCTCGAGAATGGCCGTTCCTCACGGAGGGCTTTTACTTGTCTGGTTACTAGATATGGATCTCCTATGGATAGTGTTGGTGAGACGGGGCGAGGGCCCACTCCTCAAGGAGGAGCTGCTCGCAACGGTTGTCATGCAATGCTAGTTGGTGGGTCACACTAAACTAAAATAATGATGTAGTATCCCCAAGGATTTGCCTCATTTATTTTTAGAAACCGAAGCTAATCGGGAGTCATTCATTATTTGGTATGAGATACCGAGATAATAATGAATGAAGGGGATCATGGAAAGTTAGTCTTAAATCCTAATTTTGACCAACTTTGATCCGCACCAATCTAGGTGGTATTCGCACTCCCCAAGGAGGCATACCCTGGAGATTGGGATTTCGATGTATTCTGAATTTAGTGGTTATGAGGATTCCGTATAAATTTGGTAGAATACTAAACCCTAATGTCATTTAAATTAATTAATTGAATGTATGGTTATGTGCTACAGTATTTCAAGCATTTAGGTAAAAGTATCAATACTCTTCGATGAGATCGAGGAGGAGAATATCTCTCCGCTGATTTTATGGGATACTTATCATAAAATGGGATTCTATCCCAGTTGTCTGCTCCTGGTATGCCTCAACAGAATGGAGTAGCAGAAAATAGGAACCAGACTCTTTTATATATGATTAGGTCTATGTTGAGTTTCTCAGGATTACCTATATCTTTTTGGGGATACGCCTTGGATACTGCAAAGTATATACTAAACCTCATTCCATTTAAATCTGTACCTAAGATTCCCCGGGAATTGTGGTCCGGGCGAAAGCCTAGTCTACAACATAAGGGTTGTTCGGCACTCGTGCTGAAGGTTAAGACGGATAAATTGGAATTGAAGTCGAAAGTATACACTTTTATAGAATATCCCAAAGGAACTAAAGGTTGGTTATTTTATAATCCCATAGAGAGTAAAAAGTGCTTATCAGCACCAATGCGGTTTTTCTGGAGGAAGATTATATGATTGACCGGAAATCTTTAGAAAAGGTTATCTTGGAAGAAATTCAGAAAGAGATCAATTCCAAATCCAAATATGACCAAACTTGAAGAAAATTCACCCATACCTAACCCAGTAATTACACCAATGCCTTGTCGTAGTGGGAGCATTGTCAGGACCCCTGACAGGTTCTAGTTCTTGGAAGAGTCTTACGAGGCAATCCCGGAAGAACTGGAACATGATCCATGTAACTATGATGAAGCAATTAATGACAAAGATTTAGGACAATGGCAAGATGCTATGAAAGCTGAGATGGAGTCTATGTACTCTAATTAGGTCTGGACACTTGTGGACTTGCCTGCCAATATCAAACCTATTGGGTGCAAGTGGGTATACAAGAGAAAGAGAGAACCAGATGGAAGAGTTGAGACCTTTAAGGCCAGGCTTGTTGCGAAAGGGTATACTCAGAAATAGGGTATCGATTATGAGGAAACCTTCTTGCCGGCAGCCATGCTAAAGTCCATCCGGATACTCTTATCCATTGCGGCTCATCTCGATTACGAGATTAGGCAAATGGATGTCAAAACGGCGTTTCTGAGCAGCCATCTTGACGAAGACATCTATATGATGCAGCCAGACGGTTTTATAGCTAAGCAACCAAGAGCAAAGAGTTTGCAAGATACAAATGTCCATTTATGGACTGAAGCAGGCATCCCGAACCTAGAACATTCGTTTTGACTAAGCAATCAAGTCAGTTGTGTTTTGTCAAAATCCGGATGAGTCATGAGTGTACATGAAAAGTGAAGGAGGCAGGGTAATTTTTCTGGTCGACAACGTCCTTCTCCTAGAGAGTCGTATATGGATGTTGTCAACAGTAAAATGTTTATTTGGCTAAGACTTTTGATATGAAGGACTTAAGAGAAGCCAACCACATCCTAGGGATCAAACTCCATTGAGACCGGATAAATAGGATGATAGGCTTATCCCAATATGCGTATATAGATAAGGTGCTGGTACGGTTTGCTATGCAAGACTCCAAGAAGGGTATTACATCTTTCAGGCATGGAGTGCACCTTTCCAAGGACCAGTGTCCCAAGACACCTGAGGAAAAGGAACAGATGAGGTCGATACCATACGCTTCGGGTGTTGGTAGCCTCACGTATGCTATTCTATATACTAGACCGGATATCTGTCATGCATTAGGCTTTGTCAGCAGATATCAGTCTAACCCAGGTCCTAACCATTGGACTGCTGTAAGTTGTGTTCTCAAATCCTTGAGAATGACTAAATATCACATGTTGATTTACGACAGTAATGAGTCGATTACATAGATACTGACTTCCAGTCAGATAAGGATATCAAGAAATCAACTTCTGGGTATGTGTTTATGCTGTAGCTGCTTGAGAAGCAGCCAAAGAAGCAAATTGGCTCAAAAGATTCCTTATAGAACTTGGAGTGGTACTTTTGGCAGGACAGCCGCTCACAATTTACTGTGATAACAGCAGGGCAGTCGATAAGTCCAAGAAACCCAGGAGCCAAAAGCATGTACAAAGGTTATAACAAATGGTCAGAGAGATTGTGCAGAGAGGTGATACTGCTATCACCCATATAGACTCTGCAGACAATCTGTGAGATCCCTTTACTCAGCCTTTGACTACCAAAGTCTTTGAGCAGTAAGTAGATGGGATCTGCATGAGATGCAACCCTGACTGACATTGAGCCCAAGTGGGAGATTGTTAGTTTTATTGTCTCAATATCGGTATATGATGTAATAAATTGATTAATTTCTTTATTTATCTATATATATTATTGCTTTCCTTTCATGAGATGAATGGTGTTTTAATACTTGTTTGCACATAATTAATACGAATGACATAATGGTTCATGAGATGAACTGGAGTCCACAAGTATACTAGATGTAATACATGTATATGGATGAGATCCACATACAAGAGACATGTATTGCAAATCTTATACTTAAATATCTTCACAACCAGTGATGAGATTGGGCATCTCATCTGACAAGATACTGTTGGAAGTAGGTGGGTCATTCAGATAGGTTTCAAAAACTTTTGACCCACTTGATGCAGGGATCACCTATCTAGAAGGCAACAAACCCAATGCAGGATACAATCCCTCAAACTCGTAAATCATGTACAGCAACATAACCTATCTAGAAGATAGAAAACAACACCTAAATATGCAACCACGAAATCTACAACATACAAGGATGTAGATTATACCTTTAGAGCTTAGTAGTGCTCTAATGGAGAAGTTGTGACTTTCTTTGATGATGAACACTTTCGCTAATCAAATCAAAATCTCCAAGACCCTTTCAATCTTCCACGCTATGACCCGTATCAGATTCTCTTTCTCAAGAAGATGGTGGAATCTCCAAGAGAAAAACCCTAAAGGAAAATAGAAGAGAAATAGAAGAGAGAGAGTGGTGTGCGACTCTTGCACAAATTGAATGGGTTGGGCGTGAATCACTATGATGTAATGTGTTGGACGTCCAAGGCCTCCTCTCCTCTTTTATAGCACTTAAGCAACTTCCTCTTACTAATTGAAATAGAAGTCATAATTAGTTGCTTACTAAATCACAATTAGAAGTCTTACTTCAAATATGATTAGTAACTTTCTCTTTTCCTAATTAAAATAGAAGTCCTACTTCCATTAATAATTAGTAACTTACTATTACCACTATTAGAAGTCTCACTTCAAATAGAAATAGTAATTTTCTATTTCCTTTTAGAGTTCTACTATAATTAGTATCTTTCTATTATCTTGGGCTAGCGTAGGGACCACTAGGGATTCCTTAGAAAGCTGACTCCAACTGGGACACGCGACCCCACATCTCATGTGCAATCCGGGCCCACAGTTAATTGCAAATAACTCCACTATATAAATGCAATTGCACTCCAGTCTTAAGAATATATTACAATGAAGACCCTAAACTTCCACAGTACCACAAGTAGGCCCCTCCATCTATATCCATGGATCAATTGGACCTGTCCACCAAAATAGATCCATATCTTATTATCCTTGAGCCCAATTAATTATAGTGATCATTGGGTACCACTCCAATTAACTCATAATTGGAATGGGTGCGCACTTACCAATGATAAATCCATTAATTGGCACAAGGGGATATTAAAGATAGATTCAATCTTGACCATTGAATGTTCCCACAGCTCTACTACCACGTACCCAAATCACCGAGGTGTTGACCTACAATTGGCCTCACTCATTGGTGACTCAAAGCAAATGAATAGATAGAAACTTGAGTTCATTAATGTCTCAGGATTATGAGCCTATTGCTAGGGAATTATGAGAGCAGACCTTAAAGTAAAGACAGTGTACATAAGGTGCTTCTCATGGTCCTTCAATACATCCAATATACCAGCACCATGATCCAGAATCTTACATTCCGATGATCGATCACCATGTTGTAGACTAGGCTTTCGCCCGGACCACAATTCCCGGGAAATCTTAGGTACAGATTTAAATGGAATGAGGTTTAGTATATACTTTGCAGTATCCAAGGCGTATCCCCAAAAAGATATAGGTAATCCTGAGAAACTCAACATAGACCTAATCATATATAAAAGAGTCTGGTTCCTATTTTCTGCTACTCCATTCTGTTGAGGCATACCAGGAGCAGACAACTGGGATAGAATCCCATTTTATGATAAGTATCCCATAAAATCAGCGGAGAGATATTCTCCTCCTCGATCTCATCGAAGAGTATTGATACTTTTACCTAAATGCTTGAAATACTGTAGCACATAACCATACATTCAATTAATTAATTTAAATGACATTAGGGTTTAGTATTCTACCAAATTTATACGGAATCCTCATAACCACTAAATTCAGAATACATCGGAATCACAATCTTCGGGGTATGCCTCCTTGGGGAGTGCGAATACCACCTAGATTGGTGCGGATCAAAGTTGGTCAAAATTCGGATTTAAAACTAACTTTCAATGATCCCTTTCATTCATTATTATCTCGGTATTTCATACCAAATAATGAATGACTCCCGATTAGCTTCGATTTCTAAAATAAATGAGGCAAATCCTTAGGGATACTACATTATTTTAGTTTAGTGTGACCCACCAACTAGCATTGAATGACAACCGTTGCGAGCACCTCCTCCTTAGGGAGTGGGCCCCCGCCCAGTCTCACCAACACTATCCATAGGAGATCCATATCTAGTAATCAGACAAGTAAAAGCCCTCCGTGAGGAACGGCCATTCTCAAGATGGCGCGAGGCTAATACTTTCCTTACAATGGACCTATGGTGGAAAACCATGGGGATTTCTAAATATAAATGCCCCGCTCCCACTTAATATTTTAGAATTAAGGATTTATCTTAAGGTACATGGGCCCACATATATACATATCAAATCATCTCATGATATGGCCAATGATTGGTTCCAAGTCAAGTTATTTTAAGGAAAGTCTAGTTTCTAAATTAGTGTTACCAATAGATCCATCTCATGGACCCATCAACTCTAATTAGAACTCTTTCCAAAAATTAATTTGATTTAACCAATTTTGGTAACTTGCTATGTTTGGATCAGATTTAGAAATATTCTAAATTAAGCATGCATCAATAAATAGAAAGTGCTAAAATTAGAAACTAGTTCTCTCCTCCACATGGCCCAAGCGGAATAAACTCCTTGGACTTCTAGACTTTCCAAAACTTTCGAATTCCTCAAACTCTTTGGGCAACTCCAAAACACTTTCGGTAATTTTCATGCTCTTTGATTAGGAGTCCAACATCGCTTTCCTTCTTCGTCTCGGACATCGCCAGAATTTACAAATTTAGAAAAATTACATAAATTCATATGCCTCGATTATGAGACTTACATGGTAATCTAAATATGGAAATAAAAGGGCTATAGGGAAATTCATCATGCCTTGCCCTTTCATGGGAAACAAAGGAAACCATGATGCCCTTTACACTTATCCTCAAATAAACCAATAACCGTAAAAAGAAAGTAAAAGACTTGTGGGCCATATGGAGAGGACATTATCACCTGCAAGTTAGTATCTCATACAACAAAGCATCTCACAAAACCAGGTTACCAAACCACAATGAAAAAACAAGATGCCAAATGTAGCCACCCTTTTAATGCACGCACTTCGCAGAGGGGGTCCGGGGGTGAGCGCCCCCGGACCAAAAAATCCGGATCATAATAATAAAGTGATCCTGTGTTCCCGGGCCGACCCTACAGGTACCCGGTCGACCGAGCACGAGGCCAGGTCGACCCGCCTGACGAAGGCAGAAAATTGGATTTTGTTTTAATTCGAGTCTAAGCACCTCCAAAACACTTTTGAAGGCTCTCAATGGCATCCTACCATCCTTCCATCATAATTAAACCCTTTTGTGACTATCCAAACATAGATTTACTACATAAAGTAAACAAACCCAATCATAACTGATCCTTACATAGCCCTAGGTCTATCCTCTTCGCATCTCATGCAAAGATTAGATCTAGATCGCTGATCTAACATGATTAGAGATGAGGTATGGCTCTGATACTAATTGTTGGAAGTAGGTGGGCCATTCAGATAGCTTTCAAAAACTTTTGACCCACTTGATGCAGGGATCACCTATCTAGAAGGCAACAAACCCAATCCAGGATGCAATCCCTCAAACTCATAAATCATGTACAGCAACATAACATATCTAGAAGATAGAAAACAACACCTAAATATGCAACCACGAAATCTACAACATACAAGGATGTAGATTATAGGTTTGGAGCTTAGTAGTGCTCTAATGGAGAAGTTGTGACTTTCTTTGATGATGAATACTTTCGTTAATCAAATCAGAATCTCCAAGACCCTTTCAATCTTCCACGCTATGACCCGTATCAGATTCTCTTTCTTAAGAAGATGGTGGAATCTCCAAGAGAAAAACCCTAAAGGAAAATAGAAGAGAACTAGAAGAGGGAGAGAGAGAGTGGTGTGCAACTCTTGCACAAATTGAATGGGTTGGGCATGAATCACTATGATGTAATGTGTTGGACGTCCAAGGCCTCCTCTCCTCTTTTATAGCACTTAAGCAACTTCCTCTTACTAATTGAAATAGAAGTCTTACTTCCATAATAATTAGTTGCTTACTAAATCACAATTAGAAGTCTTACTTCAAATATGATTAGTAACTTTCTCTTTTCCTAATTAAAATAGAAGTCCCACTTCCATTAATAATTAGTAACTTACTATTACCACTATTAGAAGTCTCACTTCAAATAGAAATAGTAATTTTCTATTTCCTTTTAGAGTTCTACTATAATTAGTATCTTTCTATTATCTTGGGTTAGCGTAGGGACCACTAGGGATTCCTTAGAAAGCTGGCTCCAACTGGGACACGCGACCCCACATCTCATGTGCAATCCGGGCCCACAGTTAATTGCAAATAACTCCACTATATAAATGCAATTGCACTCCAGTCTTAAGAATATATTACAATGAAGACCCTAAACTTCCACAGTACCACAAGTAGGCCCCTCCATCTATATCCATGGATCAATTGGACCTGTCCACCAAAATAGATCCATATCTTATTATCCTAGAGCCCCAATTAATTATAGTGATCATTTGGTACCGCTCCAATTAACTCATAATTGGAATGGGTGCGCACTTACCAATGATAAATCCATTAATTGGCACAAGGGGATATTAAAGATAGATTCCATCTTGACCATTGAATGTTCCCACGGCTCTACTACCACGTACCCAAATCACCGAGGTGTTGACCTACAATTGGCCTCACTCATTGGTGACTCAAAGCAAATGAATAGATCGAAACTTGAGTTCATTAATGTCTCAGGATTATGAGCCTATTGCTAGTGAATTATGAGAACGGATCTTAAAGTAAAGACAGTGTACATAAAGTGCTTCTAATGGTCCTTCAATACATCCAATGTACCAGCACCATAATCCTGAATCTTACATTCCGATGATCGAGACAAATCATACTATCTCATAGTGATCAAAGTGTTGCAACCTTGTCAGATGAGATGCTCAATCTCATCACTGGTTGTGAAGATATTTAAGTATAAGATTTGCAATACATGTCTCTTGTATGTAGATCTCATCCATATACATGTATTACATCTAGTATACTTATAGACTCCGGTTCATCTCATGAACCATTATGTCATTCGTATTACTTATGTGCAAACAAATATTAAAACATCATTCATCTCATGAAAGGAAAGCAATAATATATATAGATAAATAAAGAAATTAATCAATTTATTACATCATATACCGGTGTTGAGACCATAAAACTAACAAAAACATGATCAAGCAAATCAAAAAATGCATCCAAAATTCAATAGCCATACAAATGATCATTTCATGCATGTTAATTATAAAAAAAAATGACCATGCAAATAAAAAAATGTGTCCATAATTCCATCTCAGCTATACAAATGATCAAAATTCAAAATTTGAGAAACACGATGATGGAAATCATGAAAAAAAGTAGTGAATTTTCGCATTGGACACATGAAAACAAATGCATGGGATTTTTTTTTTCTGAAAATGCATGAATTTTCACTTAAAACGATGGATGAAAAAAATGCATTGTTTCTGCGTGAATTCAGTGAATAAGAAAAAGGCATGAATAAATGCATGGAGCATGAATAAATGCATGGAACCACAAGGTCCATGCGAAATTTGGTGGGTACATGGTGTAAATGATACAGTAAATATATCCATGAAATTCACAAGGATGGACATATCAACCATGGGCCAGATAATTGTTTATCAAATGGACCATATTATCAAATATACAATTTTCACAGTGGAACAATGAACAAACCCATGTGAACTCATTTTCAAACAATACGTTGCATCTATGAGACAGTGAGCATACAATGGAAACAAACACAAATCTCTCCATTTTTTAGATCAACACCTTACCCATGTAGTAAAGGGTAGCAGTGCTCACCTGCATCCCTAGGATTATAACCCTGGGCATGCAACCTTACCTCACTCGAGATCTCTCCCACTGGCATCGGTTCAATGGGTCCCCAGCCCCTTAACGAGGGTACTGAAAAACACTAATCTCACATGCATAAGATCCATGAGGCAGTGAGCATATCATATAACCAATACAAATTCCCACATCAAATAGTGGGGCCACTGTAGGCATTGTGGCATCAAATTAGCAATGCAACAGAAATTCAGTTTCATACTAATTCATGGTAAGGGCAGTGAAAAGACTGCAGCATGGAAAGCATATCCAAAGAATGAGTGAAGTGCGTGGATGGCCAGCAACCAAACAGTGAATTTTGTGTGCAAAATTCAACATGTGAACAGTGGGTCCTACCCAAACAGAAGGTCATTCGATTGGAACATGAGGAATTCTAATGCCCAAACAGTGGGTACAATGCATGAAAATTCAGCATCCGGACTTGTACCCTAAGTGTGAAGAAAATGTGTAGCAACCCCAACACCCAAAGCATGGGTCATTCCATGAAAAATAAATGGAGTTCTGAAAACCAAACCGTGGCTGCAAGGCATGGAATTTCCTCATCTAAACAGTGCACAAGACTTCAGCACTCAAATCCTTGTCCCAATACTGCATGTAAACATGATGATCACATCAAATCAACAGATAAGTTATGAAATTCATAATGAGGAGCATCAAGATCATGGCCAAACATGGGCTGATCATGGCTATCTGGGCGGAATCTCATCCAAACAGTGAATTAGATTATGAAATTGAGCACCCTGCACCCCAGTCATGAACAACAGAGGTTTAAAATTGAAATTTATCATTACACTCTCAATCTAACAGTAGCAGCGTGCATGATGCTATGGAAAGCTGTATGAAATCATGCTTGACAGTGCATGGAAACAAATAACAATGTGTGCACAACAAGTTCAACAATTATGTAAAATGCATACCAAGTCCGCATGAAATATATGCCTAAACCATGAATTATTGTGCATGGAAAGACATTCAAACAGTATGTTATCATAGTTAAAATTTACATGCAGGCAGCAAATTAAATGCATGAAATGCAGCAAACAGACACGCATAAAATTCAGCATGCAAATCATCGCCCAGCAGTGAATCAAGTGACATGAACAAAGTTCTAGCACTAAGCAGTGGGTTTAAGGCAAAATAACCCTACCCAAACAGTGACTTGGTGCATGCAATTTTACACAGTAACTACCTTGAAACAGTGTATAAAATCCACACAGCATACAAATAATGCATTCATATGAAGACAGGCTCATCTAAACATGAATTCCTATGTAATCAATTTCTATGTATTCTAATGGAAACAGACGAGCCCTAAAGGAAAAGAAAAGATATAAAAAGTAATATCAAAAGGAAATAATTATAATCAACAAATGCCCAGATTGTAGAAATAAACAAAATAAGAACAAAAGAAAACTCTTTTCAACGATAAACTCTTGAAAATTGAAAACTAAGGCAAAAAATTAAAAGGGAAAATTAACAAAATCTTCATAGAATGGCAGACAAGAAAAAAAAAAAAAAAAACCATGACATCAAAAATCAAAACAATTATAATGAGCAAAACATGATCTGACAAAAATACCAAGACTACAAAAACAAAACCAATAAAAATCCTTTTTTAATGGTGATAACTAACTTGAAAAAAAGATGGAGTTTATATTGAAACGGTTCTAATAAGCAAATCCCAGCCTGAAAATAATACAAAGATTACAACAACAAAAAACCAAAAAAAAGAAAAGAAATCGCTTTTGAATGGAAAGATGATTCGAACAACCCTTTGGTTGCAACATCGAGCACTTTCAAATTGTGACGCAAGCTCTAGTCAAAATCCAAAGAAAACACATTTTACCATCACCACAACATTGTTAAAACCAACAACATGCTAAAAAAATGACAAGATAGTAAAAAAATTAAAAATCTACACCTACATAATCCAAAGAGAAGTAAAAGAATTTTACTACCAAAACAAAGAGATAATTATTGTAGACAATTAAAAGGAGATATTCCTAAAATCTCCATAGAGCTTCCTATCAATGACCATAAAAAGATTGAAAAACACATGACATCAAATTGAAATGATTGTAATAAAAAAAATCCAATCCAACAAAATACCCACATTACAGAAATAAAATCAATAAAGAAAAGAAAACCTAATTTTTCTTAATGGTAACATGACTCGAACCCGCGACCTTTCGGTTGAGACATTGAGCACTTGTCAAAATCCAAAGAAACCCCATTTTACCATCAACAAATTTTTTTTTTTTTTTTTTTGAATGCTATTTGTAAATTGACAAGAGAAAAACTATAAAGTACAAGTGATCTATACTGAACCAAAAAGCCAGATGAAGGCCACAAAAAGACTTGGCAAGAATAAAAGACCACAAAAGGCACAAAGGCCACAACAAGCAAACCACCAATACAAACGAAAGGCAGACAAATCAACAGAAAAAAGGGCCAAATCAAAAAACTGAATTCCTCCTTTGGTTAGGTAATCTGACCAGACATTGGTGCTCCTCGTTATGTGAGAGAATGATGCCCCAAATCTATCAAACATTGTTAATAACACATTAAAAAAAAATAGAGACAGAGAGAGATGCACAAGCTCAGTTTAGCAAGTCACAAAGCAAATAATTCAAAGAGATGCACAAGCTGTAATATTTTTATGAAAAGAAATTGAATGAAATGAAAGTTCAACTCAGCAAGAAGAATAAGGAAATAGAAGTACAAGAATTAGCAACAGATGAAACAGTGCAACCAAATGAATTGAACAAAATGCTGCAAACAAGATGCAAAGCCTACGAATGATAATCTTGGATGTTTGAAGCCATAACATATTCAATCCATTACAACAATAACAATAGAGAGTGATAACAAGTTGATAAACTGAACTCACCAAGAAAAGTCCAACCAAGTTTTGTCCCAACGAGGGCAATGGGAACACCATGCACATAATGTTTCAGTTCGGGTATCCGCTTGAAAAGAGAAAAAAATGTATCACCAATGAGGGAAAGATAAACTGTCAAGAAAAACAAGTAGAAGAGTACAGTATTCCAGAATGAACCAGCAATTGCTTACCATCTTTGCAACATTTTCATAGCTAGCCTTGCACAAACAAGGAGAGAGGAAGTAATTTGATGAAACAACCCATAATAGACCTACATGAACACAACCCAAACTAGGCTCATACTGGACGCTAAAACTTCGCTCACAAAATCAGCCATGTGGATGTTTCCCACTTTCGAGGGTCCACAAACATACTCATGTGATGCCCAATACAATTTGAAAAGGAAGCAGTTTCAATCGTATAGGAACCTCTCATAATTCGAGACTTAATAGAACGGGCAAGTCATAAAGGGACCGAAATCAACAACATAATAGCAACCACTGCTCAATTCAACGGAGGAGTCCTTGCAGTAGCCACTAGTTCAGCCTTATAAGGATATGTGACAAACATGGTCATTAATTACCTAGATCCACTTGAATTATATCAAAAGAATTCAACATCCATGTTGAGGCAGGATAGATAAATTTAGGTCAAAACATGGAATCAAGTGCCAAGGTCGTTGTAGATTGGATTAGCCTCTAAATCGGAAAATGAGTGGATCAATTGATTCCATCCATCGATCCCCATTTCCTATCAAATGGGCCCAATAATGCAGGCAATTTCATGTATGTGGCCCACCCCAACATGACCCACACTACGCCCAAATTGGTTGTCCAAAGTCCGTTCACAAAATCAGCCACGTGGCTGGTCTTACGAGGAACAATTCTGGGGGTCTACAACCCCGCTAATGGGATGCCCAATACTATTTGGAGATGAAGTAATTTAAATCGTACTTATAAACCTCTCCTAATTGGAGACTTAATAGAAGGGGCAAGTCATGGCAAAGAACCTATGGACCAAAATCAACAAGTAAAGAACTTTCGATCAATTTGTTTCTTTCTTTTCTCAGGAAGTTAATTATGTGGACCATATTTGTCATTATAATGGCAGGCATTGCTCAATTCAATGGGGGAAGTATTTCAAGCTGCTAATAGACAAGACCTATAGGGATATGTGACAGATTTGGCCTAAAATTACTCGGATTGGCTTGATAGATCAACGGATTTAAACATCCAAGTTAAGCCAAGATCAATAACTTTTGGTCAAAACATGGTATGAAGTATCAACATCGCCGCATATTGGATTTCCATATTAGATCAAAAAGATTCTAAATTATAAAGGATGCAAATAAGAAAATTAGCTGATCGTTTGATTACATCCATCAATCCCCATTTTGCATCGAATGGGGCAAAATTAGATAAATAAATGTGCAATAATGTCATTAATTGGACCCAACTGAACATGACCCGAACTAGGCCCATACTGGACACCCAAACTTCTGCCACAATATCAAAATCATGTGGCAGGTCTTACAAGTACAACTTTTGGGCTCCAAAAAGGCAAAAACCCTCTAATGGGAAGCCCTGTACTCTTTGGAGATGAACTAATTTCAATCGTACAGGAACCACTTGGAGAGGGAGTAATTTCCATTGCATAACTTCCCTGTTTTGGGGACTTAATAAAATGGGAACATATATCTCTCTAAGCAGAAGTTAGTACAAAGTAAAGTACAAGTGGGAAGTCACAAGAAAACAAGGAATAAGAATCTACAAGATAAGAACTCCGAGTGCATAATCTTCTATGACTCGCTGTATTTCATTTTTTTTAAGTTCATTCTCATTCTAATATAACTCTCAAAAGTTTCGTTTTTTGTTTTTTTTTCATTGGTATTTAGCAATTATGATAGCATGAATATCGTAAACTAGAAAAGAAAGATCATGAGACGATTTCATAGAGAAATTAGATGAAGCAACATTTGAATCTCATGTGATGATGCACGGGAGGAATTTAAGGAAAAAAAGAAGAAATTGAAGAATTAAATCAAGAGATTGAGAAGTATAACTAGATAACCTCCCAAATATAGAAAAAAATTAAGCAGATTAATTAAAAACTGGATTACCTTTTAAAATTAAAAACAATAGCAAAAAATATTGACCAATCAATTGTGTTGTGACTATTCTCTCTCAAATGAATCATCTAAATCATAAGTTCCAATAGAATAAGTATAAAAAAATTTGTAATATTCACACCTGAATCATAAGATTCAGGTCACATGCTTGGGATATTATTTCCTAAATCAAGCAGCAAACGGTTTCAGACTAAAGACACATCAAAATTGGAAGCTCCAATCACATGCTTGGAATGAACTCAATATCCTAGGATGAGATTTGAACAGATGAACAATGAGCAATAAAGAAAATAAAAAAGTAAAAGAAAAAACTCAAGTGATATTAAAAAGCCAATGCTTTTGAAGAGGTGAAAAGAAATGCTCTATAAGAGATTGCTACTTGCTGGAGAAAAAAAATGGTAGGGAAATAAAAACAATGAAAGATTTAATACGTTGGTCTAGTTAAGCACTTACCTTAATGAGAACCAAGCCTCCAATAGAGTAGTAACAGTCAAGCAGTGACCTTGCATCCTTCAAAACAGACTAAAGTTTGGAACCAATGCCCTTCAAAGAAACAATATAATCAGAATTGTTGCAGCAAACTATTGACAAATATTTATACTATATACAAATGAATTGCAACATTGGTATGAACTTGTCATGTGTCAGATGAAAGGTTACCTCAAAAGCTCTCACGTCAATCGAACATCTCAGAATGCTATTGACTATCAGAGTATAGAAGAGGTAATTTCCTTTAGAAGATTGTGATGCAAGGGTCTCTGCAACGAGTGGGCACGTTGCTGGACTTGTATAAGCAATTTTATCTATTCCAACACCATAGAAATTTTGGCTTTTAGCGGCGGATTTTCTCCGCCGCTAAATGGTATAGCGACAAAAAATTTCTGTCCCAAGTTCTGCTGCTAAAGATCTGCATCACTGATGTGTTTAGTGGCTGATAAAAAACCACCACAAATGGAACATTAGCGGCGGTTTGTTTTATCCACTGCTAAAACCTCTCTTCTTTTTTTTGCAAAAAAATGTATTTTAACCTCCGTTATATACAATATTCGTAAATGCTTTAATTTAACCCATGCGTTGTGGGGGTACCAAATACAAGTTCTTGTGATGTGCCAATAGAATTTGAATAATGTTATTAGAGTACAAATTAACTAAATCCTAGTTTAATTAAAATATGGACCCTGGTTCCTGATTCGAAGCCCACCTCATAAGGGCCATGGGAGGCCCAAAGGCACTTGAGAAAGAAGCACCCAAGTCCGATTAAGACCCAAACTTCGGATCCAGGATCTTCACACCCGAAACTTAAACCTGACTACCTGAGTCCACCAATTTGAGCTCAGATCATGACAGTCATAACTCAATAGCCATCTTTGGGCTCAAGTCTCAGGAGAGTTGAACTCAGGATTAGGACCAGTGCCAATAAAGAGTTGTGATCCTAAACTGAGCCCAGTCCCATCCAATTGAGTCATTGACACCCCCAACCAAAAAGAATCAATAGAAGAAAAAAAATAAAGAAGGTTGATGCTTGTCTACCTCTTCTCCATTCCTGCTGACTTCTGCACCATACTATTTCCATGTGCATCTGGCATGGTTCTCTAGGCTTCACCGCTGCTCAAAGTTCATAACTACTACTTCTTGGTAGTGTGGTGCACTGCTGGTGAATTTCTCCAAGGCTCTGACCAACGGTGAGATTGGTGACGGAAGATGTGGTGGGCCTTTTCATCAAATACTTACCAAACAAAATTCATGTCTCTTGCACCCTTGGAATCCAATAATCTAATAGTGAGAGAGAGAGAGAGAGTGTGTGTGGTGTTTGTTACCAATTTTCCGGCTTATTACTCAAAATGAAGAGAACCCAGCTGAATAAAATTTAGAGAAGAACCCACCTAACATGGTGTAATTTAGAGTGAGAAAGTGACCAAGTTTGGGTTTTTTGTTATTGAAGTTCCTATTCCATTCCCACCCAACAAAGAAAAATTGATGGAAACCCATCTAACTAAATTGTATTTCACAAACTCTCTTTCCAACCCCACAAACAAAACCTGGAAGAAATCTCACCTATACTAGTGTTTGTTGCTTTCTAAACTTCCTAATAGGATTAACACAAAAACACACACATACACAAGAGAGAGAGAGAGAGAGAATTTCATGGCACCTGAGACAACCAGTGCAAGGCACTGAGGCTGACTGCCACATGAAGCTTCCTCTTTGGGAAGAGTCTATGGTAGAACATGGGGGGACAAACAATGTTAAAAGTCTACCTGCTTGGTTGTGAGGGCTTACAAATAGGATTAGCATTTGTAGTAGTAGTGTTACCGGATATCATGAAGCCACTCTCAATGTTTCTTAACAGTACTCTTGTTTGATGTGTATTGAAGGGTAGTCTGGTTAAATTGATTCATCCCTCATTTCTTCACCCCCTTGATGTCAACAAGTGGGGAAGACTTCAGAAGTGGTATTTGGGCCTAAAAATGTTGACAACACTCTCTGCATGCATTATGTTCAGACTTCAGAAACAATCACAGGCCTGCACCAATTTAATACAGTGAAATGAAGTAAGCAAAGCTATGCCTTTGTCAACAAACTATCTTTCAATAGGCTGCACTGTAAGTACAAGGAATGGTACCATTAAATTAGTGTCATGGTGGCCATTTGTCGGGTGGGCTCTTGATTGAGTTTGCAATGGCCCAAAAGTAGCATAGAGGATAAATGGACAATAATCATAGTTCGAGAACTTGGCTTGGCCTTACATGATTGCAAACGGGCCAGGTCACAGTACTTTGGAGCCAGATGCCCATATACATTTGCATCTTATATCCTTCACCCTTCACCTCTTTCTGATTCATGTTTGAGAGAAAATTTTCACCCAAGAGTTCACACACATCTTTGATCACAGATTTAGGTGAGTGACTTTAATTCGCAGAATTCACTTCAGATGATGGTGAGAGACCTCAGAACTCAGCTCCTATTCAAAACCCTTTTTAACATGCAGACAAAAAGGTCAATTAGGGTGCAACACCTAACATCATTTGGAGAAAGTAGATCATCATAAAGAAGAAAGTTTTTCTTATTTCCCTTCATCTTACTCTGGAAGTTGATCGATGTAATTTTTGACTTGCAAAGAAGAAATAAGATCATGAACTGATTTTCCTGATCCTAAATAAAAAAATAACACCATGCATTGTGGGGGTGCGCTTTCTGACATAAGTCCTACCTGTATTGTAAGTTCCCATATCTAGATGCTGGGGCCAGATATGGAAATCTTCATTATGTAATCTGTATGCAAAATAGAGCACCATGTATACACTGGCTGTTACAGAGAGTCATTCATAATCTTCAAACCTTGTGCTCTTTCCAATTTTCCTAAACATTATTGTAAACAGAAATGGCTTTCTCCAAGGACTCTTCTGTTACCTGATATATGAATCTACATAGGAATGAATTCATGGTCACAAGAAACCCGATCTTCTTGTTGCCACCAAACTTTAGTTCAACTGATGTGCAAAGATAGCAATGAAATCCCTCACTTGTCTAGTATATCACATGTCTATATGCTATACAAAATGATGAATAACCAAAGTTACCACTCCATAGTCATCCAAAATCCTGCATTAACCAAACTACTGGATGCTCCACAATAACCCAAACTATCTTGAAGCAATTTGCAGCTGCCACTCCATAATCATCCAAAATCCTGCAGTAACCAAAGTTACATTTGGCATCTCCAGCAAAATTGAAAACCATGTTTCAAGAGTGTGGAAACTATCCTTGTTATCAGAAATTGATAGGGAGGAAAAGGAAAAAAAATGCATCATTGGAGGTAGTATGGTCAGTAATGAGATCTACTATGAAAGACAGTGAAATTTAAAGACTGACTTGGCTTGTAGAGATTGAGCTTCCAATATAAAGAGGGCAATTTTGTACTGACAGTAGGAAGATCTGATATCTCTAAATTAGAGGGCTCCAATTTATTTCCCTCTTTCACACACACAAAAACACAATTGACCATTGCAAATTAACATGTGAAGGATGAAGTTAGACTGACTCATGAACATAGCATTCTTCATCCTTTAGCGAAGAAAAGTTCCTCCTGTTGCACGTTAGAATAGAAAGAGAGTAGCCCAGGTTGGGAAAACTCATTGCTTGGCATACGTGAGAATTCATGTCTATTTCCTGTTAAAAGGGATACTCACTTCCTCAATGATTGCTTAAAAGCTAACTACTATCATTCACTACAGCTGCTGATCCTACCGCTACTACTACTGCTTCTACTACTAGCTGGACATGGAGATAAAAAGGTGCACACAGGTCTCAACATATGTCCCATCAAGGAAGAACTGAATTACATGGCAAAAAAAAAACAGTAAACAAGTATCTCCAAATTATAGAAGTAGACACCTACATGTAGTTATCCTATCAATTACCTGCTATCAAACAGGCATTGGGAGATTGAGAAACTTATAATTCTCTTGCGTTAAGCTCTCAATTATATCATAATGCAGGTGGGTCATTGATAACTTGCACCTGGGAGACCATAGGCAATGCTTGTGGAGGGCGCTTCCTCTTCTTCTCATAGCTGATCCCTCAAAATTGAAAACCATATTTCAAGAGTGTGGAAACTATCCTTATTATCAGAAATTTAACCAAGGTTCAACAACACAAAAAAGAGCATCAAAGAGACTCTACTAAGTCTCATGAGATCTAAGAGGCTATATAGATTGAGAAACCATGTTTCAAGAGTGTGGAAGATCAGTGGTTGAACTAATGAGCAATGCAGAACAATATATGCAGAACATGAAACATGAAAGCATCTTTTAAAAAAAAAAAAAAAAATTATTAATTCCTAAGACCAAATCTGGCTAGATTATACACTGATAGCAAAGAATAACATCAACAGATGGCATGCGTGCTAACAATTTCAATGCAGATCATACAACCTGCACCAGTAGTTGTTGTGTGGGCATCACAAGTCACAACAACTAACCATGTTTACGAGAAACAGTTCGGCGGTAAGGTACAAGCAGCAGCACTACAGTTCATTTGTAAGTGCAATCAATTCTAGATTGAACACTACAGTTCCTAGGATTCAGATTTCAATAAGCAAACAAAAAGCCCACTTTAAAATAACTACATTTAACCCTTGAACTAGTGAATCAATTGCTTGGTAAGCTGAGAACGCATTCATATCATTTATCCAAAACCCATATATAACCTGTACACACGAAATGAAAACCAATATGCATGACATTAAACCATTCAAGATTTTGGCTATGATTTTCCTATCTATAGTTCATTGCATTTTGCATCAATAGAAAGTCCACCTGCAATGGCATTAGGGCTAAAAGCTGCTGCTAACGCATGACGTGTACCAGATTAGCCTTACAGCAATTAAGGGTTGGAATTCATTGTTCATATAAAACCATGGTCCCTTATTGAAGGGTTCTTCTTGCTTATGTCTATTAACTAGTAGAGGATGGGTCTTGGTTACTAAATTGCAGTTATTATGGCTGAGGTTTCCAATGAATATGTTAGGAAACAGAAATATATACATACTATAAAAGTGGGGCAAAGACTTTTTTTCTGGACCACCCACGTCAAACATCACGCTGGATATCGGGAGGAGCACCGAAAACCTATTAGGATGAAATAAGTAATATTAGTATAAACTTTAAAGGGAATTACATCCAAATAAAATTAATTTTTAAGCTTAGAAGTGGTATTTGATTGCACTGAAGCTGGTATTTGATTGCATGTGGTGGCCTTTGAGCTCCAAGTACAAACAGAGTTTGTAGTTGGATCTGTTTGTTTCCTTTTTCCTGCTTGTGAATTGTGATTTTCTTTGCTTTACATGAACGGTATATTCATGTTGAATATGAATATAATCTCTCTCACAAATCATGAACAGGTATCACCCTGACAAAAATTCCAACAATCCTGAAGCTTTGGAACTTTTCAAAGAGGCCGCATATTCATACAGCGCTTTAGCTGATGCAGAGAAACGAAGATTGTATGACACTGCAGGATTTGAGGTAAATGTCTATTTTGCTTCATATTTGCCATCTTAAAACTGCATTTAACATAATTGTAATATTAGCCAAGTGAAACTGTAAAAAAATTCACACAATTACACACCAATGCACTTTAACATATTCCATGTGATTTGTGGGAGAGGGAGACTATCAAGTGAATTTGAAGAGTGAAGGTTGAAAAAGAGGAAAAGAGATAACCTTTGCTAAATCTATGAGAAAATGAACTAGTATTCTTTTTTAGTACAGTGTCAAAAAGTCATCACTCTAACATTATCAATAAAAGAATAATAATAGGAAAATCAGATTGTCATCCAGCTGGGGTGGTCTTGTTTATGCAATTGTTTATGTGGTCATCCACAAATTGTTGGGGGTGGTGCAGGGGAGCTTAAATCTTCATCCAGCTGAAGCAATAACAGCATCTCAGCATGCATATTAGAAGGGAGCCACCACCAAAATGCATAGCTATTCAAGTATCTATCAGAAGCATGCATTTTATAGAAAGTAGCAACCACCAAAATGCATAGCTCATTAAGCATTTATCAGAAGCACCATGGATGTCTGGTCTGGTGGTGATTTGTGGGTGAATTGCTGCAACCACATGCTATCTGTAATTAAAAATATCTCTCTTAGACTTTGAACCGGTTTTGATTGATTCAATCAGATTGTCAAGGCCACTAAAATAAAAATAAAAATACAGAGAAATCCAAGAATGTGTTGGCAAGGTAGTTTGCTTCTCTCTTAAGTCTTAATAGAATGTGTCGGCAAAAAGAAAGGAGATATTGGAAAGACTAGACCATAGTCCATATTAAGTACAACATCAGGATAAGAGGGGTGCTATGTAATTACCAGACGTAGATGTTTGAGTGTCCATTTGCAATGGCTGGACCCCCGCTTGTGGAGAAGATGACATATCTAGCATGTGCACCAATGAACTTATATTTTATGCTAAAGAATGACAATAATAACTTCGATAAAACAACACCGTGTTAAACAATGAATGAGTTCTGATGATTATACAGGAACTCAGTCAAAAACTAAAAAACCCACGTTATGCAGTAATCCTCTCTCTTTTCCTCATTTTTCTTTCCTTTCCAAATTTCAAACTTTACCTGCTAAAGAAACAAGACCCCAAAATAGATATAACAACTCATATCCAATGAATTTTGTTCTTTTTACCATCTATGAGAACACCTGTTTCCTTTGTTGGAAAAGCCTGAGGCTGAGATAACCAAAGTGTTGTTTTGTTCTTTGAAACCTAGCTGTAGAGCATCCAAGTTCAAAGGGGCCCAACTGTGTATTTATAAGTATAATCCAAATTCCTCATTTAATTTACAGCCTGTGGGATATCAGGACAACATATTGAACTAAAACAGGCATACATAACCACCAAATTAACATATTGTAATGACTAACACATTGCAACCTACCAATTCAGATCTGAATTTCTCGAATTGAGAATAAAAAAAACTATGACATCTACTTCTAAGTCACAGTTCTATCAATGAATCTCAAAATACCAGCATAGTGATACATGAGCCAAAAACACGAATGCCCAAATTTACAATTTAGATCCTACTGATTTCCAAGAATACAATAGCCTTCACCGATCCTTACTGATCAGATCAAAGTCCTTCATATATTCAGAAAAATGGAAGAAATGAGGGCATCAATTGGTGAAAGGCATAGATTTACTAAAACAAGATCCAAAACATAAATTCAATAGTTCTACATAGATGATACATAGAAAAATGGAAGATATGAGCGCATCAATTGATGAAAGGCATGGATTTACTAAAACGAGATCCAAAACATATACCCAAAAATCCAAACCCCTTTCTCAGATTTCCTCCATGGATCAACTTCGAAGCTAAAACCCTAACTTCTCAGCAGATTTCCCACTCTTTCTTGCTCTTTCTCTCCTCAAATTGTTCGAAAACACCTTTCTCAGCAGATTTGCTGAAGCAAACGCTGCAGACCTACAACTTCTAAGCAAATCACTCTTTCTCTACACAAAATCATGAAAAAAAAGAGAGAAGGTATGAGGGCTACTTCAACACAACACCAAAATCCGTTCTTCTGCACAAGTACAGAACTGGAAATCGGAATTTGAAGCCTTCCGATCTAGAATTCCTGCATGCAGCAGATTCGATCGGAAGAACATGCACAAAGAGAAATAGCTGAGATGATGAGTTTCTTCTCGTGGAAAGACATGATCAAATTTGGAGCTTCTTCTTGCGCGATTTCGCAGCTGATCAGATCAAATGAAGAGATCGAGCATTCGAGAAGCAAAAAGAGCAAACCCACCAAGCCTCGCTGAGAGAGATTCTAGCAGAGAGATTTTTGAAGAAGCAGTAGAAGAATACCCTCCAAACTTCAAATGCGCTCAGAGTTAGGGTTTTCGGGCTTCAAGAGTTTAGAGACATAAAAAGTGTGGACTTTTTAACGACAGAAAATATAATCCGCTAGTGATACCTTAAAATTTTTTCAACATTGTGACAGAATAAAATATATGTTGTTGATAAGAATTTTTAATAGCGGAAAGTTGAAACAGCCGCTATTTAAGTGTCACTAAAAGTGACTTTTCTCATTGTGCAAGTATCTGAAATGCTCTTCTTGGTGCCTCATAAGTGTCTTACAAACTGGAATGAATAACAAAAAATCAGAAAAAATACAAATGAATTTCCTAAAGAGTTCGGTAGCCAAAGTTCAAATATTAAGTGTGTAGCCAAATCAGTGAGATATTTTGAAATAAAATTATGCATACGTTCTTCTGAGGTGCACACATGTTGAATATGCATGCTGGCATGGGGAGTTACATTGTAGTATGAGTCAGTTATTGCTACTGGTTGACTGTAGTTATTGTGTCAGTCACTAAATCATTGTCCAATTATTGAGCTAGTTAGGAAGTTAAGGGCACATGTCATTTATGTATTAGATTGATGGAATAGGTAGTTTTTTGTAATGCTTTAAATGTATTTGAATGCAATGAGAAAAAGAGCAGCTAGTATTATTCTATTCAACCTCACTTCTGTGTGAAGAAAGGAGGGCAGTTCCCCTCGAAGTGAATTCTATTTCTCAAATTCCCTATTTCTATGTTTTCTTTCCTATCTCAGAACATTAAACCATGACATAAAATCAACCCATAAAGATGTGACATTCAATAATAAAATTTAATCAAAATTAGTATAATTCCTAATTCCATTCTTAAAATAGAATCGAATCCATTGTCTTGATGATCAAATCTATGCTCTTCTCTTTTCTTGGATAAAAAATTTACAAAACCAATAAAAGAATAATCACATCCACCTTGCATTTTTCTCTTCCACTCCACCCTTTCTTCGTCACACCACATGCCCATGTCTTTTTTCACTACTTCACCCAATGTCTATCAATATCCCCCTTCTTCTACTCCATTCAATTTGTAGACCTCCAATGATCTTACAGAGATATTTTTAACCTTTTATGGACAAGCCTAATCCATAGCATCTCATCATTATCAACATCGTTAAAGCCTTGTCCCAACTACGTTCGGGTCAGCTACATGAATTTTGTAGCTACTCGGGGTTTCCTATAGTTTTTTGGGAGCTACATCATCATCATAATCGATAAAACCCAATCCTATTTTTTTTTTAAATTGCTAGCTGCATCTGAATTACATGTGAGAATCTAAGCATCACTTTATTAAATTTCTTCAGCTAACCATTCCTATCAAAACCTAAAGGAGTTAGTAGATGCAGCATAAATACTTTTCAATACTTCCCATTGGGTGGAGCCCACTTCTCAACACTCCCACTTAAGTGGAACCCGGTTGGTGCACTTTTGGCAACATGCATTTCTTTTAGTGCCGAGTTGTTCCTCCCGAGATTCGAACTCGCAACCGGTTGACTCTGATACCATATTAAATTTCTTTTACTAACCATTCTGTTAAAACCTCGAGGCGAAAGTATAGGCAACCTAAATGCTTTACAATACTGCCCCTCAGGTGGAGCCCACTTCTCAACACACTAGTGGTATTTATATGAGCCAGAGCATATTTTAGCACAAAAAATAATGAAAATAAGGCGAAACCATAAAAGGAAACAAATCCTACTACCTTTCCTTTCACATAGATAGAATAAGATTTAACTTAAGCAAACAAAGAAGGTATTTGAGGCAAAGATCAGTATAACAAGTCATAAAGCAAACAATTTAAAGAGATACACAAGCTGTAATATTTTTATGAAAAGAAATTGAATGAAATGGAAAGTTCAACTTAGCAAAAAGTATAAGGAAATAGAACTACAGGAATTAGCAAAAGATGAAACAGAGCAGCCAAATGAATTTAACAAAATGTTGTAAACAAGATGCAAAGCCTATGAATGATAATCTTGGAGATTTGAAGATATAACAAATTTAGTTCATTTTCAAAAAAAAAATTCATATTCAGTTCATGACAACAATAACAATAGAGTATAACGAGTTGATACAATGAACTCGGCAAGAAAAAGTCCAACCAAGTTTTGTCCCAATGAGGGCAATGGGAACACCATGCACATAATGTTTTAGTTCACGTATCCACTTGAAAAGAGAAAAATGTGTCACCAATGAGGGAAAGATAAACTGTCAAGAAAGCAAGTAGAAGACTCTAGTATTTCAAAATGAACCAGATATTGCTTACCATCTTTTCAACATTTTCATAGCTAGCCTTGCTTATGAGAAAGAGTGCCAATAGAAAAACATCTGCACCACAATAGCTTAGAGGTCTTAAATATGCTGCAATCCTCCTAATCAGTTTCATAGAGCCGAAAAATAAGACCCACATAATAAACTTTTCTAGCAAAAGAAAATAAAAAATTAATAAAGGGAAAATTTGATAGAACGCATGGAATAGTTAAACAATGTACCAATTTTATCCGACCATCCTAGATTATTAGTGCTCCCATCCACCACCACATTTGCACTGAAATTGACAAAAATAGTCGGTACATAACCCTACATCCCATAAAAGAACGATAAAATTAATTAAATAAATTCAATAAATATTTATTAGATTGAGACTATAGAAAAATAAGTACTTCACACCTACTCCTAAATGGAATAATGTCAATATGGCATGAGACAAAGCTCTTGAACAATGAAGTTTTTTCAATAGAACCAATGCTTGAATTAATGTGTGAAAAGAAAATTCATCATTTCATGTGTGAATCAAAAGTAATGCTCAATTTCTAACTTCCCATGCTAAAAATAGAAAGATTCATGATTTCACGTAAAAATATGATTTTCAAAGAATTTTGACTTGAATTCAAACTTTGATGCATGAAAACATGAAATAATGAATTTCCAATAAAATCAAGCATGATTTGATGAATAAGTCCTTAATTACTAAAAATTAATGATGAAAATGTGCATTTTTAAGAAATTATCACACCCCCAACTCGCATTTTGCTAGTCCCGAGAAAGAAATGCAAACTAGCGTAGGATTCTGACATAATCTACGAAAAGTAAATGCAGAAACAAAAAAGGAAAAAAAAATGGCCACGTTCACTGGCACTCTCGACTGCATTTAGCGCGGGCAGCAAGCCCTTAAATCCTTTAGGTCACCCCTAGTGGACGAGTTGTGCATCGTGAGGGTTTGCAGTGAATATGCGCCCACAAAATTCATAGCGCCTAAAACCAAAAATAATGAAAGAAATTTTTCGAAAGAAAATTTATAATCATAAGATATATTCAAATCTTTAGCAAAATCGAATCTAGGCAATTTTGAAACCCGGTTCACCAATCCCATCTTTGGAAAGAAATTTTCAAAAATCATGCCAAATATGATAGTGTAGGGTGAAAAAAGTTCGCATACATAAAAAAATAAGTTTTAAATGCTCCGCTAAAACTCTCGAGGAAACGACTCTCTATCGAATAATCTGGTCCACCTAGACTTAGCAAAAAAAAAAAGGTTTCCACTTAAGGCGACCATGACGGCTTTCGCACTACTGTTTTTCAAAAAGCCGGAAATTTTCATTTCTAAACTCGGTTACATAGATATTGGGGAGCATACCCAAATCTTATGTAACTTCGTTCACGGTCCCCAACAATAGGCAGCCATTTTCATGTGCCCGAATTAATTCACTGGTATGTGGAAAAATCCACCCAGATGAACCAGGAAACTAGTAAAACTAAGTATTGGTGTTCCTTCAGATTTCTAATCAAATCATATAAAAAAATTAGCAAATAATAGCTTCGCATTTAAAACTTTTGAAAAGATATACGATTCTCTATCGAATAATCTGGTCCACCTAGACTTAGCAAAAAAAAAAGGTTTCCACTCAAGGCGACCATGACGGCTTTCGCACTACTGTTTTTCAAAAGGCCGGAAATTTTCATTTCTAGACTCGGTTACATAGATATTGGGGAGCATACTCAAATATTATGTAACTTCGTTCACGGTCCCCAACAATAGGCAGCCCTTTTCATGTGCCCGAATTGATTCACTGGTGTGGAAAAATCCACCCAGATGAATCAGGAAACTAGTAAAACTAAGTATTGGTGTTCCTTCATATTTTTAATCAAATTGTCCAAAAAATTAGCAAATAATAGCTTCGCATTTAAAACTTTTGAAAATATATACGATTCTCTATCGAATAATCTGGTCCACCTAGACTTAGCAAAAAAAAAAAGGTTTCCACTCAAGGCGACCATGACGGCTTTCGCACTACTGTTTTTCAAAAGGCCGGAAATTTTCATTTCTAGACTCGGTTACATAGATATTGGAGAGCATACCCAAATCTTATGTAACTTCGTTCACGGTCCCCAACAATAGGCAACCATTTTCATGTGCCCGAATTAATTCACTGGTATGTGGAAAAATCCACCCAGATGAACCAGGAAACTAGTAAAACTAAGTATTGGTGTTCCTTCAGATTTTTAATCAAATCGTATAAAAAAATTAGCAAATAATAGCTTTGCATTTAAAACTTTTGAAAATATATACGATTCTCTATCGAATAATCTGGTCCACCTAGACTTAGCAAAAAAAAAAGGTTTCCACTCAAGGCGACCATGACGGCTTTTGCACTGCTGTTTTTCAAAAGGCCGGAAATTTTCATTTCTAGACTCGGTTACATAGATATTGGGGAGCATACCCAAATCTTATGTAACTTCGTTCACGGTCCCCAACAATAGGCAGCCATTTTCATGTGCCCGAATTGATTCACTGGTGTGGAAAAATCCACCCAGATGAATCAGGAAACTAGTAAAACTAAGTATTGGTGTTCCTTCATATTTTTAATCAAATTGTCCAAAAAATTAGCAAATAATAGCTTCACATTTAAAACTTTTGAAAATATATACGATTCTCTATCGAATAATCTGGTCCACCTAGACTTAGCAAAAAAAAAGGTTTCCACTCAAGGCGACCATGACGGCTTTCTTACTACTGTTTTTCAAAAGGCCGGAAATTTTCATTTCTAGACTCGGTTACATAGATATTGGGGAGCATACCCAAATCTTACGTAACTTTGTTCACGGTCCCCAACAATAGGCAGCCCATTTCATATGCCTGGATTGATTCACTGGTTTCTGGAAAAATCCACCCAGATGAACCAGGAAACTAGTAAAAATAAGTTTTGGTTTTCTTTCATATTTTCAATCAAATCAACAAAAAAAAAAAGAGCAAATCGTAACTTCGCATTTAAATAATTTGAAAACATATACAACTGTGTTTTTTGTGAAAAATCATAGCTTCGCATTTAAATTTTTTGAAAATATATACGACTGTGTTTTTTGTGAAGGGGTCAAAATTCAACACTTTTTTGAAAAACCTTTCCATAAACAAAATGGCAAACCAATTCTAATTTCGCTTACTTTTTCAAAGTTCCCAAGATTTTCAATATCTCCAGTTCATAAAAATAATTGTGAAAATTTTCTTTCTCTCTGAAACCAAAAGAAAGTTGGCAAAAACAAAAAAAAAAAAAAAAAATCCAAGCAAGCAAATTTTATTTTCTAGAAAGCAAAAATGTGTAAAAATTCTATCTAACACAAGACAGGTGTGCTTGTCCCCCACCCTACAACCTAAGATGAAAATCATCCTCGATGTTTTGCATGCAATGCAGTACATATGAAAATGTAACATGCAAGGAAAGAAAATAACAAAGGGTTAAGTGGAAGAGATACATGAATGTGTGATCCAATCCGCTTCCTGTCCATGGTTAGAAAAAAATATGCAAAAACAAAACAAAAAGAAAATATATGTACAAAAAGGGAGGGAAAACTGAGAAGCTTAGAGTTGAAATCATCGTCTTCGGAAGAAAGGTAGAAGAGGCAGTTCCTTTGTTAGGTCAGTGCTAATATTGGTGTTATTTTATGCTAATTAGAGATGTTTGTTTGATCACCGATATTGCACTATAGAGAATAATTCTCTTCTTCCTTTTTTAAACCCTAAACCCTAAACGCTATAAAACTTTCTTTCACTCAAACTATTCAACTCTCATGAAAAGATACCATTCAAAAAAAAAAAAAAAAACACTCTTACGAAAAGATTGTCTTTAGCCATGTTTGACCTAGTCAAGAGTCATTATTAATAGCGAATAAAATCAGTCCGGTATTTTTTTTATGGTGATTAAATATAATGTTGATTCTCCTTAAGGAATAAATAAAATAATCCCTTATGATTTGTTTATACAGAATGTGCACTGTTCTTAAATTACTACTGATTTAGAAGCCTTCTTGGAAGCTTTTTTCATTGTTAATTAGGTGCTACTCATTTTTAATGTTGACCACCAATAACAATGTTAATTTGATTTAAGATACCATTGGGTCCTAACGAAAACCAAGGACTTCTTTTAGATAAATTTATCCAGATGAGGAAATGCTTTCGGATCTAGGTTACCTTGTGTTGCATTAGTCTTTCGATTTGAGAGATGGGTCTATTGACAAGGCATGCGTCTATTTTTTTTAATTAAATAATAGATATTAGGAACTATGGATATGCTCTATGAACACCCAACTAACAGGGAACTTCCAAATCCCCCATACTTCACTCCAATCCAACCCTTACAATATTCTTATCTTCTTGGTCCCCCGTTATGAGACAGAATTCAATAAAATAGGAAGGAAAAAAAATGTACAACTTACAATCCAAGTTTTTTTTTTTTATCCTATAAAATTTGAAAAAATGAGAACGAAAAAGAGAGATAGGTTCCTAATTAATTAATGCATTTTGGCTGTATGAGATGTTGCTAAACATAAAAAGGAGCTATTTCTTCAAAAATTCTCATTACCTGATTCCATTTCCTTGCTTCTTAATACCACCCAATTACAATGCACTTTTAAGAAAATTACAATAATTAAGACCAAATTAACATCAATTACACTTGATTCAGATAAAAATACTGTAATAAACAAAAGGAATCGTGATTCATCCAAAACATACTTTTCAAGGTACCCTCTGATAGCATTTCCACATATTTCCGTTCAGAAGTAGTGAAAATTGAGAACATGGAATGCAAAGCAAGGGCTAAATCATCTCTCCTAAAGAATACAATCACCCACGTCTCTAATCATGCATGTGGCTCTATATCAACCAGATCCAAATTGTCGATTAACCTGATTGTACAAAACCTCTAAACAGCTAATCAAAAGAATTCAAATTGAAAAAAAATATCAATAGTTCACGGTCGTTGCTTACCAAACACCAAAAATTACATGCCAAGATTCAATTTTTAAAACATAAATTCTAATCATGGTTAAGTTCATTGATTTCAATAAAAAAAAGTCAAAGACTCATAATATGCTTATCTAGTGATTTCAATAAAAAAAATTACAACTTGTGAAATAACATTTGGATCTTGAATATGCTTATCCTGTGAACCGCACATCCAAAGACGCTTGGCCATAATTAGAACCTTTACTAAAAAATAGTAAGGAGATTCAGCGGTTTCAGAAAATAAGCATGGCTGAAAAGACAATTTGAATAGAAACTACTGTCCCGTAATATGACAATGGGAAAACAGCAGGTGGTCTTCCAAAAGTCCAAATTTGTGAAAATTGGGTGTCCTAGAAACACTCCGCAGTAATAGTTGCGAAAAAAACCAGCAAAATGTTAAACCACTCGTAGATCAGTCGTAAGGCACCTTAGCCTCACAGTACGGACCAGGGATCCATCCCTCATCCTAAGTTGAAATATCACTCCTTGTACTAATGAATTAGAAATAAAAATATATAAATCAAGCAACAACGTAGATAAGCTCACTGAAATCTTAGGCCGCAGGTCCTAAGTAAAAACAACCAAAGATGCCATGAAATCTAAAAAATATAAAACAAATAATATAATACAGTCCAATAAGATGTTAAATAGGTAGATATTAAAAAGGGGAACAAATCCATGCCGACTACCATCAACCATCACTTGCAAAGAATTAACATAATTATTATCTAAATGAAGAAAAATAATTTTTTTAAAAACAGAGTACACTCAAACATCAATCAATTTAATTTGGATAATTGAAGTAGAAATAACCCATGGGGTTTGTAACCTCACAAAAAAATTAAATGACAAAAGCCAAAAAAATCTAAATCTTCCAAGCATCCTTATGTAGAGAAACATCCTAATTCCTAATGTAAATCAACAAAAAGGGGAAAAAGAAAAAAGAAAAAAACAGAAAACTCGACACCCAAATAAACCCTAAGAGTGCCTGAATGCAGTATTATTTCCATTCTACCAAATCTAGCAAAATTACAACCACCAATCCAACTAATACCCCCCACCTTTTTTTTATCGCAATATTGCAATAGCCTTCATGTATAAAACCATTAACTTTTGGAGCCTTGAATAGATAGTGATTTATTGAGTTATATGAACCTCTCCTAATTCGAGACTTCATAGAACGAGCAAGTCACAGAGGGACCGAAATCAACAAGAAGGTAGCAGCCACTGCTCAATTCAACGGAGGAGTCTTTGCAGCAGCCACTAGTTCAGACTTTTAAGGATATGTGACAAACTTGGTCATTAATTACATGGATCCACTTGAAATATATCAAAAGAATTCAACATCCATATTAGTGCCGGATAGATAAATTTAGTTCACAACATGGAATCAAGTGCCAAGGTCGTTATAGATTAAATTACCCTATTAGAACCAAAAGGTTCTAGATTTTCAAGGGTTCTAAATCAGAAAATGAGTGGATCAATTGATTCCATCCATAGATCCCCATTTCTTATCAAATGGGCGCAACAATGCAGGCAATTTCATGTATTTAACCCACCTGAACATGACCCACACTACGCCCATATTGGTTGTCCAAAGTCCGTTCACAAAATCAGCCATGTGGTTGGTCTTACGTGGAATAATTCCGGGGGTCTACAACCCCGCTAATGGGATGTCCAATACTATTTGGAGATGAAGTAATTTAAATCGTATTTAGAAACCTCTCCTAATAAGAGACTTAATAGAATGGGCAAGTCACGGCAAAGAACGAATGCCCAAAATCAACAAGAAAAGAACCTTCGATCGATTTGTTTCTTTCTTATCTTAGGAAGTTAATTATGTGGACCATATTTGTCATTATAATGGCAGTCATTGCTCAATTCAATGGGAAAGTCTTTCAAGCTGCCAATAGTCAAGACCTATAGGGATATGTGAAAGATTTGGCCTACAATTACCCCGATTGGATTGATAGATCAAAGGAATTAAACATCCATGATAAATAAATTTTGGTCAAAACATGGTATGAAGTATCAACATCGCTACAGATTCATTTAAATAAATTAAAAAAAAAGACCATTACCACATATTGGATTTCCGTATTAGATCCAAAAGATTCTAAATTATAAAGGATGCAAATAAGAAAATTTGTTGATCATTTGATTACAACCATCAATCCCCATTTTGTATCGAAGGGGGCAAATATTAGATAAATAAATGTGCAGCAATGTCATTAATTGGACCCAAGTGAACATGACCCGAACTAGGCCCATACTAGCCGCCCAAACTTCTGCCACAAGATCAACCATGTGGCGGGTCTTACAAGTACCACTTCTGGGCTCCAAAAACCCTCTAATGGGATGCCCGGTACTCTTTGGAGACGAACTAATTTCAATCGTATGGGAACCTCTAATGATTAGAGAATTAATAAAATGGCCAATTCACGCGAAAGAACCAAGGGACCAAAATTAACAAGATAATAAATAACTTTAAGTGAACAGCCTTCAATCAACTTGTTTTTTTCTTTTTTAGGAAGTTAATTATGTCAACCATATTGGTTATTATAATGGCAGACAATGCTCAAATGAATGGGGGAGTTATAGCATCCAACAACATATTAGACCTATACTGATATGTGACAGATCTGGGATATAATTACCAGGATTTACTTGATAGAACAACGGAATTCAACATACATGGTATGGTAAGATCAAAAGAATTTGGTTGAAACATCGAATGAAGTGCAAAGATAGCAGTAGATTGGATCTCCCCATTAGGTCTAAAAGATCCCAAATTACGCAAGGAAATCAAAAAATTAATGGACCAATCCATTGCATCCATCAATCCTCACTTTTTATCCAAAGGGTCCAATAAAGAAGAAATAAAGGGACGACAATATTATGACCGAAAATAGGCCCATAATGGACCCATTTGAACAAGACCCAAACTAGGCCCATATTGGACGCTGAAGCTTTTCTCACAAAATCAGTCATGTGGACGCTTCCCACTTCCGAGGGTCTACAAACACGCTCACGTGATGCCCAATACTTGGAGAGGAAGTAGTTTTAATCCTTTAGGAACCTCTCCTAATTCGAGATTTAATAGAACGCGCAAGTCGCATAGTGACCAAAATAGGCAAGATAATAGCAACGACTACTCAATTCATCTTATTGTATTTGTGATCATCAAAATATTATTGTGTACAAAGGCAATGATGTTGTAGATGGTCCGATCTACAACGAACATCGAGATGCGGATGACTCACTGAAATTAGATATCTATGAAGTTGGTGATGTTAGTGATCAAGTCTACAACACATCCAAATAAACAAACCAATGATACTCTCGATTTCGATCCGAATCGAGATTACGAACAAGAAACTCAAAATTTTAGTATATGCATATAGAATTTGAGGGTTCAACTATACATGAACGACATCTAGATGAGAATTATGGTGATTGGTGAAAAGTGTGATTTAGATTGGAATGGAGAAAAAGAATTCATGTAGCTAACCCCAACATAGTTTGATGGCGGCGAAAGGTGTGAGTATCATGCTCTCAAATAAATTGTGAATGTCAATATATCCCACATAGAGAGATTTACAACTTCGAAGACTCATTTTATCAAGATTACCAAAGGCGACGTTAGTTACAATTGATTCGCAGTTTGCTTGTACGACATTGGATTGCATCCCATTGGACCACATTGGGTAGATAAGGTACATAACTCATAGAAGTACTCTACCCAAAGACAAATGCAACTAAAAAAAAAAGTGATTCATGTGAAAGAGTTGCAATGGAAGCAAAAGAAGAGAAAACGACAGAGAAGACAACAATGTGAAGAGGATGTTTACTCGATGCCGAGTCTTTTTCAAGTGGGGGAGTCTGATTTAGGATCTTATAGTTCAAACCTATAGGGATATGTGATAGATCAAGACTTTGATTATCTAGATTGACTTGATCGATCAAAGAAATTGAAGATCCATATTATGAAAATATCAACAAATTTGGAACAAAACATAGAATGAAGGGCCAAGATGAATGTACACTGTGTTCCAAATAAAATCCAAAATATTCTACACTAAGTAGAGATCCAAATCAGAAAATTAGTGGAACAACTCATTACATTGGACAATCCCAATTTAAATCAAAAGAGCCCAATGATGCAGAATTTAATGGATAACAATGTGATAGTTTGGAGCTGCATGTTCATGACCCAAACCAAGCCCATAGTGGAGGTTCAAGCCAAGTCCACAAAACCAGCTATGTGGCTCATCAGACAAGTAGCTCTCAGGGGTTCGTAACCCCCACAAAATGGATGCCAATATTACTTGGAGAGGAAGTAATTTACATTTTATAACTTCCTTTCCTAATTGGAGACTTAAGAAAATGGGAATAGATCTCTCTCTAAGTGGAAGTTAGTACAAAGCAAAGTACAAGTGGGAAGTCACAAGAAAATAAGGGATGAGAATCTACAAGATAAGAAATCTGAGTGCAGAATCTTCTATGATTTGCTGTATTTCTTTATTATTATTTTTTAAGTTCATTATCATTCTAATAAAACTCTCTAAAGATTAATTTCTTTCATTGGTATTTAGTAATTATGATAGCATGAATATCGTAAACTAGAAAATAAAGATCATGAGAGAAAATTTCATAGAGAAATTGGATGAAGCAATATCTGGATCTCCTGTGATGATGCATGGTAGGAGTTTAAGGAAAAAAATAGGAGAAAATGAAGAATTAAATCAAGAGATTGAGAAGTATAACTAGATAACCTCCCAAATATTTTTTTGAACTCTCTAACCTCCCAAATATACACAAAAAAAAGCAGATTAATTAATGACTGGATCACCTTTTAAAATTAAAAACAGCAAAAAATATTGACCAATCAATTGTGTTATGACTATTCTCTCTCAAATGAATCATCTAAATCATAAGTTCCAACTTCCAATAGAATATGTATAAAAAATTGTAATATTCACACCCGAATCATAAGATTCAGGTCACATGCTTGGGATATTATTCCCTAAATCAAGCAACAAACGGTTTCAGACTAAAGACACATCAAAATTAGAAGCTCCAAGTGATATTAAAAGGCCAGTGGTTTTGAAGAGGGGAAAAGAATTGCTCTATAAGAGATTGCTACTTGCTGGAGAAAAAAATGGTAGGGAAAAAAAAACAATGAAAGATTCAATACGGTGGTCTAGTTAAGCACTTACCTTAATGAGAATCAAGCCTCCAATAGAGTGGTAAAAGTCAAGCAGTGACCTTGCATCCTTCAAAACAGACTGGAGTTTGGAACCAACGCCCTTCAAAGAAACTGTATAATCAGAATTGCTGCAGCAAACTACCGACAAAGATTTATACTATATACAAATGAATTGCAACTCTGGCATGAACTTGTCACGTGTCAGATGAAAGGTTACCTCAAAAGCTCCAGCGTCAATCGAACATCTCAAAATGCTATTGACTATCAGAGCATAGAAGAGGTCTTTTACTTTAGAAGATTGTGATACAAGGGTCTCCACAACAAGTGGGCATGTTGCTGGACTTGTATCAGCAATTATCTATTCCGAGTATCCGCAATGCTCTTCTTGGTGCCTCATAAGTGTCTTCCAAACTGGAATAAATAACAAAAAATCAGAAAAAATACAAATGAATTTCCTAAAGAGTTTGGTAGCCAAAGTTCAAATATTAAGTGTGTAGCCAAATCAGTGAGATATTTTGGAAATAAAATTATGCATACGTTCTTCTGTGGTGCACACATGTTGAATATGCATGCTAGCATGGGGAGTTACATTGTAGTATGGGTTAGTTATTGCTACTGTTTGACTATAGTTATTGCGTCAGTCACTAAATAATTGTCCAATTATTGAGCTGGTTAGGAAGTTAAGGGCACATGTCATTTATGTATTAGATTGATGGAATAGGTAGTTTTCTGTAATGCTTTAAATGTATTTGAATGTAATGAGAAAAAGGGCAGCTAGTATTATTCTATTCAACTTCACTTCTGTGAAGAAAGGAGGGCAGTTCCCCTCGAAGTGAACTCTATTTCTCAAATTCCCTATTTCTATGTTTTCTTTCCTATCTCAGAACATTAAACCATGACATAAAATCAACCCATAAAGATGTGACATTCAATAATAAAATTTAATCAAAATTACTATAATTCCTAATTCCATTCTTAAAATAGAATCGAATCTATTGTCTTGACGATCAAATCTGTTCAAATTTCTTTAAGTGAAGTATATATGTATATATATACAGAGGAGAAAAAATAGAATCTGAAGATGGTGGGTGGTAAAACCGAAAAAAAATGGTGAACTGCTGTCGTAAATACGGTAGTGACAGCAGTAAAAATGTGATTAAAACTGTGGCTCCTGCATTTATTTGGTTCCACCCATTCATATCACATGCATTCATCAATATAAGCACTGGCCCATATTTCACTCCAGTCGAAGAGATACACACCAACAGATTCATCATATTTGAAACATATAGTTATAATTCTTTATAAATGATCAACCCCGAATGAAATCTCATCTTAACTACAGCAGCACGGATCATTCATTGGCTGGAACATGTTCACCATTTTAACCAATTGAAGTAACCATGCAATCAGGACAAGCATAATGGAATTTGACAGAAAATATGAACTTAGAAATCTTATTATTCTTATTAATTTTTTTACAAGCATAATGAAATTGAAGCCTGTTATCCCATAAACAACATACCACAGAAAAAGAATCAGGTTGTTTTAGAAACAAAACATCCAAATATTTTTGTTACAAAGCAAGAAAATTACTTGTTAATGTACTATATACAGTGACATTTCAGAGCCCACCTGGGACCACCACCAAGATGGTGGTGTTAAACCCCGACCCAGACCAATTCGATTAGTGTGCGATTAGTGTGTGTTTAGTCCTAAGTGAGTTTAGTGGTTGTTGGGTTAGAAATGATTAGTTTAGTCTTGGACATAGCTTTGAAGATTTTGAGAACGTTTAGTATTAATTAAACACACTCAGGAAGGCCTGAGTGCACGTGTAAGCTTGGAAAGTCGTGTCGTGTTCCGTGTGAGTGTGGTTTTGATTTCATTTGAATGATCTTTTTATGTGTTACAACTTTCGTTTTAAGCCCATTCATGTTTGAAGCCCAAAAACCCATATTTTGGCCCAAAGAGGGTAAAATTGTCTTTCTTGCACAAATCCGGACACAAATTTCGAGACCTCAAAACCATGTCAAAAATATACTTTTTGGAAACTAGATATTTCGACGATCGTTTTATCCTTCTTCGTCAAAGTCATCCGAGGCCCACAAGGTCATGTTTTAGCCATTTCAAGTTCAAGCCCAATGGGCCCATGAGTCATCACTTAAGTCTCCTTTCTTCCTCTCTTTCATTCACTTTCCCCAATCTCTGCAACTTCTGAACCTAGGGCAAGAAAACCCTTTTTCTCTCCCTCCTCATTTCCCCTTGCATGATCTAGTTAGAGAGCTCCAAATAAAGTTTCAAGTTCATCATCTTCTCCATCTCATTGCAAGCTCTCTATTGGTACAAGTTTCTTGGAGTTTCTTTTGGGACAAGATCTACATTTCCTCTCTTCTCTCTTGTGTGACCATTCCTAGGTAAGAGCTTCAACCCACATCTTTCATGGAGTCTTTTTAGTCCTTTAAGATCATGATTTTCCTGGTTTCAACCCTTTTTTTTCTAAATGGGTTTCTTGTTTTCAAGATTTAGTGAGTTGTGTGGTTTTCTCTTGGATTTTCTTGTAGTGTTGATTAGCTTGAGAAAGTACTTGAGGAGGAGTGTTTAGCTTTGGTCAAGGCAAGTGATCTCTATAGGAATGATGCATGTGTATTTGGATTTCATTATATTTTTAGAAATTGTACATTTATCTTGTTTATAAGCTTCATGTTTATGTTTTCTCTTGATTTGGATGTGAAATGATGGTAAATGAACCCTTGGTGAGCATGAAGGCTCAGGGGATGATATGTGGTTGATGGATGAGAAGAAGGAGAAGAATGTAGTGAAAGATGTGCAAGAAAATGGAGATTTCCGCACTCAGCGAGCTCAGGCAGCAGCCTGTTCGCTCGAGCGAACAAGCCACTGTCTCCACGGAGCGAGGCAGTGAGTCGTTCGTTCGAACGCATTTTATTATTCGCTCGAGCCAACATTCGCTCGAGCGAACTGTCTACGCCTTGTAAGGTCCGCTCGAGCGAAGTGTCTCGCTCGAGCGAAGTGTCATCAACGTGACAGGTTCGCTCGAGCGAACCTGCCAGACTCAGGAAGATGATTTCTTTCCATTTTGTGTATTTCTCGAGGGTTGAAAACTAGACTATGTTAAGGGTTTTGACTTGACATTGTGTAAATGGAACTTCGAAACGAGACCCAACTTCGGGGACACCAATTCTTGTATCTTCTGACGTTTGGGGTTACAATTACACAAAGGTCAATTAGTAGCCTTAGCACATGCTTGTCAGATTTTGTATTTGGAACTTCCGTCTTGGTACGATAAGTACAAACGTGCACTTGTTTTAGATTTCAAGTATAAGCTTGTTTTGAAGTTTTGTTTCAAGAAAAAGGGGATCACTTCCTAAGCGTGTTATGCATAATTATTATGCCTCTTGCTAGTCGTGCTCGTCGTGTTTTGATAAGTGATTTCCCCCTTTTTTTTCTCGACGTGTTTTGATCGTGCTTCGCGTGTTTTGTGCATTCATGAATTAAGTAAACACCACTGAGCTTAGACTGCCCTTTCGGTTTGATCCACCGTCTGGGGGTCTTTAAACATGTGGACTGTCTGCAGACTGGTCGTGTATTTATTACACATCGTGCGTGTCCGGTTCCGCGGCCGGAATTCCCGTCTTTGTGGGAAATCGTGTCGTGCTTATATTATGTATATCGTGCTTGTCGTGCGTGCTTGCTCTTTTCATTATATAAATGATAGAAAAAGGATGGGCTCCTTGTGGATTGTAACTATTCATGATATACATTATGTACTCATGCTAGTTTGTCTTGTATCTCAGCTTTGTTCGTATTCTTGAAAATGTATCTCAGCTTTGATAGTATTTCATACCAAAGATTTGCTTACATGTTTTCTCTAAATGTTATTGTTCATGTTCATGCCACATTGATTACCTGCCAAACCGTCGTGTTTGACCCTTGTTTGTTGGTGCCCAGGTGCAGGAGACGTTGCCTTTGAGGAGGAGCGTCAGGAGGAGGCTTGTGAGCCAACTCCCGTGAGAGAGTGGCAGCCCGACGATGTCATTTAGACGTCGGTCTGGTTCTCGAGTTTCGTCACCTTTAGTCTTGGGGTTGCTTTTGTTAGAGATTTTGTATTTGCAATTTGATGGATGCATTTGCACTTTAGCATCATTTGATATTTCACACATGCATTGATTTAAAATATCTTGAAATCTTGTTTTATACATGCATAGCTTTTAAGATTTGGAAAAGTTTTTGTTTTGATGCATGTTTTGGTTCTAAACTTGGATGCATTAGTTTTAGAACCCAAACTCTTTTGAAAACCTAATTCTTTGTGCATTATGTTTGGAAAATCATGTTGAGAATTTAGGTTTGAACCTTGCATACATTCTTCACAAAAAGAATCATTTTTTGTATGCATTTTCATTTGAAAAGAGTTTTGTCAAATCAAGCTAGCCTTTGGTTTTAATCTTTTGAATCATTTTAGGCTTTGGGTGTTTCATGTTTTTAAACATCTTAGAATGTCTTAAAACATGTATTCTAGCTTGGTTTAATGGCCCAAAAAATTCCCAACCAAAATTACTTTAGAAAAATACATTTTTGGGAAAACAGGACCTTTAGCGGCGGAAAAACCACTTTTAGCGGCGGTTTCTGTGTCCGCCGCTAAAAGTAGTTTTTCAAACGGTCATTTTCTGACCGTTGTGTGATCCCGGTCGACCGAGACCTGTTCCTAGGTCGACCGAGGACTATCCGTTGGACACTTTTTCATTATAAAGTCCATTCATTTCCAACCTTTTTCAAGGCTTGATACATGAACTTTTGAGAGCATTTTGGAGCCAAAGAAAGGGGAAGAAGTTGGAAAGGCTAGAGGGCTTTTTGGAAATCAAATTCATGAGTTTTTAAAAGGTACACCTTTATAGTTATTTTGATTTCCATTCAAATGAAATCCATGCATGTTCAAATCCTTTGTATTTTCATGTATGCATGATTTCAAGCCTTTAAAGAGTTGTTTTGCAAACTCAATATCTTTCTTGGTAAATTAGATTGGTTTGCAAACTCTCTTATCCTAATCACATGTGTTCTTAGACTTTAACATTCGTACAACTTGTTTGTTTCATTTCTTCAAAGTTGTTTGAATCTTTTATGTGATTAGTTTTCTCTTCAATCACCATTTTATAAGCTTTGATTTTAAAATGCATCATGCATTCATTTAAGAGCTTCTTTGTTGAAATTGATTAAAGAAACACATTCATACACTTATGCACACACTTTAACTTATTTGAGTGTATGTTTGTAATTTGTTATAAACTTTCATATTAGCCTATTTAGAGGCAATTCAAAAGTGCTTAAATTGTATCTCTTAGAGTGATCTTTTGTGAAGACACTTTGTTAGAGAAATCTTTATCTTGTAAGGTTATTGCTTAGCCTAAGAAAAGCATCTTGTAAGGTTATTGCTTAGCCTAAGAAAAGCATTTTGTAAAGGTTATTGCTTAGCCTAGAAAAGCACATTAAGAGGTTGTTGTTTAGCCTAGAAAAACAACATTGTAAGGGTTATTGCTTAGCCTAGTAAAAAGCATAAATAGTGGAAATCCGGTGGGGTGATTGGATTACAAGCCGGTAGTGGATGTAGGCATTGAGGCCGAACCACTATAAACCTTTGTGTTGTGGTGCTTGCTTTTGTGGTGATTGTTTATATTAGCTTCCGCATATTGTTTGATTAATCATCACATGTGACTAGTTTATGTTAAGAAATTAATATTTGTCTAAATTGGTCATAGTTGTAGCACACCCTATTCACCCCCCCTCTAGGGTTAGGATCCCAAGGACTTTCAATTGGTATCAGAGCCAAGTGCTCTATATTTTAGGATCAAGTGTTTGGAACTCTTGATTAGGTGTAAAAACCTAGAGTCAAAAACCCTAGAGTTGTGCTTTTATGAAAATCATTAGAATGGATTCCACTAGCTTAGACCTTGTAGATTCTTGTGTAGATTCTTCTAGACCCCTCATTCTTCCATCTTATGGAGTTTCAAACATTGAAATTAAAGAATCTCAACTTGAATTAAAAGAAGAAGAATTTGATGAACTTGAAGCCTATGAGGAATTGTACACATGGTCCTTAGAGGTTTCCAAGAAAAATAAAAGATTAAAAGAAGAATCTATAAGGATAAACCAAGAATTAGACTCTTCTAAAAATGAACTTAGAGAAAAAGATGAATTTATAAATTGTGTAGAATCTAAGTTCATGATCTCTTTAAATAATCTATCTAACATTCAAGATGAACTAAAAGAATTAAAGAGGGATTATGATAATGTCAATAAGGAAAATTTAATTCTAAGAGATCAAATAAAAAGCAAGACAAAGACTTTAACAATTTAGAAGCCAAGTTGATTAAAAGTAAGTTAAAAACCCAAGAGCTTGGATCTAATGTTGTTAATGAACTAAAGCTTGAATTAAAACTTGCCAATGAAGAGCTAAGCAAATATAAGGAAATTGAAAATGAACTTTCTAAAGTCAAACATGAAAATTCAATCCTTATAACCAAAGTCACTCAACTTGAGGGATATAAACAAAAGTATGAGTGCAAGTTTACCCAAAGTGAAGAAAGACTTGAAAAATTATTTAAATTGGGTAAACCTCATGGAGATAGGACGGGTATTGGATTTAATAGGAATATGTCATATAACCCTAAATTCACCAACACTTTTGTGAAAGGTGAGTCCTCATTCTCTAGCATTCACACTTCTTTGCCCATGTCTAAATGTAATTATTGTGGCATTGAAGGACACTTTAGGTTTGAGTGCAAACTAAGAAGAAGCAATGTGTCTAGTCCCATCTTTGAACCAAAGAAAGTAAACTCAAACTTGAAGGGTAAGACATTAAAAACCAAGGAAGCCTCCATAAAGCTTAAACAAGTTAAACCAATTAACAAGGAGTTTTCCAAGATAGATTCTAAAAAGCTTAAACAAGTTAAACCAAAAATCAAAGAATCTATTAACAAAAAGCTTCTCAACCTACCTCCCTTAAGTCAAAACATGAAAGAACTTTTGAAGAAAATTACTAAGTTAAATCTAAATTTCAAAAGTCAAAGAAAGGGAGAAAATAAGAAGAGAAAAATGAATCAATCCCCTAAGAAGAAAACTCACCAACCTCAAAAGACTAATCACCAATCTAAGCTAAATTTAGTCAAATCTAAATATCTTGGTGATAAGTTTAAGTTGAAAATTTATCAAGTAAAATCTCCTTTAGTTGGTGAGAATTCCAAACTAGACCTCAAAGTTCAACCCTCCCAAGACCTTAGGTGGATTCCTAAAGTTATTTACCTAGACAAACCTTAGGGTCTTGAACCTTCTTGACCAACCTATTCTTTATGGTTAAATCTCTTTGTTGGTCATGTTGCATTTGCATTTTGTTTCCTTTTAGTTACATTTCTTGAAATGCATTGCTTCTTTATGATCAATTGATTTTGTCTTCATGCACCATTCTAAGTTACATTTCATGGTTTTCAAAATCTTTTGATTATAATTTCATCATGTTTGATTTGCTCTTTGCACACATTTAGTTTTATGTTTTGCATTGCATTTCAACATGATTAATTGATTGTGATTTTAAAAGCTTTTATAGCTAGATTTTTCATGATCAATTGTTGTTGAATCATTTGTGTAGATGTCTTGGTAAGACTATTTGAACAAATGATTTCAATCAATTCAAGTTTTTCCATGGATTTCTAAGTTATACCTTTATATGGAAAATCATTGTTTTGAAAAATCAACTTGTATGTGTTTCAATTAAGTTATATCTTTTCAAATACAATGTTGAAAATTGATCTTCAAAATCATTCTTTTTATGCTCATTGTTGGATTTTGTTTATTGAAATGATTTGAAGATTGTATGATTGGAAATGCTCTATACCATCACTAGTTATATTCTTCGAAGCATGTTCCATGTTCTCATTTCCTTTTTCTTTTGGTTTTATTATCTTAGAAATGGAAATGAATGTTGTTTGCATCTATGCTCACTTAGTTATTCTTTTTATATGCAAATGACAATTGGTTCCATGTATGGTTGTGACCTTAGTTACATTTGTAGAAACCATACTAGAACCCAAATCCATCCTTTTTACCTAGTCATTTCTTTATGGATGGTTATGATGTTGATTCATGTAGATTCTCTTGGTGTCATCCTTATACATGTTTCAACTTCATATGTAGTGTTCTTAATCATATGAATCTCTTTGAAATCCATTCCTTACATTTATGTTGGTTGATGGATATCTTAGTAGTTGAATTCATATGATTTGGACACTTTGAGAATTGCATGCTTTACCTAGTCATATCTTTTTGCATTGCAATTTACCTTGTTCATCACTATGCTCAATAGTTAAATCTTTAAAAGTGATGAATATGCATTTATGATGCTTGATGGAATTTTGTCACATTCTTGTTCTTTATCATGTTATCAATTTCAATTGGTTTCAATTGGTATAATGTTTGATTGATTTGATCTCTTGTGAATGTGATAAATCTTGTGTGCATTGGATTGAACGTGATAAGTTATATATTTGTTCCATGTCACACACCATTAGCATCATAATGCTCATGATTGCCACCTCTTTTGCTCTCATAGGTAAATCTCATGACCACCATGTTTATGTGTTAATAATATTGGTTGGTTATTATTTGAGGTTGGCTTCATGCTTGAATTTCATTTCACTCTTTCTTGCACATTAATAGTCATATTTATAGTTTGAGTGAAATGATTTCAAAAACTTTCATAGCATATGATTTTCATAGTTATAATGATTGATGCTATGTTTGAATAAACCCCATTGCATCATGGATAGCTCTAATTTGGATTTTTTTTTATAGTAATATTCTTAAATCCATTTTAGAGTGATTGTGTTAATAGTCATATCCTTAAATCTCAATTGGCACTTTTTGTTTTTCCAATTGGTATCCATGATTGCTTCTCTCATTAGACCTTGCTCTCTTTTGGTAATTTGATCATATGAGCCTTATAGTTAAATGAATCTAATCATTTCCTTGAAGTTGACCCTCATTTGGTTAAACCATCTACTTCTTGAACCAAATAGTTATATCTTGTCAAAAGTTTGACAAAAGAAGAGAATGGATTGAGGGGGAGTGTAAACCTTCATAGGAAGAATTAGTTTTGATCAAATTCACCCTTAGATTGACTTTGAACCCTTAGAGTCTTCTTCCATACATGATAGCCTGTTATGATTATCATTTTCGATTTCTTTTGTTAACAGGTGCTACTAAAAGGTATTTTCCTTATTTCATGTGTGTAGGTACCTTTGCAATTTAATGTCAAAGGGGGAGAGAGTCCAAGTACTCATGACTCCTACTCTTCAAAGGGGGAGAGAGTATTCAAGATCTCAAGAAGGGTGAAGAGAATGTCCAAGCTTCCTAAGGAGAAAGTTGTGTATGATCTTCTACAAAGGGAGAGAATGCATACCTTGCCAAAGGGAGAGAAAGGCATGGTCAAAGGGGGAGAGCAAATAGAAGAAAGAAAGCTTGGAGCTAAAGAAGATGCTTGGCTAAAAGAGAGGAAGATGGAAAGAAAGCTTGAAGAATGATCAAGCTCCAAGCATCAAGAAGATTGAAGAAAAGAGCCCAAGCTAAGAGGAGGAGCATCCAAGAAGATTTCAAGGCATGTCCAGCTTAGGGGGAGCTGAAGACTTGGTGTGTTATTTCAATGATGAGTAAGTTGCCATCAAATTCCAAAGGGGGAGATTGTTAGAGATTTTGTATTTGCAATTTGATGGATGCATTTGCACTTTAGCATCATTTGATATTTCACACATGCATTGATTTAAAATATCTTGAAATCTTGTTTTATACATGCATAGCTTTTAAGATTTGGAAAAGTTTTTGTTTTGATGCATGTTTTGGTTCTAAACTTGGATGCATTAGTTTTAGAACCCAAACTCTTTTGAAAACCTAATTCTTTGTGCATTATGTTTGGAAAATCATGTTGAGAATTTAGGTTTGAACCTTGCATACATTCTTCACAAAAAGAATCATTTTTTGTATGCATTTTCATTTGAAAAGAGTTTTGTCAAATCAAGCTAGCCTTTGGTTTTAATCTTTTGAATCATTTTAGGCTTTGGGTGTTTCATGTTTTTAAACATCTTAGAATGTCTTAAAACATGTATTCTAGCTTGGTTTAATGGCCCAAAAAATTCCCAACCAAAATTACTTTAGAAAAATACATTTTTGGGAAAACAGGACCTTTAGCGGCGGAAAAACCACTTTTAGCGGCGGTTTCTGTGTCCGCCGCTAAAAGTAGTTTTTCAAACGGTCATTTTCTGACCGTTGTGTGATCCCGGTCGACCGAGACCTGTTCCTAGGTCGACCGAGGACTAGCCGTTGGACACTTTTTCATTATAAAGTCCATTCATTTCCAACCTTTTTCAAGGCTTGATACATGAACTTTTGAGAGCATTTTGGAGCCAAAGAAAGGGGAAGAAGTTGGAAAGGCTAGAGGGCTTTTTGGAAATCAAATTCATGAGTTTTTAAAAGGTACACCTTTATAGTTATTTTGATTTCCATTCAAATGAAATCCATGCATGTTCAAATCCTTTGTATTTTCATGTATGCATGATTTCAAGCCTTTAAAGAGTTGTTTTGCAAACTCAATATCTTTCTTGGTAAATTAGATTGGTTTGCAAACTCTCTTATCCTAATCACATGTGTTCTTAGACTTTAACATTCGTACAACTTGTTTGTTTCATTTCTTCAAAGTTGTTTGAATCTTTTATGTGATTAGTTTTCTCTTCAATCACCATTTTATAAGCTTTGATTTTAAAATGCATCATGCATTCATTTAAGAGCTTCTTTGTTGAAATTGATTGAAGAAACACATTCATACACTTATGCACACACTTTAACTTATTTGAGTGTATGTTTGTAATTTGTTATAAACTTTCATATTAGCCTATTTAGAGGCAATTCAAAAGTGCTTAAATTGTATCTCTTAGAGTGATCTTTTGTGAAGACACTTTGTTAGAGAAATCTTTATCTTGTAAGGTTATTGCTTAGCCTAAGAAAAGCATCTTGTAAGGTTATTGCTTAGCCTAAGAAAAGCATTTTGTAAAGGTTATTGCTTAGCCTAGAAAAGCACATTAAGAGGTTGTTGTTTAGCCTAGAAAAACAACATTGTAAGGGTTATTGCTTAGCCTAGTAAAAAGCATAAATAGTGGAAATCCGGTGGGGTGATTGGATTACAAGCCGGTAGTGGATGTAGGCATTGAGGCCGAACCACTATAAACCTTTGTCTTGTGGTGCTTGCTTTTGTGGTGATTGTTTATATTAGCTTCCGCATATTGTTTGATTAATCATCACATGTGACTAGTTTATGTTAAGAAATTAATATTTGTCTAAATTGGTCATAGTTGTAGCACACCCTGTTCACCCCCCCCTCTAGGGTTAGGATCCCAAGGACTTTCAGCTTTTAGCTATTTTGAGATTGTATTGACCTTTATTGGTCTCTTATGGGTTGTACTAAACTTAACTTACTTTCGTGTTAAACTTATAACTTGAACTATGTTTGGGAATGCCTTGATAACTCTTTTCTTTGATGCTATGTCTTGTTATTAAATGTTATAGCACTTAAATATTTGGTTGTGCTTATCGTGATGTGTTTTGCTACACGCTTCCGCAATCGTGTACGTGTGAGTCAGATTCCGCGTGTCTTTGGGAATCCTCACCGCGGGAACCTGTGGGAAAACAAAATATTCAATAGTAGTAATCATCACCTCACAAACCCAATTCGACGTCGCGGGCCCGGGGACCCGTTCCGGGGTCGCGACAGGTGGGGATAGCCCAAAATGGCCCCATGTTGGATCATCACATCAATGAAATAAAGAGCTATAAGATAAAAAGATGAACGCCTAGATAACCATTAAAGACCATGTTGGCCACAGATAATGTAAACTGAGTCAAAGCGTTCAAATTTAAACAATTTGATGAATTTGTCTTTCTACGGTAAAGATCGGCTGCTGATGGACCCTGCATGTGACCGAAATATTGTGAGATAGCATAGGATTATATCAATTAGAAACTTCCTCGTATCTGGTAGTACTAATTCCAATGACCTCTGTAGTGATTCTTTGGAGCAGAAGGAGTAGAATTGAGAGAGAAAGAAAAATAATTTGAAACTGGAAGAATTTTGGGATATTCTTTGGCTAGTAAGAAGAATTTGATTTTGACATATGAGAAACCAATTTCTTTATGGGAATAATACTTCAAATCATATGATTCATGTCCGCGGTGATGGTTGTCCTATAAATCCAGATTATGTAATAGGTGTGATAAGGGGCAGAGTTGGTTAAGCAGTTAGCTGAGACAAGAGGGGTCATCTGAAGCCCATGTCAGACGGACATCTAGTCAGGTTAGGAGTGGAGTGGCCAAGATCAAGTTTATTATCAGCATGCAACTGAAGAGCCAGGCTATATAGAATCTGATGTTAATAGGATTACAGAGATTGGAAAACCACAGGGTGGGTATGTTAGTAGGATGATAGAAATTGGAAAACCAGTGGGTCTCGTTTGGGTCTAAAGATGACATGTGAATGCTTCTCAAAGGGTCTTTGGATAAAGATGGGAAGGGAGAGTCTACAAAAGGAATCAAAAGGGGAGTGTATGTGCAAACTCCAGAATGTTCACATCGCGAGAAAAAAGTTAAAAAAATGGGAGAAGGGTCTGTATTAGTTTAGAATGGTTAATACTAACCTCTGTAATTTTAGCAATGTGTTCTTTGATGGGGCATGGCTTGAAATTGGCCATTCAGCGTTCTTCAGCCCCTTGTCGCCGCCGTTTTGGATTTGGTCACTACAAAAAAAAGGACTTTTAGTCTCGCTTTTGAAATGAGCTTTTGTGTAGTTTTTACAATAAAGTGACACAGTATGGTCTGATGTGTCACTTTAGAGGAGGAGCAAACGAGGAGGAGGTTTGTTGGGTCACTTTTCTATAACGCGACACACAAAATAAATCTATGGTTTTCCCCACTAAACAAAAGTGACACAAGAAGTTTGATTGTTATTTTCTTTCATGAAATAGGAAAGAAAAGCGACACATGAATTTGGGCAAGTGATAATTTGGGTTCCCTCCTTCGTATATCCCATCCCTTCGTTCCCACCATACCTCATTACCTTGGCGCCCAAATACCCCAATGATGAGAGCGAAACCCTTGAGGAGTGTCTGAGACGATCGACAGGTGCACATCATCTCTCCCTCTCGGTCTCTCGTGCAGAGATAGGATCGACAGGTGCACATCCCATTTTGATATTTTCCCACTCGGTCTCTCTCCCTCTCTCCCCCTCGATCGGCAGCAGCACTTCGACTTCGGCGGAAGGTTTCCTCCACCTCGATCAGCAGTGGCACTTCGATTACAACTACGAAGGTATTTTCTTCTTCTCTTGGTTTTGATCCATTCATTTTCTATATATTCTCAAGATGTGTTTCGTTTATTGAGTTGGTTATGGTGATTTTGTTAATTGAAAAAGTTGGGTTTATAGATCTTGGAGTTTTGTTCTAAGCTGTGAATCTAAAACTTCTCTTTCACTGCCTGTTCTGTTGTGTTTGTCTCAAAAGGGTTTATTCAGATCTCGGAGTTGTGTTCTAAGCAGTGAATCTGAAACTTCTCTTTCACTGCCTTTCTGTTCTGTTTGTCTCAAAAGGGGCTTATTCCGTTGGACCTTATGAATGTAGCCCTTAATAGTACATTCGATAATGTTTCTAGAATCTGGTTTTCTCTGCAGAACGAATCACAACTTTCAGAAGATAAAAGGAAGATAAAATACCCATTTCAGCAGCAAGGTTAGTTTCTCTCCCCCAAAAGAAACTTTTTTTTTTTCTGAGTCTTTCTGGTGGAACTTTCTTCTATCTGTATTTGGGTATATTAATGCTTTAGACCCAAGATGGGAAAGAGAGAGATGATGTTTGGAATCTGTGTTTTGTGGTCTTTTTCCTGGGCTGCTATGGCCATATCTCATCATTAATTTCTGGTAGAAGGCCAAAGGTATTGTAGGGAACCATAGAGAAATCTTTTTTCTTCTTCTTGTTCTGTCTTTGAAAGAAGATGAACAGAACAATGAACAGTAAAACTTTTGTGGTAACAAAAAAAGATCATTTATTATCCTCTTAAAGTAGTTTTATTACTCTCATAAAGTCTTTTTATTACCAAGATATTTTGATCTGGCTGTGATGTTCTTTTTATATTTTTACTTGAAAGTTGAAAGCACCAGCAAAAGAAAGAAAGGAGAAATGCAGAAAGGGGAAATGCAGGATTTAACATCACTTTAAGTAAGACTTAAGAAGAAGAAACAGATATTATAGAAAAACAGAGTACAAATCACAAAGCTTAGATTGGATATTACTTGGGATGACGATGATCTTATCACATGCAAATGCAAATAAAGTTACATACATGCTGCAAATAGTATTATTGGATAAGTAGTAGCCAAACGGAGTAAATTCAGAGAGTGTGTGCCGTAAAATTCTGAGATTTAGTTTTTTTTTTTTTTTCTGTTGGAGAAGATTTGAGGAATTTGAATCAAGATAGTTGAAGGGCGTCATCTAGAATGTATCATGTTCTAGGATGAGTGATTTTCTCTTTGATACCCATGCATGCAGACAGACTTGAGAATGCAACACAGAAACCTCACTTTCCAGTCTGCAGTTCTTAGGTAGATTCTCTTTACTTCAATTTAGTGTTTAGATGATTGAGTCATGGAAGACATGGCCTTCAATAGTGTAAAGCAGAAAAGCATAACTCAGCAGAGGCAGCCATTAATGGATAGGAATTAGGATTCAATGGTACTGATAATGTGTATCTCTAGTAGTGATCATCTCTCTCTCCACTCGCAATCACTTTCGTTCGTTGGTTGTTTACTATAACTAGAGTGCATTTAGCCAGAGCCCTAGACCGACGGAAACTGGCAAACATGACATCACCTTCTCTGGGAATTCCAAATTCCCATCAACTCATTCTCCCCAATTCTCTGACTTTTCTGGTTGATATCGAAGCATTCAAAAAAAGCACTAGAATTTGTTACAGTTAAATGGCTGAAATAGCCTCTGAAATCCTCAAAACCCAAAAATTTGGAATGCCATTTTCAAAGATTAGCATCTCAAGAATTCCAATGAAAAAAAATAAAAAATTAGGAGATTTTGGAATTCTCCAATGCAAACAGACCCTAAATAAAACACCAAATGCTACTTTTCCGTTGCTGGGTTGCTGAGAATTCTTACCATCATCATCGAAACTAAATCTTCTCCACCTCTTACATGTCAAAGAACAGAGTACTTTGAAGATTCTCCTTGGTAGAAGGATTCAAACTCTTAGTGGACTTAAATTCATCTAAATGGACCACTAACACATGAAAGGATAAATGTGGATTTCTTGTTTGTTGGGTTTGTATTGTTCAGCCTCTGAGTAGGCTTCCTTCTTTGGAAGTGCCTAGTTTTGGTGTTCTGGGGCCTGCTACTAGTTCTGTAGCCTTTCTGCAGGATCTTTTTGTTTTCTGATGGTTTGTTGTGCTGTGTATGGGGCAGAGGGTTTTTGCTAGCTATTTTGGAGCTATGTTTTGGTGTGTTTTTGGTGTTGTGCTTTGGCGTGCTGTTATGGTGCTGCTGTTTTATTATTAATTTTTTTTTCTGTTTTCTGTTTGCTGTTTTTGTAATTCCTTTGATCCTGCTATAGATGCAAGTTGCATTTGAGCCAGATTTTAGGCTTGCAGGCAGGACTGCTATAGATGAATGTGTTGAGTTCATTTTGCATGAATACTTGCTTTTCGACTCAAGCTATCCAAGTCCTATCTAATCCGACTCATAGTACTATGACCTGCCAACCCAATCAGAATTCAGCCTTCTGATGAAAGGGATGGGGTTCACCCACAACTTACAAGTTGGGTTTGGTTGACATTTCGGACCTGAAAAATAAATCAATCTAGTTCATGTGGAGCCTGTGTAAGTTATTGAATGGGATTTGTTAAAAAAAAATTATCTAAGTAATGGAACCATCTATTGATCAAAACCCTATTTGTCATATTATGAAAATTTTGTCATATTATGCAAAGTGCATGAGTCCCTATTTGATAAAAAAGGTCTCCCTATGATTTTTTATGTATTTCTTTTTCATTAAACTGTTAAGTGATACTTTTGATAACAGTTGGGTATTTGTTAAAAAAAAAATTGTAAGGTGTATGAGAAAATTCAATGCCCTGTTTTTGGTTTCCAAAGAGGAGGAATTATGTTGTGTTATTTTGTAATTTAAGTGCTAATTGTTATTTTTCAGAATATGGCCATGAACAAAGAGTGGATGATGGCACCAAGGTTATCTAATGAAAATATTTTAACTGTACAGTTAAAATCATGTATCCAAGGGAATGGGTAGCCTTTATGATGGACATTGGTTTTGATATAACAATAACTTAGAAAAATCATGTTTATTGGCAATCATTGGCTTCTCTGTTGCTCCCAGGCTTTTCATTTAGTAAGTTGAGTGGACTAGTGCAAAACTTTGCAAGATCTGTTTTCAAATGCTTATGCATTCCAACCTGACTAGAAAGATTGATTAAAAAAACAAAGAACACAACCTAGAATTTGTATGATTGTGTAACCTCATCTGAACTTTGGCCCTCTGTTTATATTTATTACTTTCAGCAGGATTAGGGAGAAAATTCAGTGATGTGGTATCTCACCTTTTTTGAAGCATTGCACACTTTTTCAGAGACACCAAAAAGACTTTCTTGGTATTTTTCAATTGTTTTCGGCAGTTCACTTATTAGCTTTAAATTGTCTTTGCGATTATGTTATGTGCCATTAGCTTTAAATTAAAGTCCGTGGCATTTATAAATTTTGGGCTGAATTCCATCCTTTGAAAATTTATTCCGTCCTATTTTCTTTGTAGGTTGCAGCTCCAAGTAAGCCATACAAATGGCAAATGAGCCTGTACAAAGAGGAAGAGGTGACATGTGAACCCCGGGCAACCGATTTGAAAAACTGACTACACTGAGTGGTTACATTAAGTGGATTTATAAAAAAGAATGCAGCACTGGTTACATTAAGTGGATGAGAACGCACTATAGATGGTTTGGAAGGATGAGCTTCCCCCCTGTTTCTCTTTTTTTTAATTGCCATCTCATGTTGGGTGAAGAACCAGAATCCGTGCCATGATCCTGATATTTTGTGATTAGGGAAGAAATTCATTTCCCTTTATCAGTGCCATGATCTTGGTCTTCTAGTTATAATGGTTGGATCTTGGAGTCGGGCAAGTATCCTTGCTTTGACTTGGCTGGATCAGATGTTGGACATGATGGTTTGATATAGAAGTTCACCAAATTTATAATAATGCTTTCTTTGATCCATCAAAGTCTGCCAAGTCTGACTTACTAGGAAACTTTTCTTTATGTTGGATATGGACTAAATTTAGAATCCAACTTTTCTTACATAAGAAAATTCAGAATGTTATTAAGTTAGTTGTGTGAATCAGACGTGTGTTTGTACAGGTCCTTCAAGGATCACCACTTGCATCAATCCTAGCTTCTGTTGCTTCTTCTTCCATCTTTGATCTCATTGATGCTAAATTAGTGTAAGTTCCTTTCCTGATCTTTCTTCAACAAGTAGTTTTTTTTTATTGAGATCTCTTAATTCATTATTTTTGGAGTTTAGTTTGTTGTTTTACTGATATGTTTACTTTGGGTTCTATTACAGATGCAAGCAGTTTTCAGAAGCATGGTCGTTTCTTCTGTCACTGAAGTGTGGCCCACATCTTGGTGGTGTTATGGATTGCATATTTTTCCCTTGATAGAGGACAAACAGATGAAAATGATATTTTTTCTGCTCATAATTTTATGTTAGCATAAATGGACAGTTTGAAAGCACATGATAGATTTGTCTTGTAGGAGAGAGATGTTGTTGAGCTGTTGATCTCTGCGACTCTATGATGTATTCAAACTTTTTATTAGAATATTTTCAGTCTTTGGTGTCGTATAGTCGTATACATGATGTGGTTTCCTCCACTGCAATCAGATTTTCTTAAGTTGCATGCTGGTGAAACAATTTCTCCAGTAATGACATGTAGATAGGACAAAAGCTCGAGCAAATTAGTGATATCTGTGTTGATCGACTGAGCAGTAGAACCATTGAATTTACTTGCAATTTATTTACAATATTAGAGTTCCAATACTCAAATAATTGAATTCCCATTTAAAACTCTATCCATAGATTTTGACCAAACTTGTGTCTGATTCTCATTATTGAAAGGGTGTGTACACAAACATGCCCTTACACTTTGTAAACTAGTAGCCCAAACTAACCATAAGAAAAAAAGATGAAAAGTGTTGCAGCTTTTCTCATGTGATGTCTTGATGCTTGTATATTAGAAGATTATAGTATTTTTTGTTCGTTAGTTTACTTTATTGCAACCTTGATGTAGTGGTTTTGGCTTCTAGAAATGGCTTTCTGCATGCATGAGGCTTGGACTTGCACAGCTTTTTTCAGTACGAGTCTCACCTTTTTAGGTGATCATAAAGCGTGGGAACAATTTGAAGCAATCAGTGGGAAACCCAAGTGCCTATTGCGAGATCACACTTGGCAACACTCCACCCAGGCAAACTAAGGTAAGATGTATTAACAAACCATTATTTTGCTTAATTTAAGTACCATGAGAGAGTTAAAACTTTTCTGTCCTCTACTAAGTGTCTCCCATTCCATTGGGCTTGGGTGGCCTGAGATATGGAAAATAGCATGAGGTTCCCCTTTTGATCGGAAGGTGTAAAAAGGTTTCTATGTCCTTAAAAATAGATTTAATATGCATCAAGCACCTGTATATCAGCATAGAAATTAGATCTTTTGGTCTGAGACTTGATCTATTAGTAACTTTGATTCTTTATCATGGTTTACACCATTACCAATTCATTTGCTTCTCAGATTGTGTCAACTGGTCCTTCTCCTGAATGGGATGAGAGCTTTGCCTGGGCATTTGACAGCCCACCTAAAGGCCAGAAGCTTCATATATCTTGCAAGAACAAGAGCAAATTTGGAAAGGTAAGTAAAAAAAAAAAGAAAAGAATAAGAAGCTATATCTTCTCCGTACTTTCTGTTTTTGAGTTTAAGAAAAGTGAAGGGCTTTGGTTTCTTTTAGATGATGCGAAGTATTGGCCTTCTAGTCTGACTATGAAAGAAGCTTGGTTGGTGCCTATTAGCATAGTAGTACTTCAACCACCATAAGAGACTGACATCAGGGTTTGCATTTGAGAATATGAAAGAAGTTTGGTTGGTGCCTATTAGGATAGTAGTACTTCAACCACCATAAGAGACTCACATTGGGAATGAAGATTGAGAGAGAGAGATGCCCTGTGTCATTGTGTGTCTACAACTCTACCATAGGTGACCTGAAGTCCATGAGAAGTGCCCTTTTCATCTCAAAGTTCCTGCCTTTATATATTCTATTTTCACATGTTCTTTTGTAATTTTGGTTTTAAGCTGTAATTTTTTGGATTTCATAATTATTGGTAGACATTTCTGATTCGAAGGATAATGATTTTATCTGTGTTTCTTTTTTCTAACTCGCTGTTTTCTGTTTGATGTGCAGGCCTTTGGTGACTCTAGCTTATCCCTTGTAAGTGTATTCCTGGTTTTTCCTTCAGTTAGCTTGAGTTGTATTCATGTATTAGTATCCCCTTAAATAACCCAGTAAGATTCTAGAAATTTGTGAATGAGAATTTCTAGTCCACAATGTCTTTATCAGAACATCAAAAATCCCAATGTCCAAATGTCTAAAGCAACCTACATTGCCTAACCTTTAGATAAAAAACCTACATTGCTGCTAACAATCTTCCCTGTTCTTTCTCTCCTTTCATTTAGACTAGTAACTATTAGTGTCCATCTTAATATAATTGATTGGCAACTGCCTAGTTTGACATAAAATCATTTTGATCAGGTATCATAAGCATGTGTTCTATCCAACATTAAATCACAGGCATTAATATATACCTGTAGGTCATGCCACAAATATACATTGCATTCCTGGAGGATTTCAAATGTTTAAATGGTTTCATGACATATATCAATCAGCTGAAAGTGAAAAAGAAGTTGTCTCCACTTAGAATTGCTTAATAGGGATTATGTTAAACCCATTCTATTCAGTTGCATTAAATATTGGGTCTATGTTGCAAGTCTCTAATTCTTGGAAATTGGAAGAATCACTAAAGAAAACAAGTAACACAGATATACAAACTACAACTGATACAAGCTTATAACCATCCTATAGTTATAAAAATATACAAAATCAATGCAGACCAGCCATTCTCATTTGGGGTCTGTGTGAAAGTCACAACTCATAGGACTGAGATGCCATGGAGAATAGTTGCTCCTTGATGCAATTCCTGTAGAAATGTAAAATGCTCATATGTAAGGGCAATTTTCATCTGGTTCAGGTAAAGGTTCCTGGTAAATTAGTTTAACTCTGTTTTGAAGATCATGAAGTCTCTAGGATTGAATTTGGGGGGTAAATTTACTATCTTGTTAGCCAATCTGCAACATAGATGAAGTGTTCATGCTATGAAAAAGGGAGCACCCAGAGTAATTGCTTCCAGGTTCCTGTCAGCTTCCAACCTGTACAGTCTCCTCTAGTCCTTTTATGTAATGCCTTTTGTTTTAATAAATTTATCCTGTCAGCCATCAAATAATATATGGTGCATTACAATCATAGCGAATTTGGTTGGCTGTGCAGTGCAGTATTGAGCTGCGCGGCTTTGGTCTGCATCAGAAGTTCCGAGCTGCTTTGGTTGTGTTATGCTGCTGTGCTTTGGTGTGCCCAGCTGCAGTGCTGGTTGGGAGGAGCTTTGCTGGTGTTGCTCTTCTGAAGCGTTGTGTGGTTTTCGTGTGCGGAGTGTGGTTTCCTGTTGCATCTCTCTCTGTGCAGGCTATCTGTTTTTTAGTTTGCTAGTCTCTCCTTTTGCTGGTTGTGAAGTGTGTTGAGTGGATGTGGTGTGGCTGTGGAGTGGCAGTAAGTCATCAAGTTCTAAGCTGCAGTGTAGTGGCTTGTTAAGCTGCATTGTTCTTGTCCTGCTGCCTTGTTCTGGTGCTCTCAGCTGCAGTGCAGGGTGGTGTTTTTGGAATCCTCTCTGCGTTTTGAAGTGCATTTTCTTGCCCTCAGAGGTTTTCTGTTTCTTCTCTGGTTCCTGTTCTGCTCTCCAGTTTTCTTGAGTTGTTCTGTTGCTGCCGGTAGGGTGCTGAGTCTGTCCTCCTTGCGGTTCTTTTGTTTTTTTGTACCCTCTTGTTCTGTGTCCTTAATGTGAATGGTGATTAATTTCCAATTAATGAAATGGTTCTTATTGAATGTTGTAATCTATATTTTTTTTGCATCTTTTGTAAGGCAGGTTTAGTGATTTGAAAGTGTATCCATACTGCAGCATGTTATTAGTAATGTATATATTGCATTTTTATTTTAAAAATAAAAATGGATGGTATCTCGTTTTTACGGAAACTGTCACAACTGATGACTATTTGTGTCACTTTTGGTCCGAAAACAACATATTGATCACTGCTTTTGAAAAGGGAGACAACAAAGTTATCTTTCTTGTGACGCTTTTAAGTTATTTCAGTGTCACTTTTGGGTTTAAAGTGACACAAGTAACCATTTTTTTGTGTCACTTTGATAACAGAAACTGACACAACAAAGGTATTTCTTGAGACGCTTTTACGAACTTTTAGTGACGCCGGCAGATAAGACGCTTGCATAGTCATCAGAAAAGCGACACAAACCACTTTTTAAGACACTTTAAAAGTGACTCATTAAGACATTTTTTTTGTAGTGGGTGGAGACTCTAATTTACCATTTCAAAGTGGAAAAAAATGACTAGTGTGTGAAATATGGGCATCAAATAAGTGGAAGCCACCTGACAGATGGTTGTTTTGTGAGGGTTTTTTTTTCCTTTTATTGTTGTTGTGGGGATGGTGGGGGAGGAGGGAATGTTCACGAATTTGAAAGGTCTATGCATGGATAAGGGGTAGTCCAAACATCAGCCAAATGGGAGATCAGATGGTGGAGATATCAAGGCCTGAAGATCGAGAGTGGGAAAAGAAAAGACTCTTCAGACCAGATTATGTAAAATTGGGTCCGGTGAGAGTTCAAATGAGGAGAGGATGGTAAGTGTTACGGCGTTATGGAGTATACAAATGAGTCTCACCCTTATTTCACTGTCTATGCATGCATTCTAGGAATAAGATTTTTAAGTTCTTTTGATTCATTTTGAAATATAAATTATTTGTGGAGTGAAATGAAAACTCACTACTCACAACTTGTTCTGAAGCAAGGAGAAAAACCTGAGAACTGAAGATATATTGGAGCCTATTATACAGGCTTTGACTCCACAGGTTTTGGCTCAATTTTTTATTCAAATCTCAAACGGTGTGGATTATGTCACAGGTGGTGTTCAATTGTGCAATGACTCGTGGATTGAACAACATCAATGAACACTTAGAATAAAGACAGTTTGTTATTATGCTAAAAGCACACTTTTTCCACAGGAAATCTTTTTTTCATTTTACAGTCCTACACAAAAAAGTTTAAATTTTATTTGGCAACCATTTGTTATTATGTAGTTTTAAGGTTTTCTTAAAAAACTGACCCTTAGTGTGCTATCAGAGCCATTCAAACTTGGCATAGTCAAGTTGTAAAGATGCGTAATCTCAGACCCCCAGAGCCTCCGGACAATCTGGACTCTACCCAGAACCCAGTATATCAAATATCTTGGAACAACGTTCTAATATGTACATTGACAACCTTGATTGGCATATCCAAAACCTCAGGGGAATCACCCAAAATCCACCCTTACGATTTTCATTCCCAAATTTAATGTCATTCTAGATAAAGCCTTGCAAAGAAGAAGAACCCTCTTATTAGAGGATGTTCTCCATTATCACAAGATAAGACCAGAACTAGATCTTATCTTTTCAGAGCACAGAATCTCTCTCATCCAAGTCATGAGTAGAATAAAAAATGTAAGGACATATTTACAAGGTGTTAATGATATAGGAAGACAGTTCCTTGAAGATTATTACACTCTTTACAGTGAATTTTTAGAATTCATCCCTGAATACGAAGCTACCTTCCAGGAAGCATTCGTATATGCTTACCAAAGAAATTTGGACCCAATCTCAGTTGTGCCATACCTTATATATGGATAATCGTATTCCTCCTTTAGGAGACCATAGGCTTGTCCGACTTATGGAAGAACTCAGATTGGACTTTAGGAGACTTTTTGGAATAATTCCCCATAGAATCTGTGAACCTCAATATCTGTTTGATATCCAGAATATCATAGAAAGATTCCCTGTAAACCAGCAGACCTCAGAATACATGATGAATATTCTAGAAATCACTAGATCAGGAACAAATAACTATGACTTGGAAGAATTTATAAAAATTCACAACCCAGAACTCTATTCCATATACATAGATAATAGAAGGAAAATAACCAACACTATTTTCAGAATGAAAAATATGCGTGTATATGATAGATATTTCCTATGGAAACATTTTGAAAGAAGTTTTGGGAAAACCCCCCATGAGTACTCCCTGGAATTCTTAAATGAACTAAAAGAATTCCAAAATACTTACCAGGCAACCATATAACAAGGATTTGTAGAACTAGCCCAGATAGTTAAAACCAACTGCCTAGAAAATACCACTGTTCAAAATGACTGAACAAAGACCTTCTCTCATAACCCGTATACATACATGGATATACGGATATAACAGAGAAGATAACTATGTCCCTCTAAATGGAGAACATAGACCCAAATCTGAATGCTGGCATGAGAACATGGCTTGTTAGCATTCAGCACACATCTCAGAAAGGAATCCTGGACTAATCCACTTAGTTGCACTAGGAAACCACCTTAGTGATAGGATAAACTGGCTATTTGAGGCATTAGGCAAAGTTAGCCTAACTCAAATAGAAATATCCAACGAAATAAATCTAAAGCTAGATTTAATAGACAACACCTTAATTAAGGTAGATGAACAAATCCCAGTTAACTTTGGAGAAGCCGTCGCACAAACTTAGATGGAGACTCACATGAAACCAGAGAAACTCAAGACAGATTACTCCAACAAATGGAAGAAATGTCTAGAGAGATAAAAACTCTCTCTAATAAGCTAACAGCCATTGAAAAGGCTACATGCACAGATCTTAACACACCATAATGAATATAGTTCTTTATGAAAACCCTATTCCAGCACAGGAAGTAGCTATTACTTCATTAGAAGAATTCTTACAAAGAATTCAAAACATAATCATTAAAGGAGGATATGAATTCCTCATACAAAGAAGAGATTTAGAAAAACCTTTTGCTCTCCACCTTACCCAAGCCATAGGAAATTCGCAAAATTTTCTAACTTCAGGATTAATCCAGCTCAAAGAAGAATTAATATTATGTGGGAAAACCACTAAAAATAGCCAAGAAAACCTAAGAAAAGGATTAGAAAGGTTTTTTCAGGTTTTCACAGAATATCAACTTAACCTAAGCAAAGGCTTAACAACTCTAGCCTCACAAATTCAGATAACAAAAGGAATTGGCGACAGCCATAGCCAAAACATCACCAGTACTTATCTGAAAATCTCTGACACAGAGACAAAAATGAGTTATAACTTCTCCCAAATAAATAAAGAGGTAGAAGATATTAAAACTCATTTAAAAACTACAGAGCAAACTTATCCCTATCAAGGAATAAGAGATGCTATCAACACTGCTGAAAGAAGAATACACCAAATAGTAGAGAATGTTAAAGAAGAAATCTTGATGAGTATTGATAAAAACACAAAACTTATGGAAGATGCCTGCTCTGCCATTGTGAGAACCCGACCCCTAATCTCTTGGATTAGTGTTGTTTTAATTGTGGATTAGTTCTTTTAGTGGGATTAGTAGTTGTTGGGTGGAGTTTGTGAGCTAGAATGAGTTTTCTTCTAGTTTTGGGCTTTTGAGTGCTTTGGTAGCTTGTGGGGCCCTTTGGGGGTTTCCTTTTCGGCTTTGCATTTTCTTGTGAGATTTTCCCGATTGGTTTCGTATCGTGTTTTTGGCCCATTGCATTCATCTCGAGGAATCCTACAACTTTCATGTTGATCTCGTATCCATTAGAGAACCCGAAAACCGATTTCTTGGCCTTGAGGGCAAAACAGTCTTTTCACACCAAATCTGTACCAAAACTCATTATTCTCGAAACCCGCGAAACATACACTTTTTGGAAACTAGATATTTCGACGATCATTTCTTCCTTCTTCGTCGAATCCATCCGAGGTCCCGAATTAGATGATTTCAGCCACCCAAGTTCTTTAAGTTGTGGGACCCATTCTCACTTGTTTATAAAAGGAACCCATCTCCTTCTTTCTCATTCACTCTCCATTGCTCCAGCACAACTGAACCTAGGGTTCTTGTGGTTTTCTTCTTCTCCTTGCTTCTTCATCTCCAAGCTTCACCAATAGTTCACCAAACTCGAAATGGAGACCATCATCTTCTTCCTCATCTCACAAGCTTGCCATTGATACCATTTGTGAAGAGAGACCTCAATCCCAAGACCTTCATTGAGTTTGCTATTGCCATTAGAGGACCTTCAAGGTAGGTGATCATTTCCATCTCTTAGATTAGTGTTCCTCTAGCCATTGAGATTCTACATGTGCATTATTGGAAGCTCTTTCATTTTCAAGCTTGGTGTAACCCATTTTTGGGTTGTTTTGGGGATTTTTGATTGTAGCTTGGAAGTGAGCTTAAGAAGGGATTAGGAGCTTGGATTTGCTTGATTAGAGTCAAAGGCAAGTGGATGAATGGATGGTTTTAATGTTATCAAAGTTTTATGAGAAAACCCTAAGTTTTATTACTTGTTCTTGATCATTGAATACATGTTTGCACATATGCTTCTTGCCTTATATATATTGATTTCGAAATTTGCACATCAATGGTTGTTTCTCTCTTGTTAATTCTTGGAAAGGTATGCTTTCATTTTGTCAAAGTTGCTCATATGGTCTTGAAAAGAATGGGGTTGGTTTCTCCACCCATGTTTATGTTTACTAGCTTGTATGGATTGAAATAGAAGTTCATTTAAAGAGTTTGGCCAACTAATCTATTGTTTTGGAAATGGGATCAATGGTTTTTAATTACCCCTTGATTATGGCAAATGGAGATTCTCCCCTTTGGTTTGGTTTTAAATGAGAAGAAAGGAGATGTTTAGTTAATTGTTTTCATTGGAGCTTTCATGAGGAATGGGGTGAGCTAAGTCATTCAATGTTTTATAAACATTGGTAGAGTATTTATTATCCTTGTGATAGCCTATATGAATATTGTGAAATGGTTTCCTTCCCCTTTTTCTTTGCATTGGACTTGACATGGAAGTAGTGATGGATAGAACTCAAAAATGGGGATTTGGGGAAGTATAAAGAAATGCATTGGAGGAGCTATTAGCTCAATGTTATTGTAAGGACTTGTGGATGTGAGGAAGAGGGTTTTGAGGAGGAAAATGGCTCAAAACTGAACACAGTGAGCATTTTCGTAACTGGCGGTCAGCTCACGGTTAGCCAGCGGCTAACCGCCGAATGCATCGGCGGCTAACCGCCAGCTAACCGCGCACCGCGGTGACTTTTCCAGAGAGCATCATTTTCCACCTGAAAACGCGGTCAGCCACACGGTTAGCCAGCGGCTAACCGCCGAACCCATCGGCGGCTAACCGCCAGCCAACCGCACAATCACGGTTCCTTTTCCCGAGAGCATCAGAATTCTCACCTGAAATTCGGTCAGCTCCACGGTTACCCAGCGGCTAACCGCCGAATGCATCGGCGGCTAACCGCCAGCTAACCGCCAGGTAACCGAAATTTCCCAGATTTCGAAAAGCTCCCCGCTCGAACGAACTCTCCGGTTCGTTCGAGCGTTGAGCTTTGTCGATCAAAGGAGATTCACTAAGCATGGTATGAGGCCATTCGAGAAAGAAACCATATCACAAGGATGTCATTCGAAGTTTTGAAAAGTGTAAAAGTGCATAAGGAGCCCGGAATGTCTTCAAACTCAAGGAGTACCAAGTCATTTCAATAATCGACATACGGGACCCCTATTCACTTATATAGATCTTGAAATCAATATTTTTCCCGAAATGGTATAGTGCATTATATTTCCTCATTTCCCGAGATTTGCATCACATGATATGAAATGAAAGTGTGCCCTTGAGCACCCCGTTTTACCCGTTTATTTGTTGTACTTGATTTACTTGTTTCCCCGAAAGCATTGGAGTTACTTTAGTAAAAGTTATTGTCCCGAAATGTATTGCCCGATATGATATGACAGTGTGCCCTTGAGCACCCCCGTTTACCCGTTTATTTACGTGCCCTTGAGCACCCCCGTTTACCCGTTTATTTACTGTACTTGATTACTCGCATATGTCTCGATTGGTTTTGACCTATGAGTCGGCATCACTAAGCTTGGATACCTTGTCAGTCTGATCCACTGACTTGGAAATCCCTCTCCCGTCCCGCCAGCTGCAGTTTGGATCCCGATACCCGGTTATTGCCGTGGTCCCGTCCCGATACCCGGTTCGCTACCGTGGTCCCGTTCCCGTATATTTATTACTGTATATGATTTACGTTGAGTCTCCTCACCTTGTGTGACTGAGACCAACGTCCCGCTCTTGTCACTTCGGTGATAGAGGACTTAGCTTCTTGTGATTGCCATCTTGCCAGTTCCCGATTCCTTGGACACCCGACATGGTTTATATTGCTTACTTGTTTTCAGTTAAATGATTCATTTCTTTTATGAAAGTTGTTATTTAGATAAGTGTTAATGCCCTCCATTGTAAATTCAGTCACTATTATATTGTTTTATGTTCTTTGCACACGTACATGTTTTACATGAATGTCGGTTGGGTGAATACCCGTGCTTTTACATATGTTTCTAACGATCGATGGCTTTTGCTAGATTTATATGATTTCACATGTCTTAAACGAAAACCCGAATTGTTAAATATCCGTGCTTTGTTTTAAATGACATTTGACTTGTGAGATTCCTATTCTTATACCTATTCTACATGACACCCGATTTGTTTAAATATCCATATCTTGGAATAGGTTTAAACGAACATTAGTCTTGTCAGATTTCTTGGGTTACACTTGTTTTAAATGAACACCCGGTTTGTTAAATATCCGTATTTTCACATATGTTTCAAAGGGACATTGGTTTTTGCTAGACTGCTATGAATACCTGGTTTGTTGTACACTTGTGTTTTTACTTAAGTTTCAAATGAACGTTGTTTTGCCATACCGCTATATTTATACATGTTTTAGACGAATACCCGATTGTCAAATATCTATGATTATAGATGATGGAAATGAATACATGTTTTATTAGATGTTCATGTTTTACCGTGCTTGAAATGAATACAAGTTTTCCCCGAGATTCCCGACTTTGCACCCGTTTTATTATATGCAGTACTTGATCGATTAGCATGATTTATTATATGTTTTACTCTTTAGTATATTTGTGATCTTTTCATCCACCTGCCAGGCCGTCGTGTCTGACCCACTACTTTTGGTACTCAGGTTCAGATTTATTCGCCCCGAGTTGAGTGTTTTGTTGGCTTTGGAGCCATGCCTTGCAGGTTGTTTTGTCGGCTATGTCATGTAGACATTGAGCTTGACATCGGAGCTACGTCACATTTGGGTAGTGGTTTATAGCTTCTTGTTGTATGGCTTTTGTTAGCCTTTTTCGTGGGATTCTTAATTAATGTACATTGATAATTGTAACTTGAATATATTTGGGAATGTAATATCCTGTTACCGTCAGCTCTGTAAATTATTGTGATGGTTACTCCAGTCTGATATGATTCTTGATATAATAGCTATGGGCTAAAGGTTGAGTGCCACACGGAATCCGATGGCCACGGACTTCGGGTCGCAACGCCACAAATGCTTCCGCAAAATATTCAGAATGTGTTGTCTTCACACACGCGGATCTTGGGAGAAAAATACATTTATCCTTAATCCCATCTCCCGCCCCCGAGGTTCTGTTTCGGGGGCGTGACAGCCATAATATTAGTTATCAAACCATTAAAAGACACAACTGATAATAAGAGAAGAGAAAACTAGAGTAACTCGGATATGCAAGTTACTATGGTAAAGGAAATATATGGAAAAATTGCTAACATACATAGCAATCTGGTCAGAGTAAAAAAGACTACTAAAACCCAAGGAGAGAAAATTGACATCCTTATTGAAAGAACAAAAAAGAATGAAAAAACTCTCTCAGATCTTTCCCAACCCTCTGAAAGACAGCTAAAAGCACAGCTCACCCAATTAAAACCTCCTAACCCACCATTAGGAAAATTAAGTTTAAATATGATACACAACAAAAAATTTGGGAAAAACCTTAAGAACAAATGTCTTGAAGGGAAACCCCAAATGAACTGGAACGAGTTTGGTGACAATGAATGGCAAATAGAGGAAAAGGCTATGAAGAACCAAACATTACCTCCAGTAAGATATGAAGATCTTTTCCTAAAAGGAGAAGATCCTAAAGGAAAAGACTATGAAATAACCAAATGGGGAGACTTGGTCACAGTTGACAAAATATGCCAAAAATTTGACGTTTTCAATCCTACATGGATAAACATGAGGGAAAGAAAAGGATATGAATTCCTTTCACATGGTTTATTCCAATGTCTAATACAAGGACTACATAGCCCTGACCCTGACGTTAAACTATGTGCCATCCTTGTAGATGAAAGAATTCAAGAAAAGCATAATTGGAATAGGACAACTGGAATTCCAACAAAATGTTGCCTAATTCAGTGTGATCCCAGGATTTGTCTTGCCACTAAAGTCAGCCAAATACATAAAAATAATAAAAGGAACTCAGGGATACGAGAAATACATAATTTCTGAAGGTATATTATCTGTTCAACACCCAAGCCGAGTAATGTTTACACATTATGCTCAAGATGGATTACTAAACCATATCCATAGAGGAAGAATGAATGAAGAAATTCTAGTAAGAACTTCCAGAGGTATGGCAGATTACACTTTTCGAAAAATACCAACCCAAGGTATGCTCGCAGATGCTAATCTGAAAATGTGGGACTTTCCACAAATTCAACCGGCAAAAAAAAAAAAAAAAAAAAAACGATCTCATAAGATTTCATACACCAAGACGAAAATAATGTCTATCAAATTTGGACAGCCCAGCCTAGTTTACCATGAATCTAACCAGGAATTGGAAGATGACTTTAGAACACCTAACTGTATTTTCAGAAATCCTGAAATAGCCCGAAAAAGCTATTCAGCTCCATCCAAAGCTGCCCAGCAAGGTAGCAAGAAGCCAGTTATAAAATTTCAAAGGTCTGCTTCCACTTCTAGCTTTAATTCTAGTACCACAAATTGCAAGGATTGTAATATAATGGTAGGTTAGCTGTTTGCAAGATAACAATTTAAAGTGGAAACCACAGAAAAATAGTTATCAGGTCCAATAAGACTCCCAAATCTTCTATCCAAAATGCACAATGGATGGATAATCATCCATTCTACTGGAAATCAAACTAATTGCAGTTTCAGCTAGCCTACCCGAAATCACAAGTTGTTTGAGTATTAGGAAATGTGACATGCTCCAATAGGAAAAACCCGGCAGCTTCCACATCCATCAGAATTCATGCCGATAAATGCTCCATTGAGCAGACTGTCACCGCTGGCGGGAGTTAAAATGACATTTTCATGAACATCAGACAAAATTTCGCTCCCCGAAAACCACCAAATTCCCATAAGCAATAGTAATCCCGGCCCCAACAGTCATCTTGGAATAAAACTAATTCACAATAAGACCCAAATGAGAGGCTAATCAAAAGCCCTGATAGAACATAACAACAACTTTGGAAACAGAAATTCAATGCCTTGATAAAAACTCAGAAACTCTACCAAATAGCCAAAGTAGGAAAAAAAAAAGGAAGTAGAATCAACGCATCAAAAGAACACACAAATTTCAAGAAACAAATCCAAATGGAATTCAGAGAAGATAAACAAAAGGGAATTCACTGACATGAATGCAATTACCCATCAAAGAAAGAGGCCTTTTATAGAGATATGAGTTTGCAGTCTCATGGAACCTTCATCAATGTTGAAGTCTTGTTCGTTTGTTTGTTATGGGGTTAGATTTAGATTTACACACATTTAGATGTATTTAATCTTTTACGATCAATCAAAGTGCCCAAACAAACAAACACGTCTTATCCCACCTGTACTTCCACATTCATACCAGTTGATTCTAAAATGCACAAAACAGATTACCCTAATCCCTATCATCCAATTAATAGCATTTTTTTTTTTTTGGGTGAGTGGCTGGCTGGATTAATTAAGTTTCTATATATGCATTGAAATCAAAGGTGATTTCCACAAGTACATCTGATTCATATACCTTCAAATATAATTCTTGAAATGGTTCCCGTCAAAATGCATTAAAAGATAGATAGATAGATGGGTTTCTTGAAAGGACTGAAATCCCTCATTTCAGACCCAGAAGGAAGTAATCCCTTCCAACTGAGCAGAAGGGCCCTTCCCACCACTGCAATTCCTATGTAAGGCTATAGCAAACGAACGTCATTAAACCACCAAGAACTCATGCCTCACATGGACAGAACCAAAATTTCCAATCATCAGATGCATATTTTGTTGTTAAATCAGAAATACAAAGCCAAACAAACCCTAGATTTCCCAAAAACCTAAGATTCAATCCTCGCCAACTTATCAAACTACTGAACAAAACACAATGAAGAAAGAAATCAAGAAAGAATTTATCAAAAGAAACCCTAAATATTGGAGAAAGAAAAGATCAGAAACCCCAAATACCTGGATTCTTTTGGCTTTGGCATTGCTCTCGACTTCGATTAGGGTTTTGCAATACGAGAAGATGCATTTGCCGATCTATGTAATTCTTCCAGCACTGCAGCAATAACCATTTCTTCAATCAGAAGATCCAAGAAAGAGAAGTTCGATTTGCTTTTGCTTGTCATCTTCGTTTTCCTTGATTTCGTCTTCTCTCTTTAGATAGAAAGAGGAGTATGTGAGGAAATAAGGAGTGCTGGAGAAGCAAACGTTGGCCGGGAGCGGAAACTTGCCGTTGTACGCGGCGAAACTTGCTAAATAAGTACGTGGGATTCACAACTGGCACTTTCTAATTAATTTAAAAAGGTAAGGATGATATTTGCACGGTGGCCCACCAAATTTCGATCGTTCCCTTGGATTTCCGAATTTGACGGCCATGATTGAGTGACCTGTAGGACCCATTGTCGATGGTGCCAAATGAAATTAGGAGATGACATGGTATCACTGCTTGTGTGGTGTTAATCTCGGTTTCCATCTTAGATCAATCATATAATGGGACCATTTACGTTTAAATTAAAAGTTAAGGACCTAGATTTGGAAGGCAGGGGTTCATCTTGAAGGATTTGGATTATCTTTTTACCGCATTTGTTTGTTAATCAATGGAGTCATTGAATGGTTATTTCAAAGGATAATAAAATAAAAGGAGTCAAATCGAAAGGTACCATATTTTAAAAATAACCTTTACTTTTTACCAAAAAGTGTCAAAAATTACTTTTCATGCCACTAAATGACAAAAAACCAACTTATCTTTAAAAAAAATTAAAAAGTTACATTCTCATCTCACTCAATTACAAAAAATATTACTTTTTTATTTGACCCCTATTCTTTGTTGTCATTAAATTTGACACTTTACCCCCACTTCATTTTAATAATAAAATTACCAAAATGACCCAAAAAATGGAGTTTAATATGCAGTTTCTATTTAATAGCTACGATAGAGGATTTGGATTCGTTGTTGCTTAGACATCAACCATTAAATGGTCATCGTCAAAGACAAATGGACGATAGTAAAAAAGGTGTATAAAAGTAAATGTGGGTTATCTTTCTTCTCCAAAGACGCCCAACGCATGAAGAGCTTACCAAGGGAAATTCTAATTTTTCTCATTTTCCTCCGTTTGTGACCTTTTTTTCAATACATTTTTACCGTGTCCAAGAATTTGGAATTCTAAATCCTCTTATGTTTGGTAACTTCGATCACTAGTAAAGTGAAGTAAGGTGAATGGTTAAATTAAGAGACAAGAGAAGAATATGGGTCAAATCAAAAGGTATCAAAATTAACAAATCACCACTTCTTCTTCTTTTTAATTGTAAAAGATATTTCCTCTTCCTTTTTTTTAAGTCTAAAAGTTATTTTCTCATGCCATTAAATGACACCAAATGCTCTTTCTTCACCAAAAAAAATAAAAATATACATTCATGTGCCATTAGCATTATTTGATTTGGCCCCTTTTCTTTTATTTTATCTTGATTTGACATTTTCTCTTCACTTCACTCTAAGAGCAAATTACCCAAATAAGCCAAAGTATAGAGTAGTTTCATGTGGCAAAGCATATGCCTGTTTTTTTTTTCTCTTGATTTGACATTTTCTCTTCACTTCACTCTACATGTAAATTACCCAAACAAGCCAAAGCATAGAGTAATTTCGTGTGGCAGAGCAGATGCTGTGTTTTTTTTTTTCCTCTTAATTTGACATTTTTCCCTCACTTCACTCTATAGGTAAACTACACAAACAAGCTAAAGCACGGAGTAATTTTATGTGGTAGAGCAGACATTGTGCTTTTTTTTTCTCTTAATTTGACATCCTCTCCTTACTTCACTCTACAAGTAAATTACCCAAACAAGCCAAAGCATAGAGTAATTTCATGTGGCAAAACAAACGCTTGCGTTTTTTGAAAATGAAGAAATTTTAAAATGATTCCGAGTGTTTGTCCTAATGTCAAAAAAGTGTTTCATAAATTAGTAATATTAAAATCGTCTCTAATTTTGTGGTTGCCATTATCACTAAAAAAATAGAGTATAGACGAAGTCTAAGGATTTAGTTTTTTTGCATCCACTGCTTTTTCAACTATTTGATGCAATGCTTTATCGTTAGGAAAGACCTAGGAAAAACCATTTTTCGAAGAAGAGAGGCCATCCAAATTGCTTTTTCATTGACTTTCTTTTCACATGTTACACAAATGTATCCTAAAGGTGCATTTGTACAACGAGAGGATTCCACAATAGAGAAAAAATATATTTATTTCCATGCAACTCATTATTCTATGATTCTGTGTCATTTTATTTTATTTTTTGAAAAAATGAGTGATTCTCCTTAATAAAAACCATTTCAATTTCCTATAAGCAAGATAGAAATGTAGGGTTCCTTTATCCTAAAAATGCAAATCTCTATTCATGAAATCTGTGTATGATACAAACCATTTCAAGCTGTCAGCATTAAGAAGTAGAGAAACGAACATATCACAGTTGATGAGGATGTCTCATCAGCATATCATTTTATTTTACTCTTTATTTCTATTTTAGTTTTTCATCAAACTACTTTCTTTCATTGCCAAGCATCCAAGTGGGTCGTATTTAGTAAAATTATGTCGAGTGCTAAAGTATAGAAAAGGGGCCAAGCATAAACTTTGATGAGAAAAGAGCCGACCATAAACCTTTTATTTGAATTACCAAAGGAAAAATTCAATTGTTTGTTGTCAGCTAATGATGGTTGGTTATCGAGAACCTTTTGTGATTAGTGTGGTTTTTAATCTTTCAAGCATCAACTGTGGGTCTCATTACAAGTATTGACTAAGAACAAATCTAAAAGACAATAAAAGTTGTATAAACATGCACTTATCAAAGAAGAAGAATAAATAAGTCCTTTAAAATTAATTTAAAAGGGTATTATTGTTAAAATCAAGGAAGATTCTTGCTTAGTAAGAAGACTTTAGTAAACCATCAACACATTTTTTCTACTATGCTGCACTACAAGTAAGGGAGTCATACTTAAGGACCCGGGATCGATTCGTGGGCATGTATGCGAAACATTAAATATACAACACTATTCAACTGTGACAGTCAGATGTAAACTATCAACATTGATTTTGATGTCAGAGTCAGGATCTTAGATGTTTTTTGAACCCTAGACAAACACTTGAGCAGAGGTCCATGGCTTGTGAATTCATTTGTAAAACTAAATATAAATTAAAACATTGACTCAAGAATATATTACGTTTGCATGCGTTGCAATACATTGATCAAGTTCTTACATCTCACATAATTGTTTGACCTAGTATAATTTTTAGAAGAAACAAAATGAAAAAAAAAAAAAAAAACAATGGTTCAGTCTCATCTAGATATGATTGTTATATATATATAATATCAATATTATTGTTCACATTTACTTCCTTTACACATCGATGAACAGGGATCGGTCTTGAGTTGTGGTTTGGTTGAGCATGTCACTCCAAACCTGCTATTTGGTATGGTTGAACAATCAACTTAATTAATGATCATTTAGCTACACTCTTAAGTGGGCCACACACAATCCTTTTAAAAATAAAGAATTAGGTGGCCAAGATATTCCTATCCATATATACTTTATAGGGCATGATGCCCACAAGGCTTGGATGAACCTAACATCAGATGGCCGACCCCAATATTGGGAGATTATGATGATGACGACGACGATGACTTCTTTAGTGCATGATGCATCATCCAAAAGATTTGAGACATAGGATGTACTTTAGGCAGACTAACTGAAAAAATCATGCTTACAAAAAAAACTGAATAAATCACTTAATACTCCAATCAACAAAAATTATATCTAGTAAAAGTTCCATATTTTTTTCTAATAAACTTTACAATACAAGGAAGATTAAATGGGATATGGTTAAGATGATTATGAGGAGGATGACGAAGATGGATAATAATAATTTGTTGGTTCTCAATCAAGCATCTCCATGAGTTCCGCAAAGTCAGCAATGCCTGCGTCACTTGGAGGAGCAATGTCACAACCCATATCTGAAGCATTAGGTATAAGTTCTTTCGGAAGATTATCAAATGAGTTTGTTGGTTCTCGATCTAGCATCTCAATGAGTTCTGCAAAGTCGGCAAGGTCGGCGTCACTCAGAGGAGCAATGTCATAACTCGTAGTTGAAGCATTAGGTATAAGTTCTTTTGCAAGGTCGATGTCACTCAGAGGAGCAATGTCGCAGCCCATATTTCAAGCATTAGGTATAAGTTCTCTTGCAAGGTCGATGTCACTCAGAGGAGCAGTGTCACAACCCATATATGAAGCAATAGGTATATGTTCTTCCAGAAGATTATCAAACAAGGGGCCAATAGATTGATCATTTTCTTGGTTTCCATTGAGCGGTATTTGTTGTAAAAATAATCTCTCTGTTACTGCCTTTTGTGTTTAATCCTTCGTAAAGTACAATGGATTGGTTGTAAGGTATGCGTTCTTCCGGAAGATTATCAAATAAGGGGGCCTTAGATAGGTCATTTTCTTGGTATCCATTGAGGGGTCCTTGTTGCAAAACAATCTCTCTCTTCTGACCTGTTGTGTCTAATCTTTCAAAGAGTACAATGGCCTTCCTCTTCCTACTCTCCCTTTCACTGGCACTCAAGTTCCCATAAATGCTGCAAAAAACCCATTTGTCCAACTGGAGATTGTGATTTAAGAGGAAACCATTAGGCAAATATAAAAAAAAGGCAAGAATACATATTTAATTAAATAATGCATGCATTCTTCGAACCATTTAGGGTCTTACCCGATACATAGTGCTAGTGGGTGGTGTTGTGTATGTGGAATTTTACTAATGATCAACCCATAAGGGGGATTGGCAGGTTCCTCATAAAGAAGACGAAGAAGAAGAAGAAAAAGAATGCATCCATTCACGTAAACTCATAGTGAATTATTATAGAGTGATGGAATGGTGTAATGTTTATATACCTTCATTGGGTCAATGGGAAATTGTGTATGGTTGACACTTTGATGTTCACTCAATTTGTACTCGTGCATGATCCAATTGGCCTTCTTTTCACGTGGATGTTCTCCATAGTAGAAAACAAGGGATTTCGTAGTGCCAATCACGTTGTTTCCATCTTTAATTTCAGTTTCTCCTGTGCTGGCCTTCCAATACCGGTTTTTGGTGGATCAACTTGGTTTAGGGTTTTGGGTTTTGGTTTTGGGGTTTGGGGTTTTGGGGGTTTGGGGTTTAGGGTTTTAGGGTTTAGGGTTTAGGGTTTGGGGTTTTGGGGGTTTAGGGTTTAGGGTTTGGGTTTTAGGGTTTGGGGTTTGGGGTTTGGGGTTTGGGGTTTGGGGGCTAGGGGTTTAGGGGCTAGGGGTTTGGGGTTTGGGGTTTGGGGTTTGGGATTTGGGGTTTTGGATTTAGGGTTTAGGGTCTTAGGTTTTCGGGTTTAGGGTTTGGGGTTTGGGGTTTAGGGTTTCAGGTTTCGGGTTTTGGCATTTAGGGGTTTCGAGTTTAGTGTTTAGGGGTTTAGGGTTTAGGGCTTAGGTTTTAGGGGAGTACTTTGGGTTTAGAGGAGTATTTAGGGTTTGGGGTTTATGGTTCAGGCTTTAGCGTTTAGGGTTTGGGGTTTAGGGTTTATTATTTAGGGTTTGGGGTTTGGAGTTTGGGGTTTATTGTTTAGGGTTTAGGGTTTAGGGTTTATGGTTTGGGGTTTCAGGGTTTGAGGTTTAGGGTTCAGGGTTCAGGGTTTAGGGTTTATTAGGGTTTAGGGTAGGGGGTTTACGGTTTACGGTTTAGGGTTTCGGGTTTAGGGGAGTATGGGCACTCTTCTGTACCGTCTCACCACGATTCGTGTGGTCTGAACTCCGAGGTTTGTCCTTGCGGTGCTTAGAAAAGCAGACCAGGATAGTGGGTTCAACACCCTAGATTGGAAGAACCAGGCGAGGTTCAGGAGGAGGATGGAAAGTATAACTAGTCATGCCTTGAAAAAAAATCCATTCCAAGAGTGGAGTCTGCACTATTTATGTGTTTTATTTCTAAAAAACTTATTTTAAGCAACTAATTGCCAATTCGTAATAGCAAGTGTGGAGTTTTCCTTCTGATTGGAAATTCGAGGTTATTTGCACCAATGCCTGCAAGTTCCTCTTTGAGAGTAGCCATGTAGGCTTCTGGGATAACTCCTTTTTTAACAATGGAGACACTAGAGCCTGTGTCAAGTAACGCTTCTATTTCTCTGTCACCTAAATTTGCGATAGCAAGTTTAGTATGGAGAAGATCTCCGCGGTGGTGAGTATTTACCTTTATGGAATTGTTGATTTTGATGCCTTTGCCTTTACCAACATATTCGTTGTCTATGCCAAGGTCTTCATATTCTTCTTCTAATAGAAGAGGAGTTGAAGGTTTCACCTTTTCTTTTACTAAGAGTTGAAGAAATCTTTATTCTTCAACTTCACTCCAGAAGTCTCCTAACATCTTTAGGATTTGGTTTCTAGCTTTCATTCCTCTATTTTCATCAATGACTTTGAGAAAACAAGTTTTATGGAAGTGGAGATTATACCTTTTACAGACGAAAATGATATCTTCTTCCTTCTGAGCTGTAGCTGTGGAATATCCACAATCTTCACATATATGGACTTCTGTTGAAGTTAGTACTTCAAATTCAATCGGAATTTCATTTGGAAGAGGTTCTTTCCTCCATTTCCATTCCTTAATAGTCCATTTCTGAGTTTTCCATTTAGCTCTTTGGTTTTCAAAGAGATTATATGGATCTCTGTTTTCAGAAGGTCCTTCTTCTATTCCTTCAATACGGACTGTATTGAGTCTTATATTTTCATAGGAATCTTCAGAAGAGGAATCTGACTTTGAGTTGGGTGATGATAGAATTTCTTCTCCATCACCATCACTGCTATCGGTTACTACATATAGGACTGATTCTTCGTCTATGTCTCTTAATTCAGAGGCATACGAGATATCTCCTAGTGGACGAGTTTTGTCTCGTGAGGGTTTTCAGCGAATAAATCCCACAAAATTCTTTTTATTTTGAAAAGAAAATATTTTTGGTGTCCAACAGTCTCTAGTAAGAATACTAGCCAACTCTTGAAGATATGACAGTCAATACGTAAGTCCAACTGTGTATGTGTGTGTATTTAGCTAATAATCATGCAATCTTCAAGTCGAATCTCACACAACTTTAATCCCCTTCGGAATACATTTCGCCTTGACTACAGCCTTACAGGTCATACTCTCAATAATGAAAGCACACAAATTTTACTGACTAACTCTCAGTATGTGAGTATGAACAAGGCTAAGAACTCACATAATTGATGAAGAACGGAGTTTATGTATAGAAGGATTGATCTCATAGAACAAGATATAACCAATAGAAGGTGGAAATGCTCACTCAACTTCTCACTCATTCAACACCTAACCTTTCTTAGGATCCAATAGATCTTTCATATGTTGTAATGGGGTTAGGGTTTAATAGGTAGGATAAGGGTTAAATATGGCTAAAGTTTTTTGAGAAGGTAAGGGTCTTCAAGTCTTCATAGGAAGGTCTTCAACTGTCTTCACTTATCCCTTTTGCTTTGTGTTCTTTATTCCACTCTATCTCTTTTTGGTGCTTGATTTTCTTTGGTTCCCAAATCTTTTCCTTTGGTTCTCATTTTTATTTTTTTCTCTCTCCTTTTTTTTTCTTTTTTCTTTTTTACTTTTTTCTTTGGTTTCAACTCTCAAATTCCTTTGTCATCCCTTTGTAGAACATCTCTTTTTTTTTTTTTATAGCCCATGTGAAGTCTTCAAAGCTAATGCTCAAATCCTTCGTCTCATCGTGTAGCATTACCCTTCTAAAAAACAATAGGTCAAAAAGGATGATATATATGTGGGTGATGAGGCTTGGGTCAATGAAGGAAGGTTTCTTGTAAGATAGACTCAAGAAGGCTACTAAGGATATAAAATGTGGATTCAAAATTTTGGCCATGGTTTCTTTTTGGAATGCCTATCATCTTCCCCTAAGTTCAGCAAAATGCATCATAAGCTACAAGTCAAGGTTTCTTCGCATTTTGATGTCACCTCTATGGTTAGAACAAGGAATAACACTTATGAGATCGGAAATGCTGGACTAAGAAGCTCTAGGAGTAGCTCTTCATTCTACTCAGGAATAGCACATAAGAGTCATCACTCAAACGGATATAGATAGGCTCAATTGGTCAATGGGTTCTAGTCTCCACTAATGATTCTTTCGGGTATCTCAGAAGTGATTTGCTCTTCTCTTGGACTACACTCATGTGGCTAAATGTGTAAAAAGTTTCTAGGACTTGTATCTATGACAACTCTTCAAGCTAAAATCCATGGACAATTTTTAAAAACTTTTCAGATTTTTAGTGATTTGGAATTTTTAAAATTTTTAGGGTTTTTGGTATAAATGGAAAACAAGACTTATGTACATGCAAAATGCAATGCATGAAATGCAGTGCCTCACCCCCAAACCTATTCTAAACATTGTCCTCAATGTTTTTGCAGAATAGAAATAAAATAGGACAAGGAAGATAAATTAAAATTTCTCACCATGGGGTGCCGACACACGGGTATATTGGGTTGCCTCCCAACAAGCGCTAAGTTTAACGTCTTCAGCCAGACGCAATTAACATGGTATGAGGCCAATCTATCCTGGGTCCACAAGAAGGACCTTCTCAGCAACATTATCAAGATCCACAAACTCAAGATACTCTTTTAATCTGTGCCCGTTTACTTGAAATGTGCTACCATCTCTGGAATTCAAAAGTTCAACTGCACCATGGGATCGGACTGAAGGCTCACATGATGGTTTTGCACCTTCTTCCATATGAATCTGGTGCATAACTATAGATGGATTGATTCCTTTAGTGCCCGAGATGGTCCATCCTTGGGCACTCTGATAGTCTTTTAGCACATCTAGTAATTTCTTTTCCTCCTCTTTCTAAAGGTCTGAGGCAATAATTACTGGGTTACTAGCAGAGGGCCCCAAGTAGGCATACTTAAAATTCTCGAGTAATAGTTTCAATTCTGACTTGGGTGGCTCAACACTAACTGATTCTTTTTCGACCTTAGATTCAGAGGTGAATGTAAAGATAGGCTCAATTTTCTGCTTCCATTGGCCAACATCCATCTGCTGGGCCGAATCCAATAATGCATTAACTTCGCATATGGACCCGTCGATGTCTATGTTGGCATTGAAGTGAGCCAGACATTCCTCCAGCGGATCTGTGTAACATGATGATTGAACTATTTGATCAACTAATGTGTCAATCATGTTTACTTCCTCATCATCATCTAGGTCTGATGTTTGGAGTCCGTTACGAAAAACATTCAACTCCAACTTCATGTTCCCGAAACTAAGTGTCACAACCCCATTCCTGCATCTAATCACTGCATCTGATGTTGTAAGGAACGGTCGACCAAGAATGACAGGAATATGTCGGTCGGGGGCTGCCACTGGTTCGGTATCTAGAACCACAAAATCAACTGGAAAATAAAAATCCTTAACTTTTACGATCACATCTTCAACCACACCTTTTTGATACTTGACTGACCTATCAGCAAGACAAAGGGTAATATCAGTCTTCTTCAGCTCTCCCAGGCCTAACTGCGTGTACACGGAGTATGGTAGTAAATTCACGCTTGCCCCGAGATCAAGGAGACACCTCTCCATGACGGAGTCTCCTATCTGAATGGTAATGGTAGGGCAGCCAGGGTCTTTGTATTTGGGTGCAATGGTCTGTTGGATCAACCCTGATGCTTGGGCTGCCATCACAGCAGTTCTGGGTACTGATGTTTTCCGCTTGACAGTGGTCAGGTCTTTCAAGAACTTGGAGTAGGAAGGAATTTGCTTTATGGCATCAAGGAGGGGTATGTTTATTTGGACATTTTTGAAAACTTCTAAGATTCCCTCAAAGTGATCCTTCTTCCTAGTATCTTTTAATCGGTGTGGGAATAGTGCTCTAGGTACCCCTTCTGAGGATGATGGGTCAACTACAATGGGCTTCTGAATCTGCTCTCTCTTTGGGTCTCCTCTTGGTATGGATTCTCCTCTCTCTTTCACTTTTTCTCTTTCTGCATTCTCTTTCAAATCTTTCTTCACGTTCTCTCTCTCTCGGGTTGGACAACTTTCTTCGAACTCTCTGGTTTTCCTAAAAAAATCCTCTCTCTTTGATCCTCTTCAGGCATCTCAACTCTATTGTCTACAATCTTTCCTGATCTCAATGTATGGATCGCCTGCACATGCTCATTACTCTCTACCAAACATTGGCCTCTGGGCTGATTGGGCTGCCCTTTTGGATTAGGAATGGTTTGGCTCGGGAATTGACCCTTTTCTCTCTTGGACAACTGTAAGGTGAGCTGACCTAATTGGGCCTCTAGTTTTGCAATGGACTGGTTCTGGGCCTGGTTAGTCTGCTCTTGGATTTGAATGAATTTGGTCAACAGGTTCTCCAGATGAGAGGATTGTTGAGGGGCTTGTGCTAGTGTAGAGTAGTTAGGCATCTGATCTGGGATTAGTGCCCTACATTGGTTCTGTGGTTGGAATTGATTCTGTTGTATGGGTTGCTGAGGATGAGGAACTATGGGATGATTAGTTTGAGCAGGTTGCTGGTATTGCTGCCTAGGATACTGCGGTTGGAATCCGGGCTTACCTCCTTGGGACTGAATAGGCTCGGCTTGACGGTACGAGAAATTGGGGTGAAACCTATTGTCTGGGTGGTAGGTCTGACTGAAAGTGTTAACAGTTGGTTTCCGAAAGTTTTCGTAGGAATTCAGCGCATTGGCTTGCTCGGCCTTGGCAAATGGTAGACTAGGGCAACTCTCAACCATGTGCTCACAACTATCACATAACACACAAACATGATGCGGTTCGCCCATACTTCTCAAGGTGGGCTCATGTTGCTGAGGGGTGGGTTGGCATGACATTCCAGACATAGATCCTATCTTTTTGCTCAAATTTTCCACTCCTTGAACTAAACTGGTCATCACATTTTTCAACTCAGGGTCTTGTTTGATGTTGTACATTCCAGGCTTCTGGATCCCTATCTCTTCTCTCTCTAAGTCTTTCCTACTACTGCTCCAATTTTGTGAATTTTCTGCAAGCTTGACAAGGAATTCGTATGCTTGATCGGCAGTTTGATTCATGAATTCTCCTTTATGCATTGATTCAATCAAGATACGCTGGGGGTTTGTAAGACCTCTATAAAGGAAATGTATCAACTCTCCTTTGTCAATCCCATGATGTGGGCATTTGATCAATAGGTCATGAAATCTCTCCCAGGTTTCAGAAAACTCTTCCTCGAGTCGTCCCCTAAAGTTCCTAATGGCACTCCTAAACTGCTCAGTTTTACTTACTGGGAAAAATTTGGACATAAACTTTTTCACAAGCTCATCCCAGGTGGTAATGGAGTTTGGAGTGAAGGAATTCAGCCAAGCGGCTGCATGATCTTCTAGTGAGAGGGGAAACAACCTAAGCATCACAGCTTCACTATTCAAATTTTGATTCTTAAACGTGTGGCAGATGGTCAGAAATTTGTTCACATGAATATAGGGCTGCTCACACTCGGATCCATGGAATTTTGGTAACATATTGATAGTGGCGGGCCGGATCTCAAATTGGTTCGCATTATTTTCTGGCAAAACTATACAACTAGGTGAAGTGGATGAAAATGGTGCAAATAGTTCATTAAGGGTCCTTTGCTGAGGGTTTTGGGCAGCCATTGTGGGTACTATGGGTGGGGCGGGTAAGGCAAGGTAATCAATCCTCACTAATCGGCCTTGATCACGTATCCACACTTGCATACAACTGCGACTAACCCAGCAATGCAATGGTCCACTTAATGAGATGAATGCAACACAACAAAAAGTTTGAAAACTAAATGAAAAGCTAGTCTAAACTAAGGTTACCTAAAAGAATTCTAGACAGCTCCTAACTGTGAAGATGACATTCTGGCCTCCAACCTGAACCTATGAAACGGAAATTCTGGCCAGTTAACCCCCAGGTAGATGGTGGGATCACGACGCTCTAGGCGAAGGCTCCTCTTAAAAACCAACTCCTCGAACAACAAAGTTATCTCCCTATTTGGCAAGATGGTGCCAAGGGACAAGGTTTGCTTAGGCACCAGAAATTCCACCAAGGCACACAATTGGCACAACCACAGTGGTCTTCCCTAGTGAGCTCGTAACCTAAGGTCACGTTTCTACTCAATTTTATTATGGTTTATTGGTTCTAAACTAAGTGAGAATTAAAATGAAATCCTAAGGGCAAGAAAACGGTGATGAAATCCGAATCCTTATCTTGTTGGGGTAATTTGCCCTTTACTAGTAGTGTACCAAATTACAAGTGTATTTGAAATAATTACACTACAAAGCAAGGAACAACCAGCAAAGTAAACCCGCTTGCAAGGGATTCGTGGGGGTTAGGAAATGCAAACCTCCCGATTTATTTCGGGGGACGAATCGGTTGTTGTCAACTCACACCACGGACACCAATTTCCGTGTACGAATGTGAGGGGCCGCGACGGTATAGCCCAACCGTCCTCCTTCCCTACAAGTAATTTATTGCAATTCTACTTAAACAACTAACTACTTAAAGCAAGTCAAGTGTTTAAAGTAAAGTAAATGGGTCACGGGCCGACCCGCAACCAAAATTATTACAACTTTGATGATAAGAAAGCAAATAAATGTCTAAACAAATCCTAAACTAGGAAGCAAATAAAATCTTCAAGTTCGCCAATGCACTTTTACACTTTCCTTCACTCCAATTGAGAAATTTCCTACAAAACAAACACAAATAATGTGTAGAATCCGCAAGGAAAATAAAGGAAAGATAAAATGTACACTAAGTTAAAAATTAGTTCAACTCTATGAAATTCAAAGCTTTCCAATGCCTTTCCCCGGCAACGGCGCCAAGAACTTGATCGACACTTAGATGTGTAACGCTTAACCGCAAGACTACGGTGTCGTCAAGTAGTAAAGGACTAAAGAGTCCGGATTATCGATCCCACGAGGAGAGGATGGAACAAGCAATGAATCCAATTAATGTAGAATTGAACTAAGATATAGCTAATATAGACAAATGAAGCGAATAAGTAAAACTAATAAACTATGCAATGTAAACAACTAATTAACAATCTAAGGTATGAAATTAACAAAATCTAAGCTAATCTAACAAACTACACTAAACTAGTGGATGGGTGAATGGTGGTGGAAATGGAAGATTTATATGAAGATGTGGTGTGAAATGTGTAGCGTTTTAAAACAAGTGTTTTGAAATATGGATGTAACAATCTAAAAGTGAAAATAACAAATTAAACAAGGATTTAAATTAACAACAATAAAAAGAAGAGATTAGGCAATCCAAAATCCACTAAGTATGAAATTAATTCAACCAATGCATATTCTAATTCAACTCCCAAATCTACAATCCAATTAGCAATCTCTTGCGTAATTGGGTTGGATGATATAACAATGAAGATCAAAGTAAAGAAAACAAAAGGCCAAGATCCTAAATCATCATTTAGCCACCCTAACAATAAATCATCAAAATCAAGCTACAAAAGATCAAAGATAAGGGCTCTAGAGCATGCTATGTGAGAGAACTTAATCCAACTACAAAGCATCAAGTGTAGAGATAGAGCATGAAAAATGAGAGAGATTAGTACAATTAGATCTAAGATCTATTAATCAATGAAGGCAAAAGTAAGGAATTTGAACTAAAACATGCATATAATTGAACTAATCACATTACTTAGCTTCAAAAGGAGAGCCTAATCCAAGAGTCTTCGCCACTAAACATCAAGAAAGAGCTCCAAATCTTCATTAATGATTTTCAAATACACATTCTCTCTCTAGATTAGTTATAAAGAAGCTCCTAATTACAATCTAAGAGTAAAAATAAAATTGCAAGAATACTAACTTGCCAAAAAGATCCCCCTTCACTCTACAAAAACATTCTAATTTATAGGAACATTGAAGACATTTGATTGGCTTATTTCATTTCACAAGGATTGCTTCCATTTGATTAGTTGCAACTTGAAGGCTTTTGATTGGCTTATTTGCTTTCTCATGGATTGCTTGAATTCAACTTGGAGGCTTTTCATTGGCTCTTTTGTTTTCACATGGATAGCTTCAATTTGATTGGTTGCAACAAACTTTCCTTCCAAAAGCATATGTGCCTTTTGCTTTATGTGGTCCTCCAACTTGGAGGCTTTTGATTGGCTCATATCCTTTCACATGGATTTGTGCCATGGCAAGTTTTGATTGGCTCATATCCTTTCACATGGAGAGGTGAGTTGGATGGAAAAAAAATAATATTATGCAATTGTTAGGATTTGAACCCATAACCTATTCCATACCAACCCAAACTCCAACCAATACACCAACCAATCCTTTCTGTTAGAAAATGACTTCTTTTATCTATAAAGTCTTCTCCTCTTATTTTGGAATTCTTTATCACTCCCTAAGATTTCTTCAAGTAATTTCTTTATTCAAATATCTTCTTGATGGCTTGGGACACTAGCCGGAAGGTTGGGATAGTTGCGGGGTCCACCTACACAAGAGAAATTACATAAAAATGCGCTACAAATAATCGGATTTATACATGATAATCCGATAATCCGTTAATGTGATAGAATGATAAAATCTCTGTGTAAGGCAAATGATATGCATATGAGATGTTGATAAAACTCGGACTAATGAGAGGTAAAATATGCAATATTTAACACTCATCAGCCTTCCTCTTCCTACTCTCCCTTTCACTGGCACTCAAGTTCCCATAAATGCTGTAAAAAACCCATTTGTCCAACTGGAGATTGTGATTTAAGAGGAAACCATTAGGCAAATATAAAAAAAAGGCAAGAATACATATTTAATTAAATAATGCATGCATTCTTCGAACCATCTAGGGTCTTACCCGATACATAGTGCTAGTGGGTGGTGTTGTGTATGTGGAATTTTACTAATGATCAACCCATAAGGGGGATTGGCAGGTTCCTCATAAAGAAGACGAAGAAGAAAAAGAAAAAGAATGCATCCATTCACGTAAACTCATAGTGAATTATTATAGAGTGACGGAATGGTGTAATGTTTATATACCTTCATTGGGTCAATGGGAAATTGTGTATGGTTGACACTTTGATGTTCACTCAATTTGTACTCGTGCATGATCCAATTGGCCTTCTTTTCACGTGGATATTCTCCATAGTAGAAAACAAGGGATTTCGTAGTGCCAATCACGTTGTTTCCATCTTTAATTTCAGTTTCTCCTGTGCTGGCCTTCCAATACCGGTTTTTGGTGGATCAACTTGGTTTAGGGTTTTGGGTATTGGGTTTTGGTTTTGGGGTTTAGGGTTTTGGGGGTTTAGGGTTTGGGTTTTAGGGTTTAGGGTTAAGGGTTTGGGGTTTAGGGGCTAGGGGTTAGGGGTTTGGGGTTTGGGGTTTGGGGTTTTGGATTTAGGGTTTAGGGTCTTAGGTTTTAGGGTTTGGGGTTTCGGGTTTAGGGTTTCGGGTTTTGGGTTTAGGGTTTAGGGTTTAGGGTTTGGGGTTTTGACGTTTAGGGGTTTCGGGTTTAGGGTTTAGGTGTTTAGGGGTTTAGGGCTTAGGGCTTAGGTTTTAGGGGAGTATTTTGGGTTTAGAGGAGTATTTAGGGTTTGGGGTTTATGGTTTAGGGTTTGGGATTTAGGGTTTAGTATTTAGGGTTTGGGGTTTGGGGTTTGGGGTTTGGGGTTTGGGGTTTATTGTTTAGGGTTTAGGGTTTAGGGTTTAGGGTTTAGTTTTTAGGGTTTAGGGTTTATTAGGGTTTAGGGTGGGGGGTTTAGGGGAGAATGGGCACTCTTCTGTACCGTCTCACCACGATTCGTGTGGTCTGAACTCTGAGGTTTGTCCTTGCGGTGTTTAGAAAAGCAGACAAGGATAGTGGGTTCAACACCCTAGATTGGAAGAACCAGGCGAGGTTCTAGAGGAGGATGGAAAGTATAACTAGTCATGCCTTTAAAAAAATCCATTCCAAGAGTGGAGTCTGCACTATTTATGTGTTTTATTTCTAGAAAACATATTTTATGCAAATAATTGCCAATTCGTAATAGCAAGTGTGGAGTTTTCCTTCTGATTGGAAATTCGAGGTTATTTGCACCAATGCCTGCAAGTTCCTCTTTGAGAGTAGCCATGTAGGCTTCTGGGATAACTCCTTTTTTAACAATGGAGACACTAGAGCCTGTGTCAAGTAACGCTTCTATTTCTCTGTCACCTAAATTTGCGATAGCAAGTTTAGTATGGAGAAGATCTCCGCGGTGGTGAGTATTTACCTTTATGGAATTGCTGATTTTGATGCCTTTGCCTTTACCAACATATTCGTTGTCTATGCCAAGGTCTTCATATTCTTCTTCTAATAGAAGAGGAGTTGAAGGTTTCACCTTTTCTTTTACTAAGAGTTGAAGAAATCTTTATTCTTCAACTTCACTCCAGAAGTCTCCTAACATCTTTAGGATTTGGTTTCTAGCTTTCATTCCTCTATTTTCATCAATGACTTTGAGAAAACAGGTTTTATGGAAGTGGAGATTATACCTTTTACAGACGAAAATGATATCTTCTTCCTTCTGGGCTGTAGCTGTGGAATATCCACAATCTTCACATATATGGACTTCTGTTGAAGTTAGTACTTCAAATTCAATCGGAATTTCATTTGGAAGAGGTTCTTTCCTCCATTTCCATTCCTTAATAGTCCATTTCTGAGTTTTCCATTTAGCTCTTTGGTTTTCAAAGAGATTATATGGATCTCTGTTTTCAGAAGGTCCTTCTTCTATTCCTTCAATACGGACTGTATTGAGTCTTATATTTTCATAGGAATCTTCAGAAGAGGAATCTGACTCTGAGTTGGGTGATGATAGAATTTCTTCTCTATCACCATCACTGCTATCAGTTACTACATATAGTACTGATTCTTCGTCTATGTCTCTTAATTCAGAGGCATACAAGATATCTATATCTTGAGAATCAGCATATGGTATCATCATTTCAATCATATTTACTCTTTCAATCTTTTTATCCCTTTTGGGACAATCTGGAGCAAAGTGACCAGTTTCTTTGCAAGTCCAACATTCCTTATTGTTGGAGTTCTTGTTTTTCCTATAATTAGGAACTTTTTTATTGGGAGAGTTTTCTTTCTTCCAATATTTTCTCTGCTTGAAGACAGGAGTTTTATAATTTATTATTCTCCTTTCAGGAGGTCTGTCTTCTTCGTCGTCTCCGTCTATGCTGGTGACATTAAGACGAATTGGCTGAACTTCTATGTTCTTAGGAATAGGTTTTCCTTTGATCATAGAACCTAATTCTTCGAAGTTTTGAGCTTCCCCAAAATCCATAGTGTTTAATCTTATGGGATTGGAGTCAAAGCTTGAAGAGGAAGCTGATCACTATAATAGTTTGATTACAGGTTTCTTATTGCTTGGAGGAGTAGTAAGATTTGAAAAGCTTCTTCTGGGCTCAGGAGTTTGGAACATTAATTTAGTTGATCTAAATCCTTCTTCCAATTCTTTATTTGATTGTTTTTGTACAATCTCTGGCTCTGCAAATTTGAGAGTAATATTATTATTCTCATCTTGATGTACAAAGTCTAAGACATTGTACTTTTTCTGGACTGGTAGAATTTCTGGGAAATTCCACATGCCAATGTTTTCCAACATACCTTTTGTTGGTACCTTTTGGAAGGTATAATCGGTTACTCCTCTGCTTAACCCGCAGGAAGTTCGAATCAAGACTTCTTCATTCTGCCTTCCCTTTTGGATATGGGTTAACAAACCATCTTGACCATAGTTTGTGAACATAACTCTGCTTTGATATTGGACTGATAGGATCCCTTCTGAGACTATATATTTCTCATATCCTTTGGTTCGAATGATCAACTTGATGTATTTGGTTGCCATGATTGGGAGCACAAATCCAGGAATAACACTGAAATAGGCAATATTATCATGGAACTGTAATTCGCCTATTCCTACAATGCTATCTTTAAAATCTTGTACTCTTTCGTCTACAAGAGCTGCGCAAATTTTAATATTAGGATTGGGACTATGTAGTCCTTGAATCCTACATTGGAATAAACCATGAGAAAGGTACCTAAATCCTTTCCTTATTCTCATGTCTATCCATGATTGGTCAAAAACATTATATTTTGAATATAACTTTTTGACATCAACCAAGCTTCCAAACTTGGTTATCTCATATTCTCTTCCTTTAGGATTTTCTCCTTTTATGAAGAGATCTTCATGTCTGACTAGAGGTAGAGTTTGGTTTTGCAAAGCATGTTCTATGATTTGCCATTCTTTGTTTCCAAAATTTCCCCAGTTCATTTCAGGTTTTTCATCGAAAAGCTTATTTCTGAGCTTTTTCCCAATACACTTTAACTGAAGCATATTAGAAGTTGGAGTTCCTAGCGGAGGGTTAGGAGGGGTTAACTAAGCTCTAGTGCTACTTTCTTTTATTTGAGAGAGATCACAATTTTTTCCAAGAATATTGTTATTCCTTTTGAGTTGTTCAATAAGGTAATCAATTTTCTTGTCCTGTGCTTTGGTAGTATCTTCTACTCTTGATAAATTGCTTTGTATGGTAGCAATTTTATCATATATTTCTTTGATCATAAGGACCTGAGAATTATGGTTCAAGTAGTGTCAAATAGCCAGCAATTTGATCAATGTATATATCTCTTAATTATGAGTCCATGTGGACCCACGAAAGTGTAATTTATGGTGGGCCAAACCTAGGGTCATATGTCTATATAATCAGATCAGAAAAGGATGCCTATAAGATTCAACCAAAAAACTCAAACCTCAAAACATTTTTATCACAAGCCCATCCATGAGTTGGTCTACCAGAAGGTTGGGTCTAATTTTCGTTAACATATGACAATCTTTGAATAGAGTAGAGTTGTATTTGAAAACTAAAGGAAAATGTTATTTTTAATGAAAAATTTATTACTATGAATTGTAGAAAGGTGGGCCCCAATTATTAAAATAAAAAGATGCTAATCTTAAGAGGATAGAAGATAGATGGTGTTGAGAGAGAGAATAACTATATGACATGGCACCTTAAAGCACTCTATGTTTTTTCTCCGTATTTATTTGAAAGGAAAATGATTGGGTTGCTGAGGTGGCACCCCTCATAGCACACCTCCCCCTTTGCTTTACTATATATAAAGGGAAATATTCAAGTGAGAAATAGTTCTCACCTATTATATGAGAAATTTTTTACGGGGCCCAACTAGCAACCCATCCAAACCTAGCAACTAATAGGGAACCCCCTGATAGTCACTAATCCCAAGGATTGGAACACATCTGAATGGACTGAATTGTTGAATTGAGGGTTGAATATTTTTTTTAATATGAAGCCATTAAACTTGTGGGCCACGAATGAAGGGGTTAGGGGCATGGGTTTGGGGTCAAACTTGATACTTGGGATGGTCTCACATAGATCTTTTCATCCCTCCTGTTCCCATCCTCAAATGGGGCCCACAATTGGGCCCCACAAAAAAGTTTTCACATAATATGTGAGAACAGTTCCCACCTGAATATTACTCATATATAAATTGCCTAAAAGAGAAAGAAAATGCTCTTTCTGCTTTTAAGGGGCCTATCTTTTCTTTGCCTAGCAATCATGGTTCAAAATCTCGGTCTCGGTCGCGGTATCGGCTGGGCTGAAAAGCCGATATGATATCGGTATCGGTCGTGGGTATCGGTCCGTCGCGGTCATTGGGGTATGAATTTTTTTTTAATCCAAAAAAATTCACAAAATTATCCAAAAAATCCAAAATATTAGAAAATGCTGGAAAACAATATTTTTTTTCATTAATAACAGCAATAAATCAAAATATCGGTCACCTTAAGTTACGAGTCCTGTTTGTGTCGCAGTTCACTGTCTTTTCCAGTATTTCATATAATGCAAACATTATTGTTGCTCATGATCAATTTATTAGTGTAAAATATAAGAAAATAAAGATAACATATCAATCATCATTTAATGCTAACTTAATCATCAAATAAAGTTGTGAAATTCGAGACCCTGAAGATTAGTGACTGAGATAGTGAGTTAGTGACTGAGATAGATAAATCATAAAGCACTTGGGCATCAAAATGTTCATGGTTTACCTGAAATTAGAGGGGGACTAGTGGAGAGTAAAGACTGATGAGTAGATGTAGATCTATCATCTAAACAATATTAATAAGCCATTAAGCCTTTGATATCACAAAAATCCTAACAAGTAACAACAATTATTTTTTGGAAAACAAAAATTAATTAAATCATTTTCAAAATCCTAAATATATAGATCTAACATAAAAGTATGTAGATCAATCATTTACACACCATACAATGATCATGAATCATTAAAAGAACATATTTATGATGAAATCCCCAAAAAGTGATATATTATAATTCAAATATTAAAAATCCGAAAAAAAATTGGAAAAAAAGTTCAAAATCATATGTATGAGTAGATCTAGCATGAAAGTATGTAGATCTAACTTCTAAATGAAGAAAACAACACAAGTGACAAACCTCTATGCTTCATTTATAAAATAAAATAAAATAAAAACATGATAAAATGCTTTAAGTTGATTTTCTCTTACCTTAGATAATATTTTCTTCAAAAAATAGAAGTGAGATTTGAAAATATGCAAGAGAGATGTGTGATGGAGTGTGGCTGCTGCTATGGGAAGTAAGGAGATGAGAAGAGAGGAGAAGAAGATGAAGATGAAGGAAAAAATGAAAAAATTAGGGTTTTCACCATTTTTGACATATCTCTGCCGATATTTTCAAAATATCGGCCGAGATATCGGCTCGGTATCAGCCGATATTTTCAACCATGCTAGCAATGCTACCTTGATTGGGGCGTTACATCTTTTCTGTGCCTAGCAATGCTACCTTGATTCCTTGCTGAATCAATATATTTTTCATTCTTCTTTGCCACAAGCCGAAACTAATTTTGCCATCAAATTCCTGAATTTCAAATTTGTTACCCATTGTATCTGTAGTTACCTTGTTTGCTTTTGTGTCTGGAATCAACCCCCTTTTCGGCCCGTCAAAAGGCCAATCTGCACCGCTAACTTTGTAGATCTCGTCGGCGTGAATTAGTAAGAAGAAACGGAGCGCGAATCGGAGTCTGGATGGCTTCAGATCGTTGAATCTGGTCAATTCTAACTGTTGACTATACTGTTGGAGTTGGGCTAAAGTAAGCACTGCTCGCTGCTGGGTTTCTTTGGCACAAACTGGGTCAGGTCGAGCCTGACCCGAACTGGAACTGGCCTGCTGGAACTGTTCTTTTTATTTGATCTAGAACCTAACTAGAATTGGAGGACCCGCCTAGATCTGGATTTTGCCGTAGGGAAGTACGACAACCCTATTTCCAGCTCTTCTCCGGTGAGGTGGACGGCGAGACTATGGCGATCCTTAGTGCTCTGATTTCTGTAGATGGGTTTCTTTTCCAGTAAGAGGAGATCGGAGTCCTCCACGTCTCTTCTCTTCTTCCTCGACGACAGGTGACTAAGGTGATGGCAACGATGGTGTCCGACGGCGATGAATCTCTCGTTGTTGGTGTCTTCTCCGGTTGTCTTCTACAACAAGGCAGAACACCAAGGCCTTCCTGATCCGGTTTCCTTGTCTAGATTTGACTGTCTTCGTTTCTGATCTACACTGGTAGTGGTCTTCTCTTGCTTCTACCTGGCTTCACATAAACCAAGATCAAGCCTTCTCCAAGATCCGATCCCGTCGATCTCTACCTTCAATCGCACGCGACCCCTACGCTAGGAAAACCCTAGCTCTGATACCAATTGTTGTGGAATTAATTAAGGCGAAAAATGCAAGTTCAATCAACCACAAGCACACAAGAGATTTACGTGGTTCAGCAATTGCTTACGTTCACCGGGCTATCAACGTTTCGCTCGATTTCACTTATCATATAATTGGGCAATTTGTTATAAGGATTTCAAACCCTCTAACACTTAGCCTACTCTCTCCCCTTGCTTACTTACTTTCTTCTTTTTACAAAGAATAACCCAAGAGAGTATATATAAAGAACTAGCCCTAATAGAGTTTTGCCCCAATTAAATCACTCAATAGGCCCATTGGACCTTTTGAGTTAAATCCAATAATAGGTTGGGGTACAATAACAATAACAACAATATGTTAGGAATTTTGTAGATTGCAATTTGATGGATGCATTATCATTCAAGCATCATTTGATTTACACACTTGCATTGTTTTAGATAAACTTGAAATCTTATTTTATTCATGCATTGTTTTTAAGAGTTGTAAAAGTTTTGATTTATGCATGATTTGCTTTTAAAACTTGGATGCATTTGTTTTTGAAAAGAGTTTTAGAAATCAAGCTAGCCTTTGGTTTTAAAGTTTTGAATCATTTTAGGCTTTGTGTTGTTACATGTTTTTAAAACCCTTAGAATGATTTAAAACATGTATTTAAGCTTGGTTTAGTGGCCCAAAAATCCCCCCAAAGGAATACCTTCAAATAGGCAAAAGTTGAGTTTTTGCAAAAAGGGGGGTGTCCCGGCAGTGTCGCCGGTCGACCGAGACCTGTGTCCCGGTCGACCGGGAACACTGTCGGTCGAGTGTGCAGGTTTTGAACTGAAACCTGCCAACGGTAAAAAATATGACCGTTGTGCCTTCCCGGTCGACCGAGACCTCTTTGCAGGTCGACCGAGGACTAGCCGTTGGGCAATTTTGGGCTATAAAATGAGTTCTTTCCTTTGCCAAAAGTTGGGAATTTTAAGGCCCTCCTTGAGGGGTTTTGAGGCATATTCAAGGGAAATGAACTAAGGGATGAAGGGGATCATTAGGAAAGCTAAAGCTTGGATTAATGAAGTTAAATCTCCAAGTAGGCTCTACTTTCCTTAATCATATGTTTTCATGCTTTGTTTTATTTTTGGTAAATCATTTCTAGCATGTTAAACTATGTTTGTGTTGTGTCCTTAACATGTTTTATGTTTTGAGTTGATTTATTGTTTTGGATACAACACCATATGATTCAATCCAAGTAGTACTTAATCTTGGTAAATGTAAGTAGATCATGTTAATGAAAGAACCTTTGAAATCATATGTAACATGATTCCTATACTTGGTTGAATCTTTGGTTGTTGTTTTTCCATCATAAGAAAATCTCTTTCAAATGTATCTTATGTTTTGGATTCAACATCTTTACAAATCATATGTGTATTATTGTTTTAAAGTTTCACAACTTGCTTTGCTTTGATTGGTATATCATTTTCAAGTTGTCTTTATAATTACATATGATTTGTCCCCTTCAATCAAATCTATTTTTATGTTTTGAGCTTCATTGTTGATTTGATTGACATCCCTATGCATCACATGTTTAGAGCTAATTAATTTCATACAACTTGTGTAACTTTGATATCATTAACAAGTTGTTACTTTTAACATGTGATTGCATTCTATCCTCAATCATAAATGTTTTTGAGCTAAAACTTTCAAAAGCCTTAGGCTTACATTTATGAGCTTTCATTTTCAAAATGATTGAGGACCACACACACACACTTCATGTACTTTCATCTTTGCATTCATAGTGTGTGTGTGTATTAGATTTTCACTTCCATATCCGCCTAATTAAGAGGCATTGTAATGAGCTTAATTGAATCTCCATCAAGTGTATGATAGACACTAAATTAGAGAGATAACCAACCTTGTGGTTGAAGAGGTTATTGCTTAGCCTATAAAAGCATAATGGATAGGTTGATGTTAAGCCTTGAAAAACATCAATGTAAAGGTTATTGCTTAGCCTTGGAAAGCATATTGTAAAGGTTATTGCTTAGCCTATTGAAAAGCATAAATAGTGGAAATCCGGTGGGGTGTTGGATCACAAGCCGGTAGTGGATGTAGGCATTGAGGCCGAACCACTATAAATGCTTGTGTGATGGTGATTGCTTTGTGATGATTCTTTTGTTAGCTTCCGCATCTTGTTTGATTAATCATCACATGTGACTAGTTTGTTTTAAAGAAGTTAAAATTGATTAAAATTGGTCATAATTGGAGCTCACCCTATTCACCCCCCCTCTAGGGTTCGGATCCCCATGGAATTACACAATAATCATAATAATCATTATTAAAGTCTTGTCCGAACTATATTGGGGTCGGCTACATGAATTTTATTTCTCCATTCCTATCCCGAGTCGAAGCCCCAAATAAGTTTCACTTCTTCATATCTATTTTTACCACCTTTATCCAGGTCCTCTCCGGTATACCCTTGGTGGGTCGTTAACCCATCTACTTTCTTATTGATATCGTTGCCAACCTACGTTGGACATGCCCAACCATCTCAAATGGTTTTTCTTCTAATCTTATCCCCTTATTGATGCTATTCATATATGCTCATTTAGGGCACGTGAGAGTGAGTTTGATAGACTCTCTCTTTAGTGGAGCTCTTAAGGGGAGCAAATTGTGGATCCTCTCTATGTGTGCTCAAGTTCAATGTGGATAGAGTGACTAGTAGTAGTTGCAATATTAACATGTGAATTACATGGAGTCTAATGAGGTGAAGGTAGTGGTTATCTCAAAAGCGCTATTATAGGCGGTGAAAAGTGATTATTTGAATGTCGTCTATTAGGTGTCTTCTTGTGCCTTGCCACCTTAGAGGTTTCAATTTTCTTTTCTTTTTTTATATAATAAAATTAAGGTGTTGCCTTTCGCAATACTAACTAGCAATAATGGCCCTTGCTCAGCCCGGGCTCCAAGTCCTGTCTGGTGACCTTGAATTTGGCCAAGGTGGGAAGGTGGCGGCGTTGTGGACAATGTCCTGGAGAAGTCCCATTCCTAATAGCATATCTTCGTCTAAGTAGTTCGACAAGTGGAGCCACTCCGCATTGGTGTTGCCGCTGAGGGGAGAGCCAAGGTGGTTTCCTGTGGTCGAACTTGCTGGAGTCAGTTCCGCAGCCTGTCTTCCTATATTTTCTATGTTCACTTCTAGCTAAGTGTGGCCGAGTTGGCAGAGATTGAAGCTCCGATGAAGGAGGCTAGCCACAAATGGTATCCAAAAGCCAAGGACCGGACGAACCTACGGTGGATGAATTGGAGGAGGTATTATGTTGTCCGAGGTCCGAGGTCAAGGTGTGCATTTGAGTCCAAGTTGCCCCTGTCATTGGACATTTCCAAGCTGGTAGCCTGTCGCGACCCCGGAACGGATCCCGGGCCCGCGACGAGTTGATTGCGTTATTTTCCCACAAGTTCCCGCGGTGAGGATTCCCTAGACACGCGGAATCTCTCTCACACGATCAAGTTTGCGGAAGTGTGTAGCAAATCACATCAAGATAAGCACCAATAAATCTTTAAGTGCTATGACAAATAATAACAAGACATAGTATCAAAAGAAAAGAGTTAACATGGCATTCCCATCAGATTTCAAGTTATTAGACTACACAAAGTAAGTTAAGTTTTTGTTACATCCCATAAGAGGCCAACAGAGGCCAATACGATTCTCAAAATGATAAAAGAACCCCAAGACAAAATGACGAACTCAAGAACCCGCCCGAAGTCTAGTTGACATCGTCGGGCTGCCACTCTCTAACTGGGGTTGGCTCAAAAGCCTCCTCCTGACGCTCCTCCTCAAAGGCAACGTCTCCTGCACCTGGGCACCAACAAATAAGGGTCAAACACAACGGTTTGGCAGGTAATCAATTTAGGCATGAGCATGTAAGTAGTAAGTGTTTCAGAAAACATATGAAGGCATTTTTCTTAATTGTAAACAGTTACATGACTAAGGTACATTTCAAAATACGAGTAAAGCTGACATGAATACTTATAATATCATGAATAGTTACATTCCACAAAGAGCCATCCTTTCTCTATCATATATAATTAGAAGAGCAAGCACGCACGACAAGTACGATATACATAATATAATCACAACACGATTCCCACATGTACGGGGATTTCCGGCCGCGGAACCGGACACTTTCTCTTTCATATGTAAATAAATGGATTTCCATCATATTGGGAGGGCAACCAATAGCTTCACAAATTTGTTAGCCAAGCAAGGGATGGACCGATCTTTTTCAATTTTCTTTTACATTGTTTTTTTTCCTGGTTACAGGATACCAGTTTTATACCTTCTTCTTCCCCTTCTATTATTGATTGAGTGTTTATTGTTGTTTCTTTGCAATCTTTAATGAAAGTTATTGTTTCTTATATATAAAAAAAAAACCCCACGCCTTGTCTTCATGCAACCAGCCCCATCATGATTAAAACTTGCACCTTTGGTGATTATCTCATATGGCTGGCAGTTGCTGTCTCGAATCAAGACTGCTCTGATTCTGGGGGTATAGAAAGTATTAAAATGAAAAGTATGACCTATTTATAAATAATAAAATCACAGGGTCCTATTTGCAAATCCTAGAAACCTTAGGGGGTATATACAAAAAACTCTAAAAAAAACGAACGATATGAACAGATTCCCATATGTGAACTGCTATTTGAGGATATATCTTTGGAGGAGATAAAAATTTATCTTAGAGGATTTGGATTATCTTATGTGGGGCCCACAATGGAGTTATGGAGACATTAAATGAGAAGACGTGTTATGGCTGGGAGCATGTAACAGATGATTCTAGGTGATCATGCTAATACATGATATCGTATAGATGTGCTTCGGATAGTGCTGCGGCCCAGGGACCCTGGCCCAACACAGCACGGCCAGGACTTTGGGTAGTGCCATGCCATGCCACGACCCAGGGCCCTTGGCCCATGTAAGACCCCGACCCGAGTGAACCCGATTAGTGCTAATTAAGTTGCGTTTTAGTGCTAAGCTTGATTAGTGTTTTTGGTCTAGTTGGGTTTGGAATAGCCTTGATTCTAGTTTTGGGCCTTTTGGAGTGATTGATAGCTTGTGGGGCCCTTTGGGGGTTCCCTTTTCGGCTTTGCTCTTTCTTGTGAAATTTCCCGACGTGTTTTAAATTGTGTTTTTGGCCCGTTGCATTCATCTTGTGGATTCTTACAACTTTCATGTTGATCCCGTGTCCATTCGAGGCCCCGAAACCCGATTTCATAGCCTTGAGGGTAAAACAGTCATTTCACACCAAATCTGTACCCAAAACTTAATATTCTCGAAACTCGCGAAACATACACTTTTTGGAAACTAGATATTTCGACGAACATTTCTTCCTTCTTCGTCGAATTCATCCGAGGACCCAAGAGAGATGATTTCAGCCAAATAGCTTCTTTAAGTTGTGGGACCCAACCACCCAAGTGTTAACAAAGAGGAACCCTTCCCTTCCTTCTCCATTTTTCATGTTCCAGCACACATATGAGCCTAGGGTTTTTCTAGCAAGTTTCTTCTTCTTCTTCTTGCTTCTCCATCTCTAAGCCTCACCAAGAGCTCATCAATCAAGGAATGGAGATTACCAATCTCTTCCTCATCTCTCAAGCTTCCTCTTGATACTATTTTTAGAAGAATCCATCAACTTTGAGACTTCCCTTGAGCTTACCTTGGCCATTAGGGGACCTTGCAAGTAAGTGATCTTATTCATCTCCTAGATTAGTGATCTTCTAGCCTTAGGGAAGCTACATTTGCATTATTGGAAGTTCTTTCATTTTCATTCCTTGTGTAACCCATTTTAGGGTTGTTTTTGGGGTTTTTGATTGTAGCTTGGCTTTGAGCTATTGAAGTGATTGAGGCTTGATTTTGGCTAGCTTGGACTTGAGGCAAGTGAATGTTTGGATGTTTTTAAGTTTGAAATGGTTTGGTGATGCATTTATGGTTTCCATGCTTTCATTGATTTCTTCATTGATTTTTCCATGGTTGAAATAAATGATCTTTACACATCTTGATAGCCTCATTTAATGTCTTGGAATCATGTGTTTAAGTCACCTTGTTCATAGTTAATTGTGGTTGTTGAGGTGTTGGAAGGAAAGGAAACAAGAAGGAGAAAAAAATCAAGTTCCCGGGCATGCTTCACGCCCAGTGCCGATCGATCGGACCTACAGGCCGATCGATCGGTCTGACTTTTAACTGTAAGGCTTTTTGGACCGATCGATCGGACCCTGCGTATTTCTGGTACAGAAATTTCGACCGATCGATCGGACCGAAGTGGGTTTTGAAATTTATTTTTTTTGTGGACCTTGGCTACCCTCCTTGGACTCATTTGACCATATGTGAGAGTGTCTTGAGCCGATGCTCTTCACGGTTGGTTCGGAGGCATCAAAGTTCAACCTATTTCAATCTTGAACGGGATGGAACAACACGATACCTTCTTCATACCTAAATGCAAAGTTATTTCCTTGGGTATCGCGAATTCTATTCCTTTCGATGACTGAGTAGATTGCTCGATGGTTCCGGTTGACATCCTACTTAGGATGGACCGTTTATAGTCTTGTTTTCCTATCATAATATCTAGTTATAACCATAAGCTCAATTTAAGTTTTAAAAGTCGTAAAAGTGCATAAGGAGCCCGGAATGTCTTCAAACTCAAGGAGTACCAAGTAATGGCTATAATTGACATACGGGACCCCTATTCACTTAAATAGATCTTGAAATCAATATTTCCCGGAATTGTAATAGTTCATTTTATTTCTTCATTTCCAAGATTTCTTTACATGGCTTGTCTTTCTCGAAAGCATTGTCGTACACTTGAAATGGTTACTTGACCCGAGGTGCATTGCACCACATGATATGTCAGTGTGCCCTTGAGCACCCCCGCCTTGCCCGTGTGATTATATATATTTGTACCTGATTTACTTGCATTGTCTCGATTGTATTTGACCTATGAGTCGGCACCACTAAGCTTGGATAACCTCGTTGGTCTGATCCACCGACTTGGAGATCCCCCTCTTGTCCCGCCAGCTGCAGTTTGGATCCCGCTACCCGGTCATTGCCGTGGTCTTGTCCCGATACCGCAGATTGCTACTGTGGTCCCCGATGCCCGGCTCGCTACCGTGGTCATGTATAGTATTGTATATGCATATGTATTTATATGAGATCCCCTGTTTCTCCTCACCTCGAGTGACTGAGACCAGGGCCTAGTTATTACTCTATCACCTTAGTGATAGAGGACTTAGCTTCGTGTGGTCGCCATCTTGCTTGTTCCTGATTCCTTGGATACCTTATGAGTTTTATCTTGTTTACATGTTTTTCTAACAAATGATTTATCTATTTTATGAGAGTTCTTGCTGAAACAGATTTCCTTGCTTTTCGAGATATTTCATCTATTTTATGTTGTTGTATCTTCTCACTCTCTTGCCAGACCGTCGTGTCTGATCCTTTGCTTTGGTACTCAGGTCCCGTTGCCAGTTTCCTTGGGGAGGAGCCGGAGGAGGCGGTAGGTGAGCTGCAGCCTCTAGTTGAGTGGCGTGCTGACGATGTCATGTAGACATCGGGTTGCCAAGAGGCGTAACATTTTGGGGAGGACTTGTTAACTATTCTTTGGGTTATTATTTTGTAATATTGGCCTTTGTTGGCCTCTAATTTTGGGGAATGTAACTAAATGATATTTTGTCTAACTTTAACAACTTTTGGGAAACTTGCTATAGATCATTGCTCTTTCTGATACAGTTTGATATTAATGCTTGCATGACTAGAGATAGTCTTACTATTTGATTTGCTACACGCTTCCGTACTCAAAAGAAATGTTCATGCAAGGTTGTGATATCCTCACCGCGAACACCTGTGGGAAATTGAGTAGGTTGTATTTTGAGGATGTAGATAATCCTCCTCACTAATCATCATTCACAATCATTAGTCCCGATCCCGGATTGGGGATTCCCGGTCCGGGGTCGCGACAGCCCAACACCGCGAGTGTTGTTGGATGTCTCAAATCAATACTCCTCTGAGTTTGCATTTCTCCCACATGTGCGGGTTCCTTTCCCACTTGAGTTGTCTATTTTTCGTGTGTGTGTGCAAGCTTTTACTTGGGTCCCAACCCCCTTAGTTGGGATACCAAAAAAAAAAAACCCTCAGGATTTAGGTCAGCATTATATGCATCTAGGATGATTCAGTTTTCTACCAGTCTTTAAAATGATTCCTGTGTATTCCACTACTAGTGTTCCTAGTTTATGCTGCTTCGTGGTGAATGGGATATTTCCAAGGCCTGAAGTGCTAGGTCTCTGGTCATTACATTTTCCAATCACATTGGAACATAGAGATTGGTGCTTATACCTACAATGACCAAACTTCATTGGCAATCAATAGATAGGCATGTGCAAGTTTGAGATCTCCACATTGGGCCTAGGTTAGGGGTTGCAACAAGCTAGATTAGAGTTGTGCCCATAGTACACAAGACACAGACCCTAATTTCTAAAAGAGGACCCAAAACCAAGTTAAGGGTACAAGACCCAGACCAATAACTAAATTTGGCATATAGAATTAGACTCGGATTTACATATATTGCTTCATGCAACAACAAAAATCTTTAACACTGATGCTTTGTTTGCAGACTTGAGGTTGTCTTTCTACAAATAGTAGAAAGATGGAGGGACAAATGCCTCAAATATCCCATATCCATATTTCATAAATGAATATCAGCGCTAGCTTTACTGAGGGAGAACAACAGTCAAAAGGAGCAATTCAACCCTATAATCAGCATCGGAAAATATGCATTTAAAATTTGTTCTGAAAAAAGATAAAACTTATCTAATATAAGTTTAGAGAGCATTTTACCCAAGGATTCAAATCATGGTTTTAAATTCCAGTGCCGGTCTTCATACCAATTGGGACCGGGACGAGTCCGTGCTGACCGTGCTAGGCCGATATGGTCTCACTAATCCTAAGAAGTGTTTAAAAAATCTTAAAAAATTTAACAAATAAAAAAAAACTAGTAAAGATATAAAAAAGGAGCTAATTATAGAAAATACCAAATCCAAATATAGCGATGTTTAGTATTGAGTTAGTGAAAAAATTTATCTTTTTAAAAGGCAAAATCATCTTCTTTTCTTAATCTTTTAACTTAAAGATTAAAGTTAAATTGATAAAAAGGAACTTTAAAGTTGATAAATAACTGTAAGCTTACGATGTTTACTAACTCAAGTTAGTTTCAATGAGCCTCCCACCTAGATGTATAAAGACAAAGGTAGTATATCAATTTGAAGGCTTAGATTTTAATGTTATCTTAGGTTAGCCCTTGAATATGCACTATCAAGTTGGGTCCTTTAGGTTTTCCAAGATTTATTTTCATCCTTAGCCTAGGTTAGCCCTTGTGCATGCACTATCAAAATAGGTCCTCTAGGTTTTTAAGGACTTACTTTCATCCTTAGCCTAGATTAGCCCTTAAATATGCACTATCAAGTTGGATCCTCTAGGTTTTTCGGGACTTATTTTCATCACTAGCCTATGTTAGCCCTTGAATATGCACTATTAAGTCAACCGAGTCTTCCTTCATTCTTAGACCAGATAACTTTCTTGAATTTAATGGTTTAGGTACTTGTAGACTCGATCGAATTTGCTTGGCATGGCCAAACAAATTGGGTCATATTCAAATGAATCAATCTAGACTAAGCCATTTAAGTAAAATAAAAAGGTGCACGCACGTTCACAGACGCAGAGAGAGAGAGAGAGAGAGAGAGAGAGAGAGAGAGAGAGAGATCATCCATCCCAGTCGTATTCATTTTCACTTTGGAGTTCTAATGGGATCGGATGCATCAACACTACTATGATCACACCTACAAGTTTTTTTGCATAAAGGAGTACAAAACGATTACTTTCCAGGCGGTTATCAATTCTAATACTATTTTTTTTTCAAAGAATTTTTTCCTAATACTACTACTACTGATTCAAAGAATTTTTTCCAAATAACATGATTAGGATTGGTGATTCATGTCTACTTCTTTGTGTGAATGGTGAAACTAAATAAAATTAAGGGTGATATCAAATGAAAGAGAAAGAAAAGGGAGTTGAGGGTAAAAGCACTAAAAGACAAAACAACTCCTCTCCATTTTGTCATTTAGGGTTTTTTAAGAGTATCTTTTTTTGTCATCTAGTGCCTTTTAGGGTATTCAAAATTCGATTACTTATAAGTGGCCTTTGTTGTTGCTCATTTTTTATATAAGTGGTCATGAGTCATTTCAGTTACATATCCCTAGAAATTCATGGTCATCGAGGGTCATTAATAGGAAACGATTGAGAAAAATCGGTATAAATCACTTAGTTGTGGTTAACCGTTGTGAAACTGTCACAATAGTATGGGCAACAAAACTGTAAATCTTCGCCAATCAAAAGGCATTAGTTTCAATCCATAACAGGCTTAGTTTCAATACATAATGACTTCACTCGATTCATACTTGCCTTTAGATATTCTGAAGGTCCAAATTACTAGCCCAGTAGAGTCCTAGTTTGTGTTTGAATGACATATGAACTTGACTGAGACAAAAATAATAATAAAAAACCCTTAGCTTCAATGAATGCTCGAACAAGAAAACTTCATGCGTCAAGAATATTGACATGTAATTCTCTTTACTTCGAACAAAATCTTCCTTAACTCATAGTCACATTCCTAGAGATAAAAGATAAATTAAAAAAAAAAAATTGCCCCATAAACTTTGAACATTAAAATCTAAGCCTTCAAATTGATATACTACCTTTGTCTTTATACATCTAGGTGGGGGGCTCATTGAAACTAACTTGAGTTAGTGAACATTGTAAGCTTACAGTTATTTATCAACTTTAAAGTTCTTTTTTATCAATTTAACTTTAATCTTTAAGTTAAAATATTAAGAAAAGAAGATGATTTTGCCTTTTAAAAAGATAATTTTTTTCACTAACTCAATACTAAACATCGCTATATTTGGATTTGGTATTTGTTATAATTAGCTCCTTTTTTTATATCTTTACTAGTTTTTTTTATTTGTTAAATTTTTTAAGATTTTTTAAACACTTCTTAGGATCGTGGTTGACGTGGGGAATCCATGGTCATCGCAATTTGTTATGATTGGAGGATTTTTGAATACGTCATTGTTGTTCGAAGTAAAGAGAATTACATGTCAATATTCTTGACGCATGAAGTTTTCTTGTTCGAGCATTCATTGAAGCTAAGGGTTTTTTATTATTATTTTTGTCTCAGTCAAGTTCATATGTCATTCAAACACAAACTAGGACTCTACTGGGCTAGTAATTTGGACCTTCAGAATATCTAAAGGCAAGTATGAATCGAGTGAAGTCATTATGTATTGAAACTAAGCCTGTTATGGATTGAAACTAATGCCTTTTGATTGGCGAAGATTTGCAGTTTTGTTGCCCATACTATTGTGACAGTTTCACAACGGTTAACCACAACTAAGTGATTTATACCAATTTTTCTCAATCGTTTCCTATTAATGACCCTCGATGACCATGAATTTCTAGGGATATGTAACTGAAATGACTCATGACCACTTACATAAAAAATGAGCAACAACAAAGGCTAACACAAAATGCATACCACCATTGCCCATAAATGAATGTATAACTAGGTGAGAAATAAGTCCAAACAAGGGACTGTCTTGGAATTTCAGTCCATATAATGGACTGTTTTAAGAATTTGGAGCAAACAGTGGACTGTTTTGAAAATCCTGCACATGTATGGGACTGCTTTGAAAAAACAGCATGTAGAAGGGACTGTTTTGAAGAAAAAAGGTTCCGTTTGGATTGTTTCATGAACAAGAGCGACAGTTTTTGAACAACAAAAGCATATATGAGTATTTCTTGCATACAAATTCGTGATAAAGCGCATAAAATCATGGGAAAATATACAAATCATGCAAATAGATGAACATGATGGGCCAATGAAATTCATACCAAGTTAGCAAATTAAATCACAAATATCATTATTTCATGCACGTAAATTATATTAAAACATGATCAAGCAAATAAAAAAATGCATCCAAAATTCAATAGCCATACAAATGATCATTTCATGCATGTTAATTATAATAAAAAATGACCATGCAAATAAAAAAATGCGTCCAAAATTCCAGCTCAGCTATACAAATGATCAAAATTCAAAATTTGAGAAACACGATGATCACTACACCAAAAATCGAAAATTGGAACGGAAAAGCGTTCCTAATCCTCCCGTTCCTAATTCGTTAAACCGTTCCAATTTCCGTTCCAATTTGGTACCAACCGTTCCTAATCCAAATTGGAACGGAAATTGGAACGGTTTAACGGATTAGGAACGGGAGGATTAGGAACGCTTTTCCGTTCCAATTTCCGATTTTTGGTGTAGTGGATGGAAATCATGAAAAAAAGTATGCATGGATTTTCGCATTGGACACATGAAAACAAATGCATGTGATTTTTTTTTTCTGAAATTGCATGAATTTTCACTTAAAACGATGGATGAAAAAAATGCATTGTTTCTACGTGAATTGGATGAAAAAAATGCATTGTTTCTGCGTGAATTCAGTGAATAAGAAAAAGGCATGAATAAATGCATGGGGCATGAATAAATGCATGGAACCACAAGGTCCATGCGAAATATGGTGGATACATGGTGTAAATGATACAGTAAATATATCCATGAAATTCACAAGGATGGACATATCAACCATGGGCCAGATAATTGTTTATCAAATGGACCATATTATCAAATATACAATTTTCACAGTGGATCGAACAATGAACAAACCCATGTGAACTCATTTTCAAACAATACGTTGCATCTACGAGACAGTGAGCGTACAATGGAAACAAACACAAATCTCTCCATTTTTTAGATCAGCACCTTACCCATGTAGTAAAGTGTAGCAGTTCTCACCTGCATCCCCAGGATTATAACCCTGGGCATGCAACCTTACCTCACTCTAGATCTCTCCCACTGGCATCGGTTCAATGGGTCGCCAGCCCCGTAACGAGGGTACTGAAAAACACTAATCTCACATGCATAAGATCCATGAGGCAGTGAGCATATCATATAACCAATACAAATGCCCACATCAAATAGTGGGGCCACTGTAGGCATTGTGGCATCAAATTAGCAATGCAACAGAAATTCAGTTTCATACTAATTCATGGTAAGGGCAGTGAACAGACTGCAGCATGGAAAGCATATCCAAAGAATGATTGAAGTGCGTGGATGGCCAGCAACCAAACAGTGAATTTTGTGTGCAAAATTCAACATGTGAACAGTGGGTCCTACCCAAACAGAGGGTCATTCGATTGGAACATGAGGAATTCTAATGCCCAAACAGTGGGTACAATGCATGAAAATTCAGCGTCCGGACTTGTACCCTAAGTGTGAAGAAAATGTGTAGCAACCCCAACACCCAAAGCATGGGTCATTCCATGAAAAATGAATGGAGTTCTGAAAACCAAACCGTGGCTGCAAGGCATGGAATTTCCTCATCTAAACAGTGCACAAGACTTCAGCACTCAAATCCTTGTCCCAATACTGCATGTAAACACGTTGATCACATCAAATCAACAGCTAAGTTATGAAATTCATAATGAGGAGCATCAAGATCATGGCAAAACATGGGCTGATCATGGCTATCTGGGCGGAATCTCATCCAAACAGTGAATTAGATTATGAAATTGAGCACCCTGCACCCGTCATGAACAACGGTGGTCAGAAATTGAAATTTATCATTACACTCTCAATCTAACAGTAGCAGCGTGCATGATGCTATGGAAAGCTGTATGAAATCATGCTTGACAGTGCATGGAAACATATAACAATGTGTGCACAACAAGTTCAACAATTATGTAAAATGCATACCAAGTCCGCATGAAATATATGCCTAAACCATGAATTATTGTGCATGGAAAGACATTCAAACAGTATGTCATCATAGTTAAAATTTACATGCAGGCAGCAAGTTAAATGCATGAAATGCAGCAAACAGACACGCATAAAATTCAGCATGCAAATCATCGCCCAGCAGTGAATCAAGTGACATGAACAAAGTTCTAGCACTAAGCAGTGGGTTTAAGGCAAAATAACCCTACCCAAACAGTGACTTGGTGCATGCAATTTTACACAGTAACTACCTTGAAACAGTGTATAAAATCCACACAGCATACAAATAATGCATTCATATGAAGACAGGCTCATCTAAACATGAATTCATATGTATTCAATTTCTATGTATTCTAATGGAAACAGACGAGCCCTAAAGGAAAAGAAAAGATATAAAAAGTAATATCAAAAGGAAATAATTATAATCAACAAATGCCCAGATTGCAGAAATAAACAAAATAAGAACAAAAGAAAACTCTTTTCAACGATAAACTCTTGAAAATTGAAAACTAATGCAGACAATTAAAAGGGAAAATTAACAAAATCTTCATAGAATCATAGACCGGAAAAAAAAAAAAAAAAAAAAACCATGACATCAAAAATCAAAACAATTATAATAAGCAAAACATGATCTGACAAAAATACCAAGACTACAAAAACAAAACCAATAAAAATCCTTTTTTAATGGTGATAACTAACTTGAAAAAAAGCATGAGTTTATATTGAAACGGTTCTAATAAGCAAATCCCAGCCTGAAAATAATACAAAGATTACAACAACAAAAAACCAAAAAAAAAGAAAAGAAATCGCTTTTGAATGGAAAGATGATTCGAACAACCCTTTGGTTGCAAGTTGTAACATCGAGCACTTTCAAATTGTGACGCAAGCTCTAGTCAAAATCCAAAGAAAACACATTTTACCATCACCACAACATTGTTAAAACCAACAACATGCTAAAAAAATGACAAGATAGTAAAAAAATTAAAAATCTACACCTACATAATCCAAAGAGAAGTAAACGAATTTTACTACCAAAACAAAAAGATAATTATTGTAGACAATTAAAAGGAGATATTCCTAAAATCTCCATAGAGCTTCCTATCAATGACCATAAAAAGATTGAAAAACACATGACATCAAATTGAAATGATTGTAATAATGGTAACATGACTCGAACCCGCGACCTTTCGGTTGAGACATTGAGCACTTGTCAACATCCAAAGAAAACCCATTTTACCATCAACAATTTCTTTTTCTTTTTTTGTGAATGCTATCTGTAAATTGACAAGAGAAAAACTATAAAGTACAAGAGATCTATACTGAACCAAAAAGCCAGATGAAGGCCACAGAAAGACTTGGCACGAATAAAAGACCACAAAAGGCACAAAGGCCACAACAAGCAAACCACCAATACAAACGAAAGGCAGACAAATCAACAGAAAAAAGGGCCAAACCAAAAAACTGAATTCCTCCTTTGATTAGGTAATCTGACCAGACATTGGTGCTCCTCGTTATGTGAGAGAATGATGCCCCAAATCTATCAACACTGTTAATAACACATTAAAAAAAAAAAACAGAGACAGAGAGATGCACAAGCTCAGTTTAGCAAGTCACAAAGCAAATAATTCAAAGAGATGCACAAGCTGTAATATTTTTATGAAAAGAAATTGAATGAAATGAAAGTTCAACTCAGCAAGAAGGATAAGGAAATAGAAGTACAGGAATTAGCAACAGATGAAACAGTGCAACCAAATGAATTGAACAAAATACTGCAAACAAGATGCAAAGCCCACGAATGGTAATCTTGGATATTTGAAGCCATAACATATTCAGTCCATGACAACAATAACAATAGAGAGTGATAACAAGTTGATAAACTGAACTCACCAAGAAAAGTCCAACCAAGTTTTGTCCCAACGAGGGCAATGGGAACACCATGCACATAATGTTTCAGTTCGGGTATCCGCTTGAAAAGAGAAAAAAATGTATCACCAATGAGGGAAAGATAAACTTTCAAGAAAAACAAGTAGAAGAGTACAGTATTCCAGAATGAACCAGCAATTGCTTACCATCTTTGCAACATTTTCATAGCTAGCCTTGCACAAACAAGGAGAGAGGAAGTAATTTGATGAAACAACCCATAATAGACCTACATGAACACAACCCAAACTAGGCTCATACTGGACGTTAAAACTTCGCTCACAAAATCGGCCATGTGGATGTTTCCCACTTTCGAGGGTCCACAAACATACTCATGTGATGCCCAATACAATTTGAAAAGGAAGCAGTTTCAATCGTATAGGAACCTCTCATAATTCGAGACTTAATAGAACGGGCAAGTCATAAAGGGACCGAAATCAACAAGATAATAGCAGCCACTGCTCAATTCAACAGAGGAGTCTTTGCAGTAGCCACTTGTTCAGCCTTATAAGGATATGTGACAAATATGGTCATTAATTACCTAGATCCACTTGAATTATATCAAAAGAATTCAACATCCATGTTGAGGCAGGATAGATAAATTTAGGTCAAAACATGGAATCAAGTGCCAAGGTCGTTGTAGATTGGATTACCCTCTAAATCGGAAAATGAGTGGATCAATTGATTCCATCCATCGATCCCCATTTCCTATCAAATGGGCCCAATAATGCAGGCAATTTCATGTATGTGGCCCACCCTAACATGACCCACACTACGCCCATATTGGTTGTCCAAAGTCCGTTCACAAAATCAGCCACGTGGCTGATCTTACGAGGAACAATTCTGGGGCTCTACAACCCCGCTAATGGGATGCCCCATACTATTTGGAGATGAAGTAATTTAAATCGTACTTATAAACCTCTCCTAATTGGAGACTTAATAGAAGGGGCAAGTCATGGCAAAGAACCTATGGACCAAAATCAACAAGTAAAGAACTTTCGATCAATTTGTTTCTTTCTTTTCTCAGGAAGTTAATTATGTGGACCATATTTGTCATTATAATGGCAGGCATTGCTCAATTCAATGGGGGAAGTATTTCAAGCTGCTAATAGACAAGACCTATAGGGATATGTGACAGATTTGGCCTAAAATTACTCGGATTGGCTTGATAGATCAACGGATTTAAACATCCAAGTTAAGCCAAGATCAATAACTTTTGGTCAAAACATGGTATGAAGTATCAACATCGCCGCATATTGGATTTCCGTATTAGATCAAAAAGATTCTAAATTATAAAGGATGCAAATAAGAAAATTAGTTGATCGTTTGATTACATCCATCAATCCCCATTTTGCATCGAATGGGGCAAAATTAGATAAATAAATGTGCAATAATGTCATTAATTGGACCCAACTGAACATGACCCGAACTAGGCCCATACTGGACACCCAAACTTCTGCCACAGTATCAATCATGTGGCGGGTCTTACAAGTACGACTTTTGGGCTCCAAAAAGGCAAAAACTCTCTAATGGGAAGCCCTGTACTCTTTGGAGACGAACTAATTTCAATCGTACAAGAACCTCTAATGATTAGAGAATTAATAAAATGGCCAATTCACGCGAAAGAAACAAGGGACCAAAATCAACAAGATAACAACTTTAAGTGAACTTGTTTCTTTCTTTTTTGGGAAGTTAATTATGTCGACCATATTGGTTATTGTAATGGTAGACAATGCTCAAATGAATGGGGGAGTCGTTGTAGCATCCAACAATTTAGACCTATATTGATATTTGGCAGATCTGGCATATAATTACCAGAATTTACTTGATAGATCAAAGGAATTCAACATCCATGGTACGTCAAGATAAAAAAAAATTGGTCAAAACATTGAATGAAGCGCAAAGATAGTTGTAGATTGAGAAGTATAACTAGATAACCTCCCAAATATAGAAAAAAATTAAGCAGATTAATTAAAAACTGATTACCTTTTAAAATTAAAAACAATAGCAAAAAATATTGACCAATCAATTGTGTTGTGACTATTCTCTCTCAAATGAATCATCTAAATCATAAGTTCCAATAGAATAAGTATAAAAAAATTTGTAATATTCACACCTGAATCATAAGATTCAGGTCACATGCTTGGGATATTATTTCCTAAATCAAGCAGCAAACGGTTTCAGACTAAAGACACATCAAAATTGGAAGCTCCAATCACATGCTTGGAATGAACTCAATATCCTAGGATGAGATTTGAACAGATGAACAATGAGCAATAAAGAAAATAAAAAAGTAAAAAAAAAAACTCAAGTGATATTAAAAAGCCAATGCTTTTGAAGAGGTGAAAAGAAATGATCTATAAGAGATTGCTACTTGCTGGAGAAAAAAAATGGTAGGGAAATAAAAACAATGAAAGATTTAATACGTTGGTCTAGTTAAGCACTTACCTTAATGAGAACCAAGCCTCCAATAGAGTAGTAACAGTCAAGCAGTGACCTTGCATCCTTCAAAACAGACTAAAGTTTGGAACCAATGCCCTTCAAAGAAACAATATTATAATCAGAATTGTTGCAGCAAACTATTGACAAATATTTATACTATATACAAATGAATTGCAACATTGGTATGAACTTGTCATGTGTCAGATGAAAGGTTACCTCAAAAGCTCTCACGTCAATCGAACATCTCAGAATGCTATTGACTATCAGAGTATAGAAGAGGTAATTTCCTTTAGAAGATTGTGATGCAAGGGTCTCTGCAACGAGTGGGCATGTTGCTGGACTTGTATAAGCAATTTTATCTATTCCAACACCATAGAAATTTTGGAAAATCCGCCGCTAAAGGGTATAGCGACAAAAAAATTCTGTCCCAAGTTCTGCCGCTAAAGATCTGCATCACTGATGTGTTTAGTGGCTGATAAAAATCCACCACAAATGGAACATTAGCGGCAGTTTGTTTTATCCACTGCTAAAACCTCTCTTCTTTTTTTTGCAAAAAAATGTATTTTAACCTCCATTATATACAATATTCGTAAATGCTTTAATTTAACCCATGCGTTGTGGGGGTACCAAATACAAGTTCTTGTGATGTGCCAATAGAATTTGAATAATGTTATTAGAGTACAAATTAACTAAATCCTAGTTTAATTAAAATATGGACCCTGGTTCCTGATTCGAAGCCCACCTGATAAGGGCCGTGGGAGGCCCAAAGAAACTTGAGAAAGAAGCACCCAAGTCCGATTAAGACCCAAACTTCGGATCCAGGATATTCACACCCGAAACTTAAACCTGACTACCTGAGTCCACCAATTTGAGCTCAAATCATGACAGTCATAACTCAATAGCCATCTTTGGGCTCAAGTCTCAGGAGAGTTGTGTCACGCCCCCGAACCGAAACCTCGGGGGCGGGAGATGGGATTAAGAATGAATGTACTTTTCTCCCAAGATCCGCGTGTGTGAAGACAACACATTCTGAATATTTTGCGGAAGCATTTATGGCGTTGCGACCCGAAGTCCGTGGCCATCGGATTCCGCGTCGCACTCAACCTTTAGCCCATAGCTATTATATCAAGAATCATATCAGACTGGAGTAACCATCACAATAATTTACAGAGTTGACAGTAACAGGATATTACATTCCCAAATATGTTCAAGTTACAATTATCAATGTACATTAATTAAGAATCCCAAGAAAAGGCTAACAAAAGCCATACAACAATAAGCTATAAACTACTACCCAAATGTGACGTAGCTCCGATGTCAAGCTCAATGTCTACATGACATAGCCGACAAACTAACCTGCAAAGCATGGCTCTACAGCCAACAAAAGCACTCGACTCGGGGCGAAGAAATCTGAACCTGAGTACCAAAAGTAGTGGGTCAGACACGACGGTCTGGCAGGTGGATGAAAAGATCACAAATATACTAAAGAGTAAAACATATAATAAATCATGCTAATCGATCAAGTACTGCATATAATTAAACGGGTGCAAAGTCGGGAATCTCGGGGAAAACTTGTATTCATTTCAAGCACGGGTAAAACATGAACATCTAATAAAACATGTATTCATTTCCATCATCTATAATCATAGATATTTGACAATCGGGTATTCGTCTAAAACATGTATAAATATAGTGGTTTGACAAAACAAACGTTCATTTGAAACTTAAGTAAAACACAAGTATACAACAAATCAGGTATCCATCACAGTCTAGCAAAACCAATGTCCATTTGAAACCTATGTAGAAATACGGATATTTAATAAATCGGTTATCATGTAAAATAGGTATAAACATAGGAATCTGGCAAAACAAGTGTCATTTGAAACCTATTTCAAAGCATGGGTATTTAACAATTCGGGTATTCATTTAAAAACAGGTATAAACGTAGGGATCTTGCAAACAAATGTCATCTGAAACATATTTCAAAGCATGGATATTTAGAAATCGGGTAATCATTTAAAGCATGTATAAACATGGGAATCTCACAAGTCAAATGTCATTTAAAACAAAGTACGGATATTTAACAATTCGGATATTCCTTTAAAACATGTGAAATCATATAAATCTAGCAAAATCATTTATCGTTTGAAACATATGTAAAAGTACGGGTATTCGCCCAACCGGCATTCCTGTAAAACATGTACGTGTGCAAAGGACATAAAACAATATAATAGTGACTGGATTTACAATAGAGAGCATTAACACTTATCTAAATAACAACTTTCATAAAAGCAATGAATCATTTAACTGAAAACAAGTAAGCAATATAAACCATATCGGGTGTCCAAGGAATCGGGAACTGGCAAGATGGCAATCACAAGAAGCTAAGTCCTCTATCACCGAAGTGACAAGAGCGGGACGTTGGTCTCAGTCACACAAGGTGAGGAGACTCAACGTAAATCATATATACAATAATAAATACACGGGAACGGGAACGGGACCACGGTAGCGAACCGGGTATCGGGACGGGACCACGGCAATAACCGGGTATCGGGATCCAAACTGCAGCTGGCGGGACGGGAGAGGGATCTCCAAGTCAGTGGATCAGACCGACAAGGTATCCAAGCTTAGTGATGCTGACTCATAGGTTAAAACCAATCGAGACATATGCAAGTAATCAAGTACAGTAATAAACGGGTAAAACGGGGGTGCTCAAGGGCACGTAAATAAACGGGTAAACGGGGGTGCTCAAGGGCACACTGTCATATCATATCGGGCAATACCTTTCGGGACAATTAACTGTTACTAGAGTAACTTCAATGCTTTCGGGAAAACGAGTCATATGATGCAATCTGGGAAATGAGGTGAGACAATGAACTATAACAAATTCCGGGTAGAATATTAGTTTCAAGATCTATTTAAGTGAATAGGGGTCCCGTATGTCGATTTTAATCATTACTTGGTACTCCTTGAGTTTGAGGACATTCCGGGCTCCTTATGCACTTTTACGATTTTCAACACTTAAAATGAGCTCATGGGTAGTACTAGATGTTATAATAGAAAAATCAAGACTATAGACGGTCCATCCTAGGCATGACGTTAATTTGGAAACATCAACCGACCTATTCAGTCATCGAAAGGAATAGAATTTGCGATAACCAAGGAAAAAGACTTGTGTTTAGATATTAGGAAGATATCGCGTCGTTCCATCCCGTTCAAGATTGAAATTGATTGGACTTCGATGCAACCGAATCAACCTTGAGGAGTGTCGGCTCAAGACATCTCACACATAGTCCAATCAGTCCAAAAAGGGTAGCCAAGGTCCCACCTAAAACCAAGAAAATTAAAAATCTCAAAATTCACCGGACTCAAACTGAGTCCTCCGATCGATCGGACCGAAGGTCCGATCGATCGGCCAAAATTTCTGCACAGGGTCCGATCGATCGGTCGATCGATCGGCTGAAAAATGCTTACTGTTAAAAGTCAGTCCGATCGATCGGCCTGAACGTCCGATCGATCGGACCTGGGCGCAGTGCAGGTCCGGGAACTCTGATTTTCCTCTTTTTCTTTCCTTTCCTTCCAACATATAATCAATCACATAGAACTAGATACAAGGATACTTAATACATGTTTCCAAGGTATTAGAATGAGCTAAAGAGCTCCTCATTTCAAGTTTTCCCCCTTTCCATCTATTCCATTCACAATAAAACTCAAAGGTGAAGGAAACTCATTCATGTGAAACCATTAGGAATTCTTGACAATAGGATGCATGCACTTTCAAGAGCTTAACAAGAAAGAATAACTCATCAATAAGCACATCTCATAATCAATATTTATCATATCAAAAACAACTATTAAAATTACCAAAACCATCAATGAAATCAAGATTTTTATCACAAAACATGTTAATAAGCAAAACAATCCATTCATCCACTTGCCTTGGGTTAAGAAGATGCACAAATCACTCCACAAAAGCCTCAAAGAAGTCTCTAGCTCCAAACCGACCAAAACCCCCAAATTTTTCCCATGACAACCCTAGAAAATCCAATCCATTGCAAACCTCAATGAAAATCCATGAATGGAAGATAAAAATACTCCAAATGGTTTGGGAAAACAAAGATTAAAAGAAAGAAACCAAATGCTAACCTTTAAAGCCTTGAACCAAGAAGAAGAGCTTGAAAAGAGAAGTTGCCTTTGCTCAAAATCCATGAAAATAACATCTTTGGAAAGCTTGGAAGGTATGGAAGATGATGAGGAGATCAAATCTCCATTTACAATCAAGAGAAGCCAAGGGAAAGAGGAGAGAGAGAGAGTGGCTGAGAGAGGAGTGGTTCCAGCTCTTGCTGGAACCGTTGCAGGGAAATGGGTGAAGAGGAAGGAGAAGGAACCCATTTTATAAAGGGGTGAGTGTGGGCCCCACCTCACTTAAACTTCTCAAGGGAAAAACACAAGTTTCTGGGCCCCGGATGAAAACGACGAAGAAGACAAAATTCATCAGCGAAAAATCTACTTTCCAAAAAGTCTAATTTTGCCAAATTCTGAAATTTTCGAAATTAATGGACAGATTTGGTGTGAAAAGACTGTTTTGCCCTCAAGGCCAAGAAATCGGTTTTCGGGTTCTCAAATGGATATGGGATCAACATGAAAGTTGTAGGATTCCTCAAGATGAATGCAATGGGCTAAAAACACGATACGAAACCAATCGGGAAAATCTCACAAGTAAAAGCAAAGCCGAAAAGGGAACCCCCAAAGGGCCCCACAAGCTACCAAAGCACTAAAAAGCCCAAAACTAGAAGAAAACTCATTCTAGCTCACAAACTCAACCCAACAACTACTAATCCCACTAAAAGAACTAATCCACAAATAAAACAGCACTAATCCAAGAGATTAGGGATCGGGTTCTCACAAGTTGAACTCAGGATTAGGACCAGTGCCAATAAAGAGTTGTGATCCTAAACTGAGCCCAGTCCCATCCAATTGAGTCATTGACACCCCTAACCAAAAAGAATCAATAGAAGAAAAAAAATAAAGAAGGTTGATGCTTGTCTACCTCTTCTCCATTCCTGCTGACTTCTGCACCATACTATTTCCATGTGCATCTGGCATGGTTCTCTAGGCTTCACCGCTGCTCAAAGTTCATGACTACTACTTCTTGGTAGTGTGGTGCACTGCTGGTGAATTTCTCCAAGGCTCTGACCAACGGTGAGATTGGTGACGGAAGATGTGGTGGGCCTTTTCATCAAATACTGTACCAAACAAAATTCATGTCTCTTGCACCCTTGGAATCCAATAATCTAATAGTGTGAGAGAGAGAGTGTGTGTGGTGTTTGTTACCAATTTTCCGGCTTATTACTCAAAATGAAGAGAACCCGGCTGAATAAAATCTAGAGAAGAACCCACCTAACATGGTGTAATTTAGAGTGAGAAAGTGACCCAGTTTGGGTTTTTTGTTATTAAAGTTCCTATTCCATTCCCACCCAACAAAGAAAAATTGATGGAAACCCATCTAACTAAATTGTATTTCATAAACTCTCTTTCCAACCCCACAAACAAAACCTGGAAGAAATCTCACCTATACTAGTGTTTGTTGCTTTCTAAACTTCCTAATAGGATTAACACAAAAACACACACATACACAAGAGAGAGAGAGAGAGAGAATTTCATGGCACCTGAGACAACCAGTGCAAGGCACTGAGGCTGATTGCCACATGAAGCTTCCTCTTTGGGAAGAGTCTATGGTAGAACATGGGGGGACAAACAATGTTAAAAGTCTACCTGCTTGGTTGTGAGGGCTTACAAACAGGATTAGCATTTGTAGTAGTAGTGTTACCGGATATCATGAAGCCACTCTCAATGTTTCTTAACAGTACTCTTGTTTGATGTGTATTGAAGGGTAGTCTGGTCAAAACATTGAATGAAGCGCAAAGATAGTTGTAGATTGGATCTCCAAATTAGGTCTAAAAGATTCCAAATTACGCAGGGAAATAAATAAAAAATAGTGGACTAATCCATTGCATCCATCAATCCCAATTTTTTTATCCAAGGGGCCCAATAAAGCATCAATCTAAAAGTATGATTTAGATCGGAATTATGATTTACATCTATTCATATAGCTAACCCCAACATGGCTTGATGGTGGTGGCAGCAGCTGCGACAGCGACGGCGCTGAAAGGTGTGAGTATCATGCTCTCAAATAAATTGTGAATGTCAGTATCCCACATGGAGAGATTTAAAACTTTGAACATTCATTTTATCAAGATTACCAAAGGCAACGTTAGTTACAATTGATTTGCAATTTGCTTGTATGACATTGGATTGCATCCCATTGGACCACATTGGGTAGATAAGGTACACAACTCTTACATGTACTCTATCCAAAGACAAATGCAACTCAAAAGACAAGTGATTCATGTGAAAGAGTTACAATGGAAGCAAAAGAAGAGAAAATGACAGAGAAGACGACAATGTGAAGGGATGTTTACTAGATGTCGAAGCCTTTTCAAGTCGTGGAGTCTGATTTAGGATCTTATAGTTCAAACCCACAGGGATATATGATAGATTTAGAGTTTGATTATCTAGATCTACTTGATCGATCAAAGAAATTCAAGATCCATATTAGGGAAATATCAATAAATTTGGAACAAAACATAGAATGAAGGGCCAAGAAGAATGTAAACTATATTCCAAATAAAATCCAAAATATTCTACACTAAGTGGAGATCCAAATCAGAAAATTAGTGGAACAATTCATTCCATTGGACAATCCCGATTTATATCAAAAGAGCCCAATGATGCATAATTTAATGGATAACGATGCGATGGATTGGAGTTGCATGATCAGGACCCAGACCAAGCCCATAGTGGAGGTTCCAGCCAATTCCACAAAACCAGTTATGTGGCTCATCATACAAGTAGCTCTTAGGGGTTCATAACCCCCACAAAAAGTATGCCACTATTACTTGGAGAGGGAGTAATTTCCATTGCATAACTTCCCTGTTTTGGGGACTTAATAAAAATGGGAACATATATCTCTCTAAGCAGAAGTTAGTACAAAGTAAAGTACAAGTGGGAAGTCACAAGAAAACAAGGAATAAGAATCTACAAGATAAGAACTCCGAGTGCATAATCTTCTATGACTCGCTGTATTTCATTTTTTTTAAATTCATTCTCATTCTAATATAACTCTCAAAAGTTTCATTTTTTGTTTTTTTTTCATTGGTATTTAGCAATTATGATAGCATGAATATCGTAAACTAGAAAAGAAAGATCATGAGACGATTTCATAGAGAAATTAGATGAAGCAACATCTGAATCTCATGTGATGATGCACGGGAGGAATTTAAGGAAAAAAAGAAGAAATTGAAGAATTAAATCAAGAGATTGAGAAGTATAACTAGATAACCTCCCAAATATAGAAAAAAATTAAGCAGATTAATTAAAAACTGATTACCTTTTAAAATTAAAAACAATAGCAAAAAATATTGACCAATCAATTGTGTTGTGACTATTCTCTCTCAAATGAATCATCTAAATCATAAGTTCCAATAGAATAAGTATAAAAAAATTTGTAATATTCACACCTGAATCATAAGATTCAGGTCACATGCTTGGGATATTATTTCCTAAATCAAGCAGCAAACGGTTTCAGACTAAAGACACATCAAAATTGGAAGCTCCAATCACATGCTTGGAATGAACTCAATATCCTAGGATGAGATTTGAACAGATGAACAATGAGCAATAAAGAAAATAAAAAAGTAAAAAAAAAAAACTCAAGTGATATTAAAAAGCCAATGCTTTTGAAGAGGTGAAAAGAAATGATCTATAAGAGATTGCTACTTGCTGGAGAAAAAAAATGGTAGGGAAATAAAAACAATGAAAGATTTAATACGTTGGTCTAGTTAAGCACTTACCTTAATGAGAACCAAGCCTCCAATAGAGTAGTAACAGTCAAGCAGTGACCTTGCATCCTTCAAAACAGACTAAAGTTTGGAACCAATGCCCTTCAAAGAAACAATATAATCAGAATTGTTGCAGCAAACTATTGACAAATATTTATACTATATACAAATGAATTGCAACATTGGTATGAACTTGTCATGTGTCAGATGAAAGGTTACCTTAAAAGTTCTCACGTCAATCGAACATCTCAGAATGCTATTGACTATCAGAGTATAGAAGAGGTAATTTCCTTTAGAAGATTGTGATGCAAGGTATTTGATTGCATGTGGTGGCCTTTGAGCTCCAAGTACAAACAGAGTTTGTAGTTGGATCTGTTTGTTTCCTTTTTCCTGCTTGTGAATTGTGATTTTCTTTGCTTTACATGAACGGTATATTCATGTTGAATATGAATATAATCTCTCTCACAAATCATGAACAGGTATCACCCTGACAAAAATTCCAACAATCCTGATGCTTCGGAACTTTTCAAAGAGGCTGCATATTCATACAGCGCTTTAGCTGATGCAGAGAAACGAAGATTGTATGACACTGCAGGATTTGAGGTAAATGTCTATTTTGCTTCATATTTGCCATCTTAAAACTGTATTTAACAGAGTTGTAATATTAGCCAAGTCAAACTGTAAAAAAATTCACACAATTACACACCAATGCACTTTAACATATTCCATGTGATTTGTGGGAGAGGGAGACAATCAAGTGAATTTGAAGAGTGAAGGTTGAAAAAGAGGAAAAGAGATAACCTTTGCTAAATCTATGAGAAAATGAACTAGTATTCTTTTTTAGTACAGTGTCAAAAAGTCATCACTCTAACATTATCAATAAAAGAATAATAATAGGAAAATCAGATTGTCATCCAGCTGGGGTGGTCTTGTTTATGCAATTGTTTATGTGGTCATCCACAAATTGTTGGGGGTGGTGCAGGGGAGCTTAAATCTTCATCCAGCTGAAGCAATAACAGCATCTCAGCATGCATATTAGAAGGGAGCCACCACCAAAATGCATAGCTATTCAAGTATCTATCAGAAGCATGCATTTTATAGAAAGTAGCAACCACCAAAATGCATAGCTCATTAAGCATTTATCAGAAGCACCATGGATGTCTGGTGTGGTGGTGATTTGTGGGTGAATTGCTGCAACCACATGCTATCTGTAATTAAAAATATCTCTCTTAGACTTTGAACCGGTTTTGAATGATTCAATCAGATTGTCAAGGCCCCTAAAATAAAAATAAAAATACAGAGAAATCCAAGAATGTGTTGGCAAGGTAGTTTGCTTCTCTCTTAACTCTTAATAGAATGTGTCGGCAAAAAGAAAGGAGATATTGGAAAGACTAGACCATAGTCCATATTAAGTACAACATCAGGATAAGAGGGGTGCTATGTAATTACCAGACGTAGATGTTTGAGTGTCCATTTGCAATGGCTGGACCCCCGCTTGTGGAGAAGATGACATATCTAGCATGTGCACCAATGAACTTATATTTTATGCTGAAGAATGACAATAATAACTTCGATAAAACAACACAGTTTTAAACAATGAATGAGTTCTGATGATTATACAGGAACTCAATCAAAAACTAAAAAACCCACGTTATGCAGTAATCCTCTCTTTTCCTCATTTTTCTTTCCTTTCCAAATTTCAAACTTTACCTGCTAAAGAAACAAGACCCCAAAACAGATATAACAACTCATATCCAATGAATTTTGTTCTTTTTACCATCTATTAGAACACTTGTTTCCTTTGTTGGAAAAGCCTGAGGCTGAGATAACCAAAGTGTTGTTTTGTTCTTTGAAACCTGGCCGCAGAGCATCCAAGTTCAAAGGGGCCCAACTGTGTATTTATAAGTATAATCCAAGTTCCTCATTTAATTTACAGCCTGTGGGATATCAGGACAACATATTGAACTAAAACAGGCATACATAACCACCAAATTAACATATTGTAATGACTAACACATTGCAACCTACCAATTCAGATCTGAATTTCTCGAATTGAGAATAAAAAAAACTATGACATCTACTTCTAAGTCACAGTTCTATCAATGAATCTCAAAATACCAGCACAGTGATACTGATTTCCAAGAATACAATAGCCTTCACCGATCCATACTGATCAGATCAAAGTCCTTCATATATTCAGAAAAATGGAAGAAATGAGGGCATCAATTGGTGAAAGGCATAGATTTACTAGAACAAGATCCAAAACATAAATTCAATAGTTCTACATAGATGATACATAGAAAAATGGAAGATATGAGCGCATCAATTGATGAAAGGCATGGATTTACTAAAACGAGATCCAAAACATATACCCAAATATCCAAACCCCTTTCTCAGATTTCCTCCATGGATCAACTTCGAAGCTAAAACCCTAACTTCTCAGCAGATTTCCTACTCTTTCTTGCTCTTTCTCTCCTCAAATTGTTCGAAAACACCTTTCTCGGCAGATTTGCTGAAGCAAACGCTGCAGACCTACAACTTCTAAGCAAATCACTCTTTCTATACACAAAATCATGAAAAAAAAAAGAGAGAAGGTATCAGGGCTACTTCAACACAACACCAAAATCCGTTCTTCTGCACAAGTACAGAACTGGAAATTGAAATTTGAAGCCTTCCGATCTAGAATTCCTGCATGCAGCCGATTCGATCGGAAGAACATGCACAAAGAGAAATAGCAGAGATGATGAGCTTCTTCTCGTGGAAAGACATGATCAAATTTGGAGCTTCTTCTTGCGCGATTTCGCAGCTGATCAGATCAAATGAAGAGATCGAGCATTCGAGAAGCAAAAAGAGCAAACCCTCCAAGCCTCGCTGAGAGAGATTCTAGCAGAGAGATTTTTGAAGAAGCAGTAGAAGAATACCCTCCAAACTTCAAATGCGCTCAGAGTTAGGGTTTTCGAGCTTCAAGAGTTTAGAAACATAAAAAGTGTGGACCTTTTAACGGCGGAAAATATAATCCGCCAGTGATACCTTAAAATTTTTTCGACATTGTGACGGAATAAAATATCCGTCGTTGATAAGAATTTTTAACGGCGGAAAGTTAAAACAGCCGCTATTTAAGTGTCACTAAAAGTGACTTTTCTCATTGTGCAAGTATCTGAAATGCTCTTCTTGGTGCCTCATAAGTGTCTTACAAACTGGAATGAATAACAAAAAATCAGAAAAAATACAAATGAAATTCCTAAAGAGTTCGGTAGCCAAAGTTCAAATATTAAGTGTGTAGCCAAATCAGTGAGATATTTTGAAATAAAATTATGCATACGTTCTTCTGAGGTGCACACATGTTGAATATGCATGCTAGCATGGGGAGTTACATTGTAGTATGGGTCAGTTATTGCTACTGGTTGACTGTAGTTATTGTGTCAGTCACTAAATCATTGTCCAATTATTGAGCTAGTTAGGAAGTTAAGGGCACATTTCATTTATGTATTAGATTGATGGAATAGGTAGTTTTCTGTAATGCTTTAAATGTATTTGAATGCAATGAGAAAAAGAGCAGCTAGTATTATTCTATTCAACCTCACTTCTGTGTGAAGAAAGGAGGGCAGTTCCCCTCGAAGTGAATTCTATTTCTCAAATTCCCTATTTCTATGTTTTCTTTCCTATCTCAGAACATTAAACCATGACATAAAATCAACCCATAAAGATGTGACATTCAATAATAAAATTTAATCAAAATTAGTATAATTCCAAATTCCATTCTTAAAATAGAATTGAATCCATTGTCTTGATGATCAAATATGTACTCTTCTCTTTTCTTGGATAAAAAATTTACAAAACCAATAAAAGAATAATCCCATCCACCTTGCATTTTTCTCTTCCACTCCACCCTTTCTTCGTCACACCACATGCCCATGTCTTTTTTCACTACTTCACCCAATGTCTGTCAATATCCCCCTTCTTCTACTCCATTCAATTTGTAGACCTCCAATGATCTTACAGAGATATTTTTAACCTTTTATGGACAAGCCTAATCCATAGCATCTCATCATTATCAACATCATTAAAGCCTTGTCCCAACAAAGTTCGGGTCAGCTACAGGAATTTTGTAGCTACTCGGGTTTTCCTATAGTTTTTTGGGAGCTACATCATCATCATAATCGATAAAACCCAATCCTTTTTTTTTTTTTTAATTGCTAGCTGCATCTGAATTACATGTGAGAATCTAAGCATCACTTTATTAAATTTCTTCAGCTAACCATTCCTATCAAAACCTAAAGAAGTTAGTAGATGCGGCATAAATACTTTTCAATACTTCCCATTGGGTGGAGCCCACTTCTCAACACTCCCACTCAAGTGGAACCCGGTTGGTGCACTTTTGGCAACATGCATTTCTTTTAGTGCCGAGTTGTTCCTCCCGAGATTCGAACTCGCGACCAGTTGGCTCTGATACCATATTAAATTTCTTTAACTAACCATTCTATTAAAACCTCGAGGCGAAAGTATAGGCAACCTAAATGCTTTACAATACTGCCCCTCAGGTGGAGCCCACTTCTCAACACACTAGTGGTATTTATATGAGCCAGAGCATATTTTAGCACAAAAAATAATGAAAATAAGGCGAAACCATAAAAGGAAACAAATCCTACTACCTTTCCTTTCACATAGATAGAATAAGATTTAACTTAAGCAAACAAAGAAGGTATTTGAGGCAAAGATCAGTATAACAAGTCATAAAGCAAACAATTTAAAGAGATACACAAGCTATAATATTTTTATGAAAAGAAATTGAATGAAATGGAAAGTTCAACTTAGCAAAAAGTATAAGGAAATAGAACTACAGGAATTAGCAAAAGATGAAACAGAGAAACCAAATGAATTTAACAAAATGCTGTAAACAAGATGCAAAGCCTATGAATGATAATCTTGGAGATTTGAAGATATAACAAATTTAGTTCATTTTCAAAAAAAAAAATCATATTCAGTTCATGACAACAATAACAATAGAGAGTATAACGAGTTGATACAATGAACTCGGCAAGAAAACGTCCAACCAAGTTTTGTCCCAATGAGGGCAATGGGAACACCATGCACATAATGTTTTAGTTCACGTATCCACTTGAAAAGAGAAAAATGTGTCACCAATTAGGGAAAGATAAACTGTCAAGAAAGCAAGTAGAAGACTCTAGTATTTCAAAATGAACCAGATATTGCTTACCATCTTTTCAACATTTTCATAGCTAGCCTTGCTGATGAGAAAGAGTGCCAATAGAAAAACATCTGCACCACAATAGCTTAGAGGTCTTAAATATGCTGCAATCCTCCTAATCAGTTTCATAGAGCCGAAAAATAAGACCCACATAATAAACTTTTCTAGCAAAAGAAAATAAAAAATTAATAAAGGGAAAATTTGATAGAACACATGGAATAGTTAAACAATGTACCTATTTTATCCGACCATCCTAGATTATTAGTGCTCCCATCCACCACCACATTTGCACTGAAATTGACAAAAATAGTCGGTACATAACCCTACATCCCATAAAAGAACGATAAAATTAATTAAATAAATTCAATAAATATTTATTAGATTGAGACTATAGAAAAATAAGTACTTCACACCTACTCCTAAATGGAATAATGCCAATATGGCATGAGACAAAGCTCTTGAACAATGAAGTTTTTTCAATAGAACCAATGCTTGAATTAATGTGTGAAAAGAAAATTCATCATTTCATGTGTGAATCAAAAGTAATGCTCAATTTCTGACTTCCCATGCTAAAAATAGAAAGATTCATGATTTCATGTAAAAATATGATTTTCAAAGAATTTTGACTTGAATTCAAACTTTGATGCATGAAAACATGAAATAATGAATTTCCAATAAAATCAAGCATGATTTGATGAATAAGTCCTTAATTACTAAAAATTAATGATGAAAATGTGCATTTTAAAGAAATTATCACACCCCCAACTAGCATTTTGCTAGTCCCGAGAAAGAAATGCAAACTAGCGTAGGATTCTGACATAATCTAAGAAAAGTAAATGCAGAAACAAAAAAGGGAAAAAAATGGCCACATTCACTGGCACTCTCGACTGCATTTAGCGCGGGCAGCAAGCCCTTAAATCCTTTAGGTCACCCCTAGTGGACGAGTTGTGCATCGTGAGGGTTTGCACTGAATATGCGCCCACAAAATTCATAGCGCCTAAAACCAAAAATAATGAAAGAAATTTTTCGAAAGAAAATTTATAATCATAAGATATATTCAAATCTTTAACAAAATCGAATCTAGGCAATTTTGAAACCCGGTTCGCAAATCCCATCTTTGGAAAGAAATTTTCAAAAATCATGCCAAATAAGATAGTGTAGGGTGAAAAAAGTCCGCATACATAAAAAAATAAGTTTTAAATGCTCCGTTAAAACTCTTGAGGAAATGACTCTCTATCGAATAATGTGGTCCACCTAGACTTAGCAAAAAAAAAGGTTTCCACTCAAGGCGACCATGACGGCTTTCGCACTGCTGTTTTTCAAAAGGCCGGAAATTTTCATTTCTAGACTCTGTAACATAGATATTGGGGAGCATATCCAAATCTTATGTAACTTCGTTCACGGTCCCCAACAATAGGCAGCCATTTTCATGTGCCCGAATTGATTCACTGGTATGTGGAAAAATCCACCCAGATGAACCAGGAAACTAGTAAAACTAAGTATTGGTGTTCCTTCATATTTTTAATCAAATCGTCCAAAAAATTAGCAAATAATAGCTTCGCATTTAAAACTTTTGAAAATATAAACGATTCTCTATCGAATAATCTGGTCCACCTAGACTTAGCAAAAAAAAAAAGGTTTCCACTCAAGGCGACCATGACGGCTTTCGCACTACTGTTTTTCAAAAGGCCGGAAATTTTCATTTCTAGACTCGGTTACATAGATATTGGTGAGCATACCCAAATCTTATGTAACTTCGTTCACGGTCCCCAACAATAGGCAGCCATTTTCATGTGCCCGAATTGATTCACTGGTATGTGGAAAAATCCACTCAGATGAAACAGGAAACTAGTAAAACTAAGTATTGGTGTTCCTTCATATTTTTAATCAAATCGTCCAAAAAATTAGCAAATAATAGCTTCGCATTTAAAATTTTTGAAAATATATACGATTCTCTATCAAATAATCTGGTCCACCTAGACTTAGCAAAAAAAAAAAAAGGTTTCCACTCAAGGCAACCATGATGGCTTTCGCACTACTGTTTTTCAAAAGGCCGGGAATTTTCATTTCTAGACTCGGTTACATAGATATTGGTGAGCATACCCAAATCTTACGTAACTTCGTTCACGGTCCCCAACAATAGGCAGCCCGTTTCATGTGCCCGAATTGATTCACTGGTATGTGGAAAAATCCACCCAGATGAATCAGGAAACTAGTAAAACTAAGTATTGGTGTTCCTTCATATTTTTAATCAAACCGTCCAAAAAATTAGCAAATAATAGCTTCGCATTTAAAACTTTTGAAAATATATACGATTCTCTATCGGATAATCTGGTCCACCTAGACTTAACAAAAAAAAAAAGGTTTCCACTCAAGGCAACCATGATGGCTTTCGCACTACTGTTTTTCAAAAGTCCGGAAATTTTCATTTCTAGACTCGGTTACATAGATATTGGGGAGCATACCCAAATCCTATGTAACTTCGTTCACGGTCCCCAACAATAGGCGGCCCTTTTCATCTGCCCAAAAAAAAAAGGTTTCCACTCAAGGCGACCATGACGGCTTTCGCACTACTGTGTTTCAAAAGGCCGGAAATTTTCATTTCTAGACTCGGTTACATAGATATTGGGGAGCATACCCAAATCTTATGTAACTTCGTTCACGGTCCCCAACAATAGGCAGCCATTTTCATGTGCCCGAATTGATTCACTGGTATGTGGAAAACTCCACCCAGATGAATCAGGAAACTAGTAAAACTAAGTATTGGTGTTCCTTCATATTTTTAATCAAACCGTCCAAAAAATTAGCAAATAATAGCTTCGCATTTATAACTTTTGAAAATATATACGATTCTCTATCGAATAATCTGGTCCACCTAGACTTAAGAAAAAAAAAAAAGGTTTCCACTCAAGGCAACCATGATGGCTTTCGCACTACTGTTTTTCAAAAAGCCGGAAATTTTCATTTCTAGACTCGGTTACATAGATATTGGGGAGCATACCCAAATCTTATGTAACTTCGTTCACGGTCCCCAACAATAGGCAGCCCTTTTCATGTGCCCAAAAAAAAAAGGTTTCCACTCAAGGCGACCATGACGGCTTTCGCACTACTGTTTTTCAAAAGGCCGGAAATTTTCATTTCTAGACTCGGTTACAAAGATATTGGGGAGCATACCCAAATCTTATGTAACTTCGTTCACGGTCCCCAACAATAGGCAGCCATTTTCATGTGCCCGAATTGATTCACTGGTATGTGGAAAAATCCACCCAGATGAATCAGGAAACTAGTAAAACTAAGTATTGGTGTTCCTTCATATTTTTAATCAAACCGTCCAAAAAATTAGCAAATAATAGCTTCGCATTTAAAACTTTTGAAAATATATACGATTCTCTATCGAATAATCTGGTCCACCTAGACTTAGCAAAAAAAAAAAAGGTTTCCACTCAAGGCAACCATGATGGCTTTCGCACAACTGTTTTTCAAAAGGCCGGAAATTTTCATTTCTAGACTCGGTTACATAGATATTGGGGAACATACCCAAATCTTATGTAACTTCGTTCACAGTCCCCAACAATACGCAGCCCTTTTCATGTGCCAAAAAAAAAAAGGTTTCCACTCAAGGCGAGAATGACGGCTTTCGCACTACTGTTTTTCAAAAGGCCGGAAATTTTCATTTCTAGACTCGGTTACATAGATAGTGGGGAGCATACCCAAATCTTATGTAACTTCGTTCACGGTCCCCAACAATAGGCAGCCATTTTCATGTGCCCGAATTGATTCACTGGTATGTGGAAAACTCCACCCATATGAATCAGGAAACTAGTAAAACTAAGTATTGGTGTTCCTTCATATTTTTAATCAAACCGTCCAACAAATTAGCAAATAATAGCTTCGCATTTATAACTTTTGAAAATATATACGATTCTCTATCGAATAATCTGGTCCACCTAGACTTAACAAAAAAAAAAAGGTTTCCACTCAAGGCAACCATGATGGCTTTCGCACTACTGTTTTTCAAAAGGCCGGAAATTTTCATTTCTAGACTCGGTTACATAGATATTGGGGAGCATACCCAAATCTTATGTAACTTCGTTCACGGTCCCCAACAATAGGCAGCCCTTTTCATGTGCCCAAAAAAAAAAGGTTTCCACTCAAGGCGACCATGACGGCTTTCGCACTACTGTGTTTCAAAAGGCCGGAAATTTTCATTTCTAGACTCGGTTACATAGATATTGGGGAGCATACCCAAATCTTATGTAACTTCGTTCACGGTCCCCAACAATAGGCAGCCATTTTCATGTGCCCGAATTGATTCACTGGTATGTGGAAAACTCCACCCAGATGAATCAGGAAACTAGTAAAACTAAGTATTGGTGTTCCTTCATATTTTTAATCAAACCGTCCAAAAAATTAGCAAATAAAAGCTTCGCATTTATAACTTTTGAAAATATATACGATTCTCTATCGAATAATCTGGTCCACCTAGACTTAACAAAAAAAAAAAAAGGTTTCCACTCAAGGCAACCATGATGGCTTTCGCACTACTGTTTTTCAAAAAGCCGGAAATTTTCATTTCTAGACTCGGTTACATAGATATTGGGGAGCATACCCAAATCTTATGTAACTTCGTTCACGGTCCCCAACAATAGGCAGCCCTTTTCATGTGCCCAAAAAAAAAAGGTTTCCACTCAAGGCGACCATGACGGCTTTCGCACTACTGTGTTTCAAAAGGCCGGAAATTTTCATTTCTAGACTCGGTTACATAGATATTGGGGAGCATACCCAAATCTTATGTAACTTCGTTCACGGTCCCCAACAATAGGCAGCCCTTTTCATGTGCCCAAAAAAAAAAGGTTTCCACTCAAGGCGACCATGACGGCTTTCGCACTACTGTTTTTCAAAAGGCCGGAAATTTTCATTTCTAGACTCGGTTACATAGATATTGGGGAGCATACCCAAATCTTATGTAACTTCGTTCACGGTCCCCAACAATAGGCAGCCATTTTCATGTGCCCGAATTGATTCACTGGTATGTGGAAAAATCCACCCAGATGAATCAGGAAACTAGTAAAACTAAGTATTGGTGTTCCTTCATATTTTTAATCAAACCGTCCAAAAAATTAGCAAATAATAGCTTCGCATTTAAAACTTTTGAAAATATATACGATTCTCTATCGAATAATCTGGTCCACCTAGACTTAGCAAAAAAAAAAAAGGTTTCCACTCAAGGCAACCATGATGGCTTTCGCACTACTATTTTTCAAAAGGCCGGAAATTTTCATTTCTAGACTCGGTTACATAGATTTTGGGGAGCATACCCAAATCCTATGTAACTTCGTTCACGGTCCCCAACAATAGGCAGCCCTTTTCATGAGCCCAAAAAAAAAGGTTTCCACTCAAGGCGACCATGACGTTTTTCGCACTACTGTTTTTCAAAAGGCCGGAAATTTTCATTTCTAGACTCGGTTACATAGATATTGGGGAGCATACCTTAATCTTCTGTAACGTCGTTCACTGTCCCCAACAATAGGCAGCCATTTTCATGTGCCCGAATTGATTCATTGGTATGTGGAAAAATCCACCCAGATGAACCAGGAAACTAGTAAAACTAAGTATTGGTGTTCCTTCATATTTTTAATCAAATCGTCCAAAAAATTAGCAAATAATAGCTTCGCATTAAAAACTTTTGAAAATATATACGATTCTCTATCGAATAATCTGGTCCACCTAGACTTAGCAAAAAAAAAAGGTTTCCACTCAAGGCGACCATGACGGTTTCGCACTACTGTTTTTCAAAAGGCCGGAAATTTTCATTTTTAGACTCGGTTACATAGATATTGGTGAGCATACCCAAATCTTACGTAACTTCGTTCACGGTCCCCAACAATAGGCAGCCCTTTTCATGTGCCCGAATTGATTCACTGGTATGTGGAAAAATCCACCCAGATGAATCAGGAAACTAGTAAAACTAAGTATTGGTGTTCCTTCATATTTTTAATCAAACCGTCCAAAAAATTAGCAAATAATAGGTTCGCATTTAAAACTTTTGAAAATATATACGATTCTCTATCGAATAATATGGTCCACCTAGACTTAGCAAAAAAAAAAAGGTTTCCACTCAAGGCAACCATGATGGCTTTCGCACTACTGTTTTTCAAAAGGCCGGAAATTTTCATTTCTAGACTCGGTTACATAGATATTGGGGAGCATACCCAAATCCTATGTAACTTCGTTCACGGTCCCCAACAATAGGCAGCCCTTTTCATTTGCCCAAAAATAAATGGTTTCCACTCAAGGCGACCATGACGGCTTTCGCACTACTGTTTTTCAAAAGGCCGGAAATTTTCATTTCTAGACTCGGTTATATAGATATTGGGGAGCATACCCAAATCTTATGTAACTTCGTTCACGGTCCCCAACAATAGGCAGCCATTTTCATGTGCCCGAATTGATTCACTGGTATGTGGAAAACTCCACCCAGATGAATCAGGAAACTAGTAAAACTAAGTATTGGTGTTCCTTCATATTTTTAATCAAACCGTCCAAAAAATTAGCAAATAATAGGTTCGCATTTATAACTTTTGAAAATATATACGATTCTCTATCGAATAATCTGGTCCAACTGGACTTAACAAAAAAAAAAAAAGGTTTCCACTCAAGGCAACCATGATGGCTTTCGCACTACTGTTTTTCAAAAGGCCAGAAATTTTCATTTCTAGACTCGGTTATATAGATATTGGGGAGCATACCCAAATCTTATGTAACTTCGTTCACGGTCCCCAACAATAGGCAGCCATTTTCATGTGCCCGAATTGATTCACTGGTATGTGGAAAACTCCACCCAGATGAATCAGGAAACTAGTAAAACTAAGTATTGGTGTTCCTTCATATTTTTAATCAAACCGTCCAAAAAATTAGCAAATAATAGCTTCGCATTTAAAACTTTTGAAAATATATACGATTCTCTATCGAATAATCTGGTCCACCTAGACTTAGCAAAAAAAAAAAAGGTTTCCACTCAAGGCAACCATGATGGCTTTCGCACAACTGTTTTTCAAAAGGCCGGAAATTTTCATTTCTAGACTCGGTTACATAGATATTGGGGAGCATACCCAAATCCTATGTAACTTCGTTCACGGTCCCCAACAATAGGCGGCCCTTTTCATCTGCCCAAAAAAAAAAGGTTTCCACTCAAGGCGACCATGACGGCTTTCGCACTACTGTGTTTCAAAAGGCCGGAAATTTTCATTTCTAGACTCGGTTACATAGATATTGGGGAGCATACCCAAATCTTATGTAACTTCGTTCACGGTCCCCAACAATAGGCAGCCATTTTCATGTGCCCGAATTGATTCACTGGTATGTGGAAAACTCCACCCAGATGAATCAGGAAACTAGTAAAACTAAGTATTGGTGTTCCTTCATATTTTTAATCAAACCGTCCAAAAAATTAGCAAATAATAGCTTCGCATTTATAACTTTTGAAAATATATACGATTCTCTATCGAATAATCTGGTCCACCTAGACTTAAGAAAAAAAAAAAAGGTTTCCACTCAAGGCAACCATGATGGCTTTCGCACTACTGTTTTTCAAAAAGCCGGAAATTTTCATTTCTAGACTCGGTTACATAGATATTGGGGAGCATACCCAAATCTTATGTAACTTCGTTCACGGTCCCCAACAATAGGCAGCCCTTTTCATGTGCCCAAAAAAAAAAGGTTTCCACTCAAGGCGACCATGACGGCTTTCGCACTACTGTTTTTCAAAAGGCCGGAAATTTTCATTTCTAGACTCGGTTACATAGATATTGGGGAGCATACCCAAATCTTATGTAACTTCGTTCACGGTCCCCAACAATAGGCAGCCATTTTCATGTGCCCGAATTGATTCACTGGTATGTGGAAAAATCCACCCAGATGAATCAGGAAACTAGTAAAACTAAGTATTGGTGTTCCTTCATATTTTTAATCAAACCGTCCAAAAAATTAGCAAATAATATCTTCGCATTTAAAACTTTTGAAAATATATACGATTCTCTATCGAATAATCTAGTCCACCTAGACTTAGGAAAAAAAAAAAAGGTTTCCACTCAAGGCAACCATGATGGCTTTCGCACAACTGTTTTTCAAAAGGCCGGAAATTTTCATTTCTAGACTCGGTTACATAGATATTGGGGAGCATACCCAAATCTTATGTAACTTCGTTCACAGTCCCCAACAATACGCAGCCCTTTTCATGTGCCAAAAAAAAAAAGGTTTCCACTCAAGGCGAGAATGACGGCTTTCGCACTACTGTTTTTCAAAAGGCCGGAAATTTTCATTTCTAGACTCGGTTACATAGATAGTGGGGAGCATACCCAAATCTTATGTAACTTCGTTCACGGTCCCCAACAATAGGCAGCCATTTTCATGTGCCCGAATTGATTCACTGGTATGTGGAAAACTCCACCCATATGAATCAGGAAACTAGTAAAACTAAGTATTGGTGTTCCTTCATATTTTTAATCAAACCGTCCAAAAAATTAGCAAATAATAGCTTTGCATTTATAACTTTTGAAAATATATACTATTCTCTATCGAATAATCTGGTCCACCTAGACTTAACAAAAAAAAAAAGGTTTCCACTCAAGGCAACCATGATGGCTTTCGCACTACTGTTTTTCAAAAGGCCGGAAATTTTCATTTCTAGACTCGGTTACATAGATATTGGGGAGCATACCCAAATCTTATGTAACTTCGTTCACGGTCCCCAACAATAGGCAGCCCTTTTCATGTGCCCAAAAAAAAAAAGGTTTCCACTCAAGGCGACCATGACGGCTTTCGCACTACTGTGTTTCAAAAGGCCGGAAATTTTCATTTCTAGACTCGGTTACATAGATATTGGGGAGCATACCCAAATCTTATGTAACTTCGTTCACGGTCCCCAACAATAGGCAGCCATTTTCATGTGCCCGAATTGATTCACTGGTATGTGGAAAACACCACCCAGATGAATCAGGAAACTAGTAAAACTAAGTATTGGTGTTCCTTCATATTTTTAATCAAACCGTCCAAAAAATTAGCAAATAATAGCTTCGCATTTATAACTTTTGAAAATATATACGATTCTCTATCGAATAATCTGGTCCACCTAGACTTAACAAAAAAAAAAAAAGGTTTCCACTCAAGGCAACCATGATGGCTTTCGCACTACTGTTTTTCAAAAAGCCGGAAATTTTCATTTCTAGACTCGGTTACATAGATATTGGGGAGCATACCCAAATCTTATGTAACTTCGTTCACGGTCCCCAACAATAGGCAGCCCTTTTCATGTGCCCAAAAAAAAAAGGTTTCCACTCAAGGCAACCATGATGGCTTTCGCACTACTGTTTTTCAAAAGGCCGGAAATTTTCATTTCTAGACTCGGTTACATAGATATTGGGGAGCATACCCAAATCTTATGTAACTTCGTTCACGGTCCCCAACAATAGGCAGCCATTTTCATGTGCCCGAATTGATTCACTGGTATGTGGAAAAATCCACCCAGATGAATCAGGAAACTAGTAAAACTAAGTATTGGTGTTCCTTCATATTTTTAATCAAACCGTCCAAAAAATTAGCAAATAATAGCTTCGCATTTAAAACTTTTGAAAATATATACGATTCTCTATCGAATAATCTGGTCCACCTAGACTTAGCAAAAAAAAAAAAGGTTTCCACTCAAGGAAACCATGATGGCTTTCGCACTACTATTTTTCAAAAGGCCGGAAATTTTCATTTCTAGACTCGGTTACATAGATTTTGGGGAGCATACCCAAATCCTATGTAACTTCGTTCACGGTCCCCAACAATAGGCAGCCCTTTTCATGAGCCCAAAAAAAAAGGTTTCCACTCAAGGCGACCATGACGTTTTTCGCACTACTGTTTTTCAAAAGGCCGGAAATTTTAATTTCTAGACTCGGTTACATAGATATTGGGGAGCATACCTTAATCTTCTGTAACGTCGTTCACTGTCCCCAACAATAGGCAGCCATTTTCATGTGCCCGAATTGATTCATTGGTATGTGGAAAAATCCACCCAGATGAACCAGGAAACTAGTAAAACTAAGTATTGGTGTTCCTTCATATTTTTAATCAAATCGTCCAAAAAATTAGCAAATAATAGCTTCGCATTTAAAACTTTTGAAAATATATACGATTCTCTATCGAATAATCTGGTCCACCTAGACTTAGCAAAAAAAAAAGGTTTCCACTCAAGGCGACCATGACGGTTTCGCACTACTGTTTTTCAAAAGGCCGGAAATTTTCATTTTTAGACTCGGTTACATAGATATTGGTGAGCATACCCAAATCTTACGTAACTTCGTTCACGGTCCCCAACAATAGGCAGCCCTTTTCATGTGCCCGAATTGATTCACTGGTATGTGGAAAAATCCACCCAGATGAATCAGGAAACTAGTAAAACTAAGTATTGGTGTTCCTTCATATTTTTAATCAAACCGTCCAAAAAATTAGCAAATAATAGGTTCGCATTTAAAACTTTTGAAAATATATACGATTCTCTATCGAATAATATGGTCCACCTAGACTTAACAAAAAAAAAAAGGTTTCCACTCAAGGCAACCATGATGGCTTTCGCACTACTGTTTTTCAAAAGTCCGGAAATTTTCATTTCTAGACTCGGTTACATAGATATTGGGGAGCATACCCAAATCCTATGTAACTTCGTTCACGGTCCCCAACAATAGGCGGCCCTTTTCATCTGCCCAAAAAAAAAAGGTTTCCACTCAAGGCGACCATGACGGCTTTCGCACTACTGTGTTTCAAAAGGCCGGAAATTTTCATTTCTAGACTCGGTTACATAGATATTGGGGAGCATACCCAAATCTTATGTAACTTCGTTCACGGTCCCCAACAATAGGCAGCCATTTTCATGTGCCCGAATTGATTCACTGGTATGTGGAAAACTCCACCCAGATGAATCAGGAAACTAGTAAAACTAAGTATTGGTGTTCCTTCATATTTTTAATCAAACCGTCCAAAAAATTAGCAAATAATAGCTTCGCATTTATAACTTTTGAAAATATATACGATTCTCTATCGAATAATCTGGTCCAACTGGACTTAACAAAAAAAAAAAAAGGTTTCCACTCAAGGCAACCATGATGGCTTTCGCACTACTGTTTTTCAAAAGGCCGGAAATTTTCATTTCTAGACTCGGTTATATAGATATTGGGGAGCATACCCAAATCTTATGTAACTTCGTTCACGGTCCCCAACAATAGGCAGCCATTTTCATGTGCCCGAATTGATTCACTGGTATGTGGAAAACTCCACCCAGATGAATCAGGAAACTAGTAAAACTAAGTATTGGTGTTCCTTCATATTTTTAATCAAACCGTCCAAAAAATTAGCAAATAATAGCTTCGCATTTATAACTTTTGAAAATATATACGATTCTCTATCGAATAATCTGGTCCAACTGGACTTAACAAAAAAAAAAAAAGGTTTCCACTCAAGGCAACCATGATGGCTTTCGCACTACTGTTTTTCAAAAGGCCGGAAATTTTCATTTCTAGACTCGGTTATATAGATATTGGGGAGCATACCCAAATCTTATGTAACTTCGTTCACGGTCCCCAACAATAGGCAGCCATTTTCATGTGCCCGAATTGATTCACTGGTATGTGGAAAACTCCACCCAGATGAATCAGGAAACTAGTAAAACTAAGTATTGGTGTTCCTTCATATTTTTAATCAAACCGTCCAAAAAATTAGCAAATAATAGCTTCGCATTTATAACTTTTGAAAATATATACGATTCTCTATCGAATAATCTGGTCCACCTAGACTTAGCAAAAAAAAAAAAGGTTTCCACTCAAGGCAACCATGATGGCTTTCGCACTACTGTTTTTCAAAAGGCCGGAAATTTTCATTTCTAGACTCGGTTACATAGATATTGGGGAGCATACCCAAATCTTATGTAACTTCGTTCACGGTCCCCAACAATAGGCAGCCCTTTTCATGTGCCCAAAAAAAAATGGTTTCCACTCAAGGCGACCATGACGGCTTTCGCACTACTGTTTTTCAAAAGGCCGGAAATTTTCATTTCTAGACTCGGTTACATAGATATTGGGGAGCATACCCAAATCCTATGTAACTTCGTTTTTGCAACAATAGGCAGCCCTTTTCATGTGCCCAAAAAAAAAAGGTTTCCACTCAAGGCGACCATGACGGCTTTCGCACTACTGTTTTTTCAAAAGGCCGGAAATTTTCATTTCTAGACTCGGTTACATAGATATTGGGGAGCATACCCAAATCCTATGTAACTTCGTTCACGGTCCCCAACAATAGGCAGCCCTTTTCATGTGCCCAAAAAAAAAAGTTTTCCACTCAGGGCGACCATGACGGCTTTCGCACTACTATTTTTCAAAAGGCCGGAAATTTTCATTTTTAGACTCGGTTACATAGATACTGGTGAGCATACCCAAATCTTACGTAACTTCGTTCACGGTCCCCAACTATAGGCAGCCCTTTTCATGTGCCCGAATTGATTCACTGGTATGTGGAAAAATCCACCCAGATGAATCAGGAAACTAGTAAAACTAAGTATTGGTGTTCCTTTATATTTTTAATCAAACCGTCCAAAAAATTAGCAAATAATAGCTTCGCATTTAAAACTTTTGAAAATATATACGATTCTCTATCGAATAATCTGGTCCACCTAGACTTAACAAAAAAAAAAAAAGGTTTCCACTCAAGGCAACCATGATGGCTTTCGCACTACTGTTTTTCAAAAAGCCGGAAATTTTCATTTCTAGACTCGGTTACATAGATATTGGGGAGCATACCCAAATCTTATGTAACTTCGTTCACGGTCCCCAACAATAGGCAGCCCTTTTCATGTGCCCAAAAAAAAAAGGTTTCCACTCAAGGCAACCATGATGGCTTTCGCACTACTGTTTTTCAAAAGGCCGGAAATTTTCATTTCTAGACTCGGTTACATAGATATTGGGGAGCATACCCAAATCTTATGTAACTTCGTTCACGGTCCCCAACAATAGGCAGCCATTTTCATGTGCCCGAATTGATTCACTGGTATGTGGAAAAATCCACCCAGATGAATCAGGAAACTAGTAAAACTAAGTATTGGTGTTCCTTCATATTTTTAATCAAACCGTCCAAAAAATTAGCAAATAATAGCTTCGCATTTAAAACTTTTGAAAATATATACGATTCTCTATCGAATAATCTGGTCCACCTAGACTTAGCAAAAAAAAAAAAGGTTTCCACTCAAGGAAACCATGATGGCTTTCGCACTACTATTTTTCAAAAGGCCGGAAATTTTCATTTCTAGACTCGGTTACATAGATTTTGGGGAGCATACCCAAATCCTATGTAACTTCGTTCACGGTCCCCAACAATAGGCAGCCCTTTTCATGAGCCCAAAAAAAAAGGTTTCCACTCAAGGCGACCATGACGTTTTTCGCACTACTGTTTTTCAAAAGGCCGGAAATTTTCATTTTTAGACTCGGTTACATAGATATTGGTGAGCATACCCAAATCTTACGTAACTTCGTTCACGGTCCCCAACAATAGGCAGCCCTTTTCATGTGCCCGAATTGATTCACTGGTATGTGGAAAAATCCACCCAGATGAATCAGGAAACTAGTAAAACTAAGTATTGGTGTTCCTTCATATTTTTAATCAAACCGTCCAAAAAATTAGCAAATAATAGGTTCGCATTTAAAACTTTTGAAAATATATACGATTCTCTATCGAATAATATGGTCCACCTAGACTTAGCAAAAAAAAAAAGGTTTCCACTCAAGGCAACCATGATGGCTTTCGCACTACTGTTTTTCAAAAGGCCGGAAATTTTCATTTCTAGACTCGGTTACATAGATATTGGGGAGCATACCCAAATCCTATGTAACTTCGTTCACGGTCCCCAACAATAGGCAGCCCTTTTCATTTGCCCAAAAATAAATGGTTTCCACTCAAGGCGACCATGACGGCTTTCGCACTACTGTTTTTCAAAAGGCCGGAAATTTTCATTTCTAGACTCGGTTATATAGATATTGGGGAGCATACCCAAATCTTATGTAACTTCGTTCACGGTCCCCAACAATAGGCAGCCATTTTCATGTGCCCGAATTGATTCACTGGTATGTGGAAAACTCCACCCAGATGAATCAGGAAACTAGTAAAACTAAGTATTGGTGTTCCTTCATATTTTTAATCAAACCGTCCAAAAAATTAGCAAATAATAGGTTCGCATTTATAACTTTTGAAAATATATACGATTCTCTATCGAATAATCTGGTCCAACTGGACTTAACAAAAAAAAAAAAAGGTTTCCACTCAAGGCAACCATGATGGCTTTCGCACTACTGTTTTTCAAAAGGCCAGAAATTTTCATTTCTAGACTCGGTTATATAGATATTGGGGAGCATACCCAAATCTTATGTAACTTCGTTCACGGTCCCCAACAATAGGCAGCCATTTTCATGTGCCCGAATTGATTCACTGGTATGTGGAAAACTCCACCCAGATGAATCAGGAAACTAGTAAAACTAAGTATTGGTGTTCCTTCATATTTTTAATCAAACCGTCCAAAAAATTAGCAAATAATAGCTTCGCATTTAAAACTTTTGAAAATATATACGATTCTCTATCGAATAATCTGGTCCACCTAGACTTAGCAAAAAAAAAAAAGGTTTCCACTCAAGGCAACCATGATGGCTTTCGCACAACTGTTTTTCAAAAGGCCGGAAATTTTCATTTCTAGACTCGGTTACATAGATATTGGGGAGCATACCCAAATCCTATGTAACTTCGTTCACGGTCCCCAACAATAGGCGGCCCTTTTCATCTGCCCAAAAAAAAAAGGTTTCCACTCAAGGCGACCATGACGGCTTTCGCACTACTGTGTTTCAAAAGGCCGGAAATTTTCATTTCTAGACTCGGTTACATAGATATTGGGGAGCATACCCAAATCTTATGTAACTTCGTTCACGGTCCCCAACAATAGGCAGCCATTTTCATGTGCCCGAATTGATTCACTGGTATGTGGAAAACTCCACCCAGATGAATCAGGAAACTAGTAAAACTAAGTATTGGTGTTCCTTCATATTTTTAATCAAACCGTCCAAAAAATTAGCAAATAATAGCTTCGCATTTATAACTTTTGAAAATATATACGATTCTCTATCGAATAATCTGGTCCAACTGGACTTAACAAAAAAAAAAAAAGGTTTCCACTCAAGGCAACCATGATGGCTTTCGCACTACTGTTTTTCAAAAGGCCGGAAATTTTCATTTCTAGACTCGGTTATATAGATATTGGGGAGCATACCCAAATCTTATGTAACTTCGTTCACGGTCCCCAACAATAGGCAGCCATTTTCATGTGCCCGAATTGATTCACTGGTATGTGGAAAACTCCACCCAGATGAATCAGGAAACTAGTAAAACTAAGTATTGGTGTTCCTTCATATTTTTAATCAAACCGTCCAAAAAATTAGCAAATAATAGCTTCGCATTTATAACTTTTGAAAATATATACGATTCTCTATCGAATAATCTGGTCCAACTGGACTTAACAAAAAAAAAAAAAGGTTTCCACTCAAGGCAACCATGATGGCTTTCGCACTACTGTTTTTCAAAAGGCCGGAAATTTTCATTTCTAGACTCGGTTATATAGATATTGGGGAGCATACCCAAATCTTATGTAACTTCGTTCACGGTCCCCAACAATAGGCAGCCATTTTCATGTGCCCGAATTGATTCACTGGTATGTGGAAAACTCCACCCAGATGAATCAGGAAACTAGTAAAACTAAGTATTGGTGTTCCTTCATATTTTTAATCAAACCGTCCAAAAAATTAGCAAATAATAGCTTCGCATTTATAACTTTTGAAAATATATACGATTCTCTATCGAATAATCTGGTCCACCTAGACTTAGCAAAAAAAAAAAAGGTTTCCACTCAAGGCAACCATGATGGCTTTCGCACTACTGTTTTTCAAAAGGCCGGAAATTTTCATTTCTAGACTCGGTTACATAGATATTGGGGAGCATACCCAAATCTTATGTAACTTCGTTCACGGTCCCCAACAATAGGCAGCCCTTTTCATGTGCCCAAAAAAAAATGGTTTCCACTCAAGGCGACCATGACGGCTTTCGCACTACTGTTTTTCAAAAGGCCGGAAATTTTCATTTCTAGACTCGGTTACATAGATATTGGGGAGCATACCCAAATCCTATGTAACTTCGTTTTTGCAACAATAGGCAGCCCTTTTCATGTGCCCAAAAAAAAAAGGTTTCCACTCAAGGCGACCATGACGGCTTTCGCACTACTGTTTTTTCAAAAGGCCGGAAATTTTCATTTCTAGACTCGGTTACATAGATATTGGGGAGCATACCCAAATCCTATGTAACTTCGTTCACGGTCCCCAACAATAGGCAGCCCTTTTCATGTGCCCAAAAAAAAAAGTTTTCCACTCAGGGCGACCATGACGGCTTTCGCACTACTATTTTTCAAAAGGCCGGAAATTTTCATTTTTAGACTCGGTTACATAGATACTGGTGAGCATACCCAAATCTTACGTAACTTCGTTCACGGTCCCCAACTATAGGCAGCCCTTTTCATGTGCCCGAATTGATTCACTGGTATGTGGAAAAATCCACCCAGATGAATCAGGAAACTAGTAAAACTAAGTATTGGTGTTCCTTTATATTTTTAATCAAACCGTCCAAAAAATTAGCAAATAATAGCTTCGCATTTAAAACTTTTGAAAATATATACGATTCTCTATCGAATAATCTGGTCCACCTAGACTTAACAAAAAAAAAAAAAGGTTTCCACTCAAGGCAACCATGATGGCTTTCGCACTACTGTTTTTCAAAAAGCCGGAAATTTTCATTTCTAGACTCGGTTACATAGATATTGGGGAGCATACCCAAATCTTATGTAACTTCGTTCACGGTCCCCAACAATAGGCAGCCCTTTTCATGTGCCCAAAAAAAAAAGGTTTCCACTCAAGGCAACCATGATGGCTTTCGCACTACTGTTTTTCAAAAGGCCGGAAATTTTCATTTCTAGACTCGGTTACATAGATATTGGGGAGCATACCCAAATCTTATGTAACTTCGTTCACGGTCCCCAACAATAGGCAGCCATTTTCATGTGCCCGAATTGATTCACTGGTATGTGGAAAAATCCACCCAGATGAATCAGGAAACTAGTAAAACTAAGTATTGGTGTTCCTTCATATTTTTAATCAAACCGTCCAAAAAATTAGCAAATAATAGCTTCGCATTTAAAACTTTTGAAAATATATACGATTCTCTATCGAATAATCTGGTCCACCTAGACTTAGCAAAAAAAAAAAAGGTTTCCACTCAAGGAAACCATGATGGCTTTCGCACTACTATTTTTCAAAAGGCCGGAAATTTTCATTTCTAGACTCGGTTACATAGATTTTGGGGAGCATACCCAAATCCTATGTAACTTCGTTCACGGTCCCCAACAATAGGCAGCCCTTTTCATGAGCCCAAAAAAAAAGGTTTCCACTCAAGGCGACCATGACGTTTTTCGCACTACTGTTTTTCAAAAGGCCGGAAATTTTCATTTTTAGACTCGGTTACATAGATATTGGTGAGCATACCCAAATCTTACGTAACTTCGTTCACGGTCCCCAACAATAGGCAGCCCTTTTCATGTGCCCGAATTGATTCACTGGTATGTGGAAAAATCCACCCAGATGAATCAGGAAACTAGTAAAACTAAGTATTGGTGTTCCTTCATATTTTTAATCAAACCGTCCAAAAAATTAGCAAATAATAGGTTCGCATTTAAAACTTTTGAAAATATATACGATTCTCTATCGAATAATATGGTCCACCTAGACTTAGCAAAAAAAAAAAGGTTTCCACTCAAGGCAACCATGATGGCTTTCGCACTACTGTTTTTCAAAAGGCCGGAAATTTTCATTTCTAGACTCGGTTACATAGATATTGGGGAGCATACCCAAATCCTATGTAACTTCGTTCACGGTCCCCAACAATAGGCAGCCCTTTTCATTTGCCCAAAAATAAATGGTTTCCACTCAAGGCGACCATGACGGCTTTCGCACTACTGTTTTTCAAAAGGCCGGAAATTTTCATTTCTAGACTCGGTTATATAGATATTGGGGAGCATACCCAAATCTTATGTAACTTCGTTCACGGTCCCCAACAATAGGCAGCCATTTTCATGTGCCCGAATTGATTCACTGGTATGTGGAAAACTCCACCCAGATGAATCAGGAAACTAGTAAAACTAAGTATTGGTGTTCCTTCATATTTTTAATCAAACCGTCCAAAAAATTAGCAAATAATAGGTTCGCATTTATAACTTTTGAAAATATATACGATTCTCTATCGAATAATCTGGTCCAACTGGACTTAACAAAAAAAAAAAAAGGTTTCCACTCAAGGCAACCATGATGGCTTTCGCACTACTGTTTTTCAAAAGGCCAGAAATTTTCATTTCTAGACTCGGTTATATAGATATTGGGGAGCATACCCAAATCTTATGTAACTTCGTTCACGGTCCCCAACAATAGGCAGCCATTTTCATGTGCCCGAATTGATTCACTGGTATGTGGAAAACTCCACCCAGATGAATCAGGAAACTAGTAAAACTAAGTATTGGTGTTCCTTCATATTTTTAATCAAACCGTCCAAAAAATTAGCAAATAATAGCTTCGCATTTAAAACTTTTGAAAATATATACGATTCTCTATCGAATAATCTGGTCCACCTAGACTTAGCAAAAAAAAAAAAGGTTTCCACTCAAGGCAACCATGATGGCTTTCGCACTACTGTTTTTCAAAAGGCCGGAAATTTTCATTTCTAGACTCGGTTACATAGATATTGGGGAGCATACCCAAATCTTATGTAACTTCGTTCACGGTCCCCAACAATAGGCAGCCCTTTTCATGTGCCCAAAAAAAAATGGTTTCCACTCAAGGCGACCATGACGGCTTTCGCACTACTGTTTTTCAAAAGGCCGGAAATTTTCATTTCTAGACTCGGTTACATAGATATTGGGGAGCATACCCAAATCCTATGTAACTTCGTTTTTGCAACAATAGGCAGCCCTTTTCATGTGCCCAAAAAAAAAAGGTTTCCACTCAAGGCGACCATGACGGCTTTCGCACTACTGTTTTTTCAAAAGGCCGGAAATTTTCATTTCTAGACTCGGTTACATAGATATTGGGGAGCATACCCAAATCCTATGTAACTTCGTTCACGGTCCCCAACAATAGGCAGCCCTTTTCATGTGCCCAAAAAAAAAAGTTTTCCACTCAGGGCGACCATGACGGCTTTCGCACTACTATTTTTCAAAAGGCCGGAAATTTTCATTTTTAGACTCGGTTACATAGATACTGGTGAGCATACCCAAATCTTACGTAACTTCGTTCACGGTCCCCAACTATAGGCAGCCCTTTTCATGTGCCCGAATTGATTCACTGGTATGTGGAAAAATCCACCCAGATGAATCAGGAAACTAGTAAAACTAAGTATTGGTGTTCCTTTATATTTTTAATCAAACCGTCCAAAAAATTAGCAAATAATAGCTTCGCATTTAAAACTTTTGAAAATATATACGATTCTCTATCGAATAATCTGGTCCACCTAGACTTAACAAAAAAAAAAAGGTTTCCACTCAAGGCAACCATGATGGCTTTCGCACTACTGTTTTTCAAAAGGCCGGAAATTTTCATTTCTAGACTCGGTTACATAGATATTGGGGAGCATACCCAAATCCTATGTAACTTCGTTCACGGTCCCCAACAATAGGCAGCCCTTTTCATGTGCCCAAAAAAAAAAGGTTTCCACTCAAGGCGACCATGACGGCTTTCGCACTACTGTTTTTCAAAAGGCCGGAAATTTTCATTTCTAGACTCGGTTACATAGATATTGGGGAGCATACCCAAATCCTATGTAACTTCGTTCACGGTCCCCAACAATAGGCAGCCATTTTCATGTGCCCGAATTGATTCACTGGTATGTGGAAAAATCCACCCAGATGAATCAGGAAACTAGTAAAACTAAGTATTTGTGTTCCTTCATATTTTTAATCAAACCGTCCAAAAAATTAGCAAATAATAGCTTCGCATTTAAAACTTTTGAAAATATATACAAATCTCTATCGAATAATCTGGTCCACCTAGACTTAGCAAAAAAAAAAAAGGTTTCCACTCAAGGCAACCATGATGGCTTTCGCACTACTGTTTTTCAAAAGGCCGGAAATTTTCATTTCTAGACTCGATTACATAGATATTGGGGAGCATACCCAAATCCTATGTAACTTCGTTCACGGTCCCCAACAATAGGCAGCCCTTTTCATGTGCCCAAAAAAAAAGGTTTCCACTCAAGGCGACCATGACGGCTTTCGCACTACTGTTTTTCAAAAGGCCGGAAATTTTCATTTCTAGACTCGGTTACATAGATATTGGGGAGCATACCTTAATCTTCTGTAACTTCGTTCACGGTCCCCAACAATAGGCAGCCATTTTCATGTGCCCGAATTGATTCACTGGTATGTGGAAAAATCCACTCAGATGAACCAAGAAACTAGTAAAACTAAGTATTGGTGTTCCTTCATATTTTTAATCAAATCGTCCAAAAAATTAGCAAATAATAGCTTCGCATTTAAAACTTTTGAAAATATATACGATTCTCTATCGAATAATCTGGTCCACCTAGACTTAGCAAAAAAAAAAAAAGGTTTCCACTCAAGGCAACGATGATGGCTTTCGCACTACTGTTTTTCAAAAGGCCGGAAATTGTCATTTCTAGACTCGGTTACATAGATATTGGGGAGCATACCCAAATCTTATGTAACTTCGTTCACGGTCCCCAACAATAGGCAGCCCTTTTCATGTGCCCAAAAAAAAAGGGTTTCCACTCAAGGCGACCATGACGGCTTTCGCACTACTGTTTTTCAAAAGGCCGGAAATTTTCATTTCTAGACTCGGTTACATAGATATTGGGGAGCATCCCCAAATCTTATGTAACTTCGTTCACGGTCCCCAACAATAGGCAGCCATTTTCATGTGCCCGAATTGATTCACTGGTATGTGGAAAACTCCACCCAGATGAATCAGGAAACTAGTAAAACTAAGTATTGGTGTTCCTTCATATTTTTAATCAAACCGTCCAAAAAATTACCAAATAATAGCTTCGCATTTAAAACTTTTGAAAATATATACGATTCTCTATCGAATAATCTGGTCCACCTAGACTTAGCAAAAAAAACAAAAGGTTTCCACTCAAAGCAACCATGATGGCTTTCGCACTACTGTTTTTCAAAAGGCCGGAAATTTTCATTTCTAGACTCGGTTACATAGATATTGGGGAGCATACCCAAATCTTATGTAACTTCGTTCACGGTCCCCAATATTTGGCAGCCCTTTTCATGTGCCAAAAAAAAAAAGGTTTCCACTCAAGGCGAGAATGACGGCTTTCGCAATACTGTTTTTCAAAAGGCCGGAAATTTTCATTTCTAGACTCGGTTACATAGATATTGGGGAGCATACACAAATCTTATGTAACTTCTATCACGGTCCCCAACAATAGGCAGCCATTTTCATGTGCCCGAATTGATTCACTGGTATGTGGAAAAATCCACCCAGATGAATCAGGAAACTAGTAAAACTAAGTATTGGTGTTCCTTCATATTTTTAATCAAACCGTCCAAAAAATTAGCAAATAATAGCTTCGCATTTAAAACTTTTGAAAATATACACGATTCTCTATCGAATAATCTGGTCCACCTAGACTTAGCAAAAAAAAAAAAGGTTTCCACTCAAGGCAACCATGATGGCTTTCGCACTACTGTTTTTCAAAAGGCCGGAAATTTTCATTTCTAGACTCGGTTACATAGATATTGGGGAGCATACCCAAATCTTATGTAACTTCGTTCACGGTCCCCAACAATTGGCAGCCCTTTTCATGTGCCAAAAAAAAAAAGGTTTCCACTCAAGGCGAGAATGACGGCTTTCGCACTATTGTTTTTCAAAAGGCCGGAAATTTTCATTTCTAGACTCGGTTACGTAGATATTGGGGAGCATACACAAAGCTTATGTAACTTCTATCACGGTCCCCAACAATAGGCAGCCATTTTCATGTGCCCGAATTGATTCACTGGTATGTGGAAAAATCCACCCAGATGAATCAGGAAACTAGTAAAACTAAGTATTGGTGTTCCTTCATATTTTTAATCAAACCGTCCAAAAAATTAGCAAATAATAGCTTCGCATTTAAAACTTTTGAAAATATATACGATTCTCTATCGAATAATCTGGTCCACCTAGACTTAGCAAAAAAAAAAAAGGTTTCCACTCAAGGCATCCATGATGGCTTTCGCACTACTGTTTTTCAAAAGGCCGGAAATTTTCATTTCTAGACTCGGATACATAGATATTGGGGAGCATACCCAAATCCTATGTAACTTCGTTCACGGTCCCAAACAATACGCAGCCCTTTTCATGTGCCCAAAAAAAAAGGTTTCCACTCAAGGCGACCATGACGGCTTTCGCACTACTGTTTTTCAAAAGGCCGGAAATTTTCATTTCTAGACTCGGTTACATAGATATTGGGGAGCATACCTTAATCTTCTGTAACTTCGTTCACGGTCCCCAACAATAGGCAGCCATTTTCATGTGCCCGAATTGATTCATTGGTATGTGGAAAAATCCACCCAGATGAACCAGGAAACTAGTAAAACTAAGTATTGGTGTTCCTTCATATTTTTAATCAAACCGTCCAAAAAATTAGCAAATAATAGCTTCGCATTTAAAACTTTTGAAAATATATACGATTCTCTATCGAATAATCTGGTCCACCTAGACTTAGCAAAAAAAAAAAAGGTTTCCACTCAAGGCAACCATGATGGCTTTCGCACTACTGTTTTTCAAAAGGCCGGAAATTTTCATTTCTAGACTCGGTTACATAGATATTGGGGAGCATACCCAAATCTTATGTAACTTCGTTCACGGTCCCCAACAATAGGCAGCCCTTTTCATGTGCCAAAAAAAAAAAGGTTTCCACTCAAGGCGAGAATGACGGCTTTCGCACTACTGTTTTTCAAAAGGCCGGAAATTTTCATTTCTAGACTCGGTTACATAGATATTGGGGAGCATACACAAATCTTATGTAACTTCTATCACGGTCCCCAACAATAGGCAGCCATTTTCATGTGCCCGAATTGATTCACTGGTATGTGGAAAAATCCACCCAGATGAATCAGGAAACTAGTAAAACTAAGTATTGGTGTTCCTTCATATTTTTAATCAAACCGTCCAAAAAATTAGCAAATAATAGCTTCGCATTTAAAACTTTTGAAAATATATACGATTCTCTATCGAATAATCTGGTCCACCTAGACTTAGCAAAAAAAAAAAAGGTTTCCACTCAAGGCAACCATGATGGCTTTCGCACTACTGTTTTTCAAAAGGCCGGAAATTTTCATTTCTAGACTCGGTTACATAGATATTGGGGAGCATACCCAAATCTTATGTAACTTCGTTCACGGTCCCCAATATTTGGCAGCCCTTTTCATGTGCCAAAAAAAAAAAGGTTTCCACTCAAGGCGAGAATGACGGCTTTCGCACTACTGTTTTTCAAAAGGCCGGAAATTTTCATTTCTAGACTCGGTTACGTAGATATTGGGGAGCATACACAAAGCTTATGTAACTTCTATCACGGTCCCCAACAATAGGCAGCCATTTTCATTTGCCCGAATTGATTCACTGGTATGTGGAAAAATCCACCCAGATGAATCAGGAAACTAGTAAAACTAAGTATTGGTGTTCCTTCATATTTTTAATCAAACCGTCCAAAAAATTAGCAAATAATAGCTTCGCATTTAAAACTTTTGAAAATATATACGATTCTCTATCGAATAATCTGGTCCACCTAGACTTAGCAAAAAAAAAAAAGGTTTCCACTCAAGGCAACCATGATGGCTTTCGCACTACTGTTTTTCAAAAGGCCGGAAATTTTCATTTCTAGACTCGGTTACATAGATATTGGGGAGCATACCCAAATCCTATGTAACTTCGTTCACGGTCCCAAACAATAGGCAGCCCTTTTCATGTGCCCAAAAAAAAAGGTTTCCACTCAAGGCGACCATGACGGCTTTCGCACTACTGTTTTTCAAAAGGCCGGAAATTTTCATTTCTAGACTCGGTTACATAGATATTGGGGAGCATACACAAATCTTATGTAACTTCTATCACGGTCCCCAACAATAGGCAGCCATTTTCATGTGCCCGAATTGATTCACTGGTATGTGGAAAAATCCACCCAGATGAATCAGGAAACTAGTAAAACTAAGTATTGGTGTTCCTTCATATTTTTAATCAAACCGTCCAAAAAATTAGCAAATAATAGCTTCGCATTTAAAACTTTTGAAAATATACACGATTCTCTATCGAATAATCTGGTCCACCTAGACTTAGCAAAAAAAAAAAAGGTTTCCACTCAAGGCAACCATGATGGCTTTCGCACTACTGTTTTTCAAAAGGCCGGAAATTTTCATTTCTAGACTCGGTTACATAGATATTGGGGAGCATACCCAAATCTTATGTAACTTCGTTCACGGTCCCCAACAATTGGCAGCCCTTTTCATGTGCCAAAAAAAAAAAGGTTTCCACTCAAGGCGAGAATGACGGCTTTCGCACTACTGTTTTTCAAAAGGCCGGAAATTTTCATTTCTAGACTCGGTTACGTAGATATTGGGGAGCATACACAAAGCTTATGTAACTTCTATCACGGTCCCCAACAATAGGCAGCCATTTTCATTTGCCCGAATTGATTCACTGGTATGTGGAAAAATCCACCCAGATGAATCAGGAAACTAGTAAAACTAAGTATTGGTGTTCCTTCATATTTTTAATCAAACCGTCCAAAAAATTAGCAAATAATAGCTTCGCATTTAAAACTTTTGAAAATATATACGATTCTCTATCGAATAATCTGGTCCACCTAGACTTAGCAAAAAAAAAAAAGGTTTCCACTCAAGGCAACCATGATGGCTTTCGCACTACTGTTTTTCAAAAGGCCGGAAATTTTCATTTCTAGACTCGGTTACATAGATATTGGGGAGCATACCCAAATCCTATGTAACTTCGTTCACGGTCCCCAACAATAGGCAGCCCTTTTCATGTGCCCAAAAAAAAAAGGTTTCCACTCAAGGCGACCATGACGGCTTTCGCACTACTGTTTTTCAAAAGGCCGGAAATTTTCATTTCTAGACTCGGTTACATAGATATTGGGGAGCATACCCAAATCCTATGTAACTTCGTTCACGGTCCCCAACAATAGGCAGCCCTTTTCATGTGCCCAAAAAAAAAAGGTTTCCACTCAAGGCGACCATGACGGCTTTCGCACTACTGTTTTTCAAAAGGCCGGAAATTTTCATTTCTAGACTCGGTTACATAGATATTGGGGAGCATACCTTAATCTTCTGTAACTTCGTTCACGGTCCCCAACAATAGGCAGCCATTTTCATGTGCCCGAATTGATTCACTGGTATGTGGAAAAATCCACTCAGATGAACCAAGAAACTAGTAAAACTAAGTATTGGTGTTCCTTCATATTTTTAATCAAATCGTCCAAAAAATTAGCAAATAATAGCTTCGCATTTAAAACTTTTGAAAATATATACGATTCTCTATCGAATAATCTGGTCCACCTAGACTTAGCAAAAAAAAAAAAAGGTTTCCACTCAAGGCAACGATGATGGCTTTCGCACTACTGTTTTTCAAAAGGCCGGAAATTGTCATTTCTAGACTCGGTTACATAGATATTGGGGAGCATACCCAAATCTTATGTAACTTCGTTCACGGTCCCCAACAATAGGCAGCCCTTTTCATGTGCCCAAAAAAAAAGGGTTTCCACTCAAGGCGACCATGACGGCTTTCGCACTACTGTTTTTCAAAAGGCCGGAAATTTTCATTTCTAGACTCGGTTACATAGATATTGGGGAGCATACCCAAATCCTATGTAACTTCGTTCACGGTCCCCAACAATAGGCAGCCATTTTCATGTGCCCGAATTGATTCACTGGTATGTGGAAAAATCCACCCAGATGAATCAGGAAACTAGTAAAACTAAGTATTTGTGTTCCTTCATATTTTTAATCAAACCGTCCAAAAAATTAGCAAATAATAGCTTCGCATTTAAAACTTTTGAAAATATATACGATTCTCTATCGAATAATCTGGTCCACCTAGACTTAGCAAAAAAAAAAAAGGTTTCCACTCAAGGCAACCATGATGGCTTTCGCACTACTGTTTTTCAAAAGGCCGGAAATTTTCATTTCTAGACTCGATTACATAGATATTGGGGAGCATACCCAAATCCTATGTAACTTCGTTCACGGTCCCCAACAATAGGCAGCCCTTTTCATGTGCCCAAAAAAAAAGGTTTCCACTCAAGGCGACCATGACGACTTTCGCACTACTGTTTTTCAAAAGGCCGGAAATTTTCATTTCTAGACTCGGTTACATAGATATTGGGGAGCATACCTTAATCTTCTGTAACTTCGTTCACGGTCCCCAACAATAGGCAGCCATTTTCATGTGCCCGAATTGATTCACTGGTATGTGGAAAAATCCACTCAGATGAACCAAGAAACTAGTAAAACTAAGTATTGGTGTTCCTTCATATTTTTAATCAAATCGTCCAAAAAATTAGCAAATAATAGCTTCGCATTTAAAACTTTTGAAAATATATACGATTCTCTATCGAATAATCTGGTCCACCTAGACTTAGCAAAAAAAAAAAAAGGTTTCCACTCAAGGCAACGATGATGGCTTTCGCACTACTGCTTTTCAAAAGGCCGGAAATTTTCATTTCTAGACTCGGTTACATAGATATTGGGGAGCATACCCAAATCATATGTAACTTCGTTCACGGTCCCCAACAATAGGCAGCCCTTTTCATGTGCCCAAAAAAAAAGGGTTTCCACTCAAGGCGACCATGACGGCTTTCGCACTACTGTTTTTCAAAAGGCCGGAAATTTTCATTTCTAGACTCGGTTACATAGATATTGGGGAGCATCCCCAAATCTTATGTAACTTCGTTCACGGTCCCCAACAATAGGCAGCCATTTTCATGTGCCCGAATTGATTCACTGGTATGTGGAAAACTCCACCCAGACGAATCAGGAAACTAGTAAAACTAAGTATTGGTGTTCCTTCATATTTTTAATCAAACCGTCCAAAAAATTACCAAATAATAGCTTCGCATTTAAAACTTTTGAAAATATATACGATTCTCTATCGAATAATCTGGTCCACCTAGACTTAGCAAAAAAAACAAAAGGTTTCCACTCAAAGCAACCATGATGGCTTTCGCACTACTGTTTTTCAAAAGGCCGGAAATTTTCATTTCTAGAGTCGGTTACATAGATATTGGGGAGCATACCCAAATCTTATGTAACTTCGTTCACGGTCCCCAATATTTGGCAGCCCTTTTCATGTGCCAAAAAAAAAAAGGTTTCCACTCAAGGCGAGAATGACGGCATTCGCACTACTGTTTTTCAAAAGGCCGGAAATTTTCATTTCTAGACTCGGTTACATAGATATTGGGGAGCATACACAAATCTTATGTAACTTCTATCACGGTCCCCAACAATAGGCAGCCATTTTCATGTGCCCGAATTGATTCACTGGTATGTGGAAAAATCCACCCAGATGAATCAGGAAACTAGTAAAACTAAGTATTGGTGTTCCTTCATATTTTTAATCAAACCGTCCAAAAAATTAGCAAATAATAGCTTCGCATTTAAAACTTTTGAAAATATACACGATTCTCTATCGAATAATCTGGTCCACCTAGACTTAGCAAAAAAAAAAAAGGTTTCCACTCAAGGCAACCATGATGGCTTTCGCACTACTGTTTTTCAAAAGGCCGGAAATTTTCATTTCTAGACTCGGTTACATAGATATTGGGGAGCATACCCAAATCTTATGTAACTTCGTTCACGGTCCCCAACAATTGGCAGCCCTTTTCATGTGCCAAAAAAAAAAAGGTTTCCACTCAAGGCGAGAATGACGGCTTTCGCACTACTGTTTTTCAAAAGGCCGGAAATTTTCATTTCTAGACTCGGTTACGTAGATATTGGGGAGCATACACAAAGCTTATGTAACTTCTATCACGGTCCCCAACAATAGGCAGCCATTTTCATTTGCCCGAATTGATTCACTGGTATGTGGAAAAATCCACCCAGATGAATCAGGAAACTAGTAAAACTAAGTATTGGTGTTCCTTCATATTTTTAATCAAACCGTCCAAAAAATTAGCAAATAATAGCTTCGCATTTAAAACTTTTGAAAATATATACGATTCTCTATCGAATAATCTGGTCCACCTAGACTTAGCAAAAAAAAAAAAGGTTTCCACTCAAGGCAACCATGATGGCTTTCGCACTACTGTTTTTCAAAAGGCCGGAAATTTTCATTTCTAGACTCGGTTACATAGATATTGGGGAGCATACCCAAATCCTATGTAACTTCGTTCACGGTCCCCAACAATAGGCAGCCCTTTTCATGTGCCCAAAAAAAAAAGGTTTCCACTCAAGGCGACCATGACGGCTTTCGCACTACTGTTTTTCAAAAGGCCGGAAATTTTCATTTCTAGACTCGGTTACGTAGATATTGGGGAGCATACACAAAGCTTATGTAACTTCTATCACGGTCCCCAACAATAGGCAGCCATTTTCATTTGCCCGAATTGATTCACTGGTATGTGGAAAAATCCACCCAGATGAATCAGGAAACTAGTAAAACTAAGTATTGGTGTTCCTTCATATTTTTAATCAAACCGTCCAAAAAATTAGCAAATAATAGCTTCGCATTTAAAACTTTTGAAAATATATACGATTCTCTATCGAATAATCTGGTCCACCTAGACTTAGCAAAAAAAAAAAGGGTTTCCACTCAAGGCAACCATGATGGCTTTCGCACTACTGTTTTTCAAAAGGCCGGAAATTTTCATTTCTAGACTCGGTTACATAGATATTGGGGAGCATACCCAAATCCTATGTAACTTCGTTCACGGTCCCAAACAATACGCAGCCCTTTTCATGTGCCCAAAAAAAAAGGTTTCCACTCAAGGCGACCATGACGGCTTTCGCACTACTGTTTTTCAAAAGGCCGGAAATTTTCATTTCTAGACTCGGTTACATAGATATTGGGGAGCATACCTTAATCTTCTGTAACTTCGTTCACGGTCCCCAACAATAGGCAGCCATTTTCATGTGCCCGAATTGATTCATTGGTATGTGGAAAAATCCACCCAGATGAACCAGGAAACTAGTAAAACTAAGTATTGGTGTTCCTTCATATTTTTAATCAAACCGTCCAAAAAATTAGCAAATAATAGCTTCGCATTTAAAACTTTTGAAAATATATACGATTCTCTATCGAATAATCTGGTCCACCTAGACTTAGCAAAAAAAAAAAAGGTTTCCACTCAAGGCAACCATGATGGCTTTCGCACTACTGTTTTTCAAAAGGCCGGAAATTTTCATTTCTAGACTCGGTTACATAGATATTGGGGAGCATACCCAAATCTTATGTAACTTCGTTCACGGTCCCCAACAATAGGCAGCCCTTTTCATGTGCCAAAAAAAAAAAGGTTTCCACTCAAGGCGAGAATGACGGCTTTCGCACTACTGTTTTTCAAAAGGCCGGAAATTTTCATTTCTAGACTCGGTTACATAGATATTGGGGAGCATCCCCAAATCTTATGTAACTTCGTTCACGGTCCCCAACAATAGGCAGCCATTTTCATGTGCCCGAATTGATTCACTGGTATGTGGAAAACTCCACCCAGATGAATCAGGAAACTAGTAAAACTAAGTATTGGTGTTCCTTCATATTTTTAATCAAACCGTCCAAAAAATTAGCAAATAATAGCTTCGCATTTAAAACTTTTGAAAATATATACGATTCTCTATCGAATAATCTGGTCCACCTAGACTTAGCAAAAAAAAAAAAGGTTTCCACTCAAGGCAACCATGATGGCTTTCGCACTACTGTTTTTCAAAAGGCCGGAAATTTTCATTTCTAGACTCGGTTACATAGATATTGGGGAGCATACCCAAATCTTATGTAACTTCGTTCACGGTCCCCAATATTTGGCAGCCCTTTTCATGTGCCAAAAAAAAAAAGGTTTCCACTCAAGGCGAGAATGACGACTTTCGCACTACTGTTTTTCAAAAGGCCGGAAATTTTCATTTCTAGACTCGGTTACATAGATATTGGGGAGCATACACAAATCTTATGTAACTTCTATCACGGTCCCCAACAATAGGCAGCCATTTTCATGTGCCCGAATTGATTCACTGGTATGTGGAAAAATCCACCCAGATGAATCAGGAAACTAGTAAAACTAAGTATTGGTGTTCCTTCATATTTTTAATCAAACCGTCCAAAAAATTAGCAAATAATAGCTTCGCATTTAAAACTTTTGAAAATATATACGATTCTCTATCGAATAATCTGGTCCACCTAGACTTAGCAAAAAAAAAAACGGTTTCCACTCAAGGCAACCATGATGGCTTTCGCACTACTGTTTTTCAAAAGGCCGGAAATTTTCATTTCTAGACTCGGTTACATAGATATTGGGGAGCATACCTTAATCTTCTCTAACTTCGTTCACGGTCCCCAACAATAGGCAGCCATTTTCATGTGCCCGAATTTATTCATTGGTATGTGGAAAAATCCACCCAGATGAACCAGGAAACTAGTAAAACTAAGTATTGGTGTTCCTTCATATTTTTAATCAAACCGTCCAAAAAATTAGCAAATAATAGCTTCGCATTTAAAACTTTTGAAAATATATACGATTCTCTATCGAATAATCTGGTCCACCTAGACTTAGCAAAAAAAAAAACGGTTTCCACTCAAGGCAACCATGATGGCTTTCGCACTACTGTTTTTCAAAAGGCCGGAAATTTTCATTTCTAGACTCGGTTACATAGATATTGGGGAGCATACCCAAATCTTATGTAACTTCGTTCACGGTCCCCAACAATAGGCAGCCCTTTTCATGTGCCAAAAAAAAAAAGGTTTCCACTCAAGGCGAGAATGACGGCTTTCGCACTACTGTTTTTCAAAAGGCCGGAAATTTTCATTTCTAGACTCGGTTACATAGATATTGGGGAGCATCCCCAAATCTTATGTAACTTCGTTCACGGTCCCCAACAATAGGCAGCCATTTGCATGTGCCCGAATTGATTCACTGGTATGTGGAAAACTCCACCCAGATGAATCAGGAAACTAGTAAAACTAAGTATTGGTGTTCCTTCATATTTTTAATCAAACCGTCCAAAAAATTAGCAAATAATAGCTTCGCATTTAAAACTTTTGAAAATATATACGATTCTCTATCGAATAATCTGGTCAACCTAGACTTAGCAAAAAAAAAAAAGGTTTCCACTCAAGGCAACCATGATGGCTTTCGCACTACTGTTTTTCAAAAGGCCGGAAATTTTCATTTCTAGACTCGGTTACATAGATATTGGGGAGCATACCCAAATCTTATGTAACTTCGTTCACGGTCCCCAATATTTGGCAGCCCTTTTCATGTGCCAAAAAAAAAAAGGTTTCCACTCAAGGCGAGAATGACGGCTTTCGCACTACTGTTTTTCAAAAGGCCGGAAATTTTCATTTCTAGACTCGGTTACATAGATATTGGGGAGCATACACAAATCTTATGTAACTTCTATCACGGTCCCCAACAATAGGCAGCCATTTTCATGTGCCCGAATTGATTCACTGGTATGTGGAAAAATCCACCCAGATGAATCAGGAAACTAGTAAAACTAAGTATTGGTGTTCCTTCATATTTTTAATCAAACCGTCCAAAAAATTAGCAAATAATAGCTTCGCATTTAAAACTTTTGAAAATATATACGATTCTCTATCGAATAATCTGGTCCACCTAGACTTAGCAAAAAAAAAAAAGGTTTCCACTCAAGGCAACCATGATGGCTTTCGCACTACTGTTTTTCAAAAGGCCGGAAATTTTCATTTCTAGACTCGGTTACATAGATATTGGGGAGCATACCCAAATCTTATGTAACTTCGTTCACGGTCCCCAACAATTGGCAGCCCTTTTCATGTGCCAAAAAAAAAAAGGTTTCCACTCAAGGCGAGAATGACGGCTTTCGCACTACTGTTTTTCAAAAGGCCGGAAATTTTCATTTCTAGACTCGGTTACGTAGATATTGGGGAGCATACACAAATCTTATGTAACTTCTATCACGGTCCCCAACAATAGGCAGCCATTTTCATGTGCCCGAATTGATTCACTGGTATGTGGAAAAATCCACCCAGATGAATCAGGAAACTAGTAAAACTAAGTATTGGTGTTCCTTCATATTTTTAATCAAACCGTCCAAAAAATTAGCAAATAATAGCTTCGCATTTAAAACTTTTGAAAATATATACGATTCTCTATCGAATAATCTGGTCCACCTAGACTTAGCAAAAAAAAAAAAGGTTTCCACTCATGGCAACCATGATGGCTTTCGCACTACTATTTTTCAAAAGGCCGGAAATTTTCATTTCTAGACTCGGTTACATAGATATTGGGGAGCATACCCAAATCCTATGTAACTTCGTTCACGGTCCCAAACAATAGGCAGCCCTTTTCATGTGCCCAAAAAAAAAGGTTTCCACTCAAGGCGACCATGACGGCTTTCGCACTACTGTTTTTCAAAAGGCCGGAAATTTTCATTTCTAGACTCGGTTACATAGATATTGGGGAGCATACCCAAATCTTATGTAACTTCTATCACGGTCCCCAACAATAGGCAGCCATTTTCATGTGCCCGAATTGATTCACTGGTATGTGGAAAAATCCACCCAGATGAATCAGGAAACTAGTAAAACTAAGTATTGGTGTTCCTTCATATTTTTAATCAAACCGTCCAAAAAATTAGCAAATAATAGCTTCGCATTTAAAACTTTTGAAAATATATACGATTCTCTATCGAATAATCTGGTCCACCTAGACTTAGCAAAAAAAAAAAAGGTTTCCACTCAAGGCAACCATGATGGCTTTCGCACTACTGTTTTTCAAAAGGCCGGAAATTTTCATTTCTAGACTCGGTTACATAGATATTGGGGAGCATACGCAAATCTTATGTAACTTCGTTCACGGTCCCCAACAATTGGCAGCCCTTTTCATGTGCCAAAAAAAAAAAGGTTTCCACTCAAGGCGAGAATGACGGCTTTCGCACTACTGTTTTTCAAAAGGCCGGAAATTTTCATTTCTAGACTCGGTTACGTAGATATTGGGGAGCATACACAAATCTTATGTAACTTCTATCACGGTCCCCAACAATAGGCAGCCATTTTCATGTGCCCGAATTGATTCACTGGTATGTGGAAAAATCCACCCAGATGAATCAGGAAACTAGTAAAACTAAGTATTGGTGTTCCTTCATATTTTTAATCAAACCGTCCAAAAAATTAGCAAATAATAGCTTCGCATTTAAAACTTTTGAAAATATATACGATTCTCTATCGAATAATCTGGTCCACCTAGACTTAGCAAAAAAAAAAAAGGTTTCCACTCAAGGCAACCATGATGGCTTTCGCACTACTGTTTTTCAAAAGGCCGGAAATTTTCATTTCTAGACTCGGTTACATAGATATTGGGGAGCATACCCAAATCCTATGTAACTTCGTTCACGGTCCCAAACAATACGCAGCCCTTTTCATGTGCCAAAAAAAAAAGGTTTCCACTCAAGGCGACCATGACGGCTTTCGCACTACTGTTTTTCAAAAGGCCGGAAATTTTCATTTCTAGACTCGGTTACATAGATATTGGGGAGCATCCCCAAATCTTATGTAACTTCGTTCACGGTCCCCAACAATAGGCAGCCATTTTCATGTGCCCGAATTGATTCACTGGTATGTGGAAAACTCCACCCAGATGAATCAGGAAACTAGTAAAACTAAGTATTGGTGTTCCTTCATATTTTTAATCAAACCGTCCAAAAAATTAGCAAATAATAGCTTCGCATTTAAAACTTTTGAAAATATATACGATTCTCTATCGAATAATCTGGTCCACCTAGACTTAGCAAAAAAAAAAAAGGTTTCCACTCAAGGCAACCATGATGGCTTTCGCACTACTGTTTTTCAAAAGGCCGGAAATTTTCATTTCTAGACTCGGTTACATAGATATTGGGGAGCATACCCAAATCTTATGTAACTTCGTTCACGGTCCCCAATATTTGGCAGCCCTTTTCATGTGCCAAAAAAAAAAAGGTTTCCACTCAAGGCGAGAATGACGGCTTTCGCACTACTGTTTTTCAAAAGGCCGGAAATTTTCATTTCTAGACTCGGTTACATAGATATTGGGGAGCATACCTTAATCTTCTGTAACTTCGTTCACGGTCCCCAACAATAGGCAGCCATTTTCATGTGCCCGAATTTATTCATTGGTATGTGGAAAAATCCACCCAGATGAACCAGGAAACTAGTAAAACTAAGTATTGGTGTTCCTTCATATTTTTAATCAAACCGTCCAAAAAATTAGCAAATAATAGCTTCGCATTTAAAACTTTTGAAAATATATACGATTCTCTATCGAATAATCTGGTCCACCTAGACTTAGCAAAAAAAAAAAAGGTTTCCACTCAAGGCAACCATGATGGCTTTCGCACTACTATTTTTCAAAAGGCCGGAAATTTTCATTTCTAGACTCGGTTACATAGATATTGGGGAGCATACCCAAATCCTATGTAACTTCGTTCACGGTCCCAAACAATAGGCAGCCCTTTTGATGTGCCCAAAAAAAAAGGTTTCCACTCAAGGCGACCATGACGGCTTTCGCACTACTGTTTTTCAAAAGGCCGGAAATTTTCATTTCTAGACTCGGTTACATAGATATTGGGGAGCATACCCAAATCTTATGTAACTTCTATCACGGTCCCCAACAATAGGCAGCCATTTTCATGTGCCCGAATTGATTCACTGGTATGTGGAAAAATCCACCCAGATGAATCAGGAAACTAGTAAAACTAAGTATTGGTGTTCCTTCATATTTTTAATCAAACCGTCCAAAAAATTAGCAAATAATAGCTTCGCATTTAAAACTTTTGAAAATATATACGATTCTCTATCGAATAATCTGGTCCACCTAGACTTAGCAAAAAAAAAAAAAGGTTTCCACTCAAGGCAACCATGATGGCTTTCGCACTACCGTTTTTCAAAAGGCCGGAAATTTTCATTTCTAGACTCGGTTACATAGATATTGGGGAGCATACGCAAATCTTATGTAACTTCGTTCACGGTCCCCAACAATTGGCAGCCCTTTTCATGTGCCAAAAAAAAAAAGGTTTCCACTCAAGGCAAGAATGACGGCTTTCGCACTACTGTTTTTCAAAAGGCCGGAAATTTTCATTTCTAGACTCGGTTACGTAGATATTGGGGAGCATACACAAATCTTATGTAACTTCTATCACGGTCCCCAACGATAGGCAGCCATTTTCATGTGCCCGAATTGATTCACTGGTATGTGGAAAAATCCACCCAGATGAATCAGGAAACTAGTAAAACTAAGTATTGGTGTTCCTTCATATTTTTAATCAAACCGTCCAAAAAATTAGCAAATAATAGCTTCGCATTTAAAACTTTTGAAAATATATACGATTCTCTATCGAATAATCTGGTCCACCTAGACTTAGCAAAAAAAAAAAAGGTTTCCACTCAAGGCAACCATGATGGCTTTCGCACTACTGTTTTTCAAAAGGCCGGAAATTTTCATTTCTAGACTCGGTTACATAGATATTGGGGAGCATACCCAAATCCTATGTAACTTCGTTCACGGTCCCAAACAATACGCAGCCCTTTTCATGTGCCCAAAAAAAAAGGTTTCCACTCAAGGCGACCATGACGGCTTTCGCACTACTGTTTTTCAAAAGGCCGGAAATTTTCATTTCTAGACTCGGTTACATAGATATTGGGGAGCATCCCCAAATCTTATGTAACTTCGTTCACGGTCCCCAACAATAGGCAGCCATTTTCATGTGCCCGAATTGATTCACTGGTATGTGGAAAACTCCACCCAGATGAATCAGGAAACTAGTAAAACTAAGTATTGGTGTTCCTTCATATTTTTAATCAAACCGTCCAAAAAATTAGCAAATAATAGCTTCGCATTTAAAACTTTTGAAAATATATACGATTCTCTATCGAATAATCTGGTCCACCTAGACTTAGCAAAAAAAAAAAAGGTTTCCACTCAAGGCAACCATGATGGCTTTCGCACTACTGTTTTTCAAAAGGCCGGAAATTTTCATTTCTAGACTCGGTTACATAGATATTGGGGAGCATACCCAAATCTTATGTAACTTCGTTCACGGTCCCCAATATTTGGCAGCCCTTTTCATGTGCCAAAAAAAAAAAGGTTTCCACTCAAGGCGAGAATGACGGCTTTCGCACTACTGTTTTTCAAAAGGCCGGAAATTTTCATTTCTAGACTCGGTTACATAGATATTGGGGAGCATACACAAATCTTATGTAACTTCTATCACGGTCCCCAACAATAGGCAGCCATTTTCATGTGCCCGAATTGATTCACTGGTATGTGGAAAAATCCACCCAGATGAATCAGGAAACTAGTAAAACTAAGTATTGGTGTTCCTTCATATTTTTAATCAAACCGTCCAAAAAATTAGCAAATAATAGCTTCGCATTTAAAACTTTTGAAAATATATACGATTCTCTATCGAATAATCTGGTCCACCTAGAGTTAGCAAAAAAAAAAAAGGTTTCCACTCAAGGCAACCATGATGGCTTTCGCACTACTGTTTTTCAAAAGGCCGGAAATTTTCATTTCTAGACTCGGTTACATAGATATTGGGGAGCATACCCAAATCTTATGTAACTTCGTTCACGGTCCCCAACAATTGGCAGCCCTTTTCATGTGCCAAAAAAAAAAAGGTTTCCACTCAAGGCGACAATGACGGCTTTCGTACTACTGTTTTTCAAAAGGCCGGAAATTTTCATTTCTAGACTCGGTTACGTAGATATTGGGGAGCATACACAAATCTTATGTAACTTCTATCACGGTCCCCAACAATAGGCAGCCATTTTCATTTGCCCGAATTGATTCACTGGTATGTGGAAAAATCCACCCAGATGAATCAGGAAACTAGTAAAACTAAGTATTGGTGTTCCTTCATATTTTTAATCAAACCGTCCAAAAAATTAGCAAATAATAGCTTCGCATTTAAAACTTTTGAAAATATATACGATTCTCTATCGAATAATCTGGTCCACCTAGACTTAGCAAAAAAAAAAAAGGTTTCCACTCAAGGCAACCATGATGGCTTTCGCACTACTGTTTTTCAAAAGGCCGGAAATTTTCATTTCTAGACTCGGTTACATAGATATTGGGGAGCATACCCAAATCCTATGTAACTTCGTTCACGGTCCCAAACAATAGGCAGCCCTTTTCATGTGCCCAAAAAAAAAGGTTTCCACTCAAGGCGACCATGACGGCTTTCGCACTACTGTTTTTCAAAAGGCCGGAAATTTTCATTTCTAGACTCGGTTACATAGATATTGGGGAGCATACCTTAATCTTCTGTAACTTCGTTCACGGTCCCCAACAATAGGCAGCCATTTTCATGTGCCCGAATTTATTCATTGGTATGTGGAAAAATCCACCCAGATGAACCAGGAAACTAGTAAAACTAAGTATTGGTGTTCCTTCATATTTTTAATCAAACCGTCCATAAAATTAGCAAATAATAGCTTCGCATTTAAAACTTTTGAAAATATATACGATTCTCTATCGAATAATCTGGTCCACCTAGACTTAGCAAAAAAAAAAAAGGTTTCCACTCAAGGCAACCATGATGGCTTTCGCACTACTGTTTTTCAAAAGGCCGGAAATTTTCATTTCTAGACTCGGTTACATAGATATTGGGGAGCATACCCAAATCTTATGTAACTTCGTTCACGGTCCCCAACAATTGGCAGCCCTTTTCATGTGCCAAAAAAAAAAAGGTTTCCACTCAAGGCGACAATGACGGCTTTCGCACTACTGTTTTTCAAAAGGACGGAAATTTTCATTTCTAGACTCGGTTACGTAGATATTGGGGAGCATACACAAATCTTATGTAACTTCTATCACGGTCCCCAACAATAGGCAGCCATTTTCATTTGCCCGAATTGATTCACTGGTATGTGGAAAAATCCACCCAGATGAATCAGGAAACTAGTAAAACTAAGTATTGGTGTTCCTTCATATTTTTAATCAAACCGTCCAAAAAATTAGCAAATAATAGCTTCGCATTTAAAACTTTTGAAAATATATACGATTCTCTATCGAATAATCTGGTCCACCTAGACTTAGCAAAAAAAAAAAAGGTTTCCACTCAAGGCAACCATGATGGCTTTCGCACTACTGTTTTTCAAAAGGCCGGAAATTTTCATTTCTAGACTCGGTTACATAGATATTGGGGAGCATACCCAAATCCTATGTAACTTCGTTCACGGTCCCAAACAATAGGCAGCCCTTTTCATGTGCCCAAAAAAAAAGGTTTCCACTCAAGGCGACCATGACGGCTTTCGCACTACTGTTTTTCAAAAGGCCGGAAATTTTCATTTCTAGACTCGGTTACATAGATATTGGGGAGCATACCTTAATCTTCTGTAACTTCGTTCACGGTCCCCAACAATAGGCAGCCAATTTCATGTGCCCGAATTTATTCATTGGTATGTGGAAAAATCCACCCAGATGAACCAGGAAACTAGTAAAACTAAGTATTGGTGTTCCTTCATATTTTTAATCAAACCGTCCAAAAAATTAGCAAATAATAGCTTCGCATTTAAAACTTTTGAAAATATATACGATTCTCTATCGAATAATCTGGTCCACCTAGACTTAGCAAAAAAAAAAAAGGTTTCCACTCAAGGCAACCATGATGGCTTTCGCACTACTGTTTTTCAAAAGGCCGGAAATTTTCATTTCTAGACTCGGTTACATAGATATTGGGGAGCATACCCAAATCTTATGTAACTTCGTTCACGGTCCCCAACAATAGGCAGCCCTTTTCATGTGCCAAAAAAAAAAAGGTTTCCACTCAAGGCGAGAATGACGGCTTTCGCACTACTGTTTTTCAAAAGGCCGGAAATTTTCATTTCTAGACTCGGTTACATAGATATTGGGGAGCATCCCCAAATCTTATGTAACTTCGTTCACGGTCCCCAACAATAGGCAGCCATTTTCATGTGCCCGAATTGATTCACTGGTATGTGGAAAACTCCACCCAGATGAATCAGGAAACTAGTAAAACTAAGTATTGGTGTTCCTTCATATTTTTAATCAAACCGTCCAAAAAATTAGCAAATAATAGCTTCGCATTTAAAACTTTTGAAAATATATACGATTCTCTATCGAATAATCTGGTCCACCTAGACTTAGCAAAAAAAAAAAAGGTTTCCACTCAAGGCAACCATGATGGCTTTCGCACTACTGTTTTTCAAAAGGCCGGAAATTTTCATTTCTAGACTCGGTTACATAGATATTGGGGAGCATACCCAAATCTTATGTAACTTCGTTCACGGTCCCCAATATTTGGCAGCCCTTTTCATGTGCCAAAAAAAAAAAGGTTTCCACTCAAGGCGAGAATGACGGCTTTCGCACTACTGTTTTTCAAAAGGCCGGAAATTTTCATTTCTAGACTCGGTTACATAGATATTGGGGAGCATACACAAATCTTATGTAACTTCTATCACGGTCCCCAACAATAGGCAGCCATTTTCATGTGCCCGAATTGATTCACTGGTATGTGGAAAAATCCACCCAGATGAATCAGGAAACTAGTAAAACTAAGTATTGGTGTTCCTTCATATTTTTAATCAAACCGTCCAAAAAATTAGCAAATAATAGCTTCGCATTTAAAACTTTTGAAAATATATAGGATTCTCTATCGAATAATCTGGTCCACCTAGACTTAGCAAAAAAAAAAAAGGTTTCCACTCAAGGCAACCATGATGGCTTTCGCACTACTGTTTTTCAAAAGGCCGGAAATTTTCATTTCTAGACTCGGTTACATAGATATTGGGGAGCATACCCAAATCTTATGTAACTTCGTTCACGGTCCCCAACAATTGGCAGCCCTTTTCATGTGCCAAAAAAAAAAAGGTTTCCACTCAAGGCGAGAATGACGGCTTTCGCACTACTGTTTTTCAAAAGGCCGGAAATTTTCATTTCTAGACTCGGTTACGTAGATATTGGGGAGCATACACAAATCTTATGTAACTTCTATCACGGTCCCCAACAATAGGCAGCCATTTTCATGTGCCCGAATTGATTCACTGGTATGTGGAAAAATCCACCCAGATGAATCAGGAAACTAGTAAAACTAAGTATTGGTGTTCCTTCATATTTTTAATCAAACCGTCCAAAAAATTAGCAAATAATAGCTTCGCATTTAAAACTTTTGAAAATATATACGATTCTCTATCGAATAATCTGGTCCACCTAGACTTAGCAAAAAAAAAAAAGGTTTCCACTCAAGGCAACCATGATGGCTTTCGCACTACTGTTTTTCAAAAGGCCGGAAATTTTCATTTCAAGACTCGGTTACATAGATATTGGGGAGCATACCCAAATCCTATGTAACTTCGTTCACGGTCCCAAACAATAGGCAGCCCTTTTCATGTGCCCAAAAAAAAAGGTTTCCACTCAAGGCGACCATGACGGCTTTCGCACTACTGTTTTTCAAAAGGCCGGAAATTTTCATTTCTAGACTCGGTTACATAGATATTGGGGAGCATACCCAAATCTTATGTAACTTCTATCACGGTCCCCAACAATAGGCAGCCATTTTCATGTGCCCGAATTGATTCACTGGTATGTGGAAAAATCCACCCAGATGAATCAGGAAACTAGTAAAACTAAGTATTGGTGTTCCTTCATATTTTTAATCAAACCGTCCAAAAAATTAGCAAATAATAGCTTCGCATTTAAAACTTTTGAAAATATATACGATTCTCTATCGAATAATCTGGTCCACCTAGACTTAGCAAAAAAAAAAAAGGTTTCCACTCAAGGCAACCATGATGGCTTTCGCACTACTGTTTTTCAAAAGGCCGGAAATTTTCATTTCTAGACTCGGTTACATAGATATTGGGGAGCATACCCAAATCTTATGTAACTTCGTTCACGGTCCCCAACAATTGGCAGCCCTTTTCATGTGCCAAAAAAAAAAAGGTTTCCACTCAAGGCGAGAATGACGGCTTTCGCACTACTGTTTTTCAAAAGGCCGGAAATTTTCATTTCTAGACTCGGTTACGTAGATATTGGGGAGCATACACAAATCTTATGTAACTTCTATCACGGTCCCCAACAATAGGCAGCCATTTTCATGTGCCCGAATTGATTCACTGGTATGTGGAAAAATCCACCCAGATGAATCAGGAAACTAGTAAAACTAAGTATTGGTGTTCCTTCATATTTTTAATCAAACCGTCCAAAAAATTAGCAAATAATAGCTTCGCATTTAAAACTTTTGAAAATATATACGATTCTCTATCGAATAATCTGGTCCACCTAGACTTAGCAAAAAAAAAAAAGGTTTCCACTCAAGGCAACCATGATGGCTTTCGCACTACTGTTTTTCAAAAGGCCGGAAATTTTCATTTCTAGACTCGGTTACATAGATATTGGGGAGCATACCCAAATCCTATGTAACTTCGTTCACGGTCCCAAACAATAGGCAGCCCTTTTCATGTGCCCAAAAAAAAAGGTTTCCACTCAAGGCGACCATGACGGCTTTCGCACTACTGTTTTTCAAAAGGCCGGAAATTTTCATTTCTAGACTCGGTTACATAGATATTGGGGAGCATACCCAAATCTTATGTAACTTCTATCACGGTCCCCAACAATAGGCAGCCATTTTCATGTGCCCGAATTGATTCACTGGTATGTGGAAAAATCCACCCAGATGAATCAGGAAACTAGTAAAACTAAGTATTGGTGTTCCTTCATATTTTTAATCAAACCGTCCAAAAAATTAGCAAATAATAGCTTCGCATTTAAAACTTTTGAAAATATATACGATTCTCTATCGAATAATCTGGTCCACCTAGACTTAGCAAAAAAAAAAAAGGTTTCCACTCAAGGCAACCATGATGGCTTTCGCACTACTGTTTTTCAAAAGGCCGGAAATTTTCATTTCTAGACTCGGTTACATAGATATTGGGGAGCATACCCAAATCCTATGTAACTTCGTTCACGGTCCCAAACAATAGGCAGCCCTTTTCATGTGCCCAAAAAAAAAAGGTTTCCACTCAAGGCGACCATGACGGCTTTCGCACTACTGTTTTTCAAAAGGCCGGAAATTTTCATTTCTAGACTCGGTTACATAGATATTGGGGAGCATACCTTAATCTTCTGTAACTTCGTTCACGGTCCCCAACAATAGGCAGCCATTTTCATGTGCCCGAATTGATTCACTGGTATGTGGAAAAATCCACCCAGATGAATCAGGAAACTAGTAAAACTAAGTATTGGTGTTCCTTCATATTTTTAATCAAACCGTCCAAAAAATTAGCAAATAATAGCTTCGCATTTAAAACTTTTGAAAATATATACGATTCTCTATCGAATAATCTGGTCCACCTAGACTTAGCAAAAAAAAAAAAGGTTTCCACTCAAGGCAACCATGATGGCTTTCGCACTACTGTTTTTCAAAAGGCCGGAAATTTTCATTTCTAGACTCGGTTACATAGATATTGGGGAGCATACCCAAATCTTATGTAACTTCGTTCACGGTCCCCAACAATTGGCAGCCCTTTTCATGTGCCAAAAAAAAAAAGGTTTCCACTCAAGGCGAGAATGACGGCTTTCGCACTACTGTTTTTCAAAAGGCCGGAAATTTTCATTTCTAGACTCGGTTACGTAGATATTGGGGAGCATACACAAATCTTATGTAACTTCTATCACGGTCCCCAACAATAGGCAGCCATTTTCATGTGCCCGAATTGATTCACTGGTATGTGGAAAAATCCACCCAGATGAATCAGGAAACTAGTAAAACTAAGTATTGGTGTTCCTTCATATTTTTAATCAAACCGTCCAAAAAATTAGCAAATAATAGCTTCGCATTTAAAACTTTTGAAAATATATACGATTCTCTATCGAATAATCTGGTCCACCTAGACTTAGCAAAAAAAAAAAAGGTTTCCACTCAAGGCAACCATGATGGCTTTCGCACTACTGTTTTTCAAAAGGCCGGAAATTTTCATTTCTAGACTCGGTTACATAGATATTGGGGAGCATACCCAAATCCTATGTAACTTCGTTCACGGTCCCAAACAATAGGCAGCCCTTTTCATGTGCCCAAAAAAAAAGGTTTCCACTCAAGGCGACCATGACGGCTTTCGCACTACTGTTTTTCAAAAGGCCGGAAATTTTCATTTCTAGACTCGGTTACATAGATATTGGGGAGCATACCCAAATCTTATGTAACTTCTATCACGGTCCCCAACAATAGGCAGCCATTTTCATGTGCCCGAATTGATTCACTGGTATGTGGAAAAATCCACCCAGATGAATCAGGAAACTAGTAAAACTAAGTATTGGTGTTCCTTCATATTTTTAATCAAACCGTCCAAAAAATTAGCAAATAATAGCTTCGCATTTAAAACTTTTGAAAATATATACGATTCTCTATCGAATAATCTGGTCCACCTAGACTTAGCAAAAAAAAAAAAGGTTTCCACTCAAGGCAACCATGATGGCTTTCGCACTACTGTTTTTCAAAAGGCCGGAAATTTTCATTTCTAGACTCGGTTACATAGATATTGGGGAGCATACCCAAATCCTATGTAACTTCGTTCACGGTCCCAAACAATAGGCAGCCCTTTTCATGTGCCCAAAAAAAAAAGGTTTCCACTCAAGGCGACCATGACGGCTTTCGCACTACTGTTTTTCAAAAGGCCGGAAATTTTCATTTCTAGACTCGGTTACATAGATATTGGGGAGCATACCTTAATCTTCTGTAACTTCGTTCACGGTCCCCAACAATAGGCAGCCATTTTCATGTGCCCGAATTGATTCACTGGTATGTGGAAAAATCCACCCAGATGAATCAGGAAACTAGTAAAACTAAGTATTGGTGTTCCTTCATATTTTTAATCAAACCGTCCAAAAAATTAGCAAATAATAGCTTCGCATTTAAAACTTTTGAAAATATATACGATTCTCTATCGAATAATCTGGTCCACCTAGACTTAGCAAAAAAAAAAAAGGTTTCCACTCAAGGCAACCATGATGGCTTTCGCACTACTGTTTTTCAAAAGGCCGGAAATTTTCATTTCTAGACTCGGTTACATAGATATTGGGGAGCATACCCAAATCTTATGTTACTTCGTTCACGGTCCCCAACAATAGGCAGCCCTTTTCATGTGCCAAAAAAAAAAAGGTTTCCACTCAAGGCGAGAATGACGGCTTTCGCACTACTGTTTTTCAAAAGGCCGGAAATTTTCATTTCTAGACTCGGTTACATAGATATTGGGGAGCATGCCCAAATCTTATGTAACTTCGTTCACGGTCCCCAACAATAGGCAGCCATTTTCATTTGCCCGAATTGATTCACTGGTATGTGGAAAAATCCACCCAGATGAATCAGGAAACTAGTAAAACTAAGTATTGGTGTTCCTTCATATTTTTAATCAAACCGTCCAAAAAATTAGCAAATAATAGCTTCGCATTTAAAACTTTTGAAAATATATACGATTCTCTATCGAATAATCTGGTCCACCTAGACTTAGCAAAAAAAAAAAAGGTTTCCACTCAAGGCAACCATGATGGCTTTCGCACTACTGTTTTTCAAAAGGCCGGAAATTTTCATTTCTAGACTCGGTTACATAGATATTGGGGAGCATACCCAAATCCTATGTAACTTCGTTCACGGTCCCAAACAATAGGCAGCCCTTTTCATGTGCCCAAAAAAAAAGGTTTCCACTCAAGGCGACCATGACGGCTTTCGCACTACTGTTTTTCAAAAGGCCGGAAATTTTCATTTCTAGACTCGGTTACATAGATATTGGGGAGCATACCTTAATCTTCTGTAACTTCGTTCACGGTCCCCAACAATAGGCAGCCATTTTCATGTGCCCGAATTGATTCATTGGTATGTGGAAAAATCCACCCAGATGAACCAGGAAACTAGTAAAACTAAGTATTGGTGTTCCTTCATATTTTTAATCAAACCGTCCAAAAAATTAGCAAATAATAGCTTCGCATTTAAAACTTTTGAAAATATATACGATTCTCTATCGAATAATCTGGTCCACCTAGACTTAGCAAAAAAAAAAAAGGTTTCCACTCAAGGCAACCATGATGGCTTTCGCACTACTGTTTTTCAAAAGGCCGGAAATTTTCATTTCTAGACTCGGTTACATAGTTATTGGGGAGCATACCCAAATCTTATGTAACTTCGTTCACGGTCCCCAACAATAGGCAGCCCTTTTCATGTGCCAAAAAAAAAAAGGTTTCCACTCAAGGCGAGAATGACGGCTTTCGCACTACTGTTTTTCAAAAGGCCGGAAATTTTCATTTCTAGACTCGGTTACATAGATATTGGGGAGCATACCCAAATCTTATGTAACTTCGTTCACGGTCCCCAACAATAGGCAGCCCTTTTCATGTGCCCAAAAAAAAAAGGTTTCCACTCAAGGCGACCATGACGGCTTTCGCACTACTGTTTTTCAAAAGGCCGGAAATTTTCATTTCTACACTCGGTTACATAGATATTGGGGAGCATACCCAAATCTTATGTAACTTCGTTCACGGTCCCCAACAATAGGCAGCCATTTTCATGTGCCCGAATTGATTCACTGGTATGTGGAAAAATCCACCCAGATGAATCAGGAAACTAGTAAAACTAAGTATTGGTGTTCCTTCATATTTTTAATCAAACCGTCCAAAAAATTAGCAAATAATAGCTTCGCATTTAAACTTTTGAAAATATATACGATTCTCTATCGAATAATCTGGTCCACCTAGACTTAGCAAAAAAAAAAGGTTTCCACTCAAGGCGACCATGACGGCTTTCGCACTACTATTTTTCAAAAGGCCGGAAATTTTTATTTTTAGAATCGGTTACATAGATATTGGTGAGCATACCCAAATCTTACGTAACTTCGTTCACGGTCCCCAACAATAGGCAGCCCTTTTCATGTGCCTGGATTGATTCACTCGTTTCTGGAAAAATCCACTCAGACAAACCAGGAAACTAGTAAAAATAAGTTTTGGTTTTCTTTCGTATTTTCAATCAAGTCATCAAAAAAAAAAAAAAGAGCAAATCATAGCTTCGCATTTAAACAATTTGAAAACATATACGACTGTGTTTTTTGTGAAAAATCATAGCTTCTCATTTAAAACTTTTGAAAATATATACGACTGTGTTTTTTGTGAAGGGGTCAAAATTCAACACTTTTTTGAAAAACCTTTCCATAAACAAAATGGCAAACCAAATCTAATTTCGCCTACTTTTTCAAAGTTCCCAAGATTTTCAATATCTCTAGTTCATAAAAATAATTGTGAAAATTTTCTCTCTCTGAAACCAAAAGAAAGTTGGCAAAAACAAAAACAAAAAAAATCCAAGCAAGCAAATTTTTTTTTCTAGAAAGCAAAAATGTGTAAAAATTCTATCTAACACAAGACAGGTGTGCTTGTCCCCACCCTACAACCTAAGATGAAAATCGTCCTCGATGTTTTGCATGCAATGCAGTACATATGAAAATGTAACATGCAAGGAAAGAAAATAACAAAGGGTTAAGTGGAAGAGGTACCTGAATGTGTGATCCAATCCGCTTCCTGTCCATGGTTAGAAAAAAATATGCAAAAACAAAACAAAAAGAAAATATATGTACAAAAAGGGAGGGAAAACTGAGAAGCTTAGAGTTGAAATCATCGTCTTCGGAAGAAAGGGAGAAGAGGCAGTTCCTTTGTTAGGTCAGTGCTAATATTGGTGTTATTTTATGCTAATTAGAGATGTTTGTTTGATTACCGATATTGCACTATAGAGAATAATTTTCTTCTTCCTTTTTTAAACCCTAAACCCTAAACGCTATAAAACTTTCTTTCACTCAAACTATTCAACTCTTATGAAAAGATACCATTCAAAAAAAAAAAAAAAAACAACACTTTACGAAAAGATTGTCTTTAGCCATGTTTGACCTAGTCAAGAGTCATTATTAATAGCGAATAAAATCAGTCCGGTATTTTTTTTATGGTGATTAAATATAATGTTGATTCTCTTTAAGGAATAAATAAAATAATCCCTTATGATTTGTTTCTCCAGAATGTGCACTGTTCTTTAATTACTACTGATTTAGAAGCCTTCTTGGAAGCTTTTTTCATTGTTAATTAGGTGCTACTCATTTTTAATGTTGACCACCAATAACAATGTTAATTTGATTTAAGATACCATTGGGTCCTAACGAAAACCAAGGACTTCTTTTAGATAAATTTATCCAGATGAGGAAATGCTTTTGGATCTAGGTTACCTTGTGTTGCATTAGTCTTTCGATTTGAGAGATGGGTCTATTGACAAGGCATGCGTCTATTTTTTTTAATTAAATAATAGATATTAGGAACTATGGATATGCTCTATGAACACCCAACTAACAGGGAACTTCCAAATCCCCCATGCTTCACTCCAATCCAACCCTTACAATATTCTTATCTTCTTGGTCCCCCGTTATGAGACAGAATTCAATAAAATAGGAAGGAAAAAAATGTACAACTTACAATCCAAGTTTTTTCTTTTTTTATCCAATAAAATTTGAAAAAATGAGAACGAAAAAGAGAGATAGGTTCCTAATTAATTAATGCATTTTGGCTGTATGAGATGCTGCTAAACATAAAAAGGAGCTATTTCTTCAAAAATTCTCATTACCTGATTCCATTTCCTTGCTTCTTAATACCACCCAATTACAATGCACTTTTAAGAAAATTACAATAGTTAAGACCAAATTAACATCAATTACACTTGATTCAGATAAAAATACTGTAATAAACAAAAGGAATCGTGATTCATCCAAAACATACTTTTCAAGGTACCCTCTGATAGCATTTCCACATATTTCCGTTCAGAAGTAGTGAAAATTGAGAACATGGAATGCAAAGCAAGGGCTAAATCATCTCTCCTAAAGAATACAATCACCCACGTCTCTAATCATGCATGTGGCTCTATATCAACCAGATCCAAATTGTCGATTAACCTGATTGTACAAAACCTCTAAACAGCTAATCAAAAGAATTCACATTGAAAAAAAATATCAATAGTTCACGGTCGTTGCTTAACAAACACCAAAAATTACATGCCAAGATTAAATTTTTAAAACATAAATTCTAATCATGGTTAAGTTCATTGATTTCAATAAAAAAAAGTCAAAGACTCATAATATGCTTATCCAGTGATTTCAATAAAAAAAATTACAACTTGTGAAATAACATTTGGATCTTGAATATGCTAATCCTGTGAACTGCACATCCAAAGACGCTTGGCCATAATTAGAACCTTTACTAAAAAATAGTAAGGAGATTCAACGGTTTCAGAAAATAAGCATGGCTGAAAAGACGATATGAATAGAAACTACTGTCCAGTAATATGACAATGGGAAAACAGCAGGTGGTCTTCCAAAAGTCCAAATTTGTGAAAATGGGGTGTCCTAGAAACACTCCGTGGTAATAGTTGCGAAAAAATGCTGCAAAATGTTAAACCACTCGTAGATCAGTCGTAAGGCACCTTAGCCTCACAGTACGGACCAGGGATCCATCCCTCATCCTAAGTTGAAATATCACTCCTTGTACTAATGAATTAGAAATAAAAATATATAAATAAAGCAACAACATAGATAAGCTCACTGAAATCTTAGGCCGCAGGTCCTAAGTAAAAACAACCAAAGATGCCATGAAATCTAAAAAATATAAAACAAATAATATAATACAGTCCAATAAAATGTTGAATAGGTAGATATTAAAAAGGGGAATAGATCCATGCCGACTACCATCAACCATCACTTGCAAAGAATTAACATAATTGTTTTCTAAATGAAGAAAAGTAATTTTTTTTTAAAAAGAGTACACTCAAACATCAATCAATTTAATTTGGATAATTGAAGTAGAAATAACCCATGGGGCTTGTAACCTCACAAAAAAATTAAATGACAAAAGCCAAAAAAATCTAAATCTTCCTAGCATCCTTATGTAGAGAAACATCCTAATTCCTAATGTAAATCAACAAAAGGGAAAAAAGAAAAAAGAAAAAAGAAAAAAACAGACAACTCGACACCCAAATAAACCCCAAGAGCGCCTGAATGCAGTATTATTTCCATTCTACCAAATCTAGCAAAATTACAACCACCAATCCAACTAATACCCCCCACCTTTTTTTATCGCAATATTGCAATAGCCTTCATGTATAAAACTATTAACTTTTGGAGCCTTGAATAGATAGTGATTTATTGAGTTATATGAACCTCTCCTAATTCGTGACTTCATAGAACGGGCAAGTCACAGAGGGACCGAAATCAACAAGGTAGCAGCCACTGCTCAATTCAACGGAGGAGTCTTTGCAGCAGCCACTAGTTCAGACTTTTAAGGATATGTGACAAACTTGGCCATTAATTACATGGATCCACTTGAAATATTGTCACGCCCCCGAACCGAAACATCGGGGGCGGGAGATGGGATTTAAGCATAAATGTATTTTACTTCTCCCAGGATCCGCGTGTGTGAAGACAACACATTCTGAATATTTTGCGGAAGCATTTGTGGCGTTGCGACCCGAAGTCCGTGGCCATCGGATTCCGCGTCGCACTCAACCTTTAGCATATAGCTATTATATCAAGAATCATATCAGACTGGAGTAACCATCACAATAAATTACAGAGCTGACAGTAACAGGATATTACATTCCCAAATATATTCAAGTTACAATTATCAATGCACATTAATTAAGAATCCCAAGAAAAAGGCTAACAAAAGCCATACAACAATAAGCTATAAACTACTACCCAAATGTAACGTAGCTCCGATGTCAGGCTCAATGTCTACATGACATGGCCGACAAACCAACCTGCAAGGCATGGCTCCACAGCCAACAAAAACACTCAACTCGGGGCGAAGAAATCTGAACCTGAGTACCAAAAGTAGTGGGTCAGACACGACGGTCTGGCAGGTGGATGAAAGGATAACAAATATACTGAAGAATAAAACATAAGGTAAATCATGCTACACGATCAAATGCTGTATATAATTAAACGGTGCAAAGTCGGGAATCTCGGGGAAAACCTGTATTCATTTCAAGCATGGGTAAAACATGAATATCGTTTACATGTGTTCGTTTACATCGTCTATAATCATAGATATTTGACAATCGGGAGTTCGTCTAAAACATGTATAAATATAGTGGTATGGCAAAACAACGCTCATTTGAAACTTAAGTAAAAACATGAGTATACAACAAACCAGGTATTCATAGCAGTCTAGCAAAACCAATGTCCATTTGAAACCTATGTAGAAATACGGATATTTAACAAACCGGGTGTTCATGTAAACAGGTGTAACCAAAGAAATCTGACAAAACTAGTGTTCATTTAAACATATTTCAACGCATGGATTTTTAATAAACCGGGTATCGTTTAAAACAGGTACAGACGTAAGAATCTGGCAAACAAGTGTCATTTAAAACAAAGCATGGATATTTAACAATTTGGGTAATCATTTAAAACATGTGTAATCACGTAAATCTAGTAAAACCATCGATCGTGTGAAACATATGTAAAAGCATGGTATTCGCCCTACCGGCATTCATTTAAAACATGTGCGGGTATAAAGAACAGAAGGCAATATAATAATAACTGAATTTACATTGGAGAATATTAACACTTGTTTAAATAACAACTTTCATAAAGGAAACAAATCATTTATCGGAAAGCAAGTAAGCAATATAAAACATGTCGGGTAACCAAGGAATCGGGAACTGGCAAGATGGCAACCACACGAAGCTAAGTCCTCTATCACTAAAGCAATAGAGCAATAACTAGGCCCTGATCTCAGTCACTCGAGGTGAGGAGAAACAGGGGATCTCATATAAATACATATACTAGGCACTGATCTCAGTCACTCGAGGTGAGGAGAAACAGTGGATCTCATAAATGCATATACATATACTATACATGACCACGGTAGCGAGCCGGGCATCGGGGACCACAGTAGCAATCTGCGGTATCGGGACAAGACCACGGTAATAACCGGGTAGCGGGATCCAAGCTGCAGCTGGCGGGACAAGAGGGGGATCTCCAAGTCGGTGGATCAGACCAACAGGGTTATCCAAGCTTAGTGGTGCCGACTCATAGGTCAAATACAATCGAGACATATGCAATTAAATCAAGTACAATAGATATACGGGCAAGACGGGGGTGCTCAAGGGCACACTAACATATCATGTGGTGCAATGCACTTCGGGACAAGTAACTGTTACTAGAGTAACTTCAATGCTTTCGGGAAACAAGTCATGTAATGCAAATCTCGGGAAATGAGGAAATATAATGCACTATACCATTTCGGGAAGAATATTGATTTCAAGATCTATTTAAGTGAATAGGGGTCCCGTATGTCGATTATAATAATTACCGGGTACTCCTTGAGTTAGAAGACATTCCGGGCTCCTTATGCACTTTTACTGTTATCAAAACTTAACATGAGCTTATGGGTAGCACTAGATGTTACAATAGCAAGAATCAAGATTATAAACGGTCCATCCTAGGCATGACATTAATCCGGAAACATCGAGCAACTTATTCAGTCACCGAAAGGAATGGAATTCGCGATAACCAAGGGAAAGACTTGTGTTTAGATATAAAGAAGATATCGCGTCGTTCCATCCCGTTCAAGATTGAAATGGATTGAACTCCGATGCCACCGAACCAACCGTGAGGCATGTCGGCTCAAGACATTCTCACACATGGTCCAAACAGTCCAAAGAGGGTAGCCAGGGTCCCACCTAAAACCAAGAATTAGTGTCTAGATCATCACCATTCTTTCCTTTTAGTTCCCTAGTCTTAGAGACCTTAGATTAGGGTACAATTGGTCTTAACACTAAGGTATATACCTCTAGGACTCATAGAAAGCCCAAAGGTTTCCAAAAAAAAAAAAAAACAACAATATCAAATTTCACTGTACCAGAAATGCACAGGGTCCGATCGATCGGCCCAAAAAGCCTTACTGTTAAAAGACAGGCCGATCGATCGGCCTGTAGGTCCGATCGATCGGACCTGGGCGTGCAGCAGGTCCGGGACACTGATTCTTCCTCCTCTTTTTCCTTTCCTTTCCAACACTTACACAATCACATAGGACTATAAACAAGATGGTTTAAATATATGTTTCCAAGACATTAAAATGAGCTAAAGAGCTCCTCATTTCAAGTTTCTCCTTTTCCATTCTTTCCATTCTTTCCATTCACAATAAATCTCAAGGTGGAGAAAACTCATTCATGTGAAACCATTTGAAACCTTGACAATATGATGCATACATTTTCCAAGCATGAACAAGAGGGAAATAACTCATCAATAAGCACATTTCGAAATCAATATTAATCATAGTAAAGACAACTACTAAAATCACCAAAACCCTTAATGAAACAAGATTTTTCTCACAAAACATGTTAATAATCAAAACAATCCATTCATCCACTTGCCTTTGACTCTAATCAAGCAAATCAAGCTCCTAATCACCTCTCAAGCTCAAGATCCACAATCTCTACAAAAACCCCCAAAACAAACCCTAAAATGGGTTAAACAATGAAGTGACAAGGAAACCATTCAATAATCAAGGTGGAGCTTCTCTAAGGCTAGAAGATTACAAATCTAGAAGATGAAGAAGAACACTTACTTGCAAGATCCTCTAATGGACAAGGTAAGCTCAAAGGAAGTCTTGTGATGGAGGGTTCTCTTCACAAATGGTATCAATGGAAAGCTTGCAAGATGAGGAAGAAGAAGGTGGTCTCCATTGCTTGATTGATGAACTATTGGTGTGGCTTGGAGATGAAGAAGCAAGAAGAAAAAGAGAAACACAAGGGAAAAACCCTAGGTTCAGCTGGAACAATGGTGAATGAAATGAATGAAGGAGATGGGTTCCTCTTATAAGCAAGTGAGGTTTGGGTCCCACAACTTAAAGAACTTGGGTGGCTGAAATCATCTAATTCGGGACCTCGGATGGATTCGACCAAGAAGGAAGAAATGATCGTCGAAATATCTAGTTTTCAAAAAGTATATGTTTCGCGGGTTTCGGGAATATCGAGTTTTGGGTTCATATTTGGTGTGAAATGACTGTTTTGCCCTCAAGGCCAAGAAATCGGGTTTCGGGTTCTCAAATGGATATGAGATCAACATGAAAGTTGTAGGATTCCTCAAGATGAATGCAACGGGCCAAAAACACAATACGAAACAAATCGGGAAAATCTCGCAAGTAAATGCAAAGCCGAAAAGGGAACCCCCAAAGGCCCCACAAGCTACCAAAGCACTCAAAAGCCCAAAACTAGAAGAAAAACCATTCTAGCTCACAAACTCAACCCAACAAATACTAATCCCACTAAAAGAACTAATCCACAAATAAAATAACACTAATCCAAGAGATTAGGGGTCGGGTTCTCACAAATATATCAAAAGAATTCAACATCCATATTAAGGCCGGATAGATAAATTTAGTTCACAACATGGAATCAAGTGCCAAGGTCGTTATAGATTAAATTACCCTATTAGAACCAAAAGGTTCTAGATTTTCAAGGGTTCTAAATCAGAAAATGAGTGGATCAATTGATTCCATCCATAGATCCCCATTTCTTATCAAATGGACGCAACAATGCAGGCAAATTTAACCCACATGAACATGACCCACACTACACCCATATTGGTTGTCCAAAGTCAGTTCACAAAATCAGCCATGTGGCTAGTCTTACGTGGAATAATTCCGGGGGTCTACAACCCCGCTAATGGGATGTCCAATACTATTTGGAGATGAAGTAATTTAAATCGTATTTAGAAACCTCTCCTAATAAGAGACTTAATAGAATGGGCAAGTCACGGCAAAGAACGAATGCCCAAAATCAACAAGAAAAGAACCTTCGATCGATTTGTTTCTTTCTTATCTTAGGAAGTTAATTATGTGGACCATATTTGTCATTATAATGGCAGGCATTGGTCAATTCAATGGGAAAGTCTTTCAAGCTGCCAATAGACAAGACCTATAGGGATATGTGAAAGATTTGGCCTACAATTACCCCGATTGGATTGATAGATCAAAGGAATTAAACATCCATGATAAATAAATTTTGGTCAAAACATGGTATGGAGTATCAACATCGCTGCAGATTCATTTAAATAAATTTAAAAAAAAAGACCATTACCACAGATTGGATTTCCGTATTAGATCCAAAAGATTCTAAATTATAAAGGATGCAAATAAGAAAATTTGTTGATCATTTGATTACAACCATCAATCCCCATTTTGTATCGAAGGGGGAAAATATTAGATAAATAAATGTGCAGCAATGTCATTAATTGGACCCAAGTGAACATGACCCGAACTAGGCCCATACTAGCCGCCCAAACTTCTGCCACAAGATCAACCATGTGGCGGGTCTTACAAGTACCACTTCTGGGCTCCAAAAACCCTCTAATGGGATGCCCGGTACTCTTTGGAGACGAACTAATTTCAATCGTATGGGAACCTCTAATGATTAGAGAATTAATAAAATGGCCAATTCACGCGAAAGAACCAAGGGACCAAAATAACAAGATAATAAATAACTTTAAGTGAACAGCCTTCAATCAACTTGTTTTTTTCTTTTTTAGGAAGTTAATTATGTCAACCATATTGGTTATTATAATGGCAGACAATGCTCAAATGAATGGGGGAGTCGTAGCATCCAACAACATATTAGACCTATACTGATATGTGACAGATCTGGGATATAATTACCAGGATTTACTTGATATAACAATGGAATTCAACATACATGGTATGGTAAGATCAAAAAAATTTGGTCAAAACATCGAATGAAGTGCAAAGATAGCAGTAGATTGGATCTCCCCATTAGGTCTAAAAGATCCCAAATTACGCAAGGAAATCAAAAAATTAATGGACCAATCCATTGCATCCATCAATCCTCACTTTTTATCCAAAGGGTCCAATAAAGAAGAAATAAACGGACGGCAATGTTATGACCGAAAATAGGCCCATAATGGACCCATTTGAACAAGACCCAAACTAGGACCATATTGGACGCTGAAGCTTTTCTCACAAAATCAGTCATGTGGACGCTTCCCACTTCCGAGGGTCTACAAACACGCTCACGTGATGCCCAATACTTGGAGAGGAAATAGTTTTAATCCTTTAGGAACCTCTCCTAATTCGAGATTTAATAGAACACGCAAGTCGCATAGTGACCAAAATAGACAATATAATAGCAACGACTACTCAATTCATCTTATTGTATTTGTGATCATCAAAATATTATTGTGTACAAAGGCAATGATGTTGTAGATGGTCCGTTCTACAACGAACATCGAGATGCGGATGACTCACTGAAATTACATATCTATGAAGTTGGTGATGTTAGTGATCAAGTCTACAACACATCCAAATAAACGAACCAATGATACAATCGATTTCGATGCGAATCGAGATTACGAACAAGAAACTCAAAATTTTAGTATATGCATATAGAATTTGAGGGTTCAACTGCACATGAACGACATCTAGATGAGAATTATGGTGATTGGTGAAAAGTGTGATTTAGATTGGAAAGGAGAAAAAGAATTCATGTAGCTAACCCCAACATAGTTTGATGGCGGCGGTGGAGGCGGCGAAAGGTGTGAGTATCATGCTCTCAAATAAATTGTGAATGTCAATATATCCCACATAGAGAGATTTACAACTTCGAAGATTCATTTTATCAAGATTACCAAAGGCGACGTTAGTTACAATTGATTCGCAGTTTGCTTGTACGACATTGGATTGCATCCCATTGGACCACATTGGGTAGATAAGGTACACAACTCATAGAAGTACTCTACCCAAAGACAAATGCAACTAAGAAAAAAAGTGATCCATGTGAAAGAGTTGCAATGGAAGCAAAAGAAGAGAAAACGACAGAGAAGACAACAATGTGAAGAGGATGTTTACTCGATGCCGAGTCTTTTTCAAGTGGGGGAGTCTGATTTAGGATCTTATAGTTCAAACCTATAGGGATATGTGATAGATCAAGACTTTGATTATCTAGATTGACTTGATCGATCAAAGAAATTGAAGATCCATATTATGAAAATATCAACAAATTTGGAACAAAACATAGAATGAAGGGCCAAGATGAATGTACACTGTGTTCCAAATAAAATCCAAAATATTCTACACTAAGTAGAGATCCAAATCAGAAAATTAGTGGAACAACTCATTACATTGGACAATCCCAATTTAAATCAAAAGAGCCCAATGATGCAGAATTTAATGGATAACAATGTGATAGTTTGGAGCTGCATGTTCATGACCCAAACCAAGCCCATAGTGGAGGTTCAAGCCAAGTCCACAAAACCAGCTATGTGGCTCATCAGACAAGTAGCTCTCAGGGGTTCATAACCCCCACAAAAAGGACGCCAATATTACTTGGAGAGGAAGTAATTTACATTTTATAACTTCCTTTCCTAATTGGAGACTTAAGAAAATGGGAACAGATCTCTCTCTAAGTGGAAGTTAGTACAAAGTAAAGTACAAGTGGGAAGTCACAAGAAAATAAGGGATGATAATCTACAAGATAAGATATCTGAGTGCAGAATCTTCTATGATTTGCTGTATTTCTTTGTTTTTCTTTTTTTTTTTAAGTTCATTATCATTCTAATAAAACTCTCTAAAGATTAATTTCTTTCATTGGTATTTAGTAATTATGATAGCATGAATATCGTAAACTAGAAAATAAAGATCATGAGAGACAATTTCATAGAGAAATTGGATGAAGCAATATCTGGATCTCCTGTGATGATGCATGGTAGGAATTTAAGGAAAAAAAAAGGAGAAAATGAAGAATTAAATCAAGAGATTGAGAAGTATAACTAGATAACCTCCCAAATATTTTTTTGAACTCTCTAACCTCCCAAATATACACAAAAAAAAGCAGATTAATTAATGACTGGATCACCTTTTAAAATTAAAAACAGCAAAAAATATCGACCAATCAATTGTGTTATGACTATTCTCGCTCAAATGAATCATCTAAATCATAAGTTCCAATTTCCAATAGAATATGAATAAAAAATTGTAATATTCACACCCGAATCATAAGATTCAGGTCACATGCTTGGGATATTATTCCCTAAATCAAGCAACAAACAGTTTCAGACTAAAGACACATCAAAATTAGAAGCTCCAAGTGATATTAAAAGGCCAGTGCTTTTGAAGAGGGGAAAAGAATTGCTCTATAAGAGATTGCTACTTGCTGGAGAAAAAAATGGTAGGGAAAAAAAACAATGAAAGATTCAATACGGTGGTCTAGTTAAGCACTTACCTTAATGAGAATCAAGCCTCCAGTAGAGTGGTAAAAGTCAAGCAGTGACCTTGCATCCTTCAAAATAGACTGGAGTTTGGAACCAACACCCTTCAAAGAAACAGTATAATCAGAATTGCTGCAGCAAACTACCGACAAAGATTTATACTATATACAAATGAATTGCAATGCTGGCATGAACTTGTCACGTGTCAGATGAAAGGTTACCTCAAAAGCTCCAGCGTCAATCGAACATCTCAAAATGCTATTGACTATCAGAGCATAGAAGAGGTCTTTTACTTTAGAACAATGTGATACAAGGGTCTCCACAACTAGTGGGCATGTTGCTGGACTTGTATCAGCAATTATCTATTCCGAGTATCCGCAATGCTCTTCTTGGTGCCTCATAAGTGTCTTCCAAACTGGAATAAATAATACAAAATCAGAAAAAAATACAAATGAATTTCCTAAAGAGTTTGGTAGCCAAAGTTCAAATATTAAGTGTAGCCAAATCAGTGAGATATTTTGGAAATAAAATTATGCATACGTTCTTCTGTGGTGCACACATGTTGAATATGCATGCTAGAATGGGGAGTTACATTGTAGTATGGGTTAGTTATTGCTACTGTTTGACTATAGTTATTGTGTCAGTCACTAAATAATTGTCCAATTATTGAGCTGGTTAGGAAGTTAAGGGCGCATGTCAATTATGTATTCGATTGATGGAATAGGTAGTTTTCTGTAATGCTTTAAATGTATTTGAATGCAATGAGAAAAACGGTAGCTACTATTATTCTATCTCAGAACATTAAGGGGTTGTTTGTTTCTTGTGAAAGTGATTCACATGTGTAAATGACCCACATATGAGTCATTTGCATATGTAAATGACTCACATGTGGATCAGATTCCACTGTCTGTTACTAGCATAACATTTCACATGTGAATCTATGAATAAGTTGTAGATTGTTTGATGATATCTCAACATCCAAGCAACATCAATGGTTGAAAATTGGACACATGACCGTGTTTGAGCTTCTGAAGAATATGAACGGTCCTGATTTTACAGGTGGGGCCCAGAACATTAAAAAAATCATAAAAGGCGGACTGGGTACGTTAGTAACAATAGGTTGTATATTGTTTGATGATATCTCAACCTCCATGCATCATCAACGGCTGAAAATTGGACACATGGCCGTGGTTGAGCTTCTGAAGAATATGAACGGTCCTGATTTTACAGGTGGGTCCCAGAAAAATAAAAAAATCATAAAAGGCGGACTGCTATATGTTAGTAACAGTAGATTAATCGAACGGCTGTGATTATGTTGATCATATCTCATCCTCCATGCATCATCAACGGTTGAAAATTGGACACATGGCCGTGTTTGAGCTTCTTAAGAGAATGAACGGTCCGGATGTTACAAGTGGGGCCCAAAAAAAAATAAAAATAAAAGGCGGACTGCTCAGTGAGGCACTGTAGCAGTCCGCCTAGTAACAGTAATGTGTGAAAGTGTTTCACACCTCTTGAGGTGTGAAAATGCAATGCATAAAAAAGGCCATCTTTCACACCTTTTACACAACTATTTTACACATGTGAATCAAAATCACACCAAACAAACATGATTTTTGTGTATCCATTACCCATGTGATTCAATTACATATGTAAATGGAAAAAACAAACGTCCCCTAAACCATGACATAAAATCAACCCATAAAGATGTGACATTCAATAATAAAATTTAATCAAAATCACTATAATTCCTAATTCCATTCTTAAAATAGAATCGAATCCATTGTCTTGACGATCAAATCTGTTCAAATTTCTTTAAGTGAAGTATATATGTATATATATACAGAGGGAAAAAAACAGATTCTGAAGATGGTGGGTTGTAAATATGAAGAAAAATGGTGAACTGCTACGTTCTTCTGTGGTGCACACATGTTGAATATGCATGCTGCCATGGGGAGTTACATTGTAGTATGGGTTAGTTATTGCTCCTGTTTGACCATAGTTATTGTGTCAGTCACTAAATAATTGTCCAATTATTGAGCTGGTTAGGAAGTTAAGGGCACATGTCATTTATGTATTAGATTGATGGAATAGGTAGTTTTCTGTAATGCTTTAAATGTATTTGAATGTAATGAGAAAAAGGGCAGCTACTATTATTCTATTCAACTTCACTTCTGTGAAGAAAGAAGGGCAGTTCCCCTCGAAGTGAACTCTATTTCTCAAATTCCCTATTTCTATGTTTTCTTTCCTATCTCAGAACATTAAACCATGACATAAAATCAACCCATAAAGATGTGACATTCAATAATAAAAATTAATCAAAATTACTATAATTCCTAATTCCATTCTTAAAATAGAATCGAATCTATTGTCTTGACGATCAAATCTGTTCAAACTTCTTTAAGTGAAGTATATATGTATATATATACAGAGGAGAAAAAATAGAATCTGAAGATGGTGGGTGGTAAAAACGAAGAAAAATGGTGAACTGCTGTCCTAAATACGGTAGTGATAGCAGCAAAAATGTGATTAAAACTGTGGCTCCTGCATTTATTTGGTTCCACCCATTCATATCACATGCATTCATCAATATAAGCACTGGCCCATATTTCACTCCAGTCGAAGAGATACACACCAAAAGATTCATCATATTTGAAACATATAGTTATAATTCTTTATAAATGATCAACCCCGAATGAAATCTCATCTTACCTACAGCAGCACGGATCATTCATTGGCTGGAACATGTTCACCATTTTAACCAATTGAAGTAACCATGCAATCAGGACAAGCATAATGGAATTTGACAGAAAATATGAACTTAGAAATCTTATTATTCTTATTAATTTTTTTTACAAGCACAATGAAATTGAAGCCTGTTATCCCATAAACAACATACCACAAAAAAAGAATCAGGTTGTTTTAGAAACAAAACATCCAAATATTTTTGTTACAAAGCAAGAAAATTACTTGTTAATGTACTATATACAGTGACATTTCAGAGCCCACCTGGGACCACCACCAAGATGGTGGGGATAGCCCAAAATGGCCCCATGTTGGATCATCACATCAATGAAATAAAGAGCTATAAGATAAAAAGATGAACGCCTAGATAACCATTAAAGACCATGTTGGCCACAGATAATGTAAACTGAGTCAAAGCGTTCAAATTTAAACAATTTGATGAATTTGTCTTTCTACGGTAAAGATCGGCTGCTGATGGACCCTGCATGTGACCGAAATATTGTAAGATAGCATAGGATTATATCAATTAGAAACTTCCTCGTATCTGGTAGTACTAATTCCAATGACCTCTGTAGTGATTCTTTGGAGCAGAAGGAGTAGAATTGAGAGAGAAAGAAAAATAATTTGAAACTGGAAGAATTTTGGGATATTCTTTGGCTAGTAAGAAGAATTTGATTTTGACATATGAGAAACCAATTTCTTTATGGGAATAATACTTCAAATCATATGATTCATGTCCGCGATGATGGTTGTCCTATAAATCCAGATTATGTAATAGGTGTGATAAAGGGCAGAGTTGGTTACGCAGTTAGCTGAGACAAGAGGGATCATCTGAAGCCCATGTCAGACGGACAGCTAGTCAGGTTAGGAGTGGAGTGGCCAAGATCAAGTTTATTATCAACATGCAACTGAAGAGCCAGGCTATATAGAATCTGATGTTAATAGGATTACAGAGATTGGAAAACCACAAGGTGGTATGTTAGTAGGATGATAGAGATTGGAAAACCAGTGGGTCTCGTTTGGGTCTAAAGATGACATGTGAATGCTTCTCAAAGGGTCTTTGGATAAAGATGGGAAGGGAGAGTCTACAAAAGGAATCAAAAGGGGAGTGTATATGCAAACTCCAGAATGTTCACATCGCGAGAAAAAAGTTAAAAAAATGGGAGAAGGGTCTGTATTAATTTAGAATGGTTAATACTAACCTCTGTAATTTTAGCAATGTGTTCTTTGATGGGGCATGGCTTGAAATTGGCCATTCAGTGTTCTTCAGCCCCTTGTCGCCGCCGTTTTGGATTTGGTGGAGACTCTAATTTACCATTTCAAAGTGGAAAAAAATTACTAGTGTGTGAAATATGGGCATCAAATAAGTGGAAGCCACCTAACAGATGGTTGTTTTGTGAGGGTTTTTTTTTTCCTTTTATTGTTGTTGTGGGGATGGTGGGGGAGGAGGGAATGTTCACGAATTTGAAAGGTCTATGCATGGATAAGGGGTAGTCCAAACATCAGCCAAATGGGAGATTAGATGGTGGAGATATCAAGGCCTGAAGATCGAGAGTGGGAAAAGAAAAGACTCTTCAGACCAGATTATGTAAAATTGGGTCCGGTGAGAGTTCAAATGAGGAGAGGATGGTAAGTGTTACGGCGTTATGGAGTGTACAAATGAGTCTCACCCTTATTTCACTGTCTATGCATGCATTCTAGGAATAAGATTTTTAAGTTCTTTTGATTCATTTTGAAATATAAATTATTTGTGGAGTGAAATGAAAACTCACTACTCACAACTTGTTCTGAAGCAAGGAGAAAAACCTGAGAACTGTAGATATATTGGAGCCTATTATACAGGCTTTGACTCCACAGGTTTTGGCTCAATTTTTTATTCAAATCTCAAACGGTGTGGATTATGTCACAGGTGGTGTTCAATTGTGCAATGACTCGTGGATTGAACAACATCAATGAACACTTAGAATAAAGACAGTTTGTTATTATGCTAAAAGCACACTTTTTCCACAGGAAATCTTTTTTTTCATTTTACAGTCCTACACAAAAAAGTTTAAATTTTATTTGGCAACCATTTGTTATTATGTAGTTTTAAGGTTTTCTTAAAAAACTGACCCTTAGTGTGCTATCAGAGCCATTCAAACTTGGCATAGTCAAGTTGTAAAGATGCGTAATCTCAGACCCCCAGAGCCTTCTGGACTCTACCCAGAACCCAGTATATCAAATATCTTGGAACAACGTTCTGATATGTACATTGACAAACTTGATTGGCATATCCAGAACCTCAGGGGAATCACCCAAAATCCACCCTTACGATTTTCATTCCCAAATTTAATGTCATTCTAGATAAAGCCTTGCAAAGAAGAAGAACCCTCTTATTAGAGGATGTTCACCATTATCACAAGATAAGACCAGAACTAGATCTTATCTTTTCAGAGCACAGAATCTCTCTCATCCAAGTCATGAGTAGAATAAAAAATGTAAGGACATATTTACAAGGTGTTAATGATATAGGAAGACAGTTCCTTCAAGATTATTACACTCTTTACAGTGAATTTTTAGAATTCATCCCTGAATACGAAGCTACCTTCCAGGAAGCATTCGTATATGCTTACCAAAGAAATTTGGCCCCAAACTCAGTTGTGCCATATCATAGAAAGATCCCCTGTAAACCAGCAGACCTCAGAATACATGATGAATATTCTAGAAATCACTAGATCAGGAACAAATAACTATGACTTGGAAGAATTTATAAAAATTCACAACCCAGAACTCTATTCCATATACATAGATAATAAAAGGAAAATAACCAACACTATTTTCAGAATGAAAAATATGCGTGTATATGATAGATATTTCCTATGGAAACATTTTGAAAGAATTTTTGGGAAAACCCCCCATGAGTACTCCCTGGAATTCTTTAATGAACTAAAAGAATTCCAAAATACTTACCAGGCAGCCATATAACAAGGATTTGTAGAACTAGCCCAGATAGTTAAAACCAACTGCCTAGAAAATACCACTGTTCAAAATGACTGAACAAAGACCTTCTCTCATAACCCGTATATATACATGGATATACGGATATAACAGAGAAAATAACTATGTCCCTCTAAATGGAGAACATAGACCCAAATCTGAATGCTGGCATGAGAACATGGCTTGTGAGCATTCAGCACACATCTCAGAAAGGAATCCTGGACTAATCCACTTAGTTGCACTAGGAAACCACCTTAGTGATAGGATAAACTGGCTATTTGAGGCATTAGGCAAAGTTAGCCTAACTCAAATAGAAATATCCAACGAAATAAATCTAAAGTCAGATTTAATAGACAACACCTTAATTAAGGTAGATGAACAAATCCCAGTTAACTTTGGAGAAGCTGTCGCACAAACTTAGATGGAGACTCACATGAAACCAAAGAAACTCAAGACAGATTACTCCAACAAATGGAAGAAATGTCTAGAGAGATAAAAACTCTCTCTAATAAGCTAGCAGCCATTGAAAAGGCTACATGCACAGATCTTAACACACCATAATGAATATAGTTCCTTATGAAAACCCTATTCCAGCACAGGAAGTAGCTATTACTTCATTAGAAGAATTCTTACAAAGAATTCAAAACATAATCATTAAAGGAGGATTTGAATTCCTCATACAAAGAAGAGATTTAGAAAAACCTTTTGCTCTCCACCTTACCCAAGCCATAGGAAATTCGCAAAATTTTCTAACTTCAGGATTAATCCAGCTCAGAGAAGAATTAATATTATGTGGGAAAACCACTAAAAATAGCCAATAAAACCTAAGAAAAGGGTTAGAAAGGTTTTTTCAGGTTTTCACAGAATATCAACTTAACCTCAGCAAAGGCTTAACAACTCTAGCCTCACAAATTCAGATAACAAAAGGAATTGGCGACAGCCATAGCCAAAACATCACCAGTACTTATCTGAAAATCTCTGACACAGAGACAAAAATGAGTTATAACTTCTCCCAAATAAATAAAGAGGTAGAAGATATTAAAACTCATTTAAAAACTACAGAGCATACTTATCCCTATCAAGGAATAAGAGATGCTATCAACACTGCTGAAAGAAGAATACACCAAATAGCAAAGAATGTTAAAGAAGAAATCTTGATGAGTTTTGATAAAAACACAAAACTTATGGAAGATGCCTGCTCTGCCATAATATTAGTTATCAAACCATTAAAAGACACAACTGATAATAAGAGAAGAGAAAACCAGAGTAACTCGGATATGCAAGTTACTATGGTAAAGGAAATATATGGAAAAATTGCTAACATACATAGCAATCTGGTCAGAGTAAAAAAGACTACTAAAACCCAAGGAGAGAAAATTGACATCCTTATTGAAAGAACAAAAAAGAATGAAAAAACTCTCTCAGATCTTTCCCAACCCTCTGAAAGACAGCTAAAAGCACAGCTCACCCAATTAAAACCTCCTAACCCACCATTAGGAAAATTAAGTTTAAATATGATACACAACAAAAAATTTGGGAAAAACCTTAAGAACAAATGTCTTGAAGGGAAACCCCAAATGAACTGGAACGAGTTTGGTGACAATGAATGGAAAATAGAGGAAAAGGCTATGAAGAACCAAACATTACCTCCAGTAAGATATGAAGATCTTTTCCTAAAAGGAGAAGATCCTAAAGGAAAAGACTATGAAATAACCAAATGGGGAGACTTGGTCACAGTTGACAAAATATGCCAAAAATTTGACGTTTTCAATCCTACATGGATAAACATGAGGGAAAGAAAAGGATATGAATTCCTTTCACATGGTTTATTCCAATGTCTAATACAAGGACTACATAGCCCTGACCCTGACGTTAAACTATGTGCCATCCTTGTAGATGAAAGAATTCAAGAAAAGCATAATTGGAATAGGACAACTGGAATTCCAACAAAATGTTGCCTAATTCAGTGTGATCCCAGGATTTGTCTTGCCACTAAAGTCAGCCAAATACATAAAAATAATAAAAGGAACTCAGGGATACGAGAAATACATAATTTCTGAAGGTATATTATATGTTCAACACCTAAGCCGAGTAATGTTTACACATTATGCTCAAGATGGATTACTAAACCATATCCATAGAGGAAGAATGAATGAAGAAATTCTAGTAAGAACTTCCAGAGGTATGGCAGATTACACTTTTCGAAAAATACCAACCCAAGGTATGCTCGCAGATGCTAATCTGAAAATGTGGAACTTTCCACAAATTCAACCGGCAAAAAAAAAAAAAAAAAAAAAAAAAAAAAACGATCTCATAAGATTTCATACACCAAGACGAAAATAATGTCTATCAAATTTGGACAGCCCAGCCTAGTTTACCATGAATCTAACCAGGAATTGGAAGATGGCTTTAGAACACCTAACTGTATTTTCAAAAATCCTGAAATAGCCCGAAAAAGCTATTCAGCTCCATCCAAAGCTGCCCAGCAAGGTAGCAAGAAGCCAGTTATAAAATTACAAAGGTCTGGTTCCACTTCTAGCTTTAATTCTAGTACCACAAATTGCAAGGATTGTAATATAATGGTAGGTTAGTTGTTTGCAAGACAACAATTTAAAGTGGAAACCACAGAAAAACAGTTATCAGGTCCAATAAGACTCCCAAATCTTCTATCCAAAATGCACAATGGATAGATAATCATCCATTCTACTGGAAATCAAACTAATTGCAGTTTCAGCTAGCCTACCCGAAATCACAAGTTGTTTGAGTATTAGGAAATGTGACATGCTCCAATAGGAAAGACCCGGCAGCTTCCACATCCATCAGAATTCATGCCGATAAATGCTCCATTGAGCAGACTGTCACCGCTGGCGGGAGTTAAAATGACATTTTCATGAACATCAGACAAAATTTCGCTCCCCAAAAACCACCAAATTCCCATCAGCAATAGTAATCCCGGCCCCAACAGTCATCTTGGAATAAAACTAATTCACAATAAGACCCAAATGAGAGGCTAATCAAAAGCCCTGATAGAACAGAACAACAACTTTGGAAACAGAAATTCAATGCCTTGATAAAAACTCAGAAACTCTACCAAATAGCCAAAGTAGGAAAAAAAAAGAAGTAGAATCAACGCATCAAAAGAACACACAAATTTCAAGAAACAAATCCAAATGGAATTCAGAGAAGATAAACAAAAGGGAATTCACTGACATGAATGCAATTACCCATCAAAGAAAGAGGCCTTTTATAGAGATATGAGTTTGCAGTCTCATGGAACCTTCATCAATGTTGAAGTCTTGTTCGTTTGTTTGTTATGGGGTTAGATTTAGATTTACACACATTTAGATGTATTTAATCTTTTACGATCAATCAAAGTGCCCAAACAAACAAACACGTCTTATCCCACCTGTACTTCCACATTCATACCAGTTGATTCTAAAATACACAAAACAGATTACCCTAATCCCTATCATCCAATTAATAGCATTTTTTTTTTGGGGGGGTGAGTGGCTGGCTGGATTAATTAAGTTTCTATATATGCATTGAAATCAAAGGTGATTTCCACAAGTACATCTCATTCATATACCTTCAAATATAATTCTTGAAATGGTTCCCGTCAAAATGCATTAAAAGATAGATAGATAGATAGATGGGTTTCTTGAAAGGACTGAAATCCCTCATTTCAGACCCAGAAGGAAGTAATCCCTTCCAACTGAGCAGAAGGGTCCTTCCCACCACTGCAATTCCTATGTAAGGCTATAGCAAACGAACGTCACTAAACCATCAAGAACTCAGGCCTCACATGGACAGAACCAAAATTTCCAATCATCAGATGCATATTTTGTTGTTAAATCAGAAATACAAAGCCAAACAAACCCTAGATTTCCCAAAAACCTAAGATTCAATCCTCGCCAACTTATCAAACTACTGAACAAAACACAATGAAGAAAGAAATCAAGAAAGAATTTATCAAAAGAAACCCTAAATATTGGAGAAAGAAAAGATCAGAAACCCCAAATACCTGGATTCTTTTGGCTTTGACATTGCTCTCGACTTCGATTAGGGTTTGCAATACGAGAAGATGCATTTGCCGATCTATGTAATTCTTCCAGCACTGCAGCAATAACCATTTCTTCAATCAGAAGATCCAAGAAAGAGAAGTTCGATTTGCTTTTGCTTGTCATCTTCGTTGGCCGGGAGGTCGCTTATAAATAGCTACATGTGGGCGCGGAAACTTGCCGTTGTACGCGGCGAAACTTGCTAAATAAGTACGTGGGATTCACAGCTGGCACTTTCTAACTAATTTAAAAAGGTAAGGATGATGTTTGCACGGTGGCCCACCAAATTTCGATCGTTCCCTTGGATTTCCGAATTTGACGGCCATGATTGAGTGACCTGTAGGACCCATTGTCGATGGTGCCATCATTGCTGCAGGCCCAGATCCTTTGTCCCAGCTTTTTACATGCATGGCCCCATGCAGGGATAATCTTGCGTTGAAGATAAATCTCATCCCTTTATATCTGGGCCCTCAAGTTTCGACTAAAAATTAATGGGTCCCACCACACAATTGAGAACATGATAAAAATGTAATTAGGAGATGACATGGTATCACTGCTTGTGTGGTGTTAGTCTCGGTTTCCATCTTAGATCAATCATATAATGGGACCATTTACGTTTAAATTAAAAGTTGAGGATCTAGATTTGGAAGGCAGGGGTTCATTTTGAAGGATTTGGATTATCTCTTTACCGCATTTGTTTGTTAATCAATGGAGTGATTGAATGGTTATTTCAAGGGATAATAAAATAAAAGGAGTCAATTTGAAAGGTACCATATTTTAAAAATAACCTTTACTTTTTACCAAAAAGAGTCAAAAATTACTTTTCATGCCACTAAATGACAAAAAACCAACTTATCTTTACAAAAAATTAAAAAAGTTACATTCTCATCTCACTCAATTACAAAAAATATTACTTTTTTATTTGACCCCTATTCTTTGTTGTCATTAAATTTGACACTTTACCCCACTTCATTTTAATAATAAAATTACCAAAATGACCCAAAAAATGGAGTTTAATATGCAGTTTCTATTTAATAGCTATGATAGAGGATTTGGATTCGTTGTTGCTTAGACATCAACCATTAAATGGTCATCGTCAAAGACAAATGGACGATAGTAAAAAAGGTGTATAAAAGTAAATGTGGGTTATCTTTCTTCTCCAAAGACGCCCAACGCATGAAGAGCTTACCAAGGGAAATTCTAATTTTTCTAATTTTCCTCCGTTTGTGACCTTTTTTTCAATACATTTTTACCGTGTCCAAGAATTTGGAATTCTAAATCCTCTTATGTTTGGTAACTTCGATCACTAGTAAAGTGAAGTAAGGTAAATGGTTAAATGAAGAGACAAGAGAAGAATATGGGTCAAATCAAAAGGTATCAAAATTAACAAATCACCACTTCTTCTTCTTTTTAATTGTAAACGATATTTCCTCTTCCTTTTTTTTAAGTCTAAAAGATATTTTCTCATGCCATTAAATGACACCAAATGCTCTTTCTTCACCAAAAAAAATAAAAATATACCTTCATGTGCCATTAGCATTATTTGATTTGGCCCCTTTTCTTTTATTTTATCTTGATTTGACATTTTCTCTTCACTTCACTCTAAGAGCAAATTACCCAAATAAGCCAAAGTATAGAGTAGTTTCATGTGGCAAAGCATATGCCTGTTTTTTTTCTCTTGATTTGACATTTTCTCTTCACTTCACTCTACATGTAAATTATCCAAACAAGCCAAAGTATAGAGTAATTTCATGTGGCAGAGCAGATGCTGTGTTTTTTTTTTCCTCTTAACTTGACATTTTTCCTTCACTTCGCTCTATAGGTAAACTACACAAACAAGCTAAAGCACGGAGTAATTTTATGTGGTAGAGCAGACATTGTGCTTTTTTTTTCTCTTAATTTGACATCCTCTCCGTACTTCACTCTACAAGTAAATTACCCAAACAAGCCAAAGCATAGAGTAATTTCATGTGGCAAAGCAAACGCTTGCGTTTTTTGAAAATGAAGAAATTTTAAAATGATTCCGAGTGTTTGTCCTAATGTCAAAAAAGTGTTTCATAAATTAGTAATATTAAAATCGTCTCTAATTTTGTGGTTGCCATTATCACTAAAAAAATAGAGTCTAGACGAAGTCTAAGGATTTAGTTTTTTTGCATCCACTGCTTTTTCAACTATTTGATGCAATGCTCTATCGTTAGGAAAGACCTAGGAAAAACCATTTTTCGAAGAAGAGAGGCCATCCAAATTGCTTTTTCATTGACTTTCTTTTCACATGTTACACAAATGTGTCCTAAAGGTGCATTTGTACAACGAGAGGATTCCACAATAGAGAAAAAATATATTTATTTCCATGCAACTCATTATTCTATGATTGTGTGTCATTTTATTTTATTTTTTGAAAAAATGAGTGATTCTCCTTAACAAAAACCATTTCAATTTCCTATAAGCAAGATAGAAATGTAGGGTTCCTTTTGTTAGGGATTTTGTAATTTGCAATTTGATGGATGCATTTGCACTTTAGCATCATTTGATTTACACACACTTGCATCATTTTAGAAAACCTTGAAATCTGGTTTTATACACGCATAGCTTTTAAGTTTTGGAAAAGTATTTGTTTTATGCATGTTTTGGTTCTAAACTTGGATGCATTGGTTTTAGAATACAAACTCTTTTGAAAACCTATTTTCTTGTGCATTATGTTTGGAAAATCATGTTGAGAATTTAGGTTTGAGCCTTGCATACATTCTTCACAAAAAGAATCATTTTTTGTATGCATTTTCATTTGAAAGGAGTTTTATCCAATCAAGCTAGCCTTTGGTTTTAAACTTATGAATCATCTTAGGCTTTGTAGGTTCATGTTTTAAAAACCCTTAGAATGTCTTAAAACATGTTTTCCAAGCTTGATTTAGTGGCCAAAAGGTCCCCCAAAGAAAAACCTTCAAATATGCAAAAGTTGCATTTTTTGCAAAAAGGGGGTGTCCCGGCAGTGTCGCCAGTCGACCGAGATACAGGTCTCGGTCGACCGAGACAACTGCAGGCAAAATTTGCCTGGGAGCACCAACGGTCAGAAATATGACCGTTGTGTGTTCTCGATCGACCGAGACCTCTTTGCCGGTCGACCGAGGACTAGCCGTTGGACACTTTTTGGCTATAAAATCCATTCTTTTCCAACCTTTTTAAAGGCTTGACTCATGAACCTTTGAGAGCATTTTGGAGCCTTTGAAAGGGGATGAAGTTGGAAAGACTAGGAGGTCATTAGGAGAGCTAAAGCTTGGATTATTAAGTTAAACCACCAAGTAAGCTCTACCTTTGTTAATCATAGTTTTCATGTTTTATTTAAGCTATTGGTAAATGATTTTGTACATGATAACTATGATGTGTTGAATCCATTCTTCTCCTAATCTTTGATCTAATTAAGATTGGATTCTTCACTTTGGTTTCAATCCAAGTAGTTTCTAAAACCTTCTTAATCATGCTTAGTATAAATCTTTGATTTCCTTTTTATGGCATGATTCATTTTCTTGGTTGAGACCTAATTTGTTGTTTTCATTCATTTGAACTTTAGTAAAATTAATTTGGTTTTGAAAACAACATTGCACATGCATCACATGTTCTAAGTCATACAACTTGTGATTCTTTGATTTTCATATCATTAACAAGTTATTAAACATACATGTGATTTGCATTAAACTTCAATCAAGTCTTTTATATGTCTTAAACTTTGAAATGCTTTGAGCATACATTTGAATAAGCCTTCTTTTTAAACTTGATTGAAGTCATCACACACACACACACATCATGAGCATACACTTTTGCATCCATAGAGTGTTTGTGTGAGTTTGTTTTAAACTTTCAAATCCGCCTAATTAAGAGGCAATTTCATTGAGCTTAAATTGTATCTATTAGAGTGATCTTTTGTGAAGACACTTTCTTAGAAAAATCTTTATTTGTAAAGGTTATTGCTTAGCCTAAGAAAAGCATTGTGTAAGGTTATTGCTTAGCCTAAGAAAAGCATCTTGTAAGGCTATTGCTTAGCCTAAGAAAAGCATTTTGTAAAGGTTATTGCTTAGCCTATAAAAGCACATTGAGAGGTTGTTGTTTAGCCTAGAAAAACAACATTGTAAGGGTTATTGCTTAGCCTAGTAAAAAGCATAAATAGTGGAAATCCGGTGGGGTGATTGGATCACAAGCCGGTAGTGGATGTAGGCATTGAGGCCGAACCACTATAAACCTTGGTGTTGTGGTGTTTGCTATGTGGTGATTATTTTGTTTAGCTTCCGCATATTGTTTGATTAATCATCACATGTGACTAGTTTTTGTTAAGAAATTAAAATTGGTCATAGTTGTAGCACACCCTATTCACCCCCCCCCCCCCCCTCTAGGGTTAGGATCCCAAGGACTTTTCACCTTTATCCTAAAAATACAAATCTCTATTCATGAAATCTGTGTATGATACAAACCATTTCAAGCTATCAGCATTAAGAAGTAGAGAAACGAACAAATCACAGTTGATGAGGATGTCTCATCAGCATATCATTTTATTTTACTCTTTATTTCTATTTTAGTTTTTCATCAAACTACTTTCTTTCATTGCCAAGCATCCAAGTGGGTCGTATTTAGTAAAATTATGTCGAGTGCTAAAGTATAGAAAAGGGGCCAAGCATAAACTTTGATGAGAAAAGAGCCGACCATAAACCTTTTATTTGAATTACCAAAGGAAAAATTCAATTGTTTGTTGTCAGCTAATGATGGTTGGTTATCGAGAACTTTTTGTGATTAGTTTGGTATTTAATCTTTCAAGCATCAACAACACTATTCAACTGTGACAGTCAGATGTAAACTATCAACATTGATTTTGATGTCAGAGTCAGGATCTTAGATGTTGTTTGAACCCTAGACAAGCACTTGAGCAGAGGTCCATGGCTTGTGAATTCATTTGTAAAACTAAATATAAATTAAAACCTTGACTCAAGAATATATTACCTTTGCATGCGTTGCAATACATTGATCAAGTTCTTACATCTCACATAATTGTTTGACCTAGTATAATTTTTAGAAGAAACAAAATGAAAAAAAAAAAAAAAAACAATGGTTCAGTCTCATCTAGATATGATTGTTATATATATAATACCAATATTATTGTTCACATTTACTTCCTTTACACATCGATGAACAAGGATCGTTCTTGAGTTGTGGTTTGGTTGAGCATGTCACTCCAAACCTGCTATTTGGTATGGTTGAACAATCAACTTAATTAATGATCATTTAGCTACACTGTTAAGTGGGCCACACACAATCCTTTTAAAAATAAAGAATTAGGTGGCCAAGATATTCCTATCCATATATATACTTTATAGGGCATGATGCCCACAAGGCTTGAATGAACTCAACATCAGATGGCCGACCCCAATATTGGGAGAAGGTTTTGATGATGACGACGACAGCGACTTCTTTAGTGCATGATGCATCATCCAAAAGATTTGAGACATAGGATGTACTTTAGGCAGACTAACTGAAAAAATCATGCTTACGAAAAAAAACCTGAATAAATCACTTAATACTCCAATCAACAGAAATTATATCTAGTAAAAGTTCCATATTTTTTTCTAATAAACTTTACAATACAAGGAAGATTAAATGGGATATGGTTTAGATGATTATGAGGAGGATGACGAAGATGGATAATAATAATTTGTTGGTTCTCAATCGAGCATCTCCATGAGTTCCGCAAAGTCAGCAATGCCTGCATCACTTGGAGGAGCAATGTCACAACCCATATCTGAAGCATTAGGTATAAGTTCTTTCAGAAGATTATCAAATGAGTTTGTTGGTTCTCGATCTAGCATCTCAATGAGTTCTGCAAAGTCGGCAAGGTCGGCGTCACTCAGAGGAGCAATGTCATAACTCGTAGTTGAAGCATTAGGTATAAGTTCTTTTGCAAGGTCGATGTCACTCAGAGGAGCAATGTCGCAGCCCATATTTGAAGCATTAGGTATAAGTTCTCTTGCAAGGTCGATGTCACTCAGAGGAGCAGTGTCACAACCCATATATGAAGCAATAGGTATATGTTCTTCCAGAAGATTATCAAACAAGGGGCCAATAGATTGATCATTTTCTTGGTTTCCATTGAGGGGTATTTGTTGCAAAAATAATCTCTCTGTTACTGCCTTTTGTGTTTAATCCTTCGTAAAGTACAATGGATTGGTTGTAAGGTATGCGTTCTTCCGGAAGATTATCAAATAAGGGGGCCATAGATAGGTCATTTTCTTGGTATCCATTGAGGGGTCCTTGTTGCAAAACAATCTCTCTCTTCTGACCTGTTGTGTCTAATCTTTCAAAGAGTACAATGGCCTTCCTCTTCCTACTCTCCCTTTCACTGGCACTCAAGTTCCCATAAATGCTGCAAAAAACCCATTTGTCCAACTGGAGATTGTGATTTAAGAGGAAACCATTAGGCAAATATAAAAAAAAGGCAAGAATACATATTTAATTAAATAATGCATGCATTCTTCGAACCATTTAGGGTCTTACCCGATACATAGTGCTAGTGGGTGGTGTTGTGTATGTGGAATTTTATTAATGATCAACCCATAAGGGGGATTGGCAGGTTCCTCATAAAGAAGAAGAAGAAGAAGAGGAAGAAAAAGAATGCATCCATTCATGTAAACTCATAGTGAATTATTATAGAGTGACGGAATGGTGTAATGTTTATATACCTTCATTGGGTCAATGGGAAATTGTGTATGGTTGACACTTTGATGTTCACTCAATTTGTACTCGTGCATGATCCAATTGGCCTTCTTTTCACGTGGATGTTCTCCATAGTAGAAAACAAGGGATTTCGTAGTGCCAATCACGTTGTTTCCATCTTTAATTTCAGTTTCTCCTTTGCTGGCCTTCCAATACCGGTTTTTGGTGGATCAACTTGGTTTAGGGTTTTGGGTTTTGGGTTTTGGTTTTGGGGTTTTGGGTTTTGGGGGTTTAGGGTTCGGGGTTTGGGGGTTGGGTTTTAGGGTTTAGGGTTTAGGGTTTAGGGTTTGGGGTTTTGGGGGTTTAGGGTTTAGGGTTTGGGTTTTAGGGTTTGGGGCTTGGGGTTTGGGGTTTGGGGTTTAGGTGCTAGGGGTTAGGGGTTTGGGGTTTGGGGTTTGGGATTTGGGGTTTTGGATTTAGGGTTTAGGGTCTTAGGTTTTAGGGTTTGGGGTTTCGGGTTTAGGGTTTGGGGTTTCGGGTTTAGGGTTTGGGGTTTGGGGTTTTGGCGTTTAAGGGTTTTGGGTTTAGTGTTTTGGGGTTTAGGGCTTAGGGCTTAGGTTTTAGGGGAGTATTTTGGGTTTAGAGGAGTATTTAGGATTTGGGGTTTATGGTTCAGGCTTTAGGGTTTAGGTTTTAGGGTTTGGGGTTTAGGGTTTAGTATTTAGGGTTTGGGGTTTGGGGTTTATTGTTTAGGGTTTCGGGTTTATGGTTTGGGGTTTCGGGGTTTGGGGTTTAGGGTTCAGGGTTTAATTTTTAGGGTTTAGGGTTTAGGGTTTGGGGTTTATTAGGGTTTAGGGTAGGGGGTTTAGGGTTTAGGGGAGTATGGGCACTCTTCTGTACCGTCTCACCACGATTCGTGTGGTCTGAACTCTGAGGTTTGTCCTTGCGGTGCTTAGAAAAGCAGACCAGGATAGTGGGTTCAACACCCTAGATTGGAAGAACCAGGCAAGGTTCTGGAGGAGGATGGAAAGTATAACTAGTCATGCCTTAAAAAAAATCCATTCCAAGAGTGGAGTCTGCACTATTTATGTGTTTTATTTCTTAAAAACTTATTTTATGCAAATAATTGCCAATTCGTAATAGCAAGTGTGGAGTTTTCCTTCTGATAGGAAATTCGAGGTTATTTGCACCAATGCCTGCAAGTTCCTCTTTGAGAGTAACCATGTAGGCTTCTGGGATAACTCCTTTTTTAACAATGGAGACACTAGAGCCTGTGTCAAGTAACGCTTCTATTTCTCTGTCACCTAAATTTGCGATAGCAAGTTTAATATGGAGAAGTTCTCCGCGGTGGTGAATATTTACCTTTATGGAATTGTTGATTTTGATGCCTTTGCCTTTACCAACATATTCGTTGTCTATGCCAAGGTCTTCATATTCTTCTTCTAATAGAAGAGGAGTTGAAGGTTTCACCTTTTCTTTTACTAAGAGTTGAAGAAATCTGTATTCTTCAACCTCACTCCAGAAGTCTCCTAACATCTTTAGGATCTGGTGTCTAGCTTTCATTCCTCTATTTTCATCAATGACTTTGAGAAAACAGGTTTTATGGAAGTGGAGATTATACCTTTTACAGACGAAAATGATATCTTCTTCCTTCTGAGCTGTAGTTGTGGAATATCCACAATCTTCACATATATGGACTTCTGTTGAAGTTAGTACTTCAAATTCAATCGAAATTTCATTTGGAAGAGGTTCTTTCCTCCATTTCCATTCCTTAATAGTCCATTTCTGAGTTTTCCATTTAGCTCTTTGGTTTTCAAAGAGATTATATGGATCTCTGTTTTCAGAAGGTCCTTCTTCTATTCCTTCAATACGGACTGTATTGAGTCTTATATTTTCATAGGAATCTTCAGAAGAGGAATCTGACTCTGAGTTGGGTGATGATAGAATTTCTTCTCCATCACTGTCACTGCTATTAGTTACTACGGATAGGACTGATTCTTCGTCTATGTCTCTTAATTCAGAGGCATACAAGATATCTATATCTTGAGAATCAGCATATGGTTTGATCATTTCAACCATATTTACTCTTTCAATCTTTTTATCCCTTTTGGGACAATCTGGAGCAAAGTGTCCAGTTTCTCCGCAAGTCCAACATTCCTTATTGTTGGAGTTCTTGTTTTTCCTATAATTAGGAACTTTTTTATTGGGAGAGTTTTCTTTCTTCCAATATTTTCTCTTCTTGAAGACAGGAGTTTTATAATTTATTATTCTCCTTTCAGGAGGTCTGTCTTCTTCGTCGTCTCCGTCTATGCTGGCGACACTAAGACGAATTGGCTGAACTTCTATGTTCTTCGGAATAGGTTTTCCTTTGATCATAGAATCTAATTCTTCGAAGTTTTGAGCTTCCCCAAAATCCATAGTGTTTAATCTTATGGGATTGGAGTCAAAGCTTGAAGAGGAAGCTGATCACTATAATAGTTTGATTACAGGTTTCTTATTGCTTGGAGGAGTAGTAAGATTTGAAAAGCTTCTTCTGGGCTCAGGAGTTTGGAACATTAATTTAGTTGATCTAAATTCTTCTTCCAATTCTTTATTTGATTGTTTTTGTACAATCTCTGGCTCTGCAAATTTGAGAGTAATATTATTATTCTCATCTTGATGTACAAAGTCTAAGACATTGTACTTTTTCTGGACTGGTAGAATTTCTGGGAAATTCCACATGCCAATGTTTTCCAACATACCTTTTGTTGGTACCTTTTGGAATGTATAATCGGTTACTCCTCTGCTTAACCCGCAGGAAGTTCGAATCAACTTCTTCATTCTGCCTTCCCTTTTGGATATGGGTTAACAAACCATCTTGACCATAGTTTGTGAACATAACTCTGCTTTGATATTGGACCGATAGGATCCCTTCTGAGACTATATATTTCTCATATCCTTTAGTTCCAATGATCAACTTGATGTATTTGGTTGCCATGATTGGGAGTACAAATCCGGGAATAACACTGAAATAGGCAATATTATCATGGAATTGTAATTCGCCTATTCCTACAATGCTATCTTTAAAATCTTGTACTCTTTCGTCTACAAGAGCTGCGCAAATTTTAATATTAGGATTGGGTCTATGTAGTCCTTGAATCCTACATTGGAATAAACCATGAGAAAGGTACCTAAATCCTTTCCTTATTCTCATGTCTATCCATGATTGGTCAAAAACATTATATTTTGAATATAACTTTTTGACATCAACCAAGCTTCCAAACTTGGTTATCTCATATTCTCTTCCTTTAGGATTTTCTCCTTTTATGAAGAGATCTTCATGTCTGACTGGAGGTAGAGTTTGGTTTTGCAAAGCATGTTCTATGATTTGCCATTCTTTGTTTCCAAGATTTCCCCAGTTCATTTCAGGTTTTTCATCGAAAAGCTTATTTCTGAGCTTTTTCCCAATACACTTTAACTGAAGCATATTAGAAGTTGGAGTTCCTAGCGGAGGGTTAGGAGGGGTTAACTGAGCTCTAGTGCTACTTTCTTTTATTTGAGAGAGAGCACAAATTTTTCCAAGAATATTGTTATTCCTTTTGAGTTGTTCAATAAGGTAATCAATTTTCTTGTCCTGTGCTTTGGTAGTATCTTCTACTCTTGATAAATTACTTTGTATGGTAGAAATTTTATCATATATTTCTTTGATCATAAGGACCTGAGAATTATGGTTCAAGTAGTGTCAAATAGCCAGCAATTTGATCAATGTATATATCTCTTAATTATGAGTCCATGTGGACCCACGAAAGTGTAATTTATGGTGGGCCAAACCTAGGGTCATATGTCTATATAATCAGATCAGAAAAGGATGCCTATAAGATTCAACCAAAAAACTCAAACCTCAAAACATTTTTATCACAAGCCCATCCATGAGGTGGTCTACCAGAAGGTTGGGTCTAATTTTCGTTAACATATGACAATCTTTGAATAGAGTAGAGTTGTATTTGGAAACTAAAGGAAAATGTTATTTTTAATGAAAAATTTATTAGTATGAATTGTAGAAAGGTGGGCCCCAAATATTAAAATAAAAAGATGATAATCTTAAGAGGATGGAAGATAGATGGTGTTGAGAGAGAGAATAACTATATGACATGGCACCTTAAAGCACTCTATGTTTTTTCTCCGTATTTATTTGAAAGGATAATGATTGGGTTGCTGAGGTGGCACCCCTCATAGCCCACCTCCCCCTTTGCTTTAATATATATAAAGGAAAATATTCAAGTGAGAACTAGTTCTCACCTATTATATGAGAATTTTTTTACGGGGCCCAACTAGCAACCCATCCAAACCTAGCAACTAATAGGGAACCCCCTGATAGTCACTAATCCCAAGGATTGGAACACATCTGAATGGATTGAACTGTTGGATTGAGGGTTGAATATTTTTTTTAATATGAAGCCATTAAACTTGTGGGCCACGAATGAAGGGGTTAGGGGCATGGGTTTGGGGTCAAACTTGATACTTGGGATGGTCTCACATAGATCTTTTCGCAAAAATATCCAAAAAATCCAAAATATTAGAAAATGCTGGAAAACAATATTTTTTTTCCATTAATAACAGCAATAAATCAAAATTTCGGCCACCTTAAGTTATGAGTCCTGTCTGCGTCGCAGTTCACTGTATTTTCCAGTATTTCATATAATGCAAACATTATTGATGCTCATGATCAATTTATTAGTGTAAAATATTAGAAAACAAAGATAACATATCAATCATCATTTAATGCTAACTTAATCATCAAATAAAGTTGTGAAATTCAAGACCCTGAAGATTAGTGACTGAGATAGATAAATCATAAAGCACTTGGGCATAAAAATGTTCATGGTCTACCTGAAATTAGAGGGGGACTAGTGGAGAGTAAAGACTGATGAGTAGATGTAGATCTATCATCTACACACTATTAATAAGCCATTAAGCCTTTGATATCACAAATATCCTAACAAGTAACAACAATTATTTCTTGGAAAAAAAAAATTAATTAAATCATTTTCAAAATCCTAAATATATAGATCTAACATAAAAGTATGTAGATCAATCATTTACACACCATACAATGATCATGAATCATTAAAAGAACATATTTATGATGAAATCCCCAAAAAATGATATATTATAATTCAAATATTAAAAAATCCGAAAAAAAATTGGAAAAAAAGTTCAAAATCATATGTATGAGTAGATCTAGCATGAAAGTATGTAGATCTAACTTCTAAATGAAGAAAACAACACAAGTGACAAACCTCTATGCTTCATCTATAAAATAAAATAAAATAAAAACATGATAAAATGCTTTAAGTTGATTTTCTCTTACCTTAGATAATATTTTCTTCAAAAAATAGAAGTGAGATTTGAAAATATGCAAGAGAGATGTGTGATGGAGTGTGGCTGCTGCTATGGGAAGTAAGGAGATGAGAAGAGAGGAGAAGAAGATGAAGATGAAGGAAAAAATGAGAAAATTAGGGTTTTCACCATTTTTGACATATCTCGAAAATATCGGCTGAGATATCGGTTCCACCGAGATGACCAAAATCTCGGCCGATATGGGCCGAGATTTTGGCGATTTTTACCGAGACCGATATCTCAGTGAGATATCGGCTCGGTATCGGCCGGTTTTTTCAACCATGTTAGCAATGCTACCTTGATTGGGGCGTTACATCTTTTCTATGCCTAGCAATGCTACCTTGATTTCTTGCTGAATCAATATATTTTTCATTCTTCTTTGCCACAAGCCGAAACTAATTTTGCCATCAAATTCCTGAATTTCAAATTTGTTACCCATTGTATCTGTAGTTACCTTGTTTGCTTTTGTGTCTGGAATCAACCCCCTTTCGGCCCGTCAAAAGGCCAATCTGCACCGCTAATTTTGTAGATCTCGTCGGCGTGAGTTAGTAAAAAGAAACGGAGCGCGAATCGGAGTCTGGATGGCTTCAGATCGTTGAATCTGGTCAATTCTAACCGTTGACTATACTGTTGGTGTTGGGCTAAAGTAAGCACTGCTCGCTACTGGGTTTCTTTGGCACAAACTGGGTCAGGTCGAGCCTGACCCGAACTGGAACTGGCCTGCTGGAACTGTTTTTTTTATTTGATCTAGAACGTAACTAGAATTGGAGGACCCGCCTAGATCTGGATTTTGCCTTAGGGAAGTACGACAACCCTATTTCCAGCTCTTCTCCGGTGAGGTGGACGGCGGGACTATGGCGATCCTTAGTGCTCTGATTTCTGTAGATGGGTTTCTTTTCCAGTAAAAGGAGCCCGGAGTCCTCCACGTCTCTTCTCTTCTTCCTCGACGACAAGTGACTAAGGCGATGGCAACGATGGTGTCCGACGGCGATGAATCTCTCGTTGTTGGTGTCTTCTCTGATTGTCTTCTACAACAAGGCAGAACACCAAGGCCTTCCTGATCCGGTTTCCTTGTCTTGATTTGACTGTCTTCGTTTCTGCACTTACCTACTACAAGACGGAGTCGAAATCCTCTAATCTACACTGGCAGTGGTCTTCTCTTGCTTCTACCTGGCTTCACATAAACCAAGATCAAGCCTTCTCCAAGATCCGATCCCGTCGATCTCTACCTTTAATCGCACGCGACCCCTACGCTGGGAAAACCCTAGCTCTGATACCAATTGTTGTGGAATTAATTAGGGCGAAAAATGCAAGATCAATCAACCACAAGCACACAAGAGATTTACGTGGTTCAGCAATTGCTTACGTCCACCGGGCTATCAGCGTTTCGCTCGATTTCACTTATCATATAATTGGGCAATTTGTTATAAGGATTTCAAACCCTCTAACACTTAGCCTACTCTCTCCCCTTACAACACTCTTTGTGTTCCCCTTGCTTGCTTACTTTCTTCTTTTTACAAAGAATAACCCAAGAGAGTATATATAAAGAACTAGCCCTAATAGAGTTTTGCCCCAATTAATTCACTCAATAGGCCCATTGGACCTTTTGAGTTAAATCCAACAATAGGTTGGGGTACAATAACAATAACAACAATAATCATAATAATCATTATCAAAGTCTTGTCCGAACTATATTGGGGTCGGCTACATGAATTTTATTTCTTCATTCCTATCCCGAGTCGAAGCCCCAAATAAGTTTCACTTCTTCATATCTATTTTTACCACCTTTATCCAGGTCCTCTCCGGTATACCCTTTCCCCTTGGTGGGTCGTTAACCCGTCTACTTTCTTATTGATATCGTTGCCAACCTACGTTGGACATGCCCAACCATCTCAAATGGTTTTTCTTCTAATCTTATCCCCTTATTGATGCTATTCATATATGCTCATTTAGGGCACGTGAGAGTGAGTTTGATAGACTCTCTCTTTAGTGGAGCTCTTAAGGGGAGAAAATTGTGGATCCTCTCTATGTGTGCTCAAGTTCAATGTGGATAGAGTGACTAGTAGTAGTCGCAATATTAACATGTGAATTACATGGAGTCTAATGAGGTGAAGGTAGTGGTTATCTCAAAAGCGCTATTATAGGCGGTGAAAAGTGATTATTTGAATGTCGTCTATTAGGTGTCTTCTTGTGCCTTGCCACCTTAGAGGTTTCAATTTTCTTTTCTTTTTTTATATAATAAAATTAAGGTGTTGCCTTTCGCAATACTAACTAGCAATAATGGCCCGTGTGTCGCGACCCCGGAACGGAACCCCGGGCCCGCGACGAGTGTTGTGTTGATTACATTACATTGGAGATATACTTTCCCACAGGTTCCCGCGGTGAGGATTCCTAAAGACACACGAAATCTGACTCACACGATCAAGTATGCGGAAGCGTGTAGCAAATCACGTCAAGATAAGCACCAATAAATCTTTAAGTGCTATGACCAAATAATAACAAGACATAGTATGAAAGGAAGAAGTTAATATGGCATTCCCATCAAGATTCAAGTTATGAGACTAACTCAAAAGTAAGTTAAGTTAGTTACATCCCACTTAAGAGGCCAACAGAGGCCAATACAATTCTCAAAATAACAAAAGAAACCCATGACAAAATGATGAAACTCAAGAACCCGCCCGATGTCTAGTTGACATCATCGGGCTGCCACTCTCTAACAGGGGTTGGCTCAAAAGCCTCCTCCGGACGCTCCTCCTCAAAGGCAACGTCTCCTGCACCTGGGCACCAACAAACAAGGGTCAAACACAACGGTTTGGTAGGTAATCAATTTAGGTGAAAACATGAAACAAATAACGTGATAAGAAATCATATAAAAAAATCCTTGATTTGAAATACTATAATGACTGTAAGGTCCGTGACCTTACTGGGTCAATTGGGCCCAATAGTAGGCCCGTTGACCCGTTTATTTTTATTATTATTATAATTAATTGTATTGTTAGATATTTAAGTGGGTTTAGACCTTGAGTGAGTTTCTTTTAGTGTTAGGATAGTGTCTGCGAAGTTTCGTTCGATTTCGAGTTCGTTTGATCCTAGCAGGGGGGTAGTTTGTAAATTAGGGAAAATTGAGTGTTTTTCCGAAAAATTCATATCACCGTAATTTTGGATTCTTTGGAAAGGTCTCGTCGCGCTGATCATTTTTGTCTCTTGGCTCGTTGCGATCCGACGATCAGAAACCCTTCAAATGGACCATTCTTTCACCGGACCCACTTAAAGGGCAATTCGGTCTTTTCCTCCCTCTCTTCTTCTTAAACAGGGATTAGCCCTAATCTCATTCTCACTTCTGCAACGAGAGTTACAGCAGCCCATCTTCTTCCCCTTCTCTTCTCAAGCCCAGGTCTTCCTCTGGGAGAAATCATCTTCGCGATCCGGACTGCACATCTTCTTCCTTTCGATCTCCTCTCTCCATTGATACTAGTTGGTAAGCCTTTTCCCATCATCAACTTTTCCATTCGTTTTCTATTTTGTTTAGAATAGGTTGGATCATGATCTTTTTCCTTTCTTTCTTCTTCTCGGTGTTATAGATTACTATCCATCAATCGCATACAATCCCTTGAGCCTTCATGCTCACCAAGGGTTCATTTCCACCATTGTAAACATCCAATCCAATGAAAACAAGATCATGAAATTTATAAACAATTCATATGCTCAATTCCTAAAATACAATGCAACCTTGAACCTATAAAGATTACTTGCCTTGTCCAAAAGCTAACAATCCTCTCAAGCACTTCACTCAAGCTATTCCAACACTACAAGAAACCCAAGAGAAATCCACTCAAAATCCACACAAATGAAACAAAGAACCCATTTTCACAAAAGGGTTTGTAAACATGAAAAAAAAGATCTTTAAGAAACTAAAAGACTTCATGAAAAGTATGGGTTGAAGCTCTTACCTAGAAATGGTCAAACAAAAGAGAGGGAAGGAAATGGAGCTCTTGCCCAACTTGGAACTTCAAGAAATTTGCATCAATGGAGAGCTTAGGATGAGGGGAAGAAGATGATGGCCTTGGAATCTTCTTTGGAGCCTTCTAGCTAGATCATGCAAGATAAATGAAGTGGAAGGGAAAAAGAGGTTTTTCACCCTAGGTTAAGAGAGTTGCAGGAATTTGGGGAAAGTGAATGGAAGAGATGAGGATTTGGGGTTTAAGTGATGACAATGGGCCCCAAATGACTTGAACCTTGAAATGACCAAAACATGATCTTGTGGGCCTCGGATGACTTCGACGAAGAAGGATAAAACGATCCTCGAAATATCTAGTTTCCAAAAAGTATACTTTTGACATGGTTTTGGGATCTTGAAAATTGTGTCAAGATTTGTGCATAAAAGACAATTTTACCCTCTTTGGGCCAGAACTTGGGTTTTTGGGCTTCAAACATGAATGGGCTTAAGACGAAAATTGTAACACATAGAAAAATCATTCAAATGAAATCAAAATCACGATTACACGAAAACCGATACGATCCTCCCAAGCTTACACGTGCACTCAGGCCTTCGTGAGTGTGTCTGACTAATACTAAACGTTCTCAAAATTCCCAAAGCTATATCCAAGACTAAAACTAATTACTTCTAACCCAACGAAAACTAAACCCACTTAGGACTAAACACATACTAATCGCACACTAATCGAATTGGTCTGGGTCGGGGTCTAACACCGTGCTCAGCCCGGGCTCCAGGTCCTGTCTGGTGACCTTGAATTTGGCCAAGGTGGGAAGGTGGCGGCGTTGTGGACAATGTGCTGGAGAAGTCCCATTCCCAATAGCATATCTTCGTCTAAGGAGTTCGACAGGTGGAGCCACTCCGCATTGGTGTTGCCGCTGAGGGGAGAGCCAAGGTGGTTTCCTGTGGTCGAACTTGCTGGAGTCAGTTCCGCAGCCTGTCTTCCTATATTTTCTATGTTCACTTCTAGCTAAGTGTGGCCGAGTTGGCAGAGATTGAAGCTCCGATGAAGGAGGCTAGCCACAAATGGTATCCAAAAGCCAAGGACCGAAGGAACCTACGGTGGATGAATTGGAGGAGGTATTATGTTGTCCGAGGTCAAGGTGTGCATTTGAGTCCAAACTGCCCCTGTCATTGGACATTTCCAAGCTGGTAGCCATATCCAGTTGGAGAAGGGGTCTAGGGATAATGCTGACGGAATATGTTGGTGATGTGGGGTTATTGATGGAGGGTGAGGGTCCTGATGGGTTGTGAAAGGACTCTGTATTGGTGGGTAGGGTAAGTTCAGATAATTCTGTGGGGGCGAGATCGGTGGGGGATGGAGGTTGTTCTGTGGGAGCATGTGTACAGGTGGATGGGGTAGGAGTGGGGGGAAGATGGGTTCGTTCATGGCGTGAAAGCTGTGGTTGGTTGGGACCAGGGGTGGAGTGGGTGTTAGGTTCTGTACCGAATATTGCATGAGTGTTTGTTGGAGGTGGTTGGGTACCATTGGCGGACACTGCGGATGTGGTCGAATCGGCCTTGGTCTTCTCAGAATGGGGTGCATTGGTTGACCTAGTGGAGGAGGGTAATGAGAGTGGAGACATTTGAGGGAGTTAAGGGTGGTATTTGTAGAAATGGGATTGTATGAAGTGCATGCATGGAGGCGTAGGTCTTTCTGTTTCTGACATCTTGGTGATATGTTTGGAGTGGCGAGGCGCCTGGAAGTGGAAGCTACAGTTGCAGTGGAATCTCTAGGTTGGTTTTCATTGGGTGTAAAGGGCGGTGGGCGGCTGGCAGGGATAAGGGAATGAGAATCTGCTGGACAAGTGGCAATGACCTTGGGCTGTTCCTAGACGTTACACTATGATTGAGGAGAAGAAAGTTCTGATTGTACTTCTAAATGATTGTGAGTATCTGAGTCTGAAGGTGAACCGACTGTTGCCTGGGTGTTGGCTTGTGCATGTAGAGTTTTCTGTTTTTAAGAAATTGTCAGGCTTCCACGTGGATGATTCTGCTCGCCAAATGGTGATTTACTTTTATTGGGGCCCTGAAGGATGTCAGGTGGACCAGTTCGGATTCCGTGATTCGGGTTCTTGTGATCTGGCCCTCTCTGAATGCGTCTTCCCCGTCTCCGGTGAAACATTTCCGGCCATACTCCATCAGTGGTTTGAACACTGAGTTCCTTGTTTGCAGTCGGAGTGTCCTCCTGAATGTTCATCCGTGCCTTTCCCTTATCAACAGTATTTGGGATTGGCTGTGGGTCTCCCGTTGGAGCATGATTATAGAATTAACAGGGAGGGGCCTTCAATTGTAGCCTTTTGCAAGCCGGACATTGTGGTGGAGGGTTTTCATATACAACTGTTTGAATCTTGGATTCCGCCCCAACTTTTATAAAGACCTCTCGGATTAGTGGAGTTTGCAAATCCATGTTAACTAATATTCTTGCCGCACTAGCATTTTGCCCCAATCCTCCTCTGCTCTGTGTAACCAGATCCCTTCGGATAAATGTGCCCAGAGGTACGGCAATCCGTTTCATAATTGGTTCACTCCAGAAATCCAAGGGAAGTCCAGGGAGTCTAAGCCATAGTGGTGTCGTGCCCATGTATCCCTGCTGGGGATCGAAGTTAAGTAACCAAGCCGTCAGGGCCAAGGGGGAACCAGCTACCGTCCAGGGGGATCCTTCACGCACACGGCAAAGGTCTGTCATTTCTGTGACCAGCCCCATCATGATTAAAACTTGCACCTTTGGTGATTATCTCATATGGCTGGCAGTTGCTGTCTCGAATCAAGACTGCTCTGATTCTAGGGGCATAGAAAGTTTTAAAATGAAAAGTATGGCCTATTTATAAATAATAAAATCACAGGGTCCTATTTGCAAATCCTAGAAACCTTAGGGGGTATATAGAAAAAACTCTGAAAAAACTAACGATATGAACAGATTCCCATTGGTGAACTGCTATTTGAGGATATATCTTTGTAGGAGATAAAAAATTATCTTAGAGGATTTGGATTATCTTATGTGGGGCCCACAATGGAGTTATGGAGACATTAAATGAGAAGACGTGTTATGGCTGGGAGCATGTAACAGATGATTCTAGGTGATCATGCTAATACATGATATCATATAGATGTGCTTCGGATAGTGCTGCGGCCCAGGGACCTTGGCCCAACACGGCACGACCAGGACTTTGGGTAGTGCCATGCCCTGCCACGACCCAAGGCCCTTGGCCTAACACCGCAAGTGTTGTTGGATGTCTCAAATCAATACTCCTCTGAGTTTGCATTTCTCCCGCATGTGCGGGTTCCTTTCCCACTTGAGTTGTCTATTTTTCGTGTGTGTGTGCGAACTTTTACTTGGGTCCCAACCCCCTTGGCTGGGATACCAAAAAAAAAAAAAAACCCTCAAGATTTAGGTCAGCATTATATGCATCTAGGATGATTCAGTTTTCTACCAGTCTTTAAAATGATTCCTGTGTATTCCACTACTAGTGTTCCTAGTTTATGCTGCTTCGTGGTGAATGGGATATTTTCAAGGCCTGAAGTGCTAGGTCTCTGGTCATTACATTTTCCAATCACATTGGTAACATAGAGATTGGTGCTTATACCTACAATGACCAAACTTCATTGGCAATCAATAGATAGGCATGTGCAAGTTTGAGATCTCCACATTGGGCCTAGGTTAGGGGTTGCAACAAGCTAGATTAGAGTTGTGCCCATAGTACACAAGACACAGACCCTAATTTCTAAAAGAGGACCCAGGACCAAGTTAAGGGTACAAGACCCAGACCAATAGCTAAATTTGGCATATAGATCATCCATCCCAGTCTTATTCATCTTCACTTTGGAGTTCTAATGGGATCGGATGCATCAACACTACTATGATCACACCTAATACTATTTTTTTCATAAAGGAGTACAAAAGGAGTACAAAACGATTACTTTCCAGGCGGTTATCAACTCTAATACTATTTTTTTTCAAAGAATTTTTTCCTAATACTACTACTGCTGATTCAAAGAAAAAATTTTCAAAGAATTTTTTTCCAAAGAACATGATTAGGATTGGTGATTCATGTCTACTTCTTTGTGTGAATGGTGAAACTAAATAAAATTAAGGGTGATATCAAATGAAACAAAAAGAAAAGGGAGTTGAGGGTAAAAGCACTAAAAGACAAAACAACTCCTCTCCGTTTTGTCATTTAGGGTTTTTTAAGAGTATCTTTTTTTGTCATCTAGTGCATTTTAGGGTATTCAAAATTCGATTACTTATAAGTGGCCTTTATTGTTGCTCATTTTTTATATAAGTAAATCGCTATAAATCACTTAGTTGTGGTTAACAGTTTCACAACCGTCACAATAGTATGGGCAACAAAACTGCAAATCTTTGCCAATCAAAAGGCATTAGTTTCAATCCATAACAGGCTTAGTTTCAATACATAATGACTTTACCCGATTCATACTTGCCTTTCGATATTCTGAAGGTCCAAATTACTAGCCCAGTAGAGTCCTAGTTTGTGTTTGAATGACATATGAACTTGACCGAGACAAAAATAAATAAAAAAAAAACCCTTAGCTTCAATGAATGCTCGAACAAGAAAACTTCATGCGTCAAGAATATTGACGTGTAATTCTCTTTACTTCGAACAACAATGACGTATTCAAAAATTCTCCAATCATAACAAATTGCGATGACCATGGATTCCCCAAGTCAACCACCATAACTCACGATCATTTACTTCTTTGGTACAATTTGCAGGGTTTAGGGTTTATGAATTAGGGTTCAGGGTTTAGAGCTTAGGGCTGAGGGTTTAGGGCTTAGGATTTAGGATTTAGGACTGAGGGCTCAGGATTCAGGGTTTAGGGGTTTGTGGTTTTGGGTTTTGGGTTTTGAATTTTGGGTTCGGGGTTAAGGGTTTTAGGGTCTCAGGTCATTAGGGTCTAGGGTCTAGGGTCATGTGAAAGCAACGCAAATTAGCACATGAAAATACATGTGAAAAGTCCCTACCTTTTTTTTTTAATTAGGAAATGATTTTTTTTTTTTGAAATACCACTAAATGAGTGATGTATCTTTTTTTATTTTAAAAATGTATGTCTTCCCACAAGAATGGTAATTAGGAAATGAGCAAAACATGATCTGACAAAAATACCAAGACTACAAAAACAAAACCAATAAAAATCCTTTTTTAATGGTGATAACTAACTTGAAAAAAAGATGGAGTTTATATTGAAACGGTTCTAATAAGCAAATCCCAGCTTGAAAATAATACAAAGATTACAACAACAAAAAACCAAAAAAAAGAAAAGAAATCGCTTTTGAATGGAAAGATGATTTGAACAACCCTTTGGTTGCAACATCGAGCACTTTCAAATTGTGACGCAAGCTCTAGTTAAAATCCAAAGACAACACATTTTACCATCACCACAACATTGTTAAAACCAACAACATGCTAAAAAAATGACAAGATAGTAAAAAAATTAAAAATCTACACCTACATAATCCAAAGAGAAGTAAACGAATTTTACTACCAAAACAAAGAGATAATTATCGTAGACAATTAAAAGGAGATATTCCTAAAATCTCCATAGAGCTTCCTATCAATGACCATAAAAAGATTGAAAAACACATGACATCAAATTGAAATGATTGTAATAAAAAAAAATCCAATCCAACAAAATACCCACATTACAGAAATAAAATCAATAAAGAAAAGAAAACCCAATTTTTCTTAATGGTAGCATGACTCGAACCCGCGACCTTTCGGTTGAGACATTGAGCACTTGTCAACATCCAAAGAAAACCCATTTTACCATCAACAAATTTTTTTTTTTTTTTTTTGAATGCTATCTGTAAATTGACAAGAGAAAAACTATAAAGTACAAGAGATCTATACTGAACCAAAAAGCCAGATGAAGGCCACAAAAAGACTTGGCACGAATAAAAGACGACAAAAGGCACAAAGGCCACAACAAGCAAACCACCAATACAAACGAAAGGCAGACAAATCAACAGAAAAAAGGGCCAAATCAAAAAACTGAATTCCTCATTTGGTTAGGTAATCTGACCAGACATTGGTGCTCCTCGTTATGTGAGAGAATGATGCCGGCCCCGAATCTATCAACATTGTTAATAACACATTAAAAAAAAAAAAACAAAGACAGAGAGAGATGCACAAGCTCAGTTTAGCAAGTCACAAAGCAAATAATTCAAAGAGATGCACAAGCTGTAATATTTTTATGAAAAGAAATTGAATGAAATGAAAGTTCAACTCAGCAAGAAGGATAAGGAAATAGAAGTACAGGAATTAGCAACAGATGAAACAGTGCAACCAAATGAATTGAACAAAATGCTGCAAACAAGATGCAAAGCCTACGAATGATAATCTTGGATATTTGAAGCCAATACATATTCAGTCCATGACAACAATAACAATAGAGAGTGATAACAAGTTGATAAACTGAACTCACCAAGAAAAGTCCAACCAAGTTTTGTCCCAACAAGGGCAATGGGAACACCATGCACATAATGTTTCAGTTCGGGTATCCGCTTGAAAAGAGAAAAAAAGTGTATCACCAATGAGGGAAAGATAAACTGTCAAGAAAAACAAGTAGCATAGTACAGTATTCCAGAATGAACCAGCAATTGCTTACCATCTTTGCAACATTTTCATAGATAACCTTGCACAAACAAGGAGAGAGGAAGTAATTTGATGAAACAACCCATAATAGACCTACATGAACACAACCCAAACTAGGCTCATATTGGACGCTAAAACTTCGCTCACAAAATCGGCCATGTGGATGTTTCCCACTTTCGAGGGTCCACAAACATACTCATGTGATGCCCAATACAATTTGAAAAGGAAGCAGTTTCAATCGTATAGGAACCTCTCATAATTCGAGACTTAATAGAACGGGCAAGTCATAAAGGGACCGAAATCAACAAGATAATAGCAGCCACTGCTCAATTCAACGGAGGAGTCCTTGCAGTAGCCACTAGTTCAGCCTTATAAGGATATGTGACAAACATGGTCATTAATTACCTAGATCCACTTGAATTATATCAAAAGAATTCAACATCCATGTTGAGGCAGGATAGATAAATTTAGGTCAAAACATGGAATCAAGTGCCAAGGTCGTTGTAGATTGGATTAGCCTCTAAATCGGAAAATGAGTGGATCAATTGATTCCATCCATCGATCCCCATTTCCTATCAAATGGGCCCAATAATGCAGGCAATTTCATGTATGTGGCCCACCCCAACATGACCCACACTACGCCCATATTGGTTGTCCAAAGTCCGTTCACAAAATCAGCCACGTGGCTGGTCTTACGAGGAACAATTCTAGGGGTCTACAACCCCGCTAATGGGATGCCCAATACAAGTATAAAAAAAATTGTAATATTCACACCTGAATCATAAGATTCAGGTCACATGCTTGGGATATTATTTCCTAAATCAAGCAGCAAACGGTTTCAGACTAAAGACACATCAAAATTGGAAGCTCCAATCACATGCTTGGAATGAACTCAATATCCTAGGATGAGATTTGAACAGATGTACAATGAGCAATAAAGAAAATAAAAAAGTAAAAAAAAAAACTCA